>JAWNOK010000026.1:1200000-2400000 GCA_035046005.1 Drosophila acutilabella | reverse complement strand
CATTGTATCTTCAACGGTGCCCAGTCAGTTCTATGTGTCGCCTGAGAGTAAAACCGTTAACAGTTTCTCGGATTTAGCAGCAAAAGCTACCGACGATTTTGCAAGCTTAGCGGCCAAAGGTGGTGGTAATCCCATCGGTTTCCAAAAGTCCCAAACAGGGGGTTTCTTTGGTTTAACGCATCAAGATGACTTCAAAAACTTCTTAAGCCCGAGCAGTTCAACATTATCATCATCGGGAACTGGAGACGATGGGAATGCCGTCAACGATGATCATTATGATCCACACTATGATCCTATCATTGAGCTACCCAATGAAGTGGTCGTCAGCACCGGCGAAGAGGACGAAACAAAATTATTCGGTGAACGCGCTACACTTTATCGTTACGTCAGCGTGACTAAGGAATGGAAGGAGCGAGGTAAACATTCATAATTTGCATTTGTTTTCCGTTTTAACGCTTTACATTTGAATGGTTTCTAATACAATACTAATCCAATTAATTATTTATTTACTTATTTTAAATAATTTTTCCATATTTAATTTAGGTGTCGGCGAATTAAAGATTCTGAAACATAAAACACTGAATACTTCTCGCATGGTAATGCGTCGCGAGCAAATTCACAAGTTGGTGCTTAATATGGGCGTTGGAGCGAGCTTTACGATGGAGTATATGAACGAGCAAAAGAAGAGTTTTATCTGGGCCAGCGTAAACTATGCCGAGTCCACTGATGGCGATTTTGAACGACTTGCATGCCGTTTTAAGAAGCAGGAGCAAGCTGATCAGTTCTTCGCTATCATTAACTCGTGCAAAAAGGAAGCCAAAGAGTCGGCAGGAGTGCCCCAGCAGCAGGAGTTAGCTGTAGAAACTAAAGCACACTAAGTTAAAGATAATCTATTGTTGTATAAGATTCAATTTGAAATAAATATAAAATGAATTATTAGTCGGATTTGTTGCCGCCTTTACATTTAAAATCGTACAGTCTGGCATCATTTTTGTATGGTTTAGTTATATCGTTTTGTTTCACTGCCGCTTAATTTGCTTTTACAACACTATATTGTGTGCCTTTTTGCAACACTAAACGTTGACAGATGCTTCGTTAGTGAGAGAGGGAGAGCAAGGGTTCATTTCATTTGACATAATGACGTGGTGAACTGTGCGTGGAAAAAGAACAATAAATTACCGATGCCGACATAATTAATAATCTAAATTATTTGTCAGTTTATAAATACAAACAAGAAACTTGCTTGGTAGCATAAATTAACACGAGCAGGCTTTGATATTAAAATTATACACGTTGTCATCACAGTCAACACGAAACGGACATTTTCTATGAGCAAGAGGAAGAAGGTCGAATCAGGCGGAGAACGTCTGACCTGCTAAAGGCAATGAAATAATTTCAACGTAAACGTGTGCTTGCCCATTTTGTGTTTGCTTCTGTTATTTACATTTAATCAATAGTCGACGTGGTTGCCTCTCAAGCATCGACATATTCGGTCAACTAACTCAAGAACAACGTCGACAAAGCAAAAGAGACAACTGAAAGAGCGCGGGGTAGTCGGTTTTAGAAGAGAGGGAGAAGCGGCCACTAAAGCACGCTGAAACAACAAGAACAACAACAATGATGAACGAAGACAGCGGCAGCGCCTCGGCGTCGTCTAGCGGCGGCAGCGGGGGTGTTAAAAAGTTCTTTCTGCGTTTATCACAAGTGAGTATAAAGTAATTTAGATAATTTTTAATGCCGGTTATTAAATTGAGAGTTGATTTTTAATTTGTAGACCTACCAATCGACACTCGATCGCTCCACGCCGCACACACGTATGCGCTGGGTGTTTGCCGGATTCCTGTTGTTCCTGTTCGTTTTGCGCATATTCATTTATCAGGGATGGTACATCGTCTGCTATGCCCTGGGCATCTATCATTTGAATCTGTTTATTGCATTTCTCACGCCAAAAATTGATCCGGAATTTGATCCGTATGCGGCGGATGAGGAGGACGATGGCCCTAACTTGCCAACGCATAGTAACGAGGAATTCCGGCCATTTATACGCCGCCTGCCGGAGTTTAAATTCTGGCTATCAGTGACAAAGAGCACGGCAATTGGTGTCTTCTGCACGTTCTTTGACTTCTTTAATGTGCCCGTATTTTGGCCCATTCTGGTCATGTACTTTATCACACTATTCTGCATAACAATGAAGCGCCAAATCAAGCATATGATCAAGTACAAGTACTTGCCCTTCACACGCAATAAGCCACGCTATCAGCGGGTTAACGAATCTGCGGGCGCTGCCACAATCGGTGGCAGCTCAAAGTGACAATTAGCCGCACAGACGCCGGACACACAATCGACAACATCAGCGGGAGGAGCAGCGGCAGCAACAACGGCAGCTGCATCTATTGCTGGTGCTGGAACAACAACTAGCGACATCTCAGGAGCGGGAGGAGCGGGTTCAACGGGAGCAGCGGGGACGGCAACAACAGTCGGCAGCGCTAAACCACCGCAAATCATAGCAATCGAGGATTACTAGCAAGTTAGATCGAAATTTGAGTAACAAACCAAGCCCAAACAAATTCATGTAAAACACAACAACAAAATCAGCAGAAACAAGAACATTTTTTTTTATATTTACTTTAATTTCGTTCTTTCAATTTTAGAGCATCGCATGCGATTTTGTTTGTTTAGGATATTTGATTTGTTTATTAACTAATTTGATTTAACGATATCTGAGTTGTCGTTCGTGCGGCGTCTTGTGCAAAGCATTGTTTATTGTTTAAATAATTTCTTGATTAATTATATATTTATTTTTATTACATGCAGTTTGTATTTGTAATTCTCCATACAAAAAACGAAACAAAAGCAAAAGCAAATCAACAATAGTTCAAGTTTTTTTAGCCTGCAATTAATTTTAATTTAAATTTATCATACCTTAAAATATGTAAACATAATTTAATGTTTCTTTAATCCAAAAAGTAGACTTACTAATTCCTACAGATATATTACTTTTTTCTATTTCATACCATGGCTAGATGCTAAATATATTTTGCAATTTATATATAATTATATATATTTTGCTAGCGTTAACTATACAAAATGTTAGATTGGAAAACAAACTTAAGAAGGTCTAAAACTGGGTGCATCGTATGAATTAAATAAAAAACATGTGAAAATAACTTTATAAACACAAACATTTGCATTAATTCAAGACTGTTGAAATCAATTTGAATTGTTTCATCATGCATTCAAATGATTCTACTTTGGCGCCAATTCCGAAATACTGCCGGCGCTGCCAGACCTCATGTGACTGACAGCCCCGACATGTAAAAGTGAGCATTGGTCACACTTTTATTATCAGCCCTGGGCTTTACACCGCTGTTGCGAAATTGGACCACGCATTGTGTTGTGATTAGTCCCTAAGAAGTTTTCCTTTCCAATTTTAAATTGTTATATTCGTCGTAATCGTGTCCAAGTAATGCGGCAATGTGCCTTACCTTTGATGGGCGCTCCTGCTGCTGCTGTTACCAAAGCAAACTTTACAGCGCCGTCGTCGCGGCTGCCGCCGACGTCGTCACAAAAACCAATTAATAGCTAATTCGACGTTCTTTTGGAGCCCCCAAATATAGTTTACGTTACGCACGTAATATGGGCATAAAAAATGATTTGAAAGGCATCAAATTACGTCGCCGCCACCTCATTCTATACACCATGATCACATCCATTGTAGCAGCCGTTGTAGCTACTCCGACAGCAGCAGCTTCACCATCAACACCTCCCGACTCTTCAACAGAGTCAAGCCAGCACCAAGCAGCCCCATCTCCACCCGCCATACCCTACTGCGTGGAGCAGCAGGAGCGACGCATTGGAAGACGGTACGTAAAAACCACATGCACTCATACTAATAAAAGCTTTATGCATATGTGTGTAAAAATGTTTGTGTCTGAAAGTACAAAGCATGCAGTGCACGTGAGGTAAGTGTTCTGGAAAGTTCGTTTTAATAAATTGCAAGTGGAAAGAGAACTTATTAAGAGAATCATCTTAATGCACAAAGATTTGCAGTGTGTATTGAAAAGTTTTTCAAGTGTTGCAATAACTATGAGGAAATTGTAATGTGAATATGCATTATTTAAAGCGTCTTGTGGATTATATAAATTAAACATTTTTTATGCAAAATTGATTAAAGCAATATTTAGACGCGTCTGTTAAAAACGCTAATTGCGAATAATGCCCAAAGGTGCCAAGTATAAATTAGACACTTGTTGGCGCTTATCAAAGCGACGGTGAGTCATTCGAAATACTTTTACTGTTAAGTGTGTTAACTGTGACCAACAACAATAACAATAACGTGCCCGGTTCGCATTTTAGACAAATGCGTGAAAATGTTTCTATTATTTCACTAAATATTTTGATTATTGTACACACTACAAATATTTTATGTGCATATTCAAACCAATTTGGAATTTCACCATTCTTGTCATTTTTGCTTTGCCTTCGCTTCGCTTCTGGTTCAGCTGCTGGCCTGCTTCGGCGCCATCTTCGCCGGTGTGCATGTTTGTGTGTGTATATGCGTGATTGTTTGTTTTCTGAAAGATGAGCAAAACACTTGTTGATCAACCGTCTGAGCTTGCGCGCGTATTTCTGCTTATATAAGAAAAGCAAATCAGCTGTGAATGCTTTACAACTGCCTCTGCTTTCACACATTTGCTTCACTGATGTGTGCTTTCATCATTGGTGCGACTATTTGTCTCTGGTGGCGTGACCCTGATTTTAAAATGACTCTCATTTTACATGACGTTTGTTGTCTTCCCTTAGTAATTTGTGTGCTCTTGGCATTTTACCTTGTATGTTGAATCGCAAAGACGTCGTTTCCAAAATTTACTTTTTGTACATTTCAAATGGAAAAAGAACGACATATCTACCGATTATGGTAACATTTTAGATTCTGATTCGGTTTTATTGATCGATAAGGACAATTGCAAGTGTGCGAGTTAATAAAGGCTTTCGCGATTTTTTTCGTCTCCAAAGTGTTCCTAGAGGAGCCGATTAATTTTATGATATTTGACGATTCCAATCGATAAATAGCCAACTTAAAAATCGACTTAAGATTGGAACTACATCGTTTTTAAAATATCGAAGTTTCGATGTTATTTTAACATCCCTAGTTTTGTTCTCGGATAGTTAAATACAAATCAATTGAAAGAAAAAAAAGCAAGTGTAATGTAGTGAATGTCTATCTATACAAAAATCATAACACATCACATCTTTATGAGAACGGAAAAAATTATGTACGCAGGAAGAAATAATAATATTTTTTCTCCCGTAATAAAATGCTTACAAAACTTGATTAAAAATTGCGTAAAGAAAAGTTTATTTAGTGCCTACTAAGAATAGTATTTGTTTGTGTCGATGACTCGACTTTGTATATGTATTCCGGCGTCAGTGCTGATAAGCTTATTATTGATCAT
Source organism: Drosophila acutilabella (assembly GCA_035046005.1). Taxonomy (NCBI): domain Eukaryota; kingdom Metazoa; phylum Arthropoda; class Insecta; order Diptera; family Drosophilidae; genus Drosophila; species Drosophila acutilabella. The sequence continues at coordinate 2,394,544 of JAWNOK010000026.1, read as the reverse complement.
GGTCATGGTCTCTTCATGTCCAACACGGTTTCGAGAAGTTTGCTATTAACCCGATTTTTGTGATCTTTTGCTACAGATTGCTATACATAACGACCCTCGATGGCCGTCTCAGTGCATTGGACATCGCCAAATCTGGCGAGAAGCGTTGGAGCATTGAAACCGGACCTGGTCCACTCATCTCATCGAGCATTCATCGTCTAGAGCTAACTAATAATGGGCAATTCGTGCGAATGATTCCATCGCTTAGTGGCGGAATATACAAATTTGATGGGGATTCCATTGATCCGATTCCCATCACAGCTGAGCATTTGCTTAGTTCGAGTGCCAAATTTAGTGATGATCTTGTCATTTCGGGTGGCAAGGAGACGCGTAATTATGGTGTCTCTGTGCGAACTGGACAGTTACTCTACGAGTGTTCCATAAATGGTTGCATTAATGCCACAAGTGATAGACACGCTATTAACGATACCATTGAAGAAATAGACACCAACGAGGATGATAGTCAGCAGCAAGATCACCTACGGGATCAAGGCGATGAACAGCTAAGAGATGAGGATGGTTATATTTTGCCACATGATGCACTCCTTGACGATGTTATTGTAGTGCGACGACAGACGCAAACAGTTCGAGCCGTGGAATCACGCACTGGCTTGGAGCGTTGGAACTTCAGTGTCGGACAGCATGAGCTGGATATAATGCGTGCCGCTGATTGTCCTAAACAGCCACGGAGTGATCTTGAGCTAGCTGTGCTGGATGTAGACATCAGAGTTGTCGTGCCCGAGGGCATCATTTGTGCGTTTAGCAAAAGTGATCCACAGTTGCTTCTCTGGAAACACAAGGTAATAATTGATTAAATACAAAGATGCACGATATTAGTGTTAATGGACTTCATTTATTGCTGTAGTTTAATCATCCCATTGTGAGTGCTTGGCATACAAACGCAGCCGATGAGCTTCAGGCCATTGATTTATTCAGCACCGCGCAGTGGCTGTGGCAGGAGAACGAGCATCAGCAACGAGAGGACCATAGGCAACCTGGTGGCTCACCATCTATCTACCTAGGAATGTATGATAAACAGTTATATATTCAAGAGTCAATACGATTGCGTCAAGAGATCATGGATCAGACACAGCTTTTTCTACAGCTTAACGGAGATACGAGTCTTATGCCCAAAATACCATGGCGTCCAATTGCAGCCAGCAGCAATTCGTTAGTCATATTCCGAGACGCCCAAGATCCTGTTGTGATTGGTGATGATCATGAGCGCAGCAACAGTGAACTTGTGCCATACGACGATCAAAACTTTGCTGTAGCTGCACAGTCTGTACTGAACGCCTCGGAGTTTGTTAACGGCAATGGTTTCTATTTTTATTTGGATGAGAATTGGGATAAATCAAACGGTGGTGGAGCCTTGGAATGTGGTGCTAATGACACGACCAGCGAAGTGCCAGCTATCGAAAGAACTACAGAAAGAAATGAAACAGCTGGTTCGACTGTTGGAAATCACAGCAACGATGATGAGGTCAGCTTTAGTTTGGATGATATCGATGCTCCCGTCAAGGTGGTCATACTTTCGCTGTGGTTTTGGTGGAAAGAGATTGTGGTGATTGCCTTTACATCAGCAGTGTTGCTAAACATGTTCATGGGTCATCGTAATCAGCGTGTGGAACGGGAGTATCTGGTTATTGAACGACATGTGCCCGTCCAGACGGCCATTGAGGCAACGGAGGCATCTACACAGGCGCTCTTGGGACCTGTGGTACCATTGTCCGGGACACACCAACGCGTTAATCGTCTTGCATTCGCGGGTGCCATAGGTTGCACACAACGCTCAATTTCGGAGTCAACAACACACTCCGGAGAGCACTTCACTTCCCGCTTCCAAACGGATTTTGAGCTAATGCAATGTCTTGGCCGTGGTGGCTTTGGAGTTGTGTTTGAGGCCAAGAATAAGCTCGATGAGAATCGATATGCCATCAAACGTATTACGTTGCCCAATAAGGAGTCATCTAGACAACGTGTGCTGCGCGAGGCCCGGACGTTGGCCAGCTGTGAGCACCATAACATTGTCCGCTATTTCCACGTAAGAATTCATCATTAATTAGTGGAAATTCTTAATACAATATTTGAAACGTTATTTTGTCATTCTTGTAGTCATGGGTGGAAACACCTCCAGTGGGTTGGCAGGAAGAGGAGGATCGCAAGCTACTGGCGCATGAGATGTCTACTTCTATACAAATCGAGACACCCGATGGCAGCACGTTTCCTTCGTTGTTGGATCACACGCAGAATAAACGCAATCAGCTAATGTCTTGGGTGTCTGATACGGCTAACAGCACTGCCTTCAGCCATGGGCAGGATGAGAGGGTCTTAAATCACATCAAGGAGGACTTCGACGATGAAGATGACGATTCGCTAATAGAGTTCCGCAGTGAATCCATGTCGGCTGCCTTGCGTGCTGATGAGACAGAGAAGGAGGATCAGGAGCAAAAGCAAGCACAGAGTGATGCACAGAGCCAAGCGCAACGTGGATCCGTCTCCATCGATATACATTCAGCATCGTTTGATTTAAAGAATATCAACTACACCCAACACCAATTGTCCAATTCGTTTCAAATCGAATCAATACGGTCCAAAAGCAATACCAGCGATACAGAGGACGATGTGGAAGTGGCGCCAAGGCGGAAACCGATGACATTGGCTCTGCAACCACATGCCCTAAATGGCAGCCAATTGGCAATGCCGAGTGCCACAATTCCGAGTGGATTAACTGTTAAGCCTAACAAAGTCTACCTCTATATACAGATGCAGCTGTGCCGAAAGGAGAGTCTTCGAGATTGGTTACGTGACAATCGAACCGAGACACGTTCTTCGCATGTAGCTCACATCTTTCATCAGATTGTAGATGCAGTGGACTATGTGCATTTGAAGGGTCTAATACATCGGGACCTGAAGCCGAGCAATATATTCTTCTCACAAGATGGCCAGATCAAGATTGGTGACTTTGGACTAGTTACGGACACTGTGGACATACCAAATGTTTCCAACGAATGTGGGGATCATTCCGGGTTGCCATCCTGTGTCCGGCATACGCAACAGGTGGGCACGCACCTCTATATGTCGCCGGAACAGATACGTGGTCAGCACTATGACTACAAGGTGGATATCTATTCGTTGGGTCTAATCTTCTTTGAGCTACTTGTGTACTTCTCAACTGAAATGGAACGTATTAAGACTCTACGTGCTTTAAGAGATGGCCAGTACCCCCCAGAATTTGGCAACCAGTATCCCGAACAATATGAGTTGCTGCAGCGCATGCTCTCCCCGCAGCCAGCGGAAAGGCCGCAAACGAAGCAACTGAAGCAGCAACTCCATGAAATTCTGGAACTACCTGATCATTTGGTGGATGGACACAGCGAACTGGCGGCGATGGCTGCAGCGACGCGGCGCCTGAGTCGTAGTCGCACATTTAGCAGTAGCAGCGAGCAGCCTCAGTGATAAGAGAGAACGATAACCATAATGACACCGATATAGATAACGATAACTCATCAAGTCATAGATCGGGAGTTAAACAGAAGTTTAGTATCCAAATTGTTTCAATTAACTGTAACAATTACTCACGCCACTTTGGCTATGCCTCATCTGCTCTGATCCTGGCATGCTCTTAGCACAGCCAGTTAATGTTAAGCCTATCATTTTATTCATTAATACATACTAATGTCTTAGTAATATATATATTTTATTTTAGATTTAATTTGTTAACTTAAGCGATGCCTCCTGTTAACAACACGACAAGTGAAAGTTGTGTTGAAAAGACTTAATTGTAGAATTGATATACTTAATGTTTACACGCCGTAAGTTATGACATGTACATAGTACATAAAATGTACAAACATACATTGATGTACTCTTCAAGAAATCGTTAGTTTAATATATTTACGAAATGATTGATATGCCCCAAATTGTGCTTACTTTTTTTTTTGTAATTACCTTAGAAGCTCTTTCCCACTACATACATTTTGTTTTTAGTGTAAGTCAAAAATAAAGAACAATTTATCGGAAAAAAAAGAAAGAATCAGAGTTCTTTAATATTTTTTGAAATTACTGTAAATTGCAGGCCTCAAAAGATATTGGAAAATATCCTTGTAGACTGAAACAAATTTGGTTGTCTTATGCATAAAACACATTCATTTAATAATTACAAAATAATTAAAATTAAATATTAACTTTTTATAAGTCGAGTCCAAGTACACATAATTCATACAGTTTGAACTGAAAAGGATTACAAATATATTCGTGAACCCGAGTATCAAATTGTAAACGAATGTCCGTTTAAGCGTCTATTTATAAAGTTGTTTTTTGAAATTCCATAATTTACTAAAAATTTTAGACATTTTATCCAGATTACATATTTTGTGTTTGGTGCAATTGTTTGCGTCCTGAGCCAATTCTACTGATAAACAGCGATACAGGGCTTGACGGATACAAGTGTACAAATATTCCCAAGAAATGTTAAAAACAAGTTAAATATGAATTTTAAATGTTGTATCACTTTATTCTATTATTTTCATATATTACTGCTGTTCGCGTATTTTCAAAAAACATTCTCTACATTGCTAACGGTTAAGTCGCTACATACTTGGTGTGTGTTGTGCACAACACACAATACACATGGCACAATATAAGTACATATGTTTAGCATAAGTACTAATAGTAGTATAATGGCATAAATGTTTGTTGAGGCTTTGCATTGCTTAATAGTTAGTTGCGGTGAATGTTTCTTGTCAATTTTGTGTGTATGGTTAGCTCTTGTCAATAATATTTCAAGTACGTATACTTAATATTTGTTCTCTCTATTGCATTCACGCTGTTTGGCGTTTCCTATTAAAAAAGAGATCATCATTAGCCTACAAATATATAATGTATATTAATATACGCTCTTAAATTTAATTTCTGTGAGTTCATTTAAATGAATCTTATTTGCAAAGCGTTTAACAAACAATAAGCAATTCAAGCGTATTGCATTTTGTTCATAAATCTTATTTCCATTTTATTTCAAATACATAACTACAAATATTTATTTATTAGCTGTTTTGTTTTAAGTTTTACTGTTGCAGGCAACGCGTTGCTTAAATATAATTCAACAGCAAACATTTTTATTTTAATATTTTGTTTTCTTTTCAGTTATTTATTGTGTATTGTTTTAAGCATTTAGCATTTAGCGTTTTTAATTATTTTGTCCAAAAATTAACAGCCATTTTGACGAATCCGTAAATGTCCAAATCATAAAAGAAGACCAAAACCAAACGCATACATATACACGTAGTCTAATACATATTTACAATACAGTATGTGTGTATGCAAATTTTTATATTGCATACATATATCTTGATTTATTCTTGTTTAATTTGAATTTACAATGAAGCGCAATGGAAATAGGGTTTTCGGCATTTCGCGAATTAATTTCTTCAAAAAATTTTTTCATATTTTTAAATCTTGAATCTAATGAACACACTTCAACAAGTCAACGCATTTGGCTGCACATTTCTAAAATATATATTTAAGTTTAAATATGATTATTAATTGTATTGTTATTGTTAAGTATATTTATTATTATGGTTTGGTTAACATTCAGTTGTTAGATTTTTATCAAAGCCGCAATGCTAAAGTTTGATATATTATTTATTTATATATATTTTTCAACAATAATTTGTATAGTGCATTAATTATGTCGATTTAATTGTATTATTATTATTATTATTGCCTATGCATTTTGTTTACCCTTTAATAAACTCCCAAAAGATTTGGTTTCCGTTTTGGTTTTTAACACCAATTTCTGCACTCAAGTAGAGCGCATTTTAGTCAAGACTTTAGCAGTTTGTTGTTTTATCTAATTTTATAATGATTTCTGTTTTCACAATTATACACATATTGCTGTTGGAGTACGTATACATACATATATATGTAAATATATGTATATATATATTATCTTTTTGATAGCTTGTAGTTTACTTAAGTTCTTGAAATCTTTATGTACAAAGTCAGACTTGATTGCTTATCTTTCGAGTGTTGTTGAGGTAAAGAAAGAGTTCGGTTCAGAGTTACGTAGATTTGTTGTTCTTAATCTTTTTGTTTATGTGAAAATAGTGTATAAGTATTGTTAGTTTTATTTTTAATCCGAGTATGTATGTCAGCAATTTTAGTTTGGAAACATATAGTATGTCACATATCTACTGATATAATCGATATATATATATATATTTAGCACTACAAATATTAATTCTGGATAAACACTAAAAATAATAACACAATATTTTGTTGTGCGCTTAGTTCAACATTTTTTATCTTAATTTTTGGGGTTGCATTGATTTAAGGCTTTATTTATGTTAAATATTCAAGATTCGAATATTTAATTGAAATCTCAAAGTAAATAAATGGAATCGAAACTGTTTAAAGGCAACAATTGTTGTTAATTTGTTCTTTTTCCTAAACTTCAATGTGTCTATTGTGGTTAATAAATAAACATTTATTCCAATATTCGCAATCTTTAGGTAGAAAGGCAGTTTTAATATATGGTATATTGCTGCACTTAAACAATTTCCAATTCATTGCATTTTGATATTTTTATTTATTTGTCAACCCCATTTTTTGTGGTTGAGCATAAAAAACCAGTATCATATACTCATACTTTGTTATCCTTAAACATTATTTGGGTGTTTAATACTTGATCTCAACTGCTTAAAAACTAATTCTTGAAATGATCACAACGTTAATGAATCTTTTTTATATGTATATGTATATGTATATAACTACAATAATTTCTTAAATATAGCTACCGTAAAAGTACACCATTTATACTAATGGATTTATGTTTATAATACTTTCTGTTAATAACAATTTTATTTGTTTATTATTCATTAAATGTATTGTAAATTATGGTGGGATTAATTGCCTATTACGTACAAAAAACACAAAGAAAACTAAATATAAATTTTAGAAAACTAAAAGTTATATTAGATATAACTGAATTTCTTGTTTATAATAATTAAAGATGCCGTGGTTTTGGTTTCTGTTGCATATTCATAGAAGAGAATTGAATTCAAAAGTGAAAAGAGAAAGCACAATACAATGTTTTCAGCCAAATTTTGACTATAGAGAACTTCGGATGCATTGATTGTGAATGGGAAGAAAGCGGCTAGCTAATAATGGCATGCAAAAGCAGCAACAAAGATGACCAACAAGGGAAATGAAAGAGGAAGGATGAAAAAGAGGGCAAAAATAAAAGGAATTGATGCCAACCTTCAAATTGCGTCGACTACTAAATATATAAAATATGTTTGTATAATTTATAAATACAAGTTTATGGTAAAATATGCATCAGCAAGCGTTCGCAGGAGACAAAAAGGAACGCATACGCTCCGTTGTCCCCAATGCAACATAACAAGTGAAAATGTTTGCTGGCACTTTAATGCGCTAGAGATCAAAAGTGTTTGCCTAAAAAAACTTATGCAGCATTTGCTAGAGTATTGTACAGCGTCCTTTATTCCTAGTTGATTGTGAGTACTCAGTACCAACGAGACCCCCGCCCGTGGTCCCCGTGACCCCCCCGCTGCTGCAACCCATTAGCTCACGAAAAACGTCTCCGATTTTGTAGTTGTATCTGAAAGAGAATGTAAGTCAAAAATATCAATGTTCTATTATCCCAAAAACTTAGTAATAGAATGGAACGCAACTTACTGTGCAGAACACTCCACATATCCACAACGCCAATGTTTACGCACAAGAGTAGAAATGTCTTTCAGTTCCTAAAAAAATTTAAAACAAACATTGCAGTCGTTTTAGCAGATTCGTTTATAGTTAAATTAATTTATAAAGCGCTTTACAAATGTGGTTTGTAGTTTTACTCAAGTGTGTGGTTTCTTTTAGAGCTTTTTGATTTTTGTCACCTGAGCACAGCATGAGCTCCTGTACTCTGAAGAAACTTTTAAATTCTTATATTTATTTATAAGATTATTTTTAAGTTTTTTTTTAACCGTAGAGTTTGTTTGTTTTTTTTTCCCATAAATCGGGATCTTACGTTTGGCTTAATTTTGAATTGATCGGTTGGGGTTTTCCGTGTTTTTCACAATCCTTGTAGTAAATGTGGAATAAATTCTTAACATAATTAATTTAGCTTGCGTAAAAAAATTAATAAATATATAAATAAAACTATGTGGATTCTTAGGCACTGCAAAAAAGAGTAGAGGGGTATAGTAGGTTTGTTAAAAGCCAAATGTGCGTAACAGGCCAAGAAAGATTTTCCAACCCGATAAAGTATATACATATATTCTTGATCAGCATAAACAGCGGAGTCAATATAGCAACACCTGGATCTTTTGAACTACAAGAGCTAGAAACACAAAATTTGGAATAAAAGTCAGTCCTTATGTCAAAATAATATGGTCACCTGACAGAAAACTATGTTCAAAACACCATAATTTTGAGACGACTAGAGCTATTTACTATTATACCTATCCTCATCAATTTTAATCCGAATCTCAATGGACTGTTTTATAAAGCTTAACAACAATTGCAAATATTATAATACACACCTGCGAGTTGGCCTGCGCCTCAGTCACATTGTCATATTTATTGCCAACCACAATTATGCTAAAATCACGATGACTGAAACTGTCCAAGATTTGATCTCTTATGGAGCGGCAGTACTGCGGAATCACAAATACAAATATTATACGTAAAGATTGTATGATATATTAGGCTATTAGTATTATGTGGCTTAAGCTTAAACTACCTGAAATGTTTCCAAATTGCCCATGTCGTAGACCAGGACATAGGCGTGCACCGTTCGCAACCCCAGCGGATGTCCATTATTCCATTCAGCAAAGTTATCAGCCGGAAATCGCTTCTGGCAAGATTGCCATGCCAATTTGTTGAGTGTTTGTTTTTCATCAGCGCCATCGCAATATGTGTGCATGTGAATTCATATGCACATAAATACATATATACATATACACATATATGTATGAGTGTTATATGTGTTGTGTGTGCCAGTGTTGTCGTTGGCATGAGGTTTTGTTGCGTATTATTTGGCCACAAACATGAAAAGTAAATATAAGAAAATACAAAAAAACTCGATTAGTTATTTTTTTATTTGAAATGTACGATTTTTCATCTTCCCTTCTAATGGAATATTATTAAACCCATTTTTTGTTATGAAACTAAATGTTAAAAGGATTACATTTTCAGATATTGTACGCGCATCCGATGTGCACTAAATAATAATTAGTGGTAGCTGCATATGAAGCCCTCACGATGCCACTATCAGTTACACTAATGGATTTACGTGCATACTACGTGCACTGAGTTTTTCAGTGTGACAACCACACATATGACAGCCACCGTAACTGAGGTAGTTATTAAATTTACAGCGGTATCTGTTGAGTATTTTTTATAACCTTTGTTATGGGTTTAATGGTTTAATGTTGCCACAGACATAAGACATACATTACAAAACAAGTTAAAATGCTTTTTTCAAATACCAGAGTAATATATAATTAAAAACATAATTATATGATATTTTATTATTTCTTTTTAGATCACATTAAATCCTCCACAAACAAAGTTTTCTTGTCTCTTGTCGACTGAATTTAATCAACATGCATTTTATGTTTTTAAAAACGTACGAATTAGTCATACTAAATTATAGGTAAACTTTGGCTGATTTCCTCATTTGGCATATATCTACAAAGTTTAATAAGTTTACCTTTAATATTATTAAAAATATTCAAAGCAAATATTCCACTTATTTGGAGTCCAAAACCCAAATTAGAGGGTAACTGTAAGTCGTTTATTGAAAGTATATTCCTCACATACTTTGCCATTTTATCGGCAGTCAGCGGTAATAAGCGGAATCAAGCGAAGAACATGGAAATGGGGACGTACGAGTAGAGACCGTAAATAAACGTTATAATTAAATTTACACTGCAGCGTTTTAGGCGCAAACAAAAGCCAGGGACAGAAAGCAAACAAATACAAAATAGTAAATAGAAACAGAAACAGAAATAGAAATAGAAGAAATGTCGACGAACAGCTTAAGAGTCCATGCGACTTGGCACCATTCTGTCTGTCCTTCAGTTTTCTCTCCCTCCCCACGTAGCCATATTCCTGACTCCATCTCCCTCTGCCTGCCCATCTCTCTCTCCGTTACCTCTTTCCACTTGAAACTCCTGGCACCATCCACTTACCGCTATTTGTCTGCCTGTGTCATTCTGGCAGCCAGCCAGTCTCAGCAGACGCCAGTGTTGACATATTAGCCAATTTATGGCTAGACTGACATTTTCTTAATTTAAGTAAATACGCTTAGGCAAGCTAAAAGCTAAGTTTTCAGACTGAACAAAGTTACTAAAAATTAAGCATTTAATAAATTAAATAATCCCAAATCTGCTTTCATTTAAAAGTAAAGTAAAAATACCAAATGTTTTCTTAGGAATTATTTCTGTAAGCTAGCTTTTCTTTTTAACTGATGGCAACACAGGTCACTGTCTCAGCTGACGTCTCAGTCAGCAAGCAGTAAGTTGGCTAGATTTACGTTTTTGATTAAATTTCATTTAATTTGCGCTTTCTTTCGACTTTAATTGTTGTTGGTATTGTTGTTATTGTTCTTGCAACTGTTTTGTTAATTAACGGCTGTGTTAGACTGGAAATGCGAGCAGCTCGTTAGCCAATGGCAATGTGTTCAAACTGTCGCGCTGTCTTTTCATTCCGCATTTCTGTCTTCTGTCTGTCCGACTGTCTGATTGTTGCTGTAATTGTTGGTGTTCCATGGAAATTGTTTTTGTACTTTATTATGCTTCTGATATTCGTTGGGATTGTTTTGCCTTGAAGCCATTCACAACGATTCTGTACATCTCAGCAAAAATTCCAATTTTCTAAAAATAATACAGATCCATTTTGTGTGTCAACATTTTAACTTATTAATTATCACGCAAATTTTGATAACGTCTCGAAAAACTGGAAAATTATGTCAAAACATGGTTGGATGTGAAATGTGCAGGATTTCCTCTTTCTTTCTTTGCTTAAATGTAATCGTTTTATTTATCTTAACTATCTTAGCAGTGCTAAACTTTTAGTAACCAAAAATAAAATAATGGCAATAAAACACCGTCCAAACTAAATAAAGTTGACAAAATTTAGACAGGTGTGCTCAACTTCGGAATACCTGCCAGGACTTTTCACTGTTTGTAAATGTTTCTTCCATTTCTACAGCCATCAAGTGAGCTCAACTGGTAATTATCTGTATGTTCTTTACATTCTTTTAATGTTTTTTGTGCAAATCATAAAAAATTTTTGTTCTTCGCAACTTACTCAACACAATCCTATAACATTCTTGCCTATGGTTTATTAAGAAAAACACCAAGAAAGGCAATCGACTGCAAAAAGACACAATATTTCGTGCAAATAAGCAATGTTTACCGATTTGGCCTATGGGAGCTATAGGCTATAGTTGTCCGATCTAGACCAAATTTGGTCATGATACATACCTCATCGCTATATGAATTCTACTGTACATGCTGAGAATATATAGACATTATGGTGCCGGAAACACATCGTTCTGCCTGTTAAGCACATTTCGCTTCTGACAAACTTAATGGACCCCTGTACTCTTTTTGAGTAGTGGATTTAATATGTCGTACTCGTATTATACAATACTTATCTTGACTTTGATTAATTTGTTACAATGTTTTATAAATCTTTTTTGAGATTTGCTCTTTGGAATTGGGCTAAACGCTTCAATAAATAAAACAAAATGGCCGGAAACTCATACCGGTACGCACACACACCGAGAGAGAGAGACAGAGAGCGAGAAAGAAACGGAGCAAAAGGGAGGAAGGCACATCACACTTATGAGTGTGCACTCTGTAAATTGTCATTTCAAGTCTGGTCTGCTTGTGGCCACTTAAAGTATACAATGACCAACGAGATGGCCCACATAGAAAAATGTATGTTTGTGTGTGTGTGTGTTTGTGTTGGTTGGAGAAACAAAATGCCGTTTTACAAGTGGAAATCATTAGAGTGGACTTTGAGTTATGGCTAGTTATAGAGGCTGGCATTGCACTTGAAGAAGAAAAATTTATTACAATCAACGAACTTTAGTTCGTAGAGTTATTTTATGTATGTTCATAAGTGTATGTGTGTGGGACTGTGTGCACCCCACCTCAGATATCAAACTGGCAGCTATTTGGTCAACACAATGGCTGACAACGAAAAAAAAAGCAGACAATTGTGGTCACAAAACCCGTTTTGAAGTCAGATCAGGTCGACACTGATTGACTTTAAGATACTCATTTAATATAGTATATTGGTGTGCATTAAATATTTCAAGTTTGGTTTCTATTTGTTTTCACTTTCAAATAGCAACAAATCATAAAGAGTTCAATTTAAACAACATAAATAAAACACTTTAATTAAAGTATAATCTAATGTGTGTTTGACATTTTGGCCCTCACCTGAGATATCAGACTTACAGATATTTGGTGAGCCCAATGGCTGTGCAATTGCAATACACTTTGCTGACTGCATTCGTGAATATAATTTGTACAGGGTATTGACAACGAGTTCACGCCAAAATGGACATGAATAAATTGAAAGGCACTGAAAGACGTCGGTAAAAAAGGGTCAGGAATGGGGCTACTGGGGTGCAACTGTTGAAAAAGGGCTGAAAGAGATGCATTCACTGGCTGTAGTTAATGTGACAATGGAGGTTGCTCGACTGCTTTATCCTGTCTGTCAACTCTTTCAATACAAATTTCTTGTTCTACTTTTACGGTTTTTCTTTTGTTTTCTTTATTTTTTGTATGGCTTTCTGTTGTTTCTGCGGAAAACATTGATATTTATAGCCTGGCATGTTTAAAGATATGTCCTTGTATAAAAACCACTGCTTTAGCAGTCTTTTGTTGTGCCTTGCTCAATTTTTTAACGGGGGACATAAGGAAAAACAGTATAAAAAATTACTAATAAAATTCATGATGTTCTATTCTTTCCATATTAACACTCAATTGAACTGACTCTTTTGCTTTAAAATTGTATTTATGTGATTTTTTTTTATCAGATTCACTTACAACACCTACTTAAACTTTGCTGATAAATTGGTTCAGAGTATACAAATTTCGGTAGAATCTATTTTTGCCACTAGAATACGAGTCCATCGTTTTATTCTATTTTTGTGGCTTGTGGCATTGTTTGGAGAGTAAGAGATAGAGGTTGTCTGGATGTTGTACAAAAAGGTCGAAGCTTCTGTCTGTTCTATAAATATTTTATCATGTTTAACGTTGTGTTGTAAAATGCAAAAGAAGTGCAAGTAAAGTCAAGCCATTGACAAAACCACAGTATAACTTGGGCCGTATCTAAAAATGCCTAACATTTTGGTGTTAATTTCTGATATGCGGTTACCAAAAAGTGTTTTCTAATTGCTGGAGTGTAGTTACATTTTGTCGTTGTCATACTACTAAGTAAAATGAAGCACCAGTTTATATTCATAAAATGTCTGTATAAATAAATACCCTTAAATATGTACAACAAGGAGTCCACAACTTAGTCGTATACAGCTCCACACACACACACACACATCCACGGCGACAAACACATGCATATAAAGTGCGGCACTCAGGCGTACATTTTATAGCTGGCTATAATTGAGCTTTCATGCGAATAATAGTGCTCTTAAATGGGAGCAACGAAGACCCGAAAAACAAATGCTGCAATTTTAGGGCAATTAAAAATTAATAAAATGATACCCAAAGAACGAACATTGTTGCAATATCAAGATGATAATATCCCCGTGCTAGTTTTATGAGCCATGGAAAGGGAATTTGATAAAGTATTATACTATACGACGTGCCAGAAATTATTATGCATAGTGATTATACTAAGTAAGTGAATACTGTGAAGTAGTTGACTAGTAGATGCCTTACCAGGTACCTTATGATGTTAAGTTGGCTACGTAGAGCGGGAAACAGCAAAACATACATTTTTTTATGGGTTACAGGAAAAGGTTAGACATACCTCGAAGATAAGTACTAGTTTAATATAAGATACATTTCCAATTGAGCTTAGATCTTTGATGATAAACTAGGGTGAACACTAAAAAAACAAGCTATAATTTTACTTGTATAATTTATTTAAATTTACTGCTTTACAACTTTATCTCTAACTGTAATTTTCACTCTATACTCAAAAAGAGTAAAGGGGTCATTTAGGTTTGTCAGATGGAGGCCCTTCCGACCACATTAAATATATGCTATATATTCTTCATTAGCATCAACAGCTGTGATGATTTAGTAATGTCGTCTGTCCGTCCGGCCGTATGAATACCTATATCTCAGAGACAATAAAGGCTGTTGCCATCAAATTTGGAATGAAAGTCCGCCTACTTTGCGAGTAGATCAAATTTATTTTAAATTGTTTTCACGGCCCCAAAAGACCACGTAAGATGTAAAAACCTTTTTTTTTTAATCACTACAACTTTGAAACTATTTAAGTAAGGGTAACCAAACTGATACTATACTATATTACCATTACTACTACTACCATTATTACTATCCTTACAAAATTTAATCAGGATCAGGTAAATCGGTGAAAAATTTATTTGTATGGAAAAATACGTGCGGGATCTTTCAAGGTCGACTTGCTCGACTGTACCTTTTCTAACTAACTTTGTTTTAATTTTGGATTCAAAATGGTTACGTAAATAATTAAAATAATTATATTAGCAAATAAAATTAAATTTCACAATCGAAAATATTTTGGAATTTAAAAGCTGTGGCAATCACAGAATATTTTATTTAGAATACACAGGCAAAGAAAAGGGAGAGGAATTTGCCTCATAAGGCAATATCTTGGACGCTTTAATTGTGGTAAGCTTTTTGACTGGCTTTGGTTACTTATCGGCTGCAGTTCCTGGAGCGTTCTATTAAGGAAAAAGCGAAAATATGAAAGCTATGTCAGTAATGAAAACGCAGTAGCAACCGCGAATGGCCGACGGCTGACTGCAGGCAATGAAGCAAAAGGAAATCGATGAGAATGCTCGACGGGAAGATTCCCAGTATAATGTGCTTTTTACTAGAATATAATGAAAATCGTCAGCAAGACAGCACTTTGTTTGCAGCATACCCTTCTTATGGTTTTTATGAGCATAGGGTATTAAAATCTGATCCAAGACGTCTGCTGGTGATTATATATGCGTCTTGCGTCAATCTGAGCTCTGTTGCAGCTGTGCTGACGGACCTTCTGCATAAATTCATTTAAATGGATTAAATAAAATACAGCTGAGCAGAATTTGTTGCCAGATGTTCCTATTACTCATCGTCAGCAACGAAAAATCGTAAAAAAATGTGCGCCAGGTGAAATGCAGTGGAAAATTGTGCAACCGTATCGAAAATACTAGCTTAAGCATACGTTTTATATTTTTATTAAATTTTTTCTAGTGATTTTAAGATTATTCTACTCATAAAGTGAAAACCGCTGGCACTGCACAAGCTTGTAATTAAATTGGAACATAGTTGAAAAATTGGTCAAAGTCGGGCTCACCTGGGGTGGAACGTCCAGTACCATCAGCTCCCGGATGCAGGCATCGCAGACCAAACAGTTTTTATAAACTTTACGATGCGTTGTCGTCTGATGAGTCTTGGGAAAGTCATGGTGAAAAAATTGCTAGAAAGAAATAAAATATAAATTTAAGGTAATTCATTGAATTTTTAGTATATATAGTATTATTATATTCGATATGGTGATGAGCATCTGTCTGTCTGTCTGTTGGTCCGTCCGGATCAAAATCTGAATCTTTGAAACTATTAGAGCTATAGTTACTTAATTTGGATTCAAAGCCTATATGTTAGGCAGATCAAGTTCACTTCAAATTGTTGCCACGACCATTACCGCCCCCGCAAATTGTATAAAACAAATTTTTTGACCATCATAACTTGAAAACTATTATTTATTTATTTATTTATTTATTAACGCAGACTAAATGCAGTCGCGAGTAAACCAAAATATAAAGTTTTTATTTATAATTAAAATTAATATTTATGACTATAAAAGATAAAAATATATTTTAACTGAAAATATTAAAAGAATTTAGAATTTAGTTAATTAAATTATTATTAGTTTATCGTTAATCTGGGAAAAAAGTAAAGAAGTTGATCCAACATTTGTTGCAAGGATTAGGAAAACCCAGGAAAACCCAACCAGATCAAATTACAGCATGTGTAACCAAAGTCACACAGTATAAATAATATATGTATATTTAAAATTATAATATAACTATAACTATCCTCGCCAAGTTTAATCCAGTTCGGATCCCTATAGGACAAATCAGTGGAAAATATGACATTTGTAAAATAGAGTTTCAGTCGGCTCGCTCGACTGTAGCCTTTCTTACAGTCTTTATCTCACATAAACATTTAGTACTTATTCTTTGTTTTTAAAGCTTTGGATAGACATATATTTTATATGTTTCTTGTTAACGAGGTTGAACTTTTTGCTGACACCCGTTACTAAGAAAAGGGTGTATGCCAATCGTTGCGATGTGTTCAACAATGAGTTGAGGCCAATTTCGATTCGATAAAGAACATAAATCCTTGCACATAAATATGTGCACAGCGTGACATAAATGTTTAGGCATAGAGCTGTTATTTTAAAGATTAATTTAATTACGGGTATCGCACCGTCGAGCATCGACCGCAGCTTTCCCACTTGCTACCTACGACTTCTGTTTTTGGTTTGCTCACTAAAGTTTTGAAACCAGATTTACGCTCAGGCACGCACACATTTTACAAGTGCGTGGATTTCTGTATGTGTGTTTGCATTTTTGTGAGCGTGTGGGTAACTGTGTGTGGTCACAGTTGTTGGCTCTTCATTTCATGCAAATTTTAAGCATATTAAAATTTTAAGTGCACAAAAGTATGCTACCAAATTTTAAGGTTTTGTTCATGTGGGCAGAAAAATGATTACAGAGATTAGACTGAATTTATAACGGAGTTCGCGAAAGTGAACGATATACACATGTACTTAAAGCCATACAAAATAATTATTATTAAGTTGTTTTATTATTCAATGGTCCAGTGGCTAATTGTTTTTGATACTAAACCTGACAGTTGCTATTGATTTCATGTCTATTGACTCCATTGAAACAAAGCTTATATTTTCATTGTGAGTAATAAAAACAAATGTTAAAAACAGGGTACACTATTGTCGAATACTGTACAAAAATCATGCTTTTGTTATTTTAATTTATTTTATATATCCTGTGAGGTATCCTAATCAAAAAAAAAGCGTCTCAAAAGTAACTGAGGCATAATAAAAATTACGCATACGCTATGGATAACCATTTGTGTAAATTTAAAAGAGAACTACTAAACTAAAAGTATTTAAGTATGCACAGTTTCATTCGTACCACGTATATTTATGCGTCGGATAATGTACTGCACTTTATGGCGCTGCAGACTACCATAAAACGGCGCAAAGCCGTTCGTCCCTTCGTATGTCCTTCTGGCTTTGCGTCCTGAAAAAGGACGAAGGAGTCGCGAAGGCCATCAACGTCATTTCTTATTCAATTACCAGTTCAATAAAAATAAAACTCAATGATATGCGATGGCACATAAAAGCTTCTAGATGCGGCCTGATGCGCACTGTTTACTCCTACTACTTTCTTTACACTCTACACTCACACACACTTTGTGTGTTATCGTACAGTCGTACAGTGTGTTGCATATAATTGAAAATTGCTCAGCCAGTTGGTCTGAGCACTAAAAGCATTTCCGTTTTAAAGCATCTGCCAAGGCAAATGTCGCTGTCATTCGATGGCCACTTTCGCTTCCGGCAATCAACCCCTCAGTTCCCAACCAATTTCTCTCTCTCTTTTTCTCTCGGCCCTTGCCCGTTTGGGTAATTGAATCCTAGCGAGCATAAATTGCACTTGATTTCATTCTCTCTGTCAATGTAACAACTGATTGGCAAGTGAAATTTGCATTTAAATGAGATGAGAATCGAAGAAAGGCGCGTTCTCGTCGCATTGATAAAACTCATAAATGATTTCGTCTGTATTATTAACCAATATTTTGGTGCCATTTTCATTTCTATTGCTTTCAATAAGATACATTAACAAACACTTATGCCAATATTTCTGTTCTTTCCCCTACTCACAACTATATTTAAGTTATTCATATGAGGATATTGATATTTGTTTGCCAAATCGCAACATTTTTAATAATTTGCTTATCCATTTTAAGAAATATTGTACTAGCAAAGAACTATCCTTTAAGAGGCATGTCCTCTTCTGTAATTTTAGAATGCTCCTTAGAGATGTTCTCAAAATTGACTCTATTTATTAAAAGTCTTTCTTTTATTTGGGATCTGAAATCCCCAAACCTGTCGATAAAAAGCTGTGCCACCAACACTGGTGACAACGGATAGCCCGTACTTATCGCACTACACACTCGTCACTCTACACCCGACAATTGCCAATCTGTTTCGATGAATGCCTTCAAACCAGGCCAATAACAACGCATCGCTTTAAAATGCAATCAGACGTAAAATATCCTTTGATCCTGTCGCTCATTTCGGGCTCTTGTATTTATACCTCCATCGTGTGCTAGCACACAAAGGGAAGTAAGCAAACCAGCATACACATATACCCTATAATCGGCACACAATATAAGGTGGCTACATAATGTCCATTATTAATTTTGTAAGGCTACTTGTCTGTAGGGTATCCTTTAAAACGAGCCTTTTGCATGTATGCATAATGGTTTCGCCTTTTTTTCGGAGTGAGCCTGTAAAAATCTTCTTTTTTTTTCTTGCGTAAAATTTATTTTATGACTCTGCCAGCGTGTCCTTTATTCTTGGGTGAGCGCGTTTTCCATTGACTCCGATTCACTGTGGCTGTTTTGGCCCTAAATTACATAACCTTTCCGTACAGCAACTGAGCCCAGCAAAAAGCAAAGCAAATGGCATCGTTCGGCCACGTTTTTTTAAGTTGGTCATGTTAACCTTAATTATGAGCTTGGCTTTGAGTTACAAACGATTCTAAGTTTCCTGTGGCACTAAGTTTTCGTTTTATGTAAAGCTCCATTGAAACTTGCCATGTAAAGTGAACATGTACTGCACCCCATACAAATCAAAAAATATTTTTTAAGGACATGTACATTTTTTAACAATATCTTTATACACACAGTATTAAATGTATTCACGAAACTGTCCTGCATTTACATTACCATCATGACGTCCGTTGTGATAATGTCTTTAAACTAGTGTTTTATTTTCATTACTCGATTAAGTCTACGAAATCGTTAAATAAATAAATGCCGAAGATCGATATCGTACATAAACGATACGTAATAAATCAAGAACATTCATCTTAGTTATGCAAAGTTTCAAGAAAATTTAATTTTGGCTTAGAAACTTCAAAAAACTTGTCGCTCGATTCAGAGTTTTATCAAGTTGACTTCATCACCGAAAATAAAACAAGAGAGAAAAGTACAGTCGAGCATACTTGACCTTATAATTCTCGATTCATTTTATTCCCGATCATTTGGTATTTTTTTTAAATATATATTTATATATATACAAATAGTGACATATGTTGAGACATATGTACCCAAACACTACACATAGCAAGTATAATACAATGTTACACATTAATTTTCCCACAGATTTAAACTAAGCATTATAAAATAATCAAGCTCCATTTGACTTAAGTTAGTTGAAATTTCTATCTGTACTCTGTAGTACCGTGTTGTGAAATAAAAATTTTATTTTTTTAATAACCGACACATACATATTTTAGCTGTAAACGTTCGAATATGTGTTTGTTTATTTCTATCTCGCTAGTCGGATTTATAAGCAACTTTTAGGATAGTTTGATGTAATATGCCTCCAAGAAACTTTTAAATTACAATACTGTACGATGAAAACAGTTGCCTTAAAAATGGTACGCAAATTTTATTATGTTAGTAGCTATGTAATTAAAATGTTGTTTTATTTCTTGTGAAATAGGGGCGTGGCAGCGAAAATGTTTAATGACTTTACATTTGTGGTGTTTCTAGGAACCTGCGTACCAAAATTGGTATTCCTTGGTTTGTTATTCCACTTTGTACTGTTAATTTTGATTAAATGAAATGTGCTTTTTCGGTCGAGCATAACATTCCGAGTCTGATTTTCGCTTGATGTTCTTGGAGAACACTCGTAATTTATCCAGCGACTTGGCAACCGCTCTGTTCGACCACAAATAACCATTAGACCAGGACGTAATTGATTTTGCAGCGCTTAAAATACCATAAAAATGCGAAAATCTCACATTACGCACAATAAACGCGTTGGCCATAAGTATACAAGAATAAATCGTGGAAAGAGGGATAAAGGCAGCGAAAAGCATAAACACGAATCAGGTTAATACACTTACACACACACAGAGACATAGAGAGACAAGCGCACATGCTCACTCACACACACACGTGCGCACACACAATCAATACATGTTCCAATATATTGTCGGTCATAGACATAAAACCCAGAAAGTGAAATAATGAAGAGTGAGCAGCAAATTGCAGACTGGAAAATGGCAAACAACAAATTGCGAAAGCAAATGGCAAATCGCAAATAGCAAACGCCCAGCTAACCACTGCAGTTAATTGAATCTGCGGAACGGCGATAGCATCAGTAGCCTGTAGTATAAGCAGTAACAACAATGACCAACTTTATTTAGCTACTTCAACTCGTGTGTCCTTAACAGTTGCTCTGCTAATTGCTTATACCATGAAAATATTTTTTTTTAATAAGTGGTTTTTATAGCTTACTATAAAATTAATATATTTATTAATTTATTTGTTTCTGGTTGATTTATTATTATTTATTTTAACATTTCAGCTTATATATTTTATGTTATTTTATGTTTTAATTTACGCTTATCTTAGTTGAATAATTATTATATATTGCATATAATGTCAATATATACTATATAATCAAATTTTATAATATACACATTTTATATGTTTTTACAACTTATTATTATTAATTATACTATTTTTTTTGAAAAAAAAATTTTTTTTTTTTTGCTAAAATTATTATATAAATGCTATAAGGATATTGTACTTCATTGCAAAAAAGGATTTCTATTATCTCAGCACTTATATTTATTTATGTTGTCGAAACTGCTGATAAGCATACACAAGATCTTTAATTTTTAATAAATAATAGCCAGTAACTTTACACAATGATATACTATATTAATTTTATTAAGCAAAAAGTACTTAATTGCTTCGAAAGGATTTCTAATGCAATCTAAATGAACTCCATTTTCACTAATTGTCTTCCAACTTATTTGTTACGAGATCAAGGGGTAAAGGAATTGAGCTAAATTTGAGAAGGGTATTAAAATAAGTATACTCTTAAATGAACACAGATGTGCTCTGCATTTTCTGACGCTTTTCGATGGTCTAATTACAAAAGATAAACCACAAAAGATGCATTGTACTTCGTTGCGATGTGAAACGGAAATCAAATTAACGGAGGTACTATATATACTATAAATGCTGGTTTTGGGGCTAAAGGTAAAGGGGATGCTGCGAGGGGAGAGGAACGTTAAATAGATACAGATTCTCAGGGGTGTGTACATTTAAAGTTTGGCTTTAACCTACAGCTAAACTTTTTAGGTCCAACAGGACGCGATTAATAATTTAAGGTCATGTCGAATGTCAAAAGTGCAACAGTGACAAAGGCTGCAGCAGTGGGTTGGTGGGCGTGTTACCACCTTACAACAACTGCCCTAACAAACAATGCAAAAAAATGTTCTGAAACACGTGGGTATAAAAAATTTAAAAATGTTTCTATATCACTAAAGGGGTTAATTTTACGATGCTGATGATGACCACTTAAATCCATGACAGTAAACTGAAATTAATTGTTATTTAATCAGTTGAGGCCGTAATAAAAACAAAATATGACAATAACAGTTAACTTTTAATTATCTAAATATATTGGTCGACGGTTGATTTCAAACATAATATTTTTAACGATGGTTTACGAGTCCATTTAGGGCTTTCGTGTACTTGGGACACGAATTATTATAATTATGTTTGTAAGCTAAAACAGTTATTTGAATATAAAAACATTGTAAGCCATGTTCTTAATTTTTAGACAAAAGTGGGACGCGAATGGTGTGCTTTGTCTGTACTAGTAAAAGACCCTGTATTTTATTTGGATCGACCGAATTCAATAATACCAAATTCACGGTACGACGGTTTAGGTGATGCTTAAGAAAACTAATGTTTATAATGCCATAACATCTAATCTTTGACAGAATTAAAACTTAAAGCAAGATAAATTCCGTAACTTTATTTGAGAAGGCTCCGTAAACTACAAAATTTTATATTTTCATTACTGATTTTCTATTTAAATACAGTTTGGCAGTTTGGCAGATTGTTCTAACAAAAACTGTCTGAAGGACCGAATTTTGTTGAGATAGTTTAAAAAGTTCTTCAGGCGAGTCAACAATTCGACTGAGAGTAACTGGGAGTATGGGAGTTTGGGTAACTGTACTTAATCGAGTGGACTGCTAATGCTTATGTTAAATGTTTATATTTTTCGTGGTCAGTCACGCAATTTGCCAATTTATCAATTGTGCACATCTTAAATGTCAAAAACTAAAGTACAATGGATTTAATTCACTTGTGTTAAATTTGTTTAGTTACGCACCTGTAATATGCTTGTTTTGCCGACGCCAGTAGCCCCCAAAAATGCAGCTTTAAGGGGGCCCTGCAGCCATGGCGGCTCTGCACCACCCTCCAGAGTGATACGCTATGCCGAGATGCACTTGTTTTGTATATGAAGCTCCATTTCAATTGAAATCTTTGTTGTATTGGATGGTGTTCCTTTTTGTTGTCCTTTGGCCGTTGATGTTTTGGTTGCTCCTGGACCTGCTTTAATATTGGCTCCTGATGCTGCTGTTGCTGTTGTTGCTGTTGTTGTTTTTGCACTATCACCGACATAATCAACGCTTCGTGTACTACCGATCAATAGTTTCTTTGAGTTTGTTGGCGATATTGTACTACTCCACATTATATTATTATTGTAATTGCATATATTATTGTTATTTCTTTTTAACGACGCCAGCTTGACTGATTTTGCAATATACTTTATAAATATGAAGAAAAGTTTTAGGCAGCCCCTTTAATTTTTAAGGTGGATTTTGATTTCGTGTGGTTGTAGTTATATTTTGGTAAAACAAGGCATTTTTAGAATTGTTGTTTCGTCGATCAGTAATCGAGGTTCTGAAAAAGACAAACATATAAATAAGTTAATTTTAATTATAAAATATGAAATTTTTTTTGACAAAATATAATTGCAATCTGGGATCTCGTTTGAGATCCATTGTGAAAATTAAAATTGCCCTTGTACATAGTAATATTTCGTTAAATAATTTGATTTGCATAAGGTAGAGAAAAACGTGAAGTGTGTCGTGTAATGAAGACAAAACTTCCCATGTTTAGTTTGTCTACCAGGAATATTTGCATTCAAAAGTTGGTAATTAACTTTATGGAAACGTTTTTAATTAACTTCAACTTTATTGCTACTAATATACCCTCCCTTGGCTGGTATATGTTCAAGTCAGTCTACCGACATATGACTTCAAGTTGTAACTTTTTTTTCACGTTCTGTGGGTTTAATTAATGTTGATACGAGAATTCAAATGAACTGACTAAGACACCAATGTGTCTACCTGACATTTTAATATATAATTTTTATATGTTCATAATTTGAGTGTTTTTTGTTCTTTTTTGATTTCGTTCTTTATGCCAGTTTACTTGTGGTGTTTATTAAATTTATTAAAGTGGCAGCGGATATTGCAAATTCATTTTATGATTTCGTTATATTATAATAAATATCATACCGCTGGCTATCTCTTTCCTTGTACCCTCTCTGCCACTCTGTCGCTAGGTCTCTGTGTGTTGCTGTCTCTTTTTCGTTCGCCAATATTACCTATATTAAATTTCAAATTTCACATTTCACTTCCGTTGAACAACGGAAGCTGATTTCAGTCTGCCAATACAGGCAGGAGTCTTATTTTCTTTTTTTTTTTCCTATTCTGTTGAACTTGCCCAAAACAATATTAAAAAAAAGAAAAAACGGAATCTATTCGACTAGTCAATGCTCTGCATAAAATATAAGCTGGTGTCTTGTATTCGTTTCCGTGTAGTCTTGTTTATAAACAAACAAAGTCGAATGCAGAGCTATATTTTTTCGGGTATTAAACAAATGAGTGTTTCATGAATTTTTTTTACAATTTTTAAGCGTACCGCTTTACTGCTAAATGTTATTGAAGTGACCTATAATAAGAAAACTGTTGTCAATTAGGGAAAAATTCATAAAAAATATTAAAAAGGTCTTTGATTTAATATTTTGAATTTTAATCGAATGTCGACTTAAATTATTCTCCAAAAGTTTGTCTAGTTGTACGCTTTAAGAATTGAATACCAATATTAAGGCTTTAAAATGCCACCAGCAAATTAGTTGCATTCAAAATATGCTGATTTTAGGTATTTTTTGAGTTCAATTTTAGTCCGAAAGTAGCCAATAAATTAACGAGTGCAAAACCCGGAAACCGCAGCTCAATTAATTAGTCGGACGCCCACGAAACATGCCAAAAATTTCGTCTATCATCGTCAGAAACACTCAGGCTTTTGGTTCATTCAATGTGTTCGTCTTAAATTAAATAACCGCAGGGACGAAAGGGGAGTAGCTAATGGTAGAACTCAAGTGGCCGCCAGAAATGTCAGGCACCCATAAAATCTGTGGGTTATTTATAGCAAAGGTTACCAACACACCAAACATCCGCTTCACACAGAGAAACATACGTCATCGGACGAAGGCGCGGGACTGCTGAATTACCAGGATGCCAGAAGCAAGAGGCTGCTTATTTGATTTGATTTGATATGGTTACGGGAGTGGATAACTTCCTGACATATATGCGTGAACAGTAGCAGTTAGAGGAGTAAGTGAGCCACAGAATGCCTGGTTTCCCTTTGTATTATATAAATATATATATTTTTGTTTATTTGCACACACTCGTAAACATAAACGTGGACGGGGTGTTGTTACGCAATGTTTGACAGGGTCTTTCTGTATGTCTGTAGAACACTCTTTGTCTTAGAGTTGATAATATAATGGTGACTTCGACTTTTGCCTTAATTGGTCAAGTAATGCCATGGGAGAAGAAGTTTATATAAATAATGAAAATGAAGGATAGTTAAACACTCCATTGGTGATATATATTTTCTTGGATTATACTTTTATACTTAATCAATACATTTGTAGCAATTCACATCTTTTAAACAGTCTGTCCTGCTTGATGTTACGAATACACCATGAGACACAATTGATTGATATCTGCGCTAAAAAGCCCAAAACAACTTGCCCAAATTTAGTCGGGTGTGGTTGTGGGTGTGAGTGTGCTTGCGACCACAAATCCGGCAATTGAAAACTTTATACTTTATATTTTCGTTTCCGGAATATTTTTAGCAATATTTGATAGCACTCAGCATTGAAATCACAACCAAAATCGGACAACTGCTGCTTGGTTACTTATTGTGCTTTATTCTTCTTCCACATCTCTGTTAGCCCCCCACAAAAGTTGACTGTTTTTACAGCAAATATACAAGAGTGTTTACACTTATACAATCTCATACAAGCGTGTACACAGCGCCAAGTAAAATTCCGTGTACAGTCTTCATCCTGTTCCTGTTTCAGTTCCTGCTCCATGCTGTAAATTTTATGGCCTGCCTACCAATGAGTCTTTTGCTGTCTTCGCTGGCATCGCTTGTTGTTTGTTTTTGTTTTACGCCTCTTCGTTTTTTGCCACACCCTATTGAAAACTTTATTGTTGTGTGGGCTGAACGGGATATTTATGTTAAAGTGTATTTAATTTTGAAAGAAAATGATTTTAGAAATGGCAGTGAACAAAAATCTAGTGTAAAGTAAAATCTTAAAAATAATTTGAGAAATGAAAAAATTTGTGAAATTATAAAATATAATCAATAACATGAAAATTATTTTAAATGTTTTCATTAAATGGTTTGTAATCGATCTATTATTGAAAACTAATTTTTTATAAAATCTTAAAAATACCGTGAACTTATTAATAACATAAATGAAATCTTTAAAATACTAAAATAAAAATTTTAACATATTTATTTAAAGAAGAGAAACAGCTGTTAAAAATAAAACAATAATTCAGCGAATGAAAATTTGTTAAAAAACATTTGAAGCCTATAAAGTTTCCATTTCAGCACAAAATAGATTTTTTTGTGCGGGATATATTGAAGTCGAGTTTAGCCTTAATATGTATTATCTAGATTCTTTTCTCTTTGTTTTGCTTCTTGTTTCTATTTGAGTTCAATTTTTTTTGTACACGCCACTAAAATTTTATTGGTTTATTTATTGTTTTAAGAGAAAGTTTCTTTGCTGTTGTTGTTGTAGATTTTTATTGTTGTTCTTGTTGGTGTTGTTTGTTGCGTGTCTGTTGTTGTCCGTTGCCTTGGGTAACAAGAACTTCATCATTTTGTATACTGCTGTAAGCACTTAACGGTGGACAATCAATTAAAACTTTTACCGATTTTAATTGCGTAGTCCTACGCCTGCAAAGGCATTGGAATATGGCAATCCGTGGGTTGAAGAAATTACTGTTAGCCTTGTATCAAGTACGAACTTGCAGCTCTGCAAATGCACAACTGTGTTACTGCCAAGGCTTCCTTGTCAACTGTCAAAAGAGCTTAGTCGGCATTTTTCCCATGCAAATCAAAAGAGTCCTGTGTGTGACTGTGTGTGCGAGTGTGTGTACGGGTGCATGCCAGTATGGTAAACTATTTTGGCTTGTAATATGCGAAAATCGGCAGTTGGCAGTCGGCAGTCGGCAACATCTTCCGTAAAGGGATCGCCTGTTATGTAAATTTACGTTTAGGATGAGCACAAGATGATGACAGAAACGGAAATGAAATGTGTGGCTTTTGCTGCCATTACGTTCTGCTCCAAAAAGGATATTGATTTTGTTGCCTTTCGTTTTTCCGCGGCAGACTGGAATGCTAATAAGAGTCCCAACTAAATCATTTCCATTTTAAAATTGAAGAAAAAATATTTCGAGTTTATGTTTCTAACACAATGTGACAGTTATCTCCATTAATGATTTCCAAAAATCAAGTACGAAGGCCTCTAGTAAGTTGCGACACTTAAATGCAATGAAGACCAAACTGACCTTTCACGTATTTTGTCAAACTAAATATATGGTATATACCTTAAATTATGGAAATTATGTGAAGATACATACGCTGAGTCTTTAGCTTTCTTTCTGTGAAATTAAAGCGATTGTTTGTCCATATATAAAGACTCAATATATAAATAAAGATTCATGTTTAAATGTTTAAATGTATACTAATTGTCAGACCATGAACAGTCAACACATAAAGGAAAATAAATAAATTAATTTAATATAAATAGGAAAACCCCAGGAAAACGAACAGCAGACCAACAAATAATAATAAAATGCAACGCGGAAAAGAAGAAGTGGCTCCACACACTAAACGAGAAAACTCCCTGCACATCAGCCAGGAGAAATTTCATCTGTACCAGATAATGACCATGTTTAGAAACTAAAAATCACTCTAAGCCACATCGTAGTGACGCCACCAGCACCTTCCAATATTCTTTGTCACCGATTTAATTTATGTGAAGTCCCTTCCATATTGTTACTGACTTTTTAAGCAAAGAAAGTCTCCCAATGCCAAACTAATTTGCACTTTAATACATTGCATATATTTAAATTGTGTTTGTATTGAAGCTGTGCGATCAGTTAGGGGATATACTCAATTTGCCGTAAAAATTGTGTTAAAGAGAAACTCTCCCTCATTTGGTGTCTTACAAATTTCGAAATCTCTTTTACGTACATATATCTTTATATCTCTATATCTGTGTCACAGTCTCAGAGCATGTTTGATATAATATAATTTTTTACGTTTATATGACCCTAATAAACGTCTGTGGAGGGTGCAATGGGGAGCATTACATAACGGTAACAACTACATAGAGTACAAAACACAGGAATCTGACACGTGCTGTGTGTACTGCTCCTTGGTGGGAAGTGGATGGTCTGAGGAAAGAGGAGAATAAGGGGGACAACAGGAGCCGGAGATTACACAAAGCAAAGGCATCATTTAGTGGATTGTCCTTATGAATCCCGCTGACTCGGATTTTGTCAACTCACAGTATATTCCTCTACCAATTACACTGTGCAACTCAAAGAGAAATACCAAACGAACGTATATAAAACTATGACGCGTTTTTAAACAGCTTTTTGTGATTTAATGAGACATAAAAAATCAATGACATCTACATAATAATCTGCAAGTAAACCATAAGTATGCAAATGCTATTAAAGCCTTTTTTGTGGAAACTTCTTGGTTTTAATATGCAGGGTAGTGTTATGGGCCACCTGCTGTACAGTATAAAATATAAGTTTTCTAAGATGGATGCTTTAAATTCTTTACTAAACTGATAAGAAAAAGTTTTAAATATTTATGTTTACAAGTACTCAGAACTCAAATAAAGATTGAAATATGCTTATTACATTATATACTAGAATATTTCTTGTTTCTTGTCTCTATGTTAAAACATTTGTTAAAAAATTAATTACAAAGTAAACATTTGATATTTGATCTTGATATATCCAGGATTAAGTCATTAAGAAATAAATTTAGACAGCAATCATATTTTTTTTTCGGTATATTGGTGCCCTCGCCTTTAGAGAAACTCTCTGAGAAACGCTCGCTGGGCTTGCAGGCAAATCGGTTTTTGGGACCAAAGAAAAAAAAAAACACTTAAGCACTGTCAATGTGTTTGGATTTCGTTGATTTTGCTTGCACAATGGAAAAGAGATCTCCCGAACTACTGAAACCAACCAAGCATATTCGTAAGAAAACAGCTGTTGCCGTGATACAAAAACGTTTTATTCCCTTTTTGCATAAGATTCTTGTGGGCCGCTCGTGGCGCTCAAGTGTCCCGTCTTGAGTGTTTAGCAAATACATGAATGTAGTACTTCCCGTGGTTTACCGCGGAAGCAAGACGAGTAAGAGATGGATGCAGAGTAGAGGGAGGGACAGTCAAGAAGGAGTCGAGGCTTACATTGAGCTCCCCTAGTCAGTTTATCACTGGGAAACTTGAGCACGTGCCCTGACACTCGATGATTCAGGTTGATTACTTCAACTCATCCTGCATTTGAGCGTAACATAGTTGTAGGGGCACTACCCGAGCGGAGGTCTGTACTTGAGGGGGTCTTAACACCTTGACATCCGTTGAATACAAAATGGACTCGTGCTCAACTTGCAGTCGAGTATCTGGCAAAACAAACGAAAAGTTAAACGCATTGCTTTACATTTACTTAACCACACACATTTCTTCTTTACGCTTAAAACTTTTGCGATATTTCAAGAAAATTCAACGTTTTTATATTTTTATAATATTTGCTTGGTGGCGTTTTTTCCCTCTTATAGCAGCTGTAGCTTTATATAATTGAGTGGAAGGAAGCAGCTTTAACCGCACGAGTTAACTGTGGTGGTGAGAGAGCTCAGCGCACTGGGTGAACTGGGTGAACTGGGCGAACTGGGCGTGCAATAACAGAGTTTACTCCTTGGGCGTATTCATGCAAAAGAACTCAGCTTGTTTTTATGGGTGTTCCATGAATCGAATTCGTGCGGAGCGAATACTACAATAAATTGAATTGATAACTTCTCACAAATCTAATCATTTAAGGCTTTAAACATAAGTGCTTATTTTCTGAGTGGAAAAACAAATGGCAATGTTTATCTACATATATTTTCAATTTTAATAAATAATTAATTTAAATTTGGGGTTTAACTTAAAAATACTGCATTTAGATGATTTGTTACGGTATGAATAAGAACTTTTGTTTTACTTTTTTCAGCTTTACTTCTACTACTACATACATATTTTTAAAGGGTATTTTTTGTTGATGATTATTTGAAAGGTAGAAAACTTCTTTATTAGCTATTCTATTTGGCATCTACATATATCAACAGGTTTCTTAGCCGGAACGGTCAACATTTATACCTAAATAAAAATTAATATGAAAATGTTCTTAGTATATCCAGATCCTAATAAGACTCAGACATTCCTATTGCTTCCATAGAAACAATCGGTTAAAAATATGCTTTGAATATGTACTAGTATCGATCATTTCTGCGTTTACTAAGCTATCTTTAACTCCATGTCAATAACATAACAACTGAAAAAAGGGATTCAGAAAGGAATTGGGATTCTCCTTTGTTATACTCTCTGCAAAAGTATATTGGGTTTGTAAAGAATATGTTATAATTATTGAAAAATGATTAAGGGGTCTAATACAGTCGGCTTGCTCAACTTCAGCCATTCTTAATTGTTTATTTCTATTTTTGTTCAAAGTAGTTGAAGTATTAGACTAAACAGTTTTCAATTAAATTATGCGAGTGACAAATATAAAGGCTTAGATCTCTATAAACACAAAAGTTAGTGGTACAAACGATTTAAAAAATATTGCCATTTAATGTTGATCATGAATATGTATCGGTATGTATTAAATATATATAAAAGACTTTATGCCCTCTTTGAGTAAACGGAGTTTTATTTCCTTTGACATAAACTGTGAGCACATTTACAAAGTGAGAGCGAAAATCATTTTAATAAACTATAATTTACATATTCTTCACATTATTGTAAGTGTGCTAATTTTGCTTTGTAATAAAACTATAATTTTAGCACAATTATTCGGGTAGCTGACTTTGCAATAAACGCCAAGTCATAAAAGGAAGCCAACTTTACCGCCTGGAGGTCATTAGGAGGAATTCTCGTTAATACCATTGTAGGGGCTACGTGATTGTACGCAGTTTCAGGCGAAACAGCATGACTGGGCAACAAATGTCAAGTGTTGACGGTTTAACTAGAAACTAGGCCAATAGCAAGTGAGTGGGCGTTATGGATAAAATAAACAGGTTAACAGATGTCAAAATGGCACGTTTTATGGAATTCAGATGCGAAACAGAACAGAACAGAACTTAGGGCTTAGAAGTTATCTATATGGCAACATGTGTTGTGTTTGAAATCAATAGAGTTGAGTTTGATCCTTGATGAACCAAATTGATTGGGAATGCGTGTCTTTGGTGTGACAAGGAGTCTGTGCGTGTCCTAAAAGTAATGTAAGTGCACATTATTGTTGCAGAAATAGTTTTGTGCTCAACTAGACAGCAGTGTCATAAAGTTATGTCCTTGTTTCCATCGAAAATTATCCTTTGAGAAATTGCGAACGGAAAGTGAAATAATGAAGCAAATGAAGCAAAAAGCTAAAAGTGCCAACAAATCGAAACTTGTGACAAACACTTGCAAAACTTTGCCCTTTATAAAATCAGCTGAAAGACGAAAGTTTGCAATATGTATACAAATACATATATGCTTCTACATATCTATCTACATACCTGAATATGCGAGAAAAAACATGGATGTATAGAGAAAGGTAAAATAATATCTATTAAGAGAGAGGACAAGAACCGCGCCCATATCACAAAATCAACGAGGCTTGTGTTAATGTCAACAAATGGAATGTCACTTAACTCTGCACAGCTGCGGCTGTCAACTTGGTTGACTAAAGCAACCAGATACCAACACACCCACACACAGGCATACACATTCACACACAGACACAATCAGGCAATGGCTAAGGAAACGTTGTGAAATAAGCTTATGCAAAATTAAATCATTAAAATGCAAGACAGATGAGTTTTTTCTTAAACTGTTTTGCGCACGAGTTGAGCTACTCACACTCACACTCCCAATCCCAATCCCACTCACACACATACATCCCAAGCACCCACACACATCACCCTCCACATCCTTAAACACACATAATATCTGGCGTGCTTGTGCCTAAGTAGATATTTCAGTGAAATTCTTATAGAAATAGAGATAAAAAACATGGCAACAGAAATTTAAAACGTTTTAAGCTCAGCGGGAAAGGGTCGCGTTTAGTCTTGGTTGACATAACAGCGTCAGCGACTTGAATCAACCCCTAATACAGACAGATAGTCACCCACAGATACATAACATAAGCTGCGTGGAGTACAAGTATGAATTTCAGCTTCCATAATCGGTTTTGTATTCCATCTTAATGTTAAATACACTTAGTTATTTTTAAACTTAACCATTTGTTATCATCCAATAATTTGAATCGACAATAATGCTTTAAACTTACTCAATAATATCACTTACTCAAGATGTATATATTAAATGTATTAATAATATGTAAAGTTAAGTTTCAAATATTTTAGTTGGGTCCCTAGAAATGTGTGATTATTTAATAATAATTTAGGCTGGCACAAATCCCCTAACTGAACCCTCCCCGAGGGTGCCGGCTGGGCAATGGACACTGCATCGTCCCGGGGACGGGTTGATGCAATGTCACTTGCCCCCGAGGCGATGCAGTGTCTAGCTGAGGTGTGGTCCCGTACCCTGACATGCTGCGGCATGTCAGGAGTGCCGAACACACGCCATGGCTAGGGGTAGCCTTGGCGGCAGGCTCTAAAAAACGCTAGGGGTGGCCACCTGAACAAATGAGCCGGATGGAGGTATTTTTCAGCAACATGGAAGGTTCGAAAGGAAAATCAACTCGGGCTGGGATGTCAGCCCAAACGTCGGTGGAAGGAGTGACTGCTACCACCGGCGGGCACGGGGGGGAGCAATCCTCTCTGCGTGTCGCCAGTGGTCACACCTCTGACTTGGCGGGAGCAGGCCAAGTCAGTTGTACTACGACTGCCAACAGACACCAGCTGACACGCTCGGGTACCATAGTCCTAGAAGACTCGGACCTTGAGAGCGTTTTGTCAGTGACGAAGACTGAGGAAGAAAGCTTGCTGCGCTCTCCGGTGCAAGGTTCCAGCTCCCTGCGTAGGGAAGGGCCTAAACGCACCAGGCAGGGGCTCAAGGCGAAAGCGCAGTATAAGGCGGCGCTGAAAATCCACAGTCGGCTCCACGGCACAGCAAGTCTGTCTGAACAAGACAAGGCTAAGCTGGCCTGGGCCGAGGAAAGGATCGAAGAAAGCCGCCGACACTTCGCCCAGTTGCCGCAGATGCAGGCGACAACGAGCGGATTCGCCAACAAAATGGAGGAGATGCTGGCCGAGAAGAGGCAGCGCTCCGCCGACAGCAACAAGAGTGCGGAAGCCCCAGTCCGCAAAAAACAGCGAGGCCCAAAAGGAGCGATCCCAAGAAGGCACGCAAAGCGAGCCACGATGACGGATGTCGCCAAACGACACCTCATCGTGGCTCTAATCGACAGGAGCGACGAGAACGGCAAAATCTCGGAGGATCGTTGGAAGATCGTCCATGAGAGGCTGGTCGGCCTGTTGTTGCAAAAGATGGACGAGGACCCGGAGGCCCCCATGCGGATGGTGCCGACACTGGGCGCAATCTGGGAGGGAGCCCAGCTGGAGGTGGTGGACAGGGAGAATATCCCGTCCAAACCAAAGGCGAAGGTGCTATTCCCGATTGCCGTCCAAGGAGACCAAGCCTTAAGATTGCTCCAACGGCAGAACAAGGATGTGCCTACCAGCGACTGGAGGATGTTACATGCGGGTACCTTCTCCCCATCAGAGGGGGGCCAGCATGTAATCCTCCAGATTAACAAGGAAGCGGAGGACATCTTATACGCGAGATTCGGGAAGATGGCATGGGGCGTAGGCAGTGTGTACCTGCGCCTTAAGAAGCGCCACCCCGAGGATAAAAATGCGCACACACTGGAAGCTGGGGAGGTGGAGAGAGACCTTGGCCTTGAGTCAGTCCTCGAAGCCACCCAGTCACTCGACATAGCGTCGGACGAGGAGGCAGACGATGAAGACGGTGACCTGACTGTGATAGTCAACCCGTCTGCGGCAGGTGCAGTCACCCAAACTGAGGGTACTGCAGATAAACCTGCATAAAAGCAAGTTGGCATCGACGGAGCTCCTGTTGGCCTTGGAGCAAGGGCTCGTCGATGTGGCCTTAGTCCAGGAGCCATGGATTGCCTCTGGTAACATGGTGGCTGGGCTGAGGTCCTGCAACTACAGTGCGTTTTACATCTCTACGGTAAGCAGAATAAGAACCGCCGTACTCGTACGGAAGGGCCTACATGCTTATCTTATGACTAATTACAGCACCGAAGACCTAACTGCAGTCAGGCTGGAAGAAGATGGAGTGCACCTTACGGTGGCATCGTGCTACATGGCGCATGACCAGCCGGCTCCACCCGCAGAACTGGCTAAACTGGTGGAGAAATCCAAAAAACTCATTGTCGGAACAGACGCCAACGCCCACCACTGCGTTTGGGGATCAACCGATATCAACACCAGGGGTGAGTCACTCTTAGATTTTATCCTAACAACAAACCTAAGTATTGCTAACACGGGGGAAACACACACGTATGTAGGACCAACTTCCTCCAATGTCCTTGATCTTACACTCGCAACAGGTGTAGGCATAACAAACTGGCGAGTGCTAGACAAACCCTCCTTCTCGGATCATAAGTACATTCAATTCGAATGCAACTTTGATTACACCCCTAAAGAAAACAGATCCAAAAACCCTCGTAACGCCGATTGGACCAAATTCGAGACCCTCGTGTCTACGGCATTAGGCCAACCGGGTGCTATCGAGTCGGTGAGGGACATTGAACAGTCACTCTCACTGCTAAACACCACTCTGATAGACGCCTTTAACGCGTCATGCCAACCGTCTAGACGGAAAGTCAAGTCCAAACCACTATGGTGGAATGCTGAACTATCCGCTCTAAGGAATGATACTAAGGCTCTGTTCAAGCTAGCCAAACAGACCGATCTGAGAATGGTCTACGAAGAGTATCAGGCTGCTCTCAGATCATACAAATCAGCTATTAGGAAGGCCAAGAGAAGCTCCTGGAGGAGTTTCTGCTCCAATCTAGAGTCAGTACCCGAAACCGCCAGGCTAAGGAAGCTACTATCTAGACAGCCGCCTATTCACAGCCAACTGAGACTAGACGACGGATCATGGACAGAGAGCAGTGAGGAAACTCTAGAAGCTCTAATGTCCACCCACTTTCCGGGCTGCGTACCTCCTACAGAGGAGGAAATGCAGGACTCCGTGCGTCATGACCTTCCAAATGAACTAATCACATCACACAAAGTACTGTGGGCAGTCAAATCCTTCTCAAGGATAAAGAGCCCCGGTATAGACAAGATCATTCCAGCCATGCTACAAACCACCAACAGCGTGGTTATCCCATGGCTAGTTAAAATATTCGAGGCCTGCCTTAAAACGGGCCATATCCCAACTCAATGGAGAACTGCACGAGTGGTATTTTTGCCCAAAGCAGGCAAATGTGGCCACAGCAGCCCAAAGGATTACAGACCAATCAGTCTCACATCCTTCCTATTAAAAACAATGGAAAAGCTGCTGGATCTCAGCATAAGAAATTCGGCTGAAGACTCTCTGTCAGCCAATCAGCACGCCTATATGAAGGGAAAATCCGTCGAAACGGCGCTGCATTCGCTTGTCGCCTCCATAGAAAAGGCGCTTCACAACAAAGAATACGCACTAGGAGTCTTTATAGACATCTCAGGTGCATTCAACAACGTCCGCACTAACACTATTATCGATAGACTCCGGGCAATCGATACACACCCAACCATCACGAACTGGATTAATAACCTGCTAGGCTGTAGGAAAGTTCAGTCGGAATGGGGGGTAGCTAAGTCTACAAAAAGCGCAAAGAGAGGCACTCCCCAGGGAGGAGTCCTGTCTCCGCTTCTGTGGAACTTAGTAGTAGATGACCTCCTGAAGAGATTTGATAGAGGAGCCCTAAAAATAACTGCATATGCGGATGACATATGCATAATTATTACAGGAGTCTGCCCATCGACTCTCAGCTCCATTATGGAACGGACACTACGGGAAGTATGTAACTGGGCGGAAGAAGCCGGGCTACATATCAATGCCGAAAAGACGGACCTCATCCTCTTCACCAAGAGGTACAAGGTACCGCGATGGCTCCCACCGATGATTCACGGTAAGCGCCTACAACCAAGCGCCCACGTGAAGTACCTCGGCACGGTGCTGGACAGCAAACTGACCTGGAGAGCCAATGTGGAGGAAAGGGTGAAAAAGGCAACCATGGCGCTGTATGCATCCAAGAAGATGCTCAGCTGCTCTTGGGGTCTGTCGCCCAGACTTATGCATTGGATCTATATCTCAGTTGTTCGTCCGACGCTGCTCTATGGAGTTCTCGTGTGGTGGCAGGCCACCGAAAAGAAGACATACCTTGCCTTAATGGAAAAGGCACAACGCCAAGCGCTCATATGCGTTACAGGCGCTCTCCGCACTACCCCAACCAAAGCTCTAGAGACCCTCCTGGGTACACCACCGCTAGACTTACATGCGAAGCTAGTGGCAGCCAAGTCGGCCCAACGCCTCACAGCTCTAGGCTACATGTCACTGCAGGGCTATGGTCATAGCTCCATAGGGAGGAATATGACCACAAGCTCGGACTATATCAAACCTACCAACTGCCTTAAAACCAGAACCCGGGTGCATTTAGGGCCCAATGACTGGAAGGATTGCCCTAGTCGGCAAGAAGGTAATTGTAGCATTTATACAGACGGCTCCAAGATGGCAGGTGGAGTAGGAGCTGCCGTATATTGTGAGCGCACCAACACCAAGCTCATGTACAAGCTCCCCGACCACTGCAGCATATTCCAGGCAGAGGTCTTTGCCATCGGAAAAGCAGCGGAGGTTGCGACTCTTCTAGCTACGGACAGTCATACAATCAACCTTATGGTTGACAGTCAGGCAGCCATTAAGTCTATGATGTCGTCTACCCTCAGCTCCAGAACGGTCAAGGCGAGCAGGGAGGCAGTAGATACACTAGGTACGACCAAGTCAGTACATATCTACTGGGTTCCCAGCCACCAAGGAATCCCTGGAAACGAGGAGGCAGACACCCTAGCGAAGGCTGGTACTGAACTACCTGGAAGTAGAACAGAGCAGGTGGCATGGTCCCTAAGATCGCTGTATAGCGAGCTTGAGAGGAACACCACCAAACTAGTAAACGCAAGGTGGCGTAACACCAACTCGTGTAGAACAGCGAAAATAATGTGCAGCGAATTCGATGCTAAACTTAGCCGATTCCTACTGCATCTCTCTAGGAAAGACTGCAGAATGCTAACCGGTGTGCTCACTGGTCACTGCCTAGCGGCTGCGCATGCGGCCAAACTGGGTATTACCACGGACACTGACTGCAGGAAATGTAAATACCCGAACACTCCCGAAACACTAGAACATCTACTTTGCCATTGTCCTGCCCTAGAGCGAACACGGCTAGTATGTCTAGGTGCACCGCAAATTCACTCTATAGAAGAGGCATCAAAGCGCTCACCAAAAGAGCTACTGATGTTCGCGAAACGCTCCTTAATTCTCCTGGACTTTTAGCCTGAACAACCTCCGCGCCCGGACTACTAAGGGCCGCTTACGGCCTATGTACAGTACCCGCGAGGACGTCCGGTTTAACCTAACCTAACCTAATAATAATTTAAAGTTTATTTTTACAATGCTGCTCAAAAATGTTTTTAAAATAGACAAGTAGTACAAGTTTAAATCATAAATTAACATAACTAATGTTCTTCACCTAAACGATTGCACTTTAATTAATATCACATCCCAATGTTAATGCAGTTTAAAAATTGAGTAACGGGTATCTTTAAGCCACGAGGCGACTTCTTGTTTTATTAGCAATTGTTTCCACTACTCCATTTTGGCGCATGTGAAACCGGGGCAGAGCGTGCATTGTTTAGCTGTTCTGTGCTTCTTCTTGTTTTCTTTGTCGGATTCATCTATCTTTACCAAAATTTATACTTAGTTAATTAAAGCGGTCTATATTGTTGATACTATATTTCTTATAGTGGTTTTTTTATTCGAGTACGATATTATCGTGTCGCAATCGTTTACATTTTACAGACTTCTCACAAGGTACCTAACGGTCGGGAGAGTTTAAATTTCTAAGCTAATATATAATTGTGTTAAACATCTTAAGCATTTTTAAAGCATTTAACAAAGAGAAAATAGGTAAGATTGAAACGACAGAAGGGAAATTGACACAAGTAATTTATAGCTCTCTTTAACCGGTAGAGTTGCCTGAACAACAGCGCTTATGCTTAATGGGAAATACCGGAAAATATTTTATACTTAATACCTTGACAATTAGATTGTGGGAGTCTTTTATTAGTACAACCCACAGGCATTCGATACCCGGTTCTCTACACTCTAGGAAGAATTAATCAATAGCTACAGCTTTAGTCTAAGTCTGGCAAGATGTCAACACAAGTCAATGTGCTCACATGATACTGCTTATGCGTTTGGCTTAGTAGACAAACTTGCTCTATGCACTTCCCGTTTGTTTCGTTTTTAGACCCCGTACTCTTTAAAAAAGAGTATAGGGGTCTATTAAGTTTGTCAGAAGCGAACTGTGCATAACAGGCCGAAGGAAGCTTTTCCGACCCCATAAAGTATATATATTCTTGAATACCATTAACAGCCGAGTCGACATATCGATGTCCGTCTGTCTGTCGGGCCGTTCGTATAAACACCTGGATCTCAGAGATTATATGAGCCAGAGCCACCAAATTTTGAATGAAAGTTCGTCTTCTTCGCGAGCAGATCATGTTCATTTTTAGTTGATGCTACGCTCCCTACCAACCCCGGAACCTTTAAAAAAATATTTTTGTAATCGACTAGAGAGCTATCGTATCCACACATAATGTGCATGGTAACATTAAAACTATTCTTAACAAGTTTGATCCGGATCCCGCTACCTTGACTTATAGCTTCCATAGGACAAATCGGTCAAATATGTATAAAGACATGTACTGTTAGTTGAGCTATTGCAACCAAACTCACATATTATATGAATAACATGGCGAAATCAATCCTCAGCTTGTTTGAACCTGATGGGACAGATATTGTCTATAGCTCCCATACGAAAAATAAGAAAAAAAACGCACTAGAAGGAGTTTGAGGTCATTTACAGTCGGACCGCTTGACTGTAGTCTTTCTTTCTTGTTTTTACGTAAGGGCGTGGATGACGCCTTCAAAATAAGGCCAACATACTCGCAACGGTACGTGTTACATGGCTAAGAAATTAAATTCTAGTTACGCCTGTGAAATTTAAGAGGAAAGCAACAAGAAGAACGAGCTAAAAATACAAAGTGTTGAGGCGGCTGGTGAGTCGCTGGGCGTGGCACGGACATTGAACGTGTTCAAATTGCCGAAATGCGTCAAAATTATGTTGATGTTGTACGTGCCTCAATGTCGATGGGTCTACAAATTGAATACGTACGAGTATTTAAGCTATTGAGCAGACTCTAGCCTGGTATTAGAAGCAACTTTAAAAATATACTTTTAAGTGGCAGAAGCTTTGCATAAATAGAATAATGTAATTTGGGCAAACATCGAGCGATTTAAATTGTCTAAGAAATTACTGGCGTTGAAACGGAAAGTAGATACAAAAAGGTATTTGCACGCACACATTTTTGCTTTTGCTTTAACACATATCGCGACTTGGCTTTTCATTTTTTTTTTATTAAGGGTATATAGGTGACTAAAGCTTTTAGTTTGCTACAATCCTTTTAGTAATTAATGAAGAGTAAATTGCTTACACTATCACACCTAAAGACTTTTTGGCTCGTATGGTTCTCTCTTAGCTCATATTCTTATAGCGTTTTTTGTTTTTCTTTTCCAAATTCTTCCTATGCCGAAATCCGATTCATTTCATTTATATTTAATCGTTCTACTTATTTTATTCAGAAACGAACGCATGAGTCAATGCCTAAAATTATGCAATAGTTTTTAACTTCGAGGTTAATCTGTACCATCGGGTATCTTCTAGTCAATATTCAACATAAGCTTATCCGTCACTTGTACAT
Source organism: Drosophila acutilabella (assembly GCA_035046005.1). Lineage (NCBI taxonomy): Eukaryota > Metazoa > Arthropoda > Insecta > Diptera > Drosophilidae > Drosophila > Drosophila acutilabella. Next base: position 2,354,480 of record JAWNOK010000026.1, on the reverse strand, counting down.
TTTGTACTTTTCTTTTGCGCATACACACTCGCACCGAGGTGACTTCTCATTTGCCTTTCTCCCATCCATTTGTGTGCCGCTTTTAATGACTTTTTCTGTGCAGAAAATTTTTGCCTTTTGGCAATTTGTCAGCAACAATGTCAGCGCCTCCTTGGATAATCAGGTCATGCCTATCAAATGAATGCTGAACGGCTGAACGGCTGGATAGCTGGATGGATGGCTATTTGTCTGGTTTTGTGCTATGATGATTATAAATTTTATTATGGCAACATTGTTGAGCTGCAAATTGGCAGCTGTCGTCTGTGTTGTGCGAGCAAGTGGCAGACTCAAATGATTTGGAAACCTAAACAAGTCGTACTCGTGGGTGTTCAACTAATTTACATCTGGCGTTAAAGGGGCACTCACACTTACACTCTTACTCAAACACTCACACTTATACACTCGCAATCAAATTCAGAGCCAAAAGCTCAAGCCGCAAAGCTCGTTAAAATGTTTGTAAGTTTCTTGGCTGGGGTCAAAATCTGTGCACCATAAACCACGATTCAAACACACACACACACACACACAAGACAGTGTACATATGTGTAAGTGGGACAGTGTAAATGTGAGTGGCATGGCAGGATTTGCTGTTTGTCCTTCTCCTGAAAGGCAGATGACAGAGCTATAAAATAAATAAATTTCAAATGTGATGTGTAAGATTTAGAACCTGTATCTTACAAAGTTTGCAGTTTTGAGTTTCCAACGAAAGAAAATCAAAATCTGTTACCAGTGTAACTTTAGTTCAGTGTAGTGCAAGTTAAGTTCAGTGAAGTTTTAATTAGTGAGCGTAAAAGTTTCACTTCACCAGCGTTGACAATGTAACCGTTGATAAATTGAAAATAAATTCGATACATCTCAATTCGAGACTTTTTAGTTCACTCATCGCTCATGCGACGCGTGAGCCAACAGTTTCAGTTCACCAACACTTTTTGGCCGTTCTTGTGTGTGCTTGTGTGTGTGTGTGACAACATGTAAATGATGTGGCATGCTTGTGTGCGGTAAAAGTTTCAGTGTGGCAATAACAAAGTTGCATGCATAAATAGACAAGTGGAACTCCAAATGGCAACTATGAAATATTCGAAACATGTGCCAACGATTTGGTCATAACCTTTGACAATGCATCAGATCCTTTCAGCTCAGCTCAACTCCAAAAATGGCAAACGGAAGCGATAAGCTTCGAAAGGACACAACTTTTCAATTGTTAAAAACTGAATGGAAACGTGAAAAAGGACAGCTCGACGAAATGTGTGACAAATGTCCCAAGTGACAAATTGCAGACGAACAAATCAGACAGATGACAAGGAGTCCTTGTTGCTCAAAAATAAAAAGCACGTGTCAAAGAAACTAGTTCAAGTTAACCAACCATCCGCTTGCATTAGTGGCAGCAGCTAATTGTTATGCTGTATGAATATGTACTACACTGCCATAAAATGGGACAACGTGTGCTTGAAAAGTGACTACTTATCCTTTTCTTGTTATTCTCGCAGCATTTTTAATAAAATTTAATGCGCCATAAGCTAAAAAGTGCTCATAAACTGAGTCTTGAAAATGCTCATGTTTGTGTGACTATAACTATACACATACACATACTTATGCACATAAGTCCTACATACATGCTTACTTATGTGTACAGTCATTGGTGTAATAAGTTCTTGTTGTTCCCGACGTTTTCTATGCCTGAATCATAAATAAGCACGCATTTAACTTACACTACCACACACACATTGACATCAACATGGCAAATAGCGTTTGGTGTTGGCAGCGAATCGTCCGTGTAGATTCCGCATTAAAATTGTCAAGCCGGCAGTTTATTTTAATTTATTACAATTTATAAACAGTGAATTAATTTGCAAGGCTTTATTATGAGCCAAATACGTGTTCATATGCGAAAGCCATGAATTGGCATTTAAATAAGCATGCATAATAAAAGGGCTTAAAATGTGCTTAAATAAGTATTTCATTGAGTTGAAATAGCAAAGTACGCAAATATGTATGTGGCAATTCACATACTTTACTCATTCCTACAAATTTTACACTATTTTATGGAGATTACGTAACATTTTGTAGTTAAATTATTGCAGATAACTTGTCAACAGATTGTTTGAAAATATGTTTAAGTTGAGTCAGATACAAAGAATATAAGCCAAAATTGTGTTGTATGGTTATTAATAAATTTAGTAATTAAATACTTTTCAAGTGTACACAATTTATTCAATGTTCATAGGATATTTTTCAAAATATTAATTTATTTAACAACTCTCAAAAATTATTTTTAAAAGTCCTTATTTATTAAATTATTAAATAAACAAATAAAGTTGATTATTTAAATCATGATAATCTTTAATATTTTAAATCTTTTATATTGCAATATTTTTTTTAGTTTCCAGCTAGAATGTTAGTAAGTTAGATAGTATTTGCTAGTCAAGCCGTTTTTGTGTATTTTTGTGGCTCCCACATATTTGTAGACAATTTATTAATAGTTTGGTATTAAATCTCATAAACTAAAAGCGCTCGAGCAAGACAGCAAACTACAATAAAGGGATAGGGAAACATGTCCTAGAGGAGATTGCAGACATGGTCTAGTACATGAACATGTCCAAGTTAAAAGCAAGAACGAAGGACGGTCGAAATGTCGTGGCAGTAATGCCAATAACGAAAACAACAACAATAATAGGGTTATTTTGTGGCCAACAAGGCCACACAAAATAGCAAATAAATTTAATTGCAAGTGGTGCAGCAGCAAACATGAAGTAAACCCTTCAGTCAGTCAAGTCAATTGATTGGCAGTTCTGTAAGGTACATAATGAGGTAAGGAGGGAACGGGTAAGTCTCACCTGCCAGCTTGCATAATCAATTTAAAAAATTAATCAACTTTTGAGCGCAGCGATGGTGAGTGATATGGGACGTATGAGCGATGTGTACACTCATGTAGTTTTTTGAATCAAGTAAGTAATGAGTTGATGTAAACGGTATGTCTACCTAACTGATACTCCAAAATAATTAACTCAAAAACTGTAGGTTTTTAACAACAATTTTGCTATTATTTTAATATCCTTTCAAAATCCAAGTAAGTTTGGTTATATGCTTTGATATATTACATTTATAGTAACTTGTTTATGTGGTGTGTTAATAAATGCTACTAAAAATTACAAATACTCCACGAACTGAGGGCATAAAAGCTTTGAGTCACGAGTTGTGAAATGTTTGGCCAATTATCTAATGCACATAATTTATTTGATATACAATTGTCTTTTGACAAATCAAATGTTCGAAATATTGTTATTTTGTTGATTTTGCACACAACTCGATTGAATTGCACAAGACATAAAACAATATTGATAATAAAGGGTAATTGATGAAAAAAAAATATATATGAAATAAGTGAATGTGCTGAATGAAATTTGATTACATTCCGGATTTCAAATCAACAAACGCGAAATCCAAAGAATTTTATTTGCATTCACTCACAAAAAATCAAAAATCAATATGTATGTCATTGAGTTTATAGCTTACATAAATTCATTATATAATTTTCTCGTCACACAGACATTACAGAAATCACAGACAAAAATAATGCTAGTCATGCTCAGATACACTTTTAAGACGAGTCTTTAATCAAACATGGCACAAGTAAGATATCCTAATAATCTCCAATCCGATCAGCAAGGACCACGACGTCAAACTCAACGTTACTGTCACAGTCATCAAGAGCAGCAGCAGAAACCACTGCCAGATTACCAGAAGCTGGAAAACCAACATAAATTGGAAGAAGCACCGATTAAGCTGGAAAAACAGGTGCCACCCAATATTATTGTGGGCGGAAAATATCGTCTGATGAGTCCCATTGGCTGCGGTTCCTTCGGAGAACTGTATCGTGCCCTGGGTCCCAAGTGTGGTGAGGAAGTGGCCGTTAAGTTGGAGAACTGTAATGTCAAGTATCCGCAGCTGCCACGAGAGGCAAAGATTTATAACATTCTACGTGGTGGAGTTGGATTTCCAAGGATTCGTTACTTTGGCACAGAGGGATCTTTCAATGTCTTGGTTGTGGACCTTTTGGGTCCAACGCTGGAGGATTTGCTGAACTTTTGTGCCCGCAATTTTAGCTTAAAAACCACTTTGATGTTAGCAGATCAGATTCTTGCACGTGTTGAGTATTTGCATATGAATTGTTTACTCCATCGGGATATCAAACCGGAAAACTTTCTTATGGGTCTGGGCAGTCAGCGGACACGTGTGTTCATGATTGATTTTGGTCTGGCCAAGAGATACTATCGTCCAAGCACACGTAAGCACATTGCCTACAATGAACGTCACGAGCTGGTGGGTACTGCTCGTTACGCCTCCGTCCACGCTCACTACGCCGAGCAAGGACGTCGGGATGATCTGGAATCCGTGGGTTATCTGCTGCTGTACTTTATGCGGGGACGTCTGCCTTGGCAGGGCCTAAATGCCGAGACTCGACTGCAGAAGTATGAGAAGATTGCCGAGAGTAAATCCACAATGGCATTAAATGTGCTCTGTTCTGGAGTTCCATCGGAATTCTATATGTATTTGAAATACTGTCGGAGCTTACACTTCACCGAACAGCCGGACTATGTTTTTTTGCGGCAACTGTTCAAGAAACTATTCCGTGGTCACTATTTGATATACGACTATCTGTACGATTGGGTAGACATTAAACTAGAGATGGCTCAAAATAAAGATCGCAATCAGGACAAAGAACTCAAATTAAAGTCACGTCATCGTCGGCAACATCTTAATATTCATCATCATCATCCCAATCCCATAAAGCCAGCTCAGGAGGAGCTAGAGTTGCAGCGAATTCTCTCATTTAATTAACTGCAAAACTTAACGATGTTTGGCATGCTTTTATCTATTATCCACCATCCGTTATCCGTTCAACGTGCGTGTCTTTTGGTGTGCTTTGATGCAGTGGTGTGCGATCCTGTATAGGTGTGAGTGTGTGTGTTTTCATTGTTTACCAAGTCAATAGCTGCTCGCATAATTGGCAACGATTCAACGAACTTGCAACTTTTTGGCACATCATCGTGTAACCAGACAATGGTCTTTTACTTATATATGTAAGCTATGCTATGATCATAACAAACTTCCAATACTCTTTGTATTCAACAAACAATTATACTTTGACTTGTGTACTTTAACTTCGTTGCAATTGCATGGCGATATTAAAAAAGAAAACAAAGTAAAAATATTCGATTAATTTAAATAATGAGAATTATTTAAATATAATGTTTATAAATTAACGGATGTAAGAAATATTTATTACCAATACTAGTGAAACTAGTAAGAAAGTCTGTTCCTCGTACAAATTTCAATTTTTCATACAAAAAAGCTACCATATTTTCGATCGACTTGTCCTATGGGACCGATCCGATTGGTGAGTACAGTTATAAACATGATATTCACTTGTGTAAGTTTAGGTTCGATCGGTCAACTAGCACTACATGTCTTAGATAAAATTTCCGTTTTATGTATATTATTGGCTCTGAAAATCACCATATACACTGAGTTCACAGTGCGCAACGCCATTTCGCTTCCTTTAAACCAAATAGAAACCTCTTTTTAAGCGCAAATACACTGGACTTAATTTATTTTAAATAAAAATAGTTTTGTGAAATTCGTTATTCACATTGAACCAATAACTTTTTAATAACATTGTTAACCAGCAACTGGATTGTTTGCTTTATATATTTACTATATTTACTCATTATTACTCATTTTACTCATTATTCCAATAGACTTATTCTCTCTTTTGGTAGTGTATGCTATTATTTTGTGTCTGAGTAATGCCGAGTCATAGGCATGCCACACCTTCACACTCTTTCATATTCTCCGAGCTTGTTAATAAAAGGGTTAATTAGAAAGCAAGTCAGGACATGCTATAGACGCCAGCAGTGGGCGATAGACCCCACACTTCCGCCATGTGGGGCTTGTTTGATATGATAGAAAGAAGTTGGGTAGAAGATTTGTGCTAAGACAAAGTAAGCAGTATGCTCAGTTGCGCTGCAATAATGCGAAATGAAGCACACACACACCCACGTATCCTTACACAAATACGCTGATATATAAATGGCCGCTTAACTATTTGCTACTCCAAAGCGATTTAGATGAGCTCTTTTCATATGAGTGTGTGTGTGGTTGAGTGTATAAATTTATAAATAACTTGCCTGGTCGCACGTACTGTCGTACACCAAACCAGACCACCTCCTCCTCATATTGGTCTTCCTTTGTGTTTTTGTGTTTGCGCCTGGCTGAGCAGCAACTTGGGACACACACCCGATACCCGAAGCCCAAAGTCCGAATCTTGAAACCCGATTTCCAAATTCAAACCAAACCAAATCCCCCAGATGCCACAGTCTAGGATTCGCAAAACTTGCCGCGTGCTGATGCATGCCTAATGGCAACCGCTGCACACCTCGCACCCATCCCTCTCAAATACACACCCACCAACACACACATAGCTGCGTTTACAGTGCGCTGAAGCATAATAATATTTGGTTTCGATTTTGGTTTTGGCTTTTTTGGTAAACCATTTGAAATTAAGATTTTCCTTTTCGTTTCTTTTCTATTTTGTTTTCAGTCATTTTCTTTGATCCCCTGAACTCCGCTCAACGGAATGGCAAAAAATTTGTTTTTATTTACAAGTTGAGTACCTGGCAATAACTAAGAACAATTTAAGAGAACATGCATATCATCTTATGGTACCATTTGTATATTTCTGTGTATTTTTATGTATATGAACTTGGGGGACATTTAGATTGGTCACTTAACGAAAATCGAATGATTTACAGGTCAATAATGATTTCAGCTGGCTAAGGACAGACAAATGATTGGACTAAGTAGACAAATGCCCATCATTTAGACGGAGGCATGAGCTTAGATTATCAAATTAGGCAACCCATTGAATCGGATTTTTGAACCGGAAAATCTAACCTTGATTCAAAAAATAGCCAGACAAATAATTTATTTGACTAAAGTAAACAAAAAGAATTCCAACATTAAATATGTAAAAATTTAGAATTATTTTTGGAAATGTGAAAATTGTACTAATTTATATATTGTAAAGAGTGTCTGACACGGAAACTTGCTTCAAATGATTACTAATCCTTTAAGATATTCTTAACGTTTACCGAGTTGTTATTATATAATATATATTATTATTTTCCTAGCTTCTTGATGGTTTCTGCCTTAATTAGGTATTTAGGTATTTTAATTTTTGCAGCATTTTTCTTTTATAATACTTTAGAATGTCTATTATGTTGTATTTATCTTTTGAACGATTCTAGTTTTCTTATTTAACAACAGTGAAAGATATAGTCGTCTCGCGACTTTAGGATACCAGTAAATCAGTTTTAGAATGTTATAAAGCACAGGGTATACCTTTAAATGAGCATAAAATGGGCGTGCCTGAAAAGAAAAAATCAAAATTGTAGTGCTTGGGAATTTTGTCTTTCTTATCCAACTTTCGGAAATGGCTATATATACTTTATGGGGTCATTCTGCCTGTTATACATACATTCTTCCGGTTGTAGTAAACCCTCTGACTCTACAAGTAACTGGTAAATTCATAAAGAGTAAAAGTCATATAATCTGTGGCTTTTGTGGATAAGTCATTGAGGAAACCTTAAACCAATTAATCATGATGTGAAATCATGCAGGGTATTTACGTTAGTAAAATACTCCATATTTTTTATTGGAAGTGGCTTTATGATCGAAAAACAGAGAAAATGAAGGATATACAATGATACAATTTCATTTGTAGCTTTTAAAATTTTCGATATTTATCAACCGCCAACATAATTTTACAGACAATGACTCTTGCAGACAATGACAGATTTAATTATATAACTTTGTGGCGTGTGTTGATGCTACTGTTGTTGTCGTAACGATAGATGTACAATGCATTGTAGCATGCTACTGGAACAGAAGAAACAGAAGCTGAAACATCCGCAGCAGTAACAGCAGCAGCAACAGCAGCAGCTGTTGTAAATGCGCCAACAAAGCAAAATTCGTTGTCCTGCAGCGATGGAAATTGGAGACGCAGCAGCAATGAGTGTAAAGAGTCGATAAGCTAACGCAGTGACGTCACATAACGTCCTGTCACGTCGCACTTTACATGTGGCGAATGATTAATGTGTCTGCGCAGAACTTAATGCTTTTAAATACGCATAAATGAATGCCAATTGGACATTTAGCGTTGTCCATGTACTTAATGCACTTTGTGTGTGTCGGTGTGCGCCAATTGTGTGTGTGTGTTACGGCAGTTGCTATTTGATTATCTGTAAGGCATGTGGAATGCATGCAACTGAAATGGTTATTCAACTGCCGAAAGCTGTGCCTTTCTGAACTCGCATCTCATCACAGCAAATGAAGCCAATTTCGCTCCCAATCTATCTCTTTGTCTTTTCTCAATCAGAGCTACAATTAGATTCAGCTGCGTCTGTTTATAGCCCAGTCGTAGAGATCTTTTGAAATTAGGAACTGTTTTAATTTATTTTCTTTTTGCTTCCTAATACACTTGTTTCTGAAACTAAACCTACGAGTCTCTAAAATTGTTGCTTTTTAGACCGGGTACTCTAAAAACGAGATTTTTTACCCCATATTATATATGATGGAGCCGCCGAATTCGGAATAAAAGTCCTTGAACTTCGCGAGCAGATCAAGTTTATTTCAAATAATTGGTCATCTCACCAAAAACAATGTTTACATCACTATAACTTGGAAACGACTAGAGCTATTATGACCAAGTTAACACAGTATGTGTATAGTACCATTATAAGTACCCTCGTTAATTTTAATGGCTTGGTGCTTGCTTTTAAAACTTGATCTGCTCTCTAAGTAGACGGATTTTAATTCAAAATTTGGTGGCGGAAGGACAGACAGATAGACGGATATCGCTTTATCGACTCGGCAACTGATGCTTATCGCTTCATGGGATCGGAAATGCTTTATTCTACCTGTTACTCACATTTCGCCTCCGACAAACTGAAAATACTATTCTACTCTTTTTTTAGTACGGGGAGTAAAAATACGTTTTCATAAAATTTCATCTATAAAGGACCATCACTTTAAATGAAAAGTCTTATTTTCAAAATACATTTTAAACAGTGTTCGACTGGTATTCATTATTCGAAAAGTAAACTCAACTCCCACTGACATTGTTTTTGTGTCAATCTATTAAGATAATACAATATACCACAATTTAATGCTAAATTTCATCTGTGGAGCTCAGTTTATTTATTTATTGGTTGGTTTGTATATATATGTGTGTGTGCCCTACTTATTTGCTAATTAGACAAATATTTATCTACCCCGACCCAGTATAATTGGGTTTTATAAGGCCCAGTAAATCTACTATGTTGAGAAGCTCAAGACTTTACTGAAGGAATTGGATATGCCCCTATTTAATCTAATAAGGCTTTGATTGATGCGCTAATTGAACGTTTAGTCGCAAAGTCAAAGTAAATATTGATTTTATTGACATATATTGAAACCATTAGCTCAACAGCAAAGGCAAGAGCAACACCAACAGCGAAAACCACAACAAAAAACGGCTAAAAGCAACAAACATAACTGCTATGAAAACGAGGACAAAAGTTTTGTAAACTTTTATTGTTGTTTCATTCTATTTTTTGTTATCTTCTTTTCCTTTCATGAAAGCGATGATGCCAACAGTGTTTGCGTGTGTATTTGTGAGTGTATGGGACCAAATCCTTTGGCTACTAAGGCAATTTAAAGGCACACGGCGAAAAAAATGCAAAAGTGCCAAAACATCGTACGCTTTTGAGAGAAAATTCTTGTTGTTTGTTGAATATTTTTCCACACCCACATTAACATCTGTCAACCCTCTTTTAATTGCTCCAGAACTGCAATGCATTTGAAATTCGAAAAGTAGGTAAGGAAAAATGAAGAGTGCTGAAGAAAAAGGGTGAACAGCGACTTTCTAAGACAATTTGTGTCTATTGTCTTAATTGCTTTGATTGCCACCCTTATCAGGGACAGAGAGACTTTGACCCATGTTCATCATTGTCCTACGACGTATTAACAATTTTCAAAGTGAACTTCAAGGTTGTTAATTAGTATCGTCGTGGCTGCCATTGCTAACGTTGCTGTAACAGCTGCTGCAAGTTCACAGACTGCATTAATAATGCAAATCAAAACCTGTTAGTCTCATGCAAAGTATATTGGCTAAATTCTTTATAAACCTTTTCGTAACTAGACATCTTGCTCGCACACTCATTCAATCTCGGTCTCTCTTGCACTCGTTGACGTGTCCCTAATTAGTTATGCGTGTTAGCCTTATTACAATGGTCGCAAAATACGAATGAACCATTTGAAGTCCCAAACTAAAAGTGGCTTCAAAATGGTCAATAAAAATGTGTAGTGGTTAAACTTAATTTAAAGGGTATTTTGCAGTTAAGTTGCGCCGTTACCACAAAACAACTCAAAGTGCAGCAGTCGAGTGGGCTCCAAGTAATCACATTCTTTAGAGTCTTATCATATTTAAAGCAATTCGTCCATAAACGTCACGATTAGAGAAAAAATTCGTTAAGAACAGAAATGGAAAGACTAGGAAAAATAGTGAAATGTATTTTCTTTTGCGTGAAAATTCTATTCAAATAAAATGAAAAATAATCAAGATGACACAAAAGTATGCACTTCATTTGGATTTCAATAATATTCAAATGCAGAAGCTACATACAAAAAAAAAAAACTGCATCTGCGGGTCGCATGACCATCATACTGTAACACCCGTTTACACCCCTTCAAAGATCACTTGGTATTAAATCTGACTACAACTTAAATGTAGCAAGGGAATTACATCAGCTTAAAACAAGAGCTCGACAGATTTACACAGTTGCAGTACTACTTTTATTGTTCATAATACGTTTACTCTGATGACTTTGCAGCTCAAATGCAAGTTGTAAGGACAAAATCTTGCAGTTCAAGTATCCTTGTAGTTTATCGCATATTAAAAAGTTAGTTTCAAGTTAAATGCGATATTAAAAGTTAAATAACAAAATTCATAAACGGCAACTTTTTAATGTACTTCCTATTAACTCGTTGAGGTTTTTAACAAAAATATCTCTTATATTTAAATGCTATAGAAGATTTTGAGAAATTTTAAACAAGTGTCAATAAATCATGGCTGTAAAAAACAACATGGCTGTAATGAAACATATATTTCCATATAATATATTTCCAATTATGAAGGCTACAGTCGAGAGTTTCTACTGAAAAACACCTCGTTCTCAATCTAGTGTATGTTTTATCAAACAAATAAATAATTGTTTACCGATTTGTAATATGGGAAACACTGAATGTAGCTGTCCGAACTAAATCAAACTTGGTAGGGATAGGTATAATCGTCACATACACATGTGAGTTTTGTTGCGATAGCTTCACTTATTAAGTATAATGTCATATTTTCAATAGATTTGACTTGTGGGAGCTATAAGCGAAAAGTTTTCCGATACGGTACAAACTTAGAGAGGATTATAATTGTACCATACAACATACTGTTGAAATTATGAGATATGGTGATGTAAACATAGTTTTTGTTAAGGTGACCTTAGGTTTTTACAATTTTCGGAGCAGTAAGGGGCGTGCCAACAATTTAAAAGAAACTTGATCTCGCAAAGAAGACGGACTTTCATTCCAAACTTTGTGACTCCAGCTCTTGTAGCTTAAACAACTAATAAAGCTTTGATAGTTTCGAAGTTGTAGTGCTATAAAAATAATTTTTTTTTTAAATTTTCGAGGTAGTAAAAGTCGTGGCAAAAAGCTGGAATAAACTTGATCTGCATAACATATAAACGAACTTTCTTTCCAAGTTTGGTGGCTCCAGCTCGCTTCTTACAAACAAAATAGACCACTCTACTCTTTTTTAGAGAAACAGAGGTAAGAGTAGTTATTTACGTGTTAACTACGAGAATTAAAAATTAAATAAAATAACAAAACACGCAAACGAAAGACTCTTTTAATGGTACACAAAGGATATTGGACAGAGCTGACGATGACTTCATTGGGAAATTCATTTAATGCCGGGCACGAAGCCAAGCCAACACATCTTGAAAGCAGCACGCGCGGAGCATGAGGCGCTTCCCTTTTCACTGTTGAAAAGCGAGTGGAGAAGCAGATGATAAAAACAAAAATAACAACAAAAACTTCAACGAGCTGTGGAAATTGTTTGCCAATGCCCAGTTCAGCAGTTTTATTTCATGCATCCTTGGCAAACTTAACCAACAGTTGCATTCCCATTGCATGTATGTGTACTTATGTGTGGGAATGTGTGTGAATGTGTACCATTTCCGGTTGCATGTGTGTGAGTGACAGAGTCTGTGGCAAACGTTTCCTTTCTTTGTTTATTGTTGGTTCTTTGCGCTCCAAATTATTATAGCAATTTCAGATCTCTCTGTGTATATCTTAAATTGTTTATTGAAGCAACTTCTGTCATCTTTTTTTTCTGCTTTTTGTACTTTTTCTTATATAATTTTCTTTTCTATTTCAATATTTAGTTTGAATGGCCCATGCTGCGTAGAAGCAACGTTTTCCAGTTGAGTGCCTAAACTGCTAAGCACACATTAAAATTTTTAAACTTTAAAATGCATGTCTACAATCCCATAGAGAAAGTTTCAATCGTTCTGCAGAACTTACAAACAACGGGTTGAAAACACAAACACAAGCACAACCCATCACACACACACACATATTAGTGAGTACATATTGTCTAGTATGCTGAGCCGGAGAGTAACAATATAGTTATGACTATTCCAAACAATTTAAAATACTGTATAGACAAATTATAATCACACATTTGAGTTATGAAAATCAGTTTAAATCGAACTTAAATTTAACTTTTCTTTAACAGTTTCAGATTCGATGGTTTCCATGAAGCAAATAAATCTGAATTTTGCATATAGCTCTACAACATCAATTTGAAGCCAATCCAACGACAAACAACAAAAATTGCTTGTGACAGTTTTCCGCGAATTTTCCGACCGTAATAATTTTCAATAAATTATCATTAAAAATGAATGTACTATACGCGAGTTTCTCAGGGTTTGAAATGAGTTTCCGAAGCCAATCAGACACGTGTCAACTGCTTTTATTCATAAAAAGTTGAAAGAAAATTGAATGGAAACTAAAAATGTTCCCTTCAGTTAGCTACTGATTAACCCCTCTTCGCCGTTGAAATTATATTTGATTTGTTGGTTTTTAGGCAGTCGAAGAAAGTGTACAAGGATCAGGTCATGTCAGGTTTGTTACAAGCGAAATGTGTGTAACAGATAGAAGGAGGCTTTTTCGACCCCATAAAGAATATATATAAACAGATGAGTCGATAAAGCAATGTTTGTCCGTCCATCCGTCTGTATGAGTACATAGATCTCAGAGAATATAAGAACTAGAGCCTGCACACGCAGGTTAATTTTATTACAAATAGTCACGTCTTTTACCGCACACTCAAATTGGAAAAAAATTATTTTTTAACACCATTTTTGGAAAACGACTTTCGTTAACATGTTTGATCGGATATATATATCCTATAGCTCCTAAAGCTATAGTGAGTACGGGGTCTTTTATAGTCGTCTTGTTTGACTGAGTCGATTATAACATTTTTATATTGTGGTTTATGTATAAAATATTTGAATACCTATTGATAAACTCTTTAGTTTCTCTTATGAATTCATACTTTGAATTAAGAATTTACAACCCTTAATTTGCACACTAATCGATTCTGCACCCATTGGATTCGCAGGATGATTTCGATAAACAGAAGTTTTGGGATTTTTAGTTCGTGTTAAAGTCGAAGAACGATATGACAACACATAAAAATAAATGTATAATTTCTTCCACTAATAATAATAATTTTCCATGTAGCTGTGTCTTAGTCTTAGTCAGACTACCTCATTTCCGCATTACAAACATAATCTTAGTGTCCATTGTCCTGTGTACAAGACGTAGGTTAGTCAAGATTAATGATTGCCCCTCCCATTTTCTTTTCCTTCTATGCAGCAGAGACGAGCACTGGGATTGGCTGCATACACTTTAATAATTAATGCTTAAATAATGATTTATGCAAAGTCTGGTTTTGGTGCTGGTGTGTGGGGTTGTGGTCGGACTGGTGACCAAGTGGAAAGCATGAAATAATGTACATACTAGCTGAGAACGAGTCAAGTAAAATGGAGGATAAGAAAACGGAAACAAAGCGGACTAAGATGAACAGGAACCAACCTTTTGCTGTTGCTGTTGCTGTTACTGCTACTGCTACTGTTGTTGCCACTTCCCAGAGTCACTTGCAACGCATCTGCTGTTGCCGTTAATGTGGATGTTGCTGTTGTGACTTTAGTTTCCGCAGTCGTTTGCCTCGCAGTCCACACTTGCCGCAGTTTGCAACAAAACAGTTAATCCATCATCATTATGAATTTGGCTGTTGTTTTTTAATTTTTTTTCCTTACTCTCGTTTGTTTTTATTTTTTTTTTACGTTTGTGTTTTTATGTTGCGCGTTTCCCTTTCTGGTGGTCTTTGTTGTTGTTGCTGTTGTTTTCGTTGTGTAAGTTTGTTGCTTTGTGTTGTTTATTGTTGTTGCTGGCGTTGTTGCTGTTGCTCCTACTCATGTTGGCAGCGACATAATATCCTTTTTTTTAACGGTTAAATATAAAACAAAACGTGACAACGTAACGAGTTTCGGCGAGTTTTTGTAGATGTTTTTAGGGTCAAAGGTTGCACGTCAGTTTATTGCTGTTTATGTTGTGGCTACTGTTACATGTGTTTTTCGTACTTTCAAACTCATTCGTCAACAGGATTATTATATTAGACAACTGCTCAAAATATCAATAACTAAACTAAAGCCAATTTGTCATGTTATATATTTGTGTTTGTTTTACTCAAAATATCTTTTGATCAAATCAAATTTTTATAAGTTTAAATCGTAATTTATTTGTGTGCTCATACACTTAAGATTTTCCTTTCTTTCGCGCTTTTAACGCGTCAGTGAGATTTTCATGAACTTTTTAAAATTGTATTTTCAGCCACATTTGCAGTGTACTATATGTAATTTGCACTTCATGTTTTGTATTCCAAATTAACTTAAACTTAATGTTATATGAGCATTCTTACGCCCACACAATAAAACATGTTTCCACACCAACATTGCCACACCCCCAAATCACCGCCCAAACATTGAAATGCCCCATGTCCCTCTAATTCCTCAAACTCTCATGGCGAACTTCTGTGGCACAGCTTGTGTTTGCTGTTCGTAGTTGCTGTTAATGAGCTTTGGCAGGAAAATTGTGAAAATCAACCGGCCACTAGAAACATCTCAACTACCGTTACCATTAAAAGTAGCATAAACTAAATTTTGGAATGTATTGGATTTCGAGCAACTTACTTCATATCCTCAGTCGATTCATGATCTATATCTGAAATGAATTAAATGATAATTCTAAATTCTTTTCTAAGCTTGCACTGAAAATATTTTTATTGAAACTAAGTTTTTTATTCTATTCTTTATTAAAGTTTTAATTCCCTTTGTTTTTAATGTGCAAAGCATTAATACTTATCAGCGTCGAATCCCTAAAAAATAAAATAAAAACACTTAAGAAATAGTTTATATTAAAACTCAAAAATATAAAAAAAAAATTTAAACTATTTAACTTCAAATTAATTACTTCTTGTGTTGATAATATGCTTATGTATTTATTTGGAAATTCTAGTTAAAAAAAAATTGGAATAACCTAACTAATTTAATGAAATAAATTTTAATTTAATTAAGGAAAAAACGATTTTAATTTCATTTCATTTTCATCTTAAAAATAACAAAATACAAAACGACCTTAAGATGTATTGCATGAAATGAATAATAAAATAAAATACAAATTACCAAAAGTATTTAATGCACTCAGCTGTCGCTTCACCGTAAATATATTATTATACTATAAATTTTTTGTTATAACAAACGCATAAATTACACTTAGACAAGATACTATTATTAACATTATCTAAAAACTTCCCTTAAATAAAATTTATTCAAACGCTGACATCTCTCGACTCTGATCATAACAATAAAATGGCATTATGATACGACACAGTGGTACTCACTAACATACACACTACAACCAGACATCTGCATTTTTAGCTTCTATCTATAGACAACAGTGCAACTGTGCATAGACGTGTTATTAAAATGTAAGTGAAACGCTTGTTGACTGAAAGCTGTTGCTGTTGCTGTCACTGTTATTATTATTATTGCTACTTCTGCTATCGTAGTTGCTGTTGTTGTTGTCGAGAAGTGATGATACTAATGCGATTTTCATAGCTTATTGGTGGCATTCCAAGATGTCGGCGTTGGCGTTGGTGTTGGCGTTGGCGTTGGCGTTGTCGTCGATGTTGGCTTCGACGTCGGCGTCGCCGTAAACGTTAGCGCCAACAACATGCACAGCCCAGAACACCATCAACTAGAAACTTATGCGCGCCAACAGACGGCGTTGATGCTAACGATGCTGTCGGTTTGTCCGTCTGTCGGTTACTCGGTCTGTCTGAGCTGCTGCTACTGATGATGATGATAACTTATGTAACTAACGCTGCATAAATCCATGCACACACACATACAGACATCCAAACACACACACACACACCACACACAAGCAAAGAGTGGCAGGTCTGTGGCGAATTTTTCTGGCTTAACTATTTAAATTTAATTTTTTTCGACTTTGCTTCGCTTTTTTGACTGTTGTGTGTGTATGTGTGTGAGTGTGTTTGTGATTTGGCACAATTTCTTATTGGTATTTTAGCTATATCTCTTTTCATTTCCTGTTACCACTAACTAGCGGAAGGACAGCAGCAACAACAAGAACTTATCGCTTCTTGGGCGGCAGAACTGTGAACTCACTCTCACTTTGATACACACTTCACATTTGGTCCGAATTTGTTGGCATCGTACATAGACATACACACGCACACACCGATAATAAAACCAAGAGACACATTCATACACACACGCGTGTACGTTTTGCGAGTTCAGTTCAACGGGACCAACAGGGCTGCGACTGCGAATGCGGATGCGAATTCAGCTCCGTTGTTCATGTCACGTCGATGGACCATTTTTGACTGGCTTCAAATCGAAGTTATTTGAAAGCAGCGCAGAGATCTTATAACAGTTCTGGCTGCTGCTGTCGGTGCTGCTGCTCACCATTCTAGTTGTTGTTGGTTGTGTTATGCTGCTGTTCTTATTTGGCAGCTGTGCAAACCAAAAGAGAGCGTGTGAGAGAGCCAGAGAGCGAGAGCATGAGCCACTGAGGGAACTCTAACAGTGAGAGCGTGACCCTTGTTGCATATTCCTTTATTACTTTTTTCATCTTTTCACTACGCACGTGAGGAATTTTAGTGGCTGGCGAAGTTGCCAGATTGTTGATTATACCAACAATAAAATGACAAAATTTAGAAAATAACAACCATATAAAATTTTGAATAAAACGAAAAATTTTTGAAAGGTTTTTACTTGAATTTTATCTAGTTGTTAAGTAAATTTTGTCAGTTTGAAAAGTATTGAAACTAACTGTAACTTATTTATAATTATGGTATTCTATACATTTAAATTTCGAATGATTTGCTTTAATAATAGCGTTTTCCTTTAAAACTACGTATCGCATTTCTTTAAAAAAATTTCAAAGTTTGGGCGATTCATCACTTGTTATGATTATCAAAAACAGAATGATTTGTTTGTTTATTTGCATTATGCTTATGTAAGTTCGTAACGTCTGGCATCTTGTTAATCGGTTAGTTTTCTCTTATATGCATAGTACTTGTACTCTTATATATAACGCTCTCTATTCACTCATTGAGGACTTGCGCACTGAAAGACAAACAACATCGAAACTAGAACTGGGAACAACAACAAAGCCCCTTTCGTCTATAGTGCCCATAATCTACTTATATAGGTAACCGCAGGACCAAAACGCGTTTAGTTGCCGCGTTGACAACATTGTGGCAGACAACAAAACACACACACACACACACAAGCATAAGAGACACAAAGACGAAGCAGTACACATATGTTGTGAAGTACGGGGCGTATGTGTAAAGACAGATAGAAAAGCATTGACTACTTCGTTGTTAAGAAGTAAAGCCAAGCATTTTTGCCAAAGCATTGACCTGATTATACACCCAAGTACTCATACACAAACTAGCACACGCACACACATAAAAAAAATACACTTAGAGACACGGGGAAGATTTATGCTGGAAAGTGAATGCCTTGACGTACCAACAGCACCAGCACCAGAAGCAGCAGCAGCAGCAATAAAAGAAACAACAATACATGGTATATAAATCTAATGTTAAACTTTTGACACTGTCTCGGCGTGGAGCCATGAAGGCACTTCCCTCCACTTCCGGTCTGACTGTCAGCGACAACAAAAGGCATGACACACACACTCACACTAGCACACCCATCCACCACCAATCCAGGCACCATTACGCATTCTATAACACAGCTAGAATTTATGATCTCCCATTATATTGGTGTTGTATTTTTAGAAATCTTTCGAAACGCTAAGAAATAAATAATAATAAATTTTGTGCTTTTTATGCCATTTGTGTTGTTTGGCTTATTTCTCATCTGTTTCTCACATTTCTTATGAAACTGTCAACATTTCTTTAGCGTCTCTAATGGAATCACACACTGCAACACACATACCACAACTCCAAAACTAAGTTGCTCACCCATTCAGACAGATAAATTCTAACATGTATTTTCAATCAGTTTGTTATTGTTCCTTTGCTGGGCTTATACATTTGTTTTGGGGCTTGTATGGTACAGGCCACGTTTCATAGGAGAGTTTTTCTGCAAATAATTTCTGATTTTATGTGAACACATAGTCGCTCTCTCACATTCTTACAAATACATATACATTGCTACAAATCTGTAGACGTTTATACACATGTGGCGCCTTAAAGTGGACTAAGCTGTTTCTGTTTTTGTTTGTCATTTAATAGATTTTTATATTGATTTCTAATTTTTCGTTGGAACCTTAATAAAAATTGCCACATTGGCCACACACACACACACACACACACCAAGGGTTGCATTGATTTTGTAAGCTACAACCGATTTGATGAATTACGCAAATCATTTTTGGTGTTTTTGTTGTGGTTTCTTTGTGATTCAATTTGTTGAGTTGTTGTTCCTGCTCTGATGTATTGTTTCCAGAGTGTAAAGCTGCAGCTTGTCATATGCTCATGGACTTACTGCTTTTGTTGTCTGTTTCTATTATAAAAGTTAGCTTTCATTTTATCTTATTAAGTTGAAAATGACTTAACAAAAAGTGTTGCCTACATTCTTGCGCAAATATACAATAGCTCTCTAACATTTTGGCAACAAGATTAACTTTAAAGACCAAAATATACTTATCAAACTATGTTAATAGACCGATGAGTGACTTTCAGTTTAGCAAATGGGGATAGTAGCATCTTCGCAAAATAAACCTACGTAGCAGCAGCTGAACATTTAATGAATATCTTTAAAATGACGACTTATTTTTAATAAAATTTGTTTTATTTTATTATTAGCAAGTTAATTTACAGTGCATACAATGATATATCAGTTAAACTAATTGTCATAACGTGGTTGATTCTTAATTTGAAAAATAAATAGCGAGTCAAGCGTTCTAATTAAATTGGTATTAAAGTATAAAAAAAAGTGAAAACTCTTTAAAGTAATTGCACATGTCAAGCCAATTCAAAATGAAATTTAACTTTACCCGTTTACAAATGCGGATTTATGCAAACGCATATGTCTATAAATAATTCATGTAGTTATGTATGTAGATAAAGCTCTTTATGTGTAATTTCAGTTGAATTAAGTGCTTCACAGAAATACACTTATTTGTGGATGCTGTTAACATTAATTGAACTTTTAATTATAATAGTTTAGCCCTGTAATCAAGGATAAACTCAAGAGGTGAACTAAATTGTTATCAGACAGGGAAACAATGAATATCGTTTTAAAATCGACAGGGTAAATTTATTTTAAGTAATAAATGCAAATAATGGCAATAAATGGCAGGTTATAAAAGATTAAGTTATATCAAAACAAGTAATTCGATAGACGCTCCTTTATATACAGGAGAATTCTTGAACAGCTTTAATTTTAGAAACAATTATACTTTGACAATAATACATAAATAATTATTATCAAAATCGTGCACTTAGATGAAATTATGTAATAATGTGGGAATTGGCATATGTTATTCATAGCTAATTAGCATTACTTTAAGTAGATAGCATACCCTAAAGATATATAAATGGGAAAAGGCAGCTGAATCGAATAATCCGGAAAGAAACTTTGAAAACTAGATCAAGGACATTGTTACGAATTTAATAGAATATTCAATAAGGCATTAAAATATTTAGTATAACTATATTAACTGGTGTGGTTTTTAAAAAAGCACAGGACTGGATTTAAATTTCAGTATATGTAATCGTAATGGAATTTTTAGATTTGTTAAATATCGATATGATTATGTTAAGTATCACTATTATAATGTAAGCTAAAAATGAAGTATCTGGCAACACTATGTTACTTTACCAATTTAAGTTGAGTTCTCAATAAACCTTGCACAACTCAACACATCGTCGCACCTAAAAAAGTTATACCCAAATAATAATTCCAACAAGATTCTATAAATTGAAGGTGTTAAAAATATAAGTACGGTGTTTTTTACAATTGGTAAAATTGGATTGGTTTTTATGAAATTTTTTTTTTAAACAACATCTCAGATATCACAAAAATATGAATTAAACCATTTTCTTAAAAAAGAAATTTTAACTTTCTGTCAATTCCATTCTTATCATTCTACCTATACATATATTTAGTTAAATACTCTTCGTTTTTTTATTAAACTGCATGACAATTTACATCGGTGGTCAATTAAAAATATCTTCTCTTGATTATACCCAATTAGCGTAAAGCTTTTCGTTTAATATTGTAGCAATAATGAAAAGCACAATATTGTAGCGAATAACTTAACAATCCGTAAAATTAAAAAAAAAATGTTAATGTCACAGAAAAGTTGAAAAGCAAGCAAATGAACATAATTTTTGATTTGCACATTACGTGTACGCAATGTATACGCTTTAAGAAAGCAAAAGGAATAAAAAGACACACAGCAGTTTAATTGTGGGAATTCTGCAGCCGGGCGAATGACCATTAAAATTATATGAATGTGAATCTGAATTCGTAAGCCAGTTTTTAAGTATATAGCGTAGCTTTACTACGATTTTCATTAACAAGCTTGGTCGGCCGAACAAGCGGTCAAAGTCTCAGGACCTGCCCGAAGACAACCAATGAGAATACATTTAACACTTGTATTAGATAGACCAGACGTGTCCTTGCCTTATGTACTTGGCCCTTTTACTGTTGTAGGCGTTGCGTGAGAAAATTGTTTTCAAAGTCCACTTCTCTTTAGGTCTAGGTTCAGTGCATGTCAGTCTTTTACATATGTGAAGACGATTAGTGAATTTTTGAGTTCGATTTGTAAAGTTTTCGATTTTTGTTTTCATTAGCGCTGACGACTCGAAGGCGTCAAGTTCGGTGCGATTAAAGTAAACTTGGCTTAAAGGTATTAACTTTATTTGGGACCTTCTAAGAAAATGAAAATGACTATCATTTTATCATAAGAAGTGCAAGTGCGCGAAAACAGAACCTACGAATAAAAATTATTTATATAACATTTAAGCTTAATTATATTTGAGTGAACTTAAGAAATATCGCGAAGGTAAACTAATTATTTTAACATATAAATATTTTGAAGCTAAAATCAAGTAATCAGTTAAAAATATGAGCCATCATTGATAGTAGTTTAATAGTTAAATAATTTTCTTAAACAAAAAAAAAATTAAGTTTTAAAAAAAAATGTATAAAACTAATTTATAATTTATAATTTCATTAATTTATTAATTAATAATTAAATAGTTTATTTTTTATTAAAAGTCTTACATTTGCAATAATATTTGTAACTTTCCTAACAATATTTATTCTTTATTTTTCACCAATTGAGCATTTTTTTTTTATTTTATTTGTCGTCATAAATATAATATTTAAATCAAAATTTTATTCTAGATTATATTTACAGCTTTAATGTAGTTCTGACTACATTTTTTGTTCCAAGAAATAACCCGGTATTAGTAAATTTTGTAAATCATTTGAAAATTAAAATTCAAATCATTTAAATTATCTAATAAAGCGTCGAAATTTAAACATTGTGACGACTACGAATGGAGTGCAAAAATTTGATTGTTACTTAATCAATTACAGATTCTAATGAATAAAAGACGTTTGTATCTATTTGTATGCTCCAAGCAATTGTTTTAGCAAGTCGAGCGAGTGTCTCACATATCCAATAATTGCTAGTTGGAAACAAGAAGGCGAAAGAAGACCAATTAATTTTGTTACGGATTTGATTTTACCGACAGATGTCAACGTCAATGCAGCCAAGTAAGTACACGGGTCTGGTGGCCGATCTGATGCCCAATATACGGGCTATGAGGTACTCTGGACTCTTTATGCATAGCTTCAGTGGAGGAAGTCTGTTTATGAAGAGAGTCTACTCGTCGGTGCACATGGTGTTGATTGTAATACACGTTGGCTTGATTCTTGTCAATCTAGCCCTGAATGCAGAGGAGGTCAATGAATTGTCAGGGAACACAATTACAACGTTATTTTTCACCCATTGCATTGTTAAGTTCGTTTACCTAGCCATCAATCAGAAGAACTTTTACAGGTGATACATGAGAAACACTGAACAAAAAGTGTAGTTAGAAATTATTATTGTAATTTGCTTATGTAGAACCTTGAATATCTGGAACCAGCCTAATACGCATCCCCTCTTTGCCGAGTCGGATGCCCGTTATCACTCAATAGCATTGGCCAAGATGAGGAAATTGTTCTTTTTGGTTATGCTGACTACATTTGCCTCGGCCACTGCTTGGACAACGATAACGTTCTTTGGTGAAAGCGTGAAATTCGCAGTTGATAAGGAAACGAATGCGACCATCACCGTTGAGATACCAAGACTACCAATCAAGGCATTCTACCCGTGGGATGCCAGTCACGGCATGTTCTATATGATCAGCTTTGTGCTGCAGGTCTACTACGTACTATTCTCGATGGTGCATTCCAATTTGTGCGATGTCATGTTTTGCTCTTGGTTGATATTCGCCTGTGAGCAGTTGCAGCACCTAAAGGGGATTATGAAACCGCTTATGGAGCTATCGGCATCCCTGGACACCTATAGACCCAACTCAGCGGCATTATTCCGGTCCCTTTCGGCGAACTCGAAGTCGGAGCTAATACACCACGAGGGTGCGTACAGACCGCATTTGGATGTAAGTCAACTAAAGACATGTCCAGCTTAAATTTAATTGCAGAAAAGGATCCCACCACCGACATGGACATGACAGGCATATACAGCACCAAAGCCGATTGGGGTGCACAGTTTCGAGCGCCCTCTACACTTCAGTCCTTCAATGCAGGCTCAAATGGGGCACTCGCCTCTAATCCCAATGGACTCACCAAAAAACAGGAAATGATGGTGCGCAGTGCCATCAAGTATTGGGTGGAGAGGCACAAGCACGTTGTCCGGTGAGTCCAACCATCCTGATTTAAATCCAACTACACAATACACAACTTGCTTGTTTCTTATCAATGCAAACATGACATAAAATATTGACTGAGAGCTACAGCGGGAAAACAAAACAAACAGTTTCTAGCTCAATTGAGAATTATTAGAATCCATTTGTCTCCCTAAACTTAAAACTCAATTAATTCAGGGTACTTTAAAGGCAGTCTTGTTTTTTTATTATATGTTTTTTATTTCCGAAATTAAAATATGCTGAAATTAAAAGTTTAAAAGAGTCCCAGTCTATATATAATTGTGTCATCTTGATTATCCCCAATTCAATAACCAAGGAATCTATTTCGATTTAATTTTACTGATACGATATAATTATAATCAGTATCAACAGCCTAGAAGTTTAAGCATACTAGTTTTCCTACAAGGGGAAACAGAGTAGTGTATGTTTCAAATTATTAGAGATTTCTGAATCATTACCAATCGCTAAAGACATATAGTATGATCCCATTATTACATATATTGGGAGTAAAAATATTTACATGAAAGTGAAAGCTTAATTTATTTTCATTACATTTTTTGAAAGAATTGATATTTTTACACACGTTATGATTTATTAAATTGAGTTTACATATATGAAAATTTCAGTTTTAATCAAAGATTTCTCGTTTTTCAATTAATAATTTATTCAATTGACATGAACTCGTGTC
Source organism: Drosophila acutilabella (assembly GCA_035046005.1). Taxonomy (NCBI): domain Eukaryota; kingdom Metazoa; phylum Arthropoda; class Insecta; order Diptera; family Drosophilidae; genus Drosophila; species Drosophila acutilabella. Next base: position 2,330,079 of record JAWNOK010000026.1, on the reverse strand, counting down.
GTTGTGTTAGTTTTCCCCCATGTCGACGCCGGAATTGTGTGTTCGCTGGCAATTGCTTTGGTTATTTGTTATACCCTTGCAGAGGGTATATTGTTTTTGTCACGAAGTTTGTAACGCATAGAAGGAGACGTTTCCGACCCCATAAAGTATATATATTCTTGATCAGCATCAACAGCCGAGTCGATATAGCCATGTCCGTCTGTCCGTCTGTCCGTCTGTCCGTCTGTCCGTCTGTTTCTATGCGAACTAGTCTCTCAGTTTTAAAGCTATCTTGATGAAACTTGGTACACATGTGTATTCCCTTTGCACGCAGAACATTTGTTAAAATCGGCCAGATCGGATCACTATATCATATAGCTCCCATAGGAACAATCGGATGAAAAAAAATTTTTTTTTGAGCTATGTTAACCAAACTCGCTCCATATGCATTTGGCATAAAATCCGGTGTACAAACCAAATTTCATCCAGATCGGACCACTATATCATATAGCTGCCATAGGAACAATCGGTTAAAACTGGTGAAAATGCTTGGTATGGAAATTTTCTGTGTCTCTTGTACGATTTGAACCAAATTCACGCAATACGCATTTGTTATCATTATCCATCTGCCGACCAAATTTTATCCAGATCGGACAACTTTATCATATAGCTGCCATAGGAACAATCGGTTGAAAATGCTTAGTATGAAAATTTTCTGTGTCTTTTGTACGATTTGAACCAAATTCGCTGCATATGCATTTGGCATAAAATCCTATGTGTACACCAAATTTCATCTAGATCGGACTACTATATCATATAGCTGCCATAGGAACAATCGGTCATTGAAAAAAAATTAACGCAATGTGCATGACTGCAAGGGTATATAATCTTCGGCTGGCCGAAGATAACCGTTTTTTCTTGTTTTGATTTATTATTGATGAGCCTTTTACATTTTGAACACAAACGACACTACTACAACCAACTTGATGACCCCTCAGTGTGACCTTTCAACTGTACTTCGTACCTTATATAAACACAGGTTGGTGGCAGCCATTGGGGATACCTACGGAGCAGCTCTGCTATTGCACATGCTCATCTCGACCATTATGCTGACCCTGTTGGCCTATCAGGCAACCAAAATCAATGGAGTTAATGTGTATGCCTTTACCGTGGTTGGATATCTTGGCTATGCACTGGCTCAGGTGTTCCACTTCTGTATTTTTGGTAATCGTCTGATTGAAGAGGTGAGTGTAAATTGTTTGACTGTTTGAGTGCAGCACACTTGATTGTTGTTCCTCGCAGAGCTCATCTGTTATGGAGGCTGCCTACTCCTGCCACTGGTACGATGGGTCTGAGGAGGCTAAAACTTTTGTCCAGATCGTGTGCCAGCAGTGCCAGAAGGCCATGAGTATATCGGGTGCAAAATTCTTTACTGTCTCGCTTGATTTATTTGCCTCGGTGAGTTATCTCTCTTCTCAACAAAGTATTTGGCTTACAAATTTAAGAATTTCAAACTTTTTCAGGTACTTGGTGCTGTTGTCACCTATTTCATGGTGCTGGTGCAGCTTAAGTAAGAACTCACAACAGCGATTAAATTTAACAAAAAACGAAAAGCAACTGCAATAATATTAAAATTTTATAAATTGTATTGCTTGTTGTCCGTATCAACAAATTGTGTCAAAGTTTATGCTTTATCATAGCACAAATAATCTTTGTTAATCCAGTTATAGCACACATTTATATACCAGAAAGTGGCTTTAATAGCCTTATTTAACGCAGTTATTAAGTACCGATTATTCATTTCACACACATCCTTTTTAATTTGTTCACATCAAATTTATAGCTTCAAGACGCTAAATAAATAAATAAATGTGTAGACAAATTATAAGCCTAGACGTTTAAGATAAATATGGGTAAAATATCATTTAATTCTGAAATAATATTATTAAAAGGTAAGATTAGCTTCAAATATGGTTAATATTGGAAATGTGGGTGTAAGTGGGTAGAATTTGTCAAACATTACTCAGGTACAATATTTTAAGGGGAAGCCCATATAGAAGCCTCAAATTCGGTAGAGTTTTTTTGTACATATTTTTAAAGGTGATAAAATAATTAACACAAATTTATTTAGCATTTGACGGCTCAGGATCAATTCTTATCTACTGCTCCATTCATTACTTTTAATCCATCGATCAGACACGAAACAAGTAAGAAATGATACAGACCGCGGGCCGATTGTGAAAGACTCCGTACACCTTCTAGTGCTTTTGGCTATAGTTGTCTGATCCGACTTAAACTTGGTAAGAATAGTTATAACTATCCCAAAACGTGTGAGTTGGGTTGCAACAGCCCAACTAACAGTACCTGTCTTCATACAAAATTCCCTTTTTTGACCGATTTGTTCTATGGGAGCTATAGCTGTGTAGTATACACATTTCGTATCTCAAAACTCGTCCAAATTTGGGGTGCATCGTCAATACTAATACCAGGTAATTACTATATTTCTTCATAACTCTCTAACAATATCATCAAATACGCACATGGGGACGACACATTTTATTAACTTTACATTAAATGTACCATACGAGAGGGCCTAAAAAAGGGAGGATATGAATAATTGGAACCATATACATGTTGTGTGAGTTTGGTCTCGATGGATCTAGTAGTATAGAGTCTAAAAATGAACGTGGATTCTATAAAAATAAAAAAAAAGGGTACAAAATTAATTATAAAATAAGACTTTGAAAAAAAAGTCAGAATTTGGTGTTATATTATAAACATTTTTAACACCCAAAAAGGAATTTATCAAAGCGAAATATCTAATTTTTTCGGAATATCCTTCCAAAAGTAATGTACAAAAATGAATCACAAAGTTTTAAGAATATTGGGTTTCAACTTTTGCCGTCCGATAAGAACACATTGCGGAGCGGATCGGTAATTGATCAATATGTAAAGAAACTTCAATGTGTTCATCCAAAACACCTATTGTTATCTATTCTAAACGGATTTAAAGTATTTTTGAAGCCTTTAAAAACCAAATAGATGGTTTAAAAACTTTACTTGAACTCCCCCTATTAAGTAATTTATAAGTCAAATATAGTAAATGGCTAAAGAAATAATATTTGTAATTGATGAAAAGTGAAATGCTTTAAATTTTTTGTTACTGATACAAATTTATATGTGCAGCTATATCAGCATATTATATTAAATTGTATTTCTTATTCCCTGCGACTTTTTATTGCATTTGTTCAAAACAAGTCTTGGGCGCATGTCTGTCCGTTTGAACGCTGAGATTACAGAGATAAAATGTTTCTAAGTAATTTGTTTTGTGAAACCTTTTCGCAGCATGTGCAATCATGACTGCTTGCAATATTGAGCTGTTTATGGCATTATTTTATTTGAGTTATCTACTTTAGATAATAAATAATCGATAAATTACTTTGCCCAGTAGTTCTTTTGGTCGTGGGCGATATACCCTAGTTCATTTAAGTGGCTCCATCGAAATAGTTCTAATTCATTTGATTTAGCTTGAATAATTGCAAATGCTGCACAGTTACAATTGAAACTCTTTGCTGAGTTCTCAAAGGGTATATTACGGTCTACTTTTCTAAATAACATTTATTTAATAAGTTAAGTTTGTTAAGATTTGCAGTGTTGCATTAGTTTAACTTTCAATTATTTTGACACTTGGGCATACATTTTTACTCCTATTAGGTTCGCTCTGTAAAATTTTTAAAATAGTTTATTGTTTGGTTTTTTAGTTATGACGAACTAACCCGTTATCACTTTCACATACATACCAAAAAATTGAGTAAAGTGCGGTTAAGTGATTTCATTCTTATATTTCAACAATTTATAGTTTGCTTTAATGGTTTATGGTTATTCCAACATTTTTCAATTTATATCCAAATATATACGCATCATTGTGACGAATGGATTAAGTAACTGGGTAATTAATTATGATTAATTTTACCCTCTACTTCCCCAAGTTTTTAAAAAAAAATTAAGTTTCGCATTGACCTCAAATAAAAAGCATAAGAACACCCTTCTTCCTTGTTGAATCCATATTTTAAATGTTTACTAATGCTACTAATGCAACTAAATCAACTTTCTTTATTTATTAAATTTTGGTACTTTTCAGCTAATTGAAATTGGTATTTTCTTAAAAAGACAAAACAAAAAAAAAATTTTAATGCCATATTGGGACGACAATAAAAATTGCCAGCCTGCTGGCGATCTTGTGAAATAGAGGCTTAAATAAACTGAAGATTTGAGATTCAAATTTAAATAAGTTCTAAGAAATATTTATTAATGGTTAAGGAGACTTCCGATTTTAAATATAAATGATGTGCTTGTTAGAGATTGTATTTAAGGTATTATTTGTGAAGAACAATAAATAGATAGGCAATTTGTTAAACTATAATATCATTTTCCCCCTTTGTTACTATAAATACAAGTAATAAATCTATATAGGTTTTTGTCGTCTTATAAAAAACATATTTTCCCTGCAGACATATTTTTTAATAATATTTAAAGAGTTTCCAGCTTATAAGCTGTTGGCTTTTAAAGTTACTATTTTATTTAAATTCTGTTAAATTAACTTTAATGAATTTATTAAAAAGTAAGAAATAATTCGTTTCTAACTGCAGTTGACTGTTAATGAGCAGCTGAAAATGGACATAGACAATGCAGTCATCTCTTTCCACTGACAATCATTATTACCATCATCATTACTTGCAAATATTTAACTTTTGGGCATTGCATGCCTGGTTGCATTCCAAGTATTTAATTTTTTATACCCTTGCAGAGGGTATATTGTTTTTGTCACGAAGTTTGTAACGCATAGAAGGAGACGTTTCCGACCCCATAAAGTATATATATTCTTGATCAGCATCAACAGCCGAGTCGATATAGCCATGTCCGTCTGTCCGTCTGTTTCTATGCGAACTAGTCTCTCAGTTTTAAAGCTATCTTGATGAAACTTGGCACAAATGTGTATTCCCTTTGCACGCAGAACATTTGTTAAAATCGGCCAGATCGGATCACTATATCATATAGCTCCCATAGGAACAATCGGATGAAAAAAAATTAACGCAATGTGCATGACTGCAAGGGTATATAATCTTCGGCTGGCCGAAGATAACCGTTTTTTCTTGTTTATATTTGAGTTTGCCGGGCAGATGGGCAGAGATCTCTTAATTGAATGTAAATCATCAATGCCGATTTCTAGTCTGCCATTTTGTTGCTCCTCTATATTATTTGAAATTTTTGGCAGTAGCATTAAAAATGCCAACAAAAGGCAACTGTTAGCCAAGTCGGTTACGGCAACAACAACTGAAGTAAGCAATTAAAGTGTGTTGAGTGTTTTTTTAAGCGAAATGTGGCAAAAATGTAATTTAAAAATCACATACACACACATGATGTGTGTGCACATACACCAGCACTCACAGTGATACATTTTGAAAGCGCGCTTTATGTTTATGGTTTCTCAAATTGCCCAACTTCAGCTTCAGCTCTAACTCCAACTTGAATACAACTGCAACTGAACTGAACCGCGTTGAACTCGAAGCCACTCGCACTTTGCTTAAATGCGGCCACGCTTGTACAACTGTATCTGTTTCTATACATAAAGTACACAGTATCTAGGGTTGCTGATGAAATTTTATATATCTTCTTCTAGCTTTCATATGCTGACACTAAAACTTTGCGTCAGGAAATAGAAACATATGTAGATATTCTTGTGTTAGTAACAACACGTTACCCTCCTCTTCTACCTTTACCCACTCTCCACTCTTTCATCTCCACCCTCTTGGTCTTGAATACGAGTAGTTTGCTGTTAATTTCTTTATGGCATAGACTTTCGTCTGGCAATGAAAGTTTCTTGGGTAGCAGCTGCTTAATTTATTAGTCTACTGTTTAATTAGTTTTCTGCCTTTATCACGGTTGTTACCAACTGGTTGTTGTTGTTGCTGTTGCTGTTGCCTTGTTGTTGTTGGAGTCACTCAAAAGGCCCCAAAGAGTGGTAGGGCATCAACATTTTTGCGTATTTAATTACTTATTTATGCGAATTTTCGCCATGATTTGTCATTTCTTCCTTACTTTATTTGCAGTTTGTTTTAAGCTTTACCTTCTATGTCAATTTCTTTTTGTTTATTTTCACAGCACATTTTTAACATTTTAACAATCTGCCAACACATTACATGATTTTGAAATAGTGTTTTCTTTGTTTTTATTGTTGACAACATTTAATGTTGTTCAGACGATGCTTATTAAATTACATAACATACCAGAGAAAGCAAAGGTTATGTTTACTCTATGAATATTTCAATTGTCACGTTTCATGTCTTTATATCTGATATACAGTTGATTTCTGCTAACTGCCGATGATTAACAGTTTAAGAAGTCACCTGAGTGCGAACAGAACTTTATGATTTCAACTTTCAAGGCTACACATTTTATTTATTGAAAAATGTTTAACAAATTATAAAATTTATTCCGACTTCCGAACATAATATATCATAAATAAACGTTAAACTATTGGAAAATTCAAATTGTAGAATTTCTTCTATTCAATAGTTTATTTTCTTTGTATTATAATATATAGAAAGCACTGTGGCTGGTTCAATCGAAAGCAAATCGTATGTTTAATATGTACCCTGGCTAAAACTGCGTTTATGAGCATTAATAATCGTTGGCAATCAACAAGTCGAACAACAAAAACAAAATAAAAAGTATATGGAAAAGAAGTTAAACGCAACTCTCAGCAAAGTTATGGTCGATGTGCATTATGGAAAACGTTTTTCATTTGAATTAAAATGAGGAAATGCCACTGTCGGCAGTGGTACAAGTTCAACGACTCGCTCTAATGTTTAGTACAAATCCCATTGTACATAAAAATAGAGTATTTTTGAACACACACACAAACACACACACACACACACACACACATACATACAGTAAGTAGACAGCCGACGGATATTACGGATTGCAGTACAAAATTGCTTAATTGAAAAATGTCGAAAAGGAAAAACTGAAATAATTATGGCAAAAGTGATTTGAGTAAAAACAAAAATAAAATCAAAAACAAAAAGAAATATTCAATGTGCACGCCAAGGCGTGTCGGTCTGTTATAGTCGTATTAAGCGCATGGTAGCTACTTTGCACCGTTTTCGCCATGGCTAAAAACACACCCCACTGATTACGCCCCTGACCACCCTGGCAGCAGACATGTCTGTGCATGCTTCTCTAACTGATGGAAAGTAAAAAAATATTGTTAAGTTGTGACAACCTGCACGCATCTATTTTGCTGTAACTAGCAGATATCACAACGGCAATGCACTTTCGCATAGAACAAAATCAAAAGACTTAAGGCACGAACTTGTCCGGCGCCTAGTCATAGAATGGTTTAAGTCTTGGCTAGTATGGAACTAAAACTCTGACCATAGCTCGAATGCAGTTTATGTGACTGACTGAGAGGCAGTAGAGCGTGGTAGTCAGGTCTGTGGCCAGTGTGCGCTCATTGAACTTCTCTTGCGCAAATGACAGCACATACCCCTCCCCACCATACTTCTATACACCCCACCACCCTCCGCCGGTAAATACAACTCCCGAAACCATGAAAACTTACGCAGAAGCAGACGTAGACAGTCGCTGGTATCGTGCGGATTTTTCTCTTTGACCGATTTCCATGGCATGATCTGTTTAACGGCTTTCGGTTTTCTTTTGCTCAAGTCGTCGTCGTCGTCGCCGTCCTCGTTGTTGTTGCTGCAATCGTTTTGTTGTCGTTGTTCGTCAGCTGCTTCGACGTCGTCGTTGTACTCGCTCGTTGAGTATTTATATGCGCGGTAACTTGTTTCCAGACATTCAGATTTAGTTAACGTCTTCAGCGTTTCGGTTGTGTTTAGTGCCAACATTAAATACGTTCCATTCCTGCGCTGTTTATTGGATATCCAAAACCACAAACCTTTAAAACTAAAACCTTATAAGGATTACCAGCTGATTAACCAATTAACATCTACAAGGTGAGCTGCCGTTCTCAAATTATACACACCTCGAAATAAGTATGTTTATCAGCCTGGGAATGTTCAGTATTCTGCACTTATTTCACTGAGTTCCATGACAAAGAAATTGCATTTGCAGAGTGGAATTTAAATGAGTGCGAAAACAATTGTTCATGTGATAACAAAAATATTTGTGTGCAGACCAAATTGTGTCCAACGAAGATCATAAGAATGCACGTAGCAATCTCAGTTCATATAAATAATTGACAACAATAAGTTTTTGTTTAATTTGATTTGCGTGTGTGATGCGACAGAATCAAAATGTAAAACGACTTAAGAATTTCAACAGCATTCACTCAATTTTCGCTTGCAATTGTTGCATTAAGAATAACAACAAGCGCTGTATTTTCGAAATCATTTCCTCATCCACTTGAACGAGAAAACTGCCCACAAAATATGCCGAAATTCCATACAATTACAAAAGCAACACAAACAATATTAAAGTCATTACAATAATGGCATATATGTGGACAGAACGAGAGGATAGAGCACTAGACAGATAAAGAGAGAAATAGACAAAGTTTCAGCTGAAGCCAAAGACCAAAAGCCAGGCAATAAACCCGTTTCTGTTTTAACCGCCTTTTGGTTTTCGCGAAGATTTTCGCAATATTTGAAGTAGTTGCAGGCAACATTTGCAATAAACGCAATGGCCATTAACAACAAAAACAACACCAACACCAACACTAACACAAACAACTACAACAATGCCACATGAGTGTGCACAGCGCAATTTAAGTTGAGCTGGCTCTTGGTGTCCATGCCACATCCACGAACAACATCCACTTCCAACATTAGTTGGATCTGCAACCGATTGTAATTGCTGTTGTTGTGGCTAGCTTGATTACTTTTGCAGCTTGTTCTTACCAATATACCACCTTGCCACATGTTGCATGGCCTCAATGAGATACGCTTTTGACTATTGCATATTGCGGCAAGAGCAAAAGGTATTGCAAATTTATCATAAAATACGTGTGTTAAACTTATAATTATTGTCTGATTGCCAGATTTCCAATTAAAATCAAAATTTGGCCGCCGAAATGTCTTATGAAAAAAGAAAAGTGCCTGGAACGTAACTAGCCAAAATTGTTACAATCAGTTAACACCACAGCTTTGAGCACATAGCAGTTTAGGTTTGAGGCAACAACATAATATTTACGCACTGCCAAGCAGCAAACGGGCAACGAAAATAATAAACAAAAGACAACAAAAACAACAGCAACAATAACATTTAGAATTAGCCAATAAGCAGGGTAAAGTTTGATTTGGTCGAAACCAAAGCAAATATTACAAACGAAGTATTTAAAGTCAAGTCTGAAATTTAAAAAATCTTCTCTTCTGCGTTTGATTTGTATTTCGCACTTTACATATTCTTTCCACAGTTTATTTGAGTTGCAATAAATTCGTATATCATTTATATTTTATAGTTACAAGTGCTATTACAGAAATACTGTTTCTGCTTTATAGTACTGTCTTTGCTGCAGTTGCTGAAATTAAATTGCTGAATGAACAAAAACAATAACATTAACAATTTCTTATATACATATTATAAGGTCACTTCGCGGTTGATTTGGGCCCAGTTAAGACAGCCTTACGCAAGTGGGCGTGACTGGGTCTGGGTCTGGGTCTGGGCCTCAAAGTACAGCTGCGAGTATTGCCAACATATTTTGCGTTTTTGACAATATGAACTCATATATGGGGCTATGACCATGTTAATGAATCGACTCAGTCGCGTGTGACTTCAACTCATTTTCATTTCAAAGTTGTACAATTAAAAATTTTGTTTTTGTTTCCAAATTAATGAAAGATAGTAGATAAGACATAAAAAATAATAGTCATTGGCTAACTGAAAGATGTCTTACAGGTGCGACGGGCGTGAGCAGCACTTAGTTGTTTTTGAAATACTCAACAAAATGTAGTAGACAAACTTCAAATAGAAAAGTTACAAATTATGCAAATTTTTAATAGTTATAATTATTTATTTTAAGATTTCAAGTTAAGACTTAAGTAAGGTCAAACAAAGACGAAAGTAAGTCAAATTTAACAAAAATAATTTTTTGTCAAAACGAAATGAAAACTATAATTATCATCGTTGCAGATAAGTCATATATTTTTTAATATATCCACATCGCCTCGTATTGACTAAAAGTTAACTAATAAAATACTACAAGTATTTTTACCCAAAAAAAATTAACTTTAACTTGTTATTACGTAAATCGAAAAGCACTCGGACCATAAGTCAATATTAAAGTATAAAGAATGAGTTTTGCGCCACTTTCAAGATTTTTGTTTGTTAAAAATATTTTTTTCTACTATAAAATATTAAAGCAAGTTTATTTCTTATTACTCATCACTTGTCATAATAAGCAGAAACAATCTGCATTATTTTTTAATTTTCAACAAACTTCTCAATATATTTGATTTATGTTAGATGATGATGCTACACCCCACACCAGCGCAGCGCGTGAGCATTCGCGAGGAGCTCCGCGAGCCCGAGGACCCAGCAGACATTGAGCGCGATATTAAGTTGATTCGTGAGTGGCTAGAGACGCAGCCGCATCTACCCAAGGATATGGATGATATGCGCCTGACGACATTCTTGCGTGGCTGCAAATTCAGCCTGGAGAAGGTGAAGAAGAAGCTGGACATGTACTACACGATGCGCAATGCAGTGCCGGAGTTCTTTGCCAACCGTGACATCAATCGCGAAGAGCTCAACATTGTGCTAGATTATGTGTAAGTAATGATTGATATATACCCGTATTTCTAACTTTTAAATTACTGTTTTATTCGATGCAGGCATTGCCCCACATTGCCGGGCATTACACCCAATGGACGTCGTATTACGTTTGTTTGCGGCATTGACTGCGATTTCCAGCCTCATCATATTCTGGATGCCATGAAAGTGGCTCTGATGATTGGCGATGTTCGTCTGGCGGAGGAATCAGTGGGCATTGCCGGCGATATATTCATTATTGACGCATCTGTGGCGAGTGCATCTCATTTTGCCAAATTCTCACCGACGGTAGTCAAGAAGTTTCTGATTGCCGTACAAGAGGCATATCCCGTCAAGGTGAAGGAGGTGCATGTAATCAATATCTCACCATTAGTTGACACCATCTTCAACTTTGTGAAACCCTTCGTCAAGGAGAAGATCCGTAGCCGCATCACCTTCCACAATGATGTGGAGAGCCTCTACAAGGTGGTGCCAAAGGAGCTGTTGCCCAATGAATACGGCGGAAAGGCCGGACCCGTTGTGGAGTTGAATAAGTGGTGGAAACAGAAGCTTGTCGACAACACCAAGTGGTTCAAGGAGCAGGAGGACAAGAAGGCCAACGAATCGTTGCGACCAGGTGCACCAAAGACCAGTGATGATTTATTTGGAATGGAGGGAACTTTCCGCCAATTGAACATCGATTGAGATTAAAATTTAATAATTATTTTCAATGCGTTTTTCATATGTATTTTATGCCCATATTAACCAATCATTTGTTTTGTTCGCTTTACGCTTCATTTCCTATCTATTCCATGATGTTTCCACATTCCAGTAATTACAATAAAGAAGCCGCAGCATATTAAGGAATAAATAAATCACATCCACATATCTTTTTTCTTTAACATTTTACACTTTACCATTTTCCATTAGCACATTTTAGTCCCTTTATCCATTTGTCCATTTGCACAATTTGAACAAGTATCCAGTATGATTCAATGACTGTCATTAAATTGATGAGACGAACTAAAAGCCAGCCATATGAGCTGATGTCCAGCTGTATCCACACGACAGATGATTGCTTCTGCATTTCCCCATTCTTGGTGCTTGTCTCTATTCTGTGCAACATATATTGCAGAACCCGGAAACTTGTCGCATTTCTGTCACCATTTTCATTTTTTTTTCTCTCTGGTGCTATTCTTTTCCATCCGTCAACTGACTATACGTCTGATATGTCGGTCCATTGTCGTGTGTTCACTTCAGCGCAGGAACTCAAGTGCTGTGTAAATACCACAGTCAGGAGTTGACCATATACGAAGGCAAGTCCATTTTTTTTGGTCTTTTTTAGTTGGGTGTCTTTGCAGCTAATAGTCCTGCATGCCGCACTTAAAGTGAGCACTGGATGTTCAGGTACTGTTATAATTTCAGGGCGTTGTTGCCAAGCTTCACAATCGATTGCATTCTATTGATGCCACACTTTGCAGTCTAACATATGTGGTCTGAATGACTTTGAGGCAATTTTCAAAAGTAATCCCAAATTTGTATGGCAATGTTAATATATTTTTTGTATAACGCTTTCTTACTCGGTTAATTAATTTCAGAGGTTTTTTAAAATAGATCTTGGTTTCATATTATGTATTAAAAAATTAATTATTATATTATGTATTAATTAATTAGAGTACGGGGTCTTTAAAAATGCGATACTATAACAGAAAACAAATTTAAAATAATAATTTATTGTCCAAGACAAACAATTGAGTCTTAATGCATATTACCGGATTCTACCATTGATTTTTGTCAAAAATATATTATAATTAAAAGAATATTAGTTTTAATTACATAATGCTTATGATTTTAATAAGTTCCCTATTATTTTTAAACGATCATTGTTTAAGTATTCAAACTAAGATTTAAGAACAATACTAACAACTTTCAAAGCTATTAAAACATAGAAAATAATAAAGACTGCAAAGTGACTTAAGCCAATTTGTTTTAATCTGTTCAGGGTTTCTGCTGTTCGAATTAAAGAATACTTTAAACACACCTTTAATATCATTTGTATCAATTTAATATCTGGTAAGAGAAGCGTGATAATATTCTCAAAATAATACTTTTCAATTATTTAAAGTAAATAATTTTCTTAGCGCCTCAATGATTGAGGATATAAAATTACAGTAAAGTGGAAAAGTTTTGCGAAAGTTTTGATTGAGCATAAATGTATGTAATTTAAATAAGTGACGTCAATTACAAGTAGTACATCAACTAAACCGAGATTTTTTAGTATGTTGGCTACCTTATTAATAATTGAAATTAAATTCATTCTCGATGGTCAATGAAAACTTTGGTCCGATAGGGCAATATCCCAACTCATTCCTTTTATATTTATAGAATGATATAGGCTATAAAAGGAGGATAATTTCGGGTCTTTTGCCGGAAGCACTCAGAATGAAGCAAGTTGAACATTCAGATATATTCATGGAGGAACAATGGAAACGTCGTGATCTTTTCGGATTTATTCGCACCACACTATGTGTGGCTGCGATGTATCCATGGAGAACAGGAAATCATAAAAATATATTTCTAAATTGTTTTCTTATAACTTTTGATGTGTGCTATGAAATTTTCAATTACTTTGTCTGTGCACATATAGCGGTATTATTTATCTGTACCTTTTATATCCATTTTGAGGAGGGTCATCTGGAGTTCCTCGTCGGTTGCTTAATGCAAACGATCATCTATATTTGGGCAATACTCATGAAGCTGTACTTTCGTCGATTCAAGTCTAATCTGTTGAAGGAATCGATGAAAATAATCAATGAACAGCATCAGACACGTTCTGCCCGTGGGTTCACCTATGTGACCATGGAAGGGCCTTTGAGGTACTCGAATATTTGGGCCAAGAGCTTGATCTACAGCTGTTATGTAGCTGCACTATTTTGGCTAGCATTGCCCATTGTCTACAGGGACAAAAGTCTGCCCCTGGCCTGCTGGTATCCCTTTGATTACAAGGTAAGTTTCCTATTCATTCCCATACTTTATATTAATTTTCCGACCTAATTTCACAGCAGCCTATTGTGTATGAGGTGGTTTTCTTTCTACAGGGAATGGGACAAATTCAAATATCTGCTGCCTTTACTGCAGGGAGTGGCCTGTACATGGTCATGGGCATTCTAATATCTGGTCAGTATGATATCTTATTTTGTAGTCTGAAAAATGTGCTGGCCACAAGCTACTTGGACATGGGCTCAACTTTGGCAGATTTAAGGTTATTTTACTGTTTTTAAATAAATAAGCATTATTATATATATATTTTTTTGTTTATAGAAAACTACAAGAAGCACAGTCAGTTGCGGATGCAGAGGTCAATCAATACAACTATGCAATAGAGGAGTCCACTCCGCTTGAGGAGCTTATCAGCCAACCTAATGACCCCAAAGATTTTTTAACTTCTTTCAATATCGCCTTTACAGGCTGCATATCGCAACACAGATATATAATATCGGTTTTAAAAAAGATTGAAAGTTTATTCAATCCCGTTTGGCTTTTGAAGATGGGCGAAGTTACTACCTTGGTCTGTCTTGTGGCTTTTGTCTGGACCAAGAGTACATCGGACAATTCTTTTATTCGAATGCTAATTTTGGGTCAATATCTGGTTTTGGTGCTCTTTGAGATGTTCGTCATCTGCTATTTTGCCGAGCTTATTAATCAAAATAGTAGTCGTTGCGGCGATGCACTCTGGAGAAGTCCCTGGCAAATATGTTTGCGACAGGTACGTAGTCATTACCTGTTCTTCATTATGAATGGCCAAAAACATTTTCAACTGACTGCTGGCAAAATATACAATTTGAATGTGGATCGCTTTAGAAGTGTATGTAAAGTATAAATGCATAGTATATATAATTATATTGATTAAAATTCATTATATTATATTTTTCAGATTATTACCACAGCATTTTCTGTCCTCACTCTGCTAAAGAAAATAGATGCGCGTGGCTAGCAAATCAATTTTAGCTTTTAATTCGTTAAATCAATTTAAACTTTAAATTTCTCTCTTGCTTTTATAATTATATAAATAAAGTCAGTAATAAATTATCTTTGTTAAAATATTATAATAAACTCAATGTGTTAAACAAACAATGTCTAATTTCTTTTGCATTTTAATTTTATTTCGAATTGTTCCAGAACTGCCGAAAAATTATGATTGAATTAAAAAAGATGCATATAAAAAACTGTAATTGCAACTGTATTTATGTATGAAAGTTTTATGTAATTTGTAAGAGTATTAAGAAAACGAACACAGCTAGATAGATTTCCAATCTAGAATATTTTCAAAGACTAACTCACTCCATCCGTATTCATTTAAATTATATTTATTTCTTAAACGTTAATACTTTTTGGGAGTCAGGAGGTGCACATGCCCACAGTCACTAAACCCAAAGTAATACATTTAAACATTATTTATTAAACACATATTGGGACTTGGAAAACTTTAGCAGAACACAACTAATAATTTGCTCAACTTAACCAGTCCAGACACCTATATAAAGGCATCCAAAACGGTACTTAACCACAAACATTAAATTTCTCGGAATGAAACGTGTCGGGAACTTGGATATACCCGACGTCGAACGTCGCGATCTATTCGGGTTTATAAGGTCCACAATGCGTGTGGCTGCAATGTATCCCTGGTATATTGAAAATGGAAGTAACTTCCTAAATTATGGGATAACTCTTATTGGTTTGGTTTACGAGATATTCACATACTTTGTTTGTGTGCATTTGGTGGCCTTATATATAAGCACGATCTACATTAATTATCACCAGGGCGATCTGGAATTTCTGGTCAATTGTTTCATACAGACAATCATCTATATATGGTCTATCGTAATGAAATTGTACTTTCGGCGCCTCAGACCGAAGCTTTTACATGATATAATCAGCTCTATCAACGATACTTATCAAGTTAGATCTGCTCTAGGATTTTCGTACGTCACAATGTTAGGAGCACTGCGTCATTCTAACTTGTGGATCAAGACTTATGTGTACTGCTGTTTTGTGGGCACCATATTCTGGCTAATATTACCCATAGTTTACAGAGATCGCAGTCTGCCTTTGGCTTGTTGGTATCCCTTCGATCATACTGTAAGTTAAATAAATACATATTATGAGAAAATGCCGTTAATATCTTTGATTCCTTTCTCGTTTAAGCAACCAATTGTCTACGAAGTAATTTTCTTTCTCCAAGCCATGGGACAGATCCAAGTGGCTGCTTCATTCGCTTCCTCAAGCGGATTTCACATGGTGTTGGCCATACTAATGTCTGGTCAATACGATGTTTTATTTTGTAGCTTGAAAAATGTGCTCGCCACAACTTATTTAAAAATGGACGCTGACATGGCAGAACTAAGGTAAAATAATGATAACTTAACGAAGTCAAATCAGTATAGTTGAGTATGGTTGATGTAGATTAATAATCCAAAATGTTTTTCATCCATCTGATTTTTAAATAAGACAAACCTGTACCAAATTACAGCAAGACAGATTTTCGGATTAAAGGCAATTTAATACTTGTTAGCGATCAATGAGTTAAATAAAATTAATATTCTATAGAGCAAGGCACTGACAATAAATTTCTGAAAAAATTTTGACTCATTTAAACATTAAGATAAGATTTTAATAGATGCCACAGAAAATAACAAGAAAATATTCTTAAAACATGAACATTCCCCTTCAATGTGGATTTATATACACATATTTTAATATATATTTATACACATTTAAAATCTACAATGCTTTAATTTGAAAATTATAATATAAATTGAATTTTATGTACAGAAAACTACAGGAGGCCCAATCTGTGTCAGATTCCGAGGTGAATCAGTTTACATACTCCAAAGAATTGAACGTTCCACTGGAGGAGCTCAGTGGAGGGAACGAATTTGAACGTATTCGGGGATTTTCAAACGCATTTAGACACTCATTTAACAATTGCTTGGAACACCATCATTGGATTATAGCAACTCTTTATAAAATGGAAAAGTTTTACAATTCGATTTGGATATTTAAGATCGGCGAGGTTACTTTCCTGATGTGTTTGGTCGCCTTTGTTTCAACCAAGAGCACAACTGCAAATTCATTTATGCGCATGGTTTCATTGGGTCAATATCTGTTGCTTGTGGCTTACGAGCTCTTTATTATTTGCTATTTCGCTGATGTGGTTTACCAGAATAGTCAGCGGTGCGGTGATGCACTCTGGCGAAGTCCTTGGCATCTTCATATGCGACAGGTACGAAAAGAATATCTATTCTTTTTCATGAACTCTCATCGACAATTTCGCTTAACGGCTGGTAAAATCTACAATCTTAATGTGGATCGCTTTAGAGGAGTAAGTTGCTTGTAATACATAAGCTCATCTATCATACCATAAGTGTTTTCCTTATATGACGCAGACTATAACAACGGCCTTTTCGTTCCTAACGCTTCTGCAGAAAATGGATGCGCGTGGCTAGAAAACTCACGTTTTCGCATTTACTTTTTATTTTATACGATACAATCATTATATTTAAGAAATTAGCATAAAAATTTAACACACAATTATTTAAAAGGCAGAAAACACATTAAAGACAAACGCCCTTTATATTGTTTAAAACAAATGATTTAGTATTCTTTACAAAAAATTTGGGTTCTCTCGACGTTACATATGCCAGTAAATCATAAGTTCGATATATGTGATTGTAATTGTTTTAAATAAAACAAACTTATATTTTTTATTCAATTAAATCGTTAAATTATTTGATTTCACTCGCAATATTGCAATAAATTAATTCTTTGTTTTAAACTAAAGAAAATTAGATTGGTTGATATTAATAAATAAGCACTTCATTGTATTTCGGTTATGGCTTTAAAACTATAAGCAAAATCATATACATTTATAAGGTACTTGGGTTTATTCTATGCGATATTAACGTTTCTCTCTCCAATCACATCCTACTATTGTTATGTTAACTACGTTGAGCAAGAAAAATGTTTAACAAATGTTTTTTTTTTTTGTTTTGTTTCGATTTCGTATTTGTTGCATTTGATTACAAAAAGTTATTCAGTTTCAATTTGTGCTTGGCATTCTTACATTTATGCGTCTCATGTACAGTATCAAAAAGTTGATGTAGTATTTCAAATATTTGAAGCAAATCAACTTAGCTTCTCGTTTTTGTTGTTCGTCAATTGCAAACAAACAAATACTCCATTAATTCTTTGCTTTGTTTTGTTTGTTTTTACAATACATACAAATGTTCCGCAATATTCGCTTATAATTAGTTAATAAACAGTTTGTAATTATTTTGCATTTTCTTTATCTTTTCTTGTTAATTTTTTTTTTGCTATGAGTTTGTTTGTATCCGTTTGTTTTTGATTCCATGAAAAAATGTACATTTGTTTATTTGATTTCCAACTGTGAATTTCATGCCCGTATTTTGAATATAACTATACTCAATACAGCTGCTTATATATAAATAATGCTTTATAAGGACTGCTAAATTATTATCAAAAAAATATATATATAGTATATATGTATAAATAATTTTATATTTATAAGCATTCCCTCATATAATTTGTTTTTTTCGCTCTGAATTGTATATATTACAAAAGCATTGCAACAATTACCACAACAACAAATGGGTAAAGCAGCCACAATAGCAAAAATGTCAGTCAACAATCAGCATTGTGCAAATGACAGCAATCAATATATTTATGTGTTTGTTGGTGTCGTTGTTGCAATTGAACATTTCTATAAATGCAAAACGTTAGCAGTCGCAGTCGCTGTTGTTGTTTATTTTTTTGTTTTTGATATTTTTGCTGTCGTTGACTCTGTTGTTGCTGTGGCTTTTTGTGCTTTACAATAAAGTTCCTTGTGCTGTTGCCTGAGTATGTGACATTCTTGTTGTTATTATTGTATTTGTTGCTTCTGTTAGCCAATTGTTGATATAAACTGTTGCTGCTGTTAATGTGGTTGTTGTTGCTGTTTCCTATGCTGACTAGTTTACTAGAGATGGAGCGTTGCTAGCTCGCAAGTGACAATTGAACGATACTCGTGCTGTTGTCGTGATTGTAATGCTCCGTATTAACAATGACCTGTACCACATATCCCTGGTGTATGCTACACTCGTCGATGGGTACTTTGTCACCAAGCAGTTTGCCGGCGTAAAACCACCGCTGACAACACGCATCAACGCCCTCCAAAGCCTAAAAGTCGGAAAATTAAACCAATACCAAGTTAAGTTGCATATTTGCATATCTAATAGCCACGAATAGTGGACTCACCTGTAGCTTTTTCTTGCACTGTCCCACTACATCTTTTGAGTATACCGGCAGTTTTACATCAGTCATGGTTGATGATATGCGCAGTTTGAGAATGATTTCGGTGCCCCCATCAACGGGCTCTGAGTATTCAGCTGGTGAATCGCGTCCGTTTTCCTCCTTTACAATGTTTATGGGATACGATAGACAATAAATTGGCACCTTGTACTGTGTACCGAGCTCATCATAACATTCTGTGAGATATCTGCAAGAAGAATGTCCAAGTTATAAACTGTAACTAAGCAAGCGCTGCATTATCTTATCAGCAAAGGCCAAAAAAAAACATACACATATACATATATAAATAAAAAATAAATACTTCGCTCTAATGCTAATACATATTGTCAATGCCAAGTACAGGTGGGCAACAGATAACAACTGATATATGTGCCAACAAGGACATCGGCCAATATATTCAAATATTAATATGAACGGATGTGGAAAGGTCAGAACTATATTTAAATAGAATATATCGCACATTGCGAGAATTATGGACTGCATTGTTTGGCCGTCAGTCAAAAATCGATTTCTAATAAGCATACGGAATCATTAAACAAAGCACTTTTAGTCGAGGAGTGTATGCTCTATCTGATTACCTTTCAAATGTGTCACATTGATAAAGCAATAAAATAAAAAAAAATATTTGAAAACAGCTGAATGCATAATCAACACTTCATATCGTCACTTCGTCATCAGTAAATTTTTTAATTTGAAACAAAAAAATTTATGAATATCCTAAATATTATTGTTTACACAAACGTCTTTTCGCATGAGAACCTAGTTACTAAACATTTTGTATTACGAAAGAGAATATTACGATTCGTGTGGTGTATCAGATCATACAGCTAACACACCCGATTGTTTGATTAAGGACGGTCACAAATGGATGTAAACATGCATTTACGGAGTTTGTGGCCAACTAAAATCACTAAATAATATTGATTTTCGCGTATGCCATGGTTTCAAACGTCTAAAGCAATTAGTGCTTAGTGCTGCACACGCGTCATTAAAGTTTTTTCTTATACGCTTGGTGAAGCGAGTTGAGTTTTTGGTTTTTTTGATTAGAGTCAACTGCGTCTGCATTGGCTAAGCTTTAAACTTACCCATTGGGCACGGAAACATTAGCGCCATCTAATATGGCCTGTGCCATTTGGAAGTCCAGGCCCTCGGCAGCATTGGTGGCCGCTCTGAGTGCATCCCATATCTCTTTGCGGCCATCAAATGCGGGAGCCGTGTCCCAAAACTCATCCCGCTTGGAGCGCAGTTGTCCTTCGGTTAATGGCACGTCCGAGCGCCATTTAATGGTTTCATGACACAGTGGTCGATTTTTGCGCATTGCACCGCCTATTGGAATGCCTATTAGATATACTCACATTAAAAACAAATGATACATTTCAATAATGGATGCAAATTGATGTAGATGTGGATGTGAATGTGAATATGGAAAGGGCACTCACCTGCGCTGGCCGGACGTGAAGCGCTCGCCGAAGAAACGCTCATTGTCTCATTGTCGGGATTCATGCGACATACACAGGCTCCCATTATTGCTGCCTATTTGTTTTACTCACATTAAAAATTGTCAACGGCAGCGGTGTGTGCGTTTGTGTAATTTTAACAAATTTTACACGAGCAACAGCCGAACAACGCGACATACAAAATTTTAACGCAATGTGAGTAGAATTGTATGGAATCGTTCGGAATTAGTTCGATCGAATGACTCACTGAGCTATATGAGCGAACTGAGTACTTATTTGTCGTTCCTTTAGTTCATTTAAAATAACTATGTATCTGTTACCTTGCCACTGTTGCAACTTGCAATGTAAACTATTTCCCAAGTAATAATTCAGCGGTTGTTGTTAATTCAAGAAATTTCAATATATTTAATTAGCATTCACCTCTCTAAGTTGCCGAGGTAAAATGATAAACACGAAAGCCGCAGGTTTAAGATTTCATTTGCTAACAGAGTCAGGGAAGTATTTAACAGATACAATTCCGACATATTTGCATATCGATATATCGAAATTGAAGACACAGTGTGACCGTTAAAGCTTAGCGCCCTCTATGTGTCATGAAGGAAAGCTATTAGATTTTAAGGTATACTTTTGCGCGTTAGCGAATTCAACACAATAATGCGTAAAGAAATTCAAACTATTAGTTCGTTAATTAATGTGTAAGCAGATTATTTTAAATATTAATGAGAAAAATATATTAGAATGTACTTTAAAACTGAAATATTTAAATATATTTGATTAATTTAAATAATGGTCAATCAATTCCAGTGTTACTCTTGGACCACTACATATGATCCGCATAATCCCTTGCAGTTATTCCAGCGACTTCTACAGCTGGCACTTCCAATTGCATCGCTCTCTCGCAATTTTTGCCATTTGGAATATTGGAGTAGCAGCAAAAGACACGACGGAAAAAAGCATCGTTGAATGAGAAACAAGAAACCAGATGACCTCGACAAAGTTGTCGCAAAAAACATGTTATGTTAGAGTGTGCTGGCATGTATGAGTGTACTCTATGATTTACTATTATATTAATTATATTATTTTATAAATTTTATATCCAAACTAAAATATGTAAATGGCTAGAAATTGAAAATAAAAATAGAGAATGTTATTTTGGGAATATGGGAATATGAGTATGTGTTTGTATATGAGCCAACCATTGCCTGTTTAACCGTTACGTACACAGCCACATCAACAAGAGCTGATGCCAACAACAAAGCAAGCAAGCCGAAACTTAAAAAACAGTAACAACAACAACGACCACAGCAATAACAAAACATACGAATGCGCTCATAAAAATTCACTTCCAGTCACCAACAGCAAACGGCAAAAAAGAGTCGACCAAGCAGACACAGCTGCGACGACCACTTCCAATAAGCAAAAACGAAAGACTTCAATTCAGTTTGGCGAAGACAACGAACTCGAAAAGAGCTTTGTGCGGACAGCGGAAAAGGCCGAAAGTAAAAATCACGTCTAAGTCTACGTCTCCGACTTCGTCACCGTCTCTGTCTCGTTAAACGGTACGTGCGCGCATGCGTATACCTTTATAGTGGTGTGAGTGTGTGTGTATGTGCACACGTGTGCATGTGTGTGTGTGGCTGAATAACTGGCTAAAAGTTTAATGCAGCAATATCAACAACACCAACAACACAATACCAACAATAAGTAAGACAAAAACGAGCAACGTCGAATAAAAAAAAGAAATAAATTAATGAAAAGAAATCAAATGCGAAATAAAATTTGAAAATTTGTGGGCCACGCATGCGAATCGAAAAAATATATTTACATATAAACACAAATGAGTAAATATATTTATACAGAAAAGTGAAATGTGTGCCAATGATATTTAAGTGAAAACCAAAGAAAATGTGCGACAAGAAATTCTACCTATGGAGCATTTAGCTCTGGAACAACATTCACTTCAAGAAATCTACTGATGCAGCTGCTAGGCCAACATAATTTCTCTTAGCCTCTTAGCGTTTGCTTTGGCTTTTTCTTTTTTATGTTTCCTTTTCATTTTCATTTTCACTTCTTTGTTTTGTGCCATTTCATCGTCTCGCCATAGCCATCGTCAGCCGTGGCATCAAACGGTACATTTTGACACCATGTGAAAGTTATGAGCCAGCCAAAAAACAAACTAAAAACTACAAAATACAAAACACAAATCACAATCTCATTCTCAGTCTCCATTTCAGTAGCAGCTTTTCGTTTTTGCTGCGATTTATTTTTCTTTCACTTCTTCTTATTGTCATTGCTAGCTAACGGGTTTTGTGTAAGACTTTGGCAACACTTTTGCTTTTTATAAGCATTCGTCTAAATAAAACGGGCTATTTCGCATTTGTGTTTTGCGTTTCTGACTCGGATTTGATATCATTTTGCGTTGTTTACCAAAACCCGTTTCGAGAAAAAGAGCACAGAATAAATGTGATAAACTATAATAAGAAACAAGAAAAGACGCAAAACACACCTTAAAAACAAGTTGTTCTATCAATTTTAAGAAACTCTAATTAGCAAGCCATTTTCTTGGCATTTAACAGCGAATTGTTAACTTTTGAGACTATAGGAGGGGAAATTCCCCAATCCAGATTCCCGTCCAACAAATGTCAATTAGAGCCAATTTTTTATTCAGCTGATTTTCCAGCTGTCTCATTCATTTGGCATTTGCAATCAGCGTCGCTTGAGGTTTATATATACTAAAAATGTATATATTTTGTTGGCCTTAACGCCTACAACAGAAAGCCAAGACTCCAAGCAGAAGACATCAATCGCTCTCTCTCTCTCTCTTTCTTGCTCTCTTTTTCAATAAGTTCTTTTGTTTGGTTTACTCATTTTAAATCTTGGATTCGGTATTAATGTTTACGGCAACAGTTGTCAAATAACTTAAGCAAATAAGCAATGTTTATTTACCTTTATTTATTACCATATTGATTACGTATTCGAGTAACTGTTGTTCTTGCAGTCTTTTGAAGGAGTGTTGGCAATACTAAAAATTAACTAGAAATTAACAATCATAAGAATCATAAACAATAGCAACTTTGTAGTCATAAATGAATTAATGAACTTGTCCTCGAAGCAGCAGCTAGATGATGACTGTCACTGACATTAAGAAACAAAAATAAATAAAAATAAAAAATAAAAACCAAACCCTAAGCAAAAGACGCGTCATCACAGACAACTTTAAATTTAACATAGTTTAAAAACGCGAAACTCCGAGAAAAAAACAATTAAATGTCATCTTCGAACAAAAATATCCAAAAAAATTAAAGATTTTGGATACATCTTAAATATTATGAGTCAAGCGTATGAATCTGGCTATGAGAAGGGATTTTTTAAGAGCTGGGTTAATCTAAAAAACTTGCCCAATGATCGTCCAGTCAGTCAATAAAGAAACGCTTCTTCATGTGTGACTCAGACTATGTAGTCGCGAATTTACCTGTTTTGTGCATGTCTGTGCATGTCCATAACGGTATTATGGCTGGCAAACAGCAAGTTGCGGGAACTTGACTTAATGAGTTGGCAAAAAAGTCAAAAAGAGCCCTCAAGAACATTTATTTGTCAGAAGCTCGCGCGCAACTCGAAGTCAGTTTATTGAACTGCAAACAAAAGAACAGAAAATAATGAAGTGTAAATCCATTGAAGTTTAATTTAGATTAGAAACAGGAAAAAGCTTTTATCGATCAGAGGTATCAAAGGCACATAAATCAATACCATGTACGGACTGAACCCACACCCAGTTTTGAACCCACTTGGAGACCAGTTGAGCCCAGTTTATGACTTCTCCATGTCACCATTCTGTCCGCATTGATTGTTGTGATTATTTCTGCCATTGTGCGAGCATGTTTTGTGCATATTTCCCAAGACCAATCACCGATCACCGATCGCTTTTCCTGTACTCCATAGACAAACTGGTTGGCAATACAAGTCGGACAAGCCCGGCCAGCTCTTGGCGTGGTCAATTCCATTCAAGTCGTTTCGATTCGGTTCGGTTCGACTCGATTCGATAGTTATTCGTTCCCGTTTTGACTGCTTGGCTTAACATAAATGTGGCAATCAATTTGAAGCAACAACAGTTGCAGCCACTGCCTAATTGTAGTTGTTGTTGTTGTATCTTTATCTTGTATATGGTATTCATAGTTCGCATTTATTATAACATTTGTTTGACTTTCACTTTTTCTTCCCGCTAACTTGTTTGTCGGCATGTTTTAATTTCTGTAACTTGAAGCTAAGTACAATAATGATACTTAAAAGTTTAGCAATAAATTGCGCAAACATTTCCTAATATATCCTAAACATTCACTTGGCTAACACCCACTACACATGATTTTTGCAACCACAATTGAGTCACATAAATATGTGGAGTGCCTGCAGCTGTGGCATTGTTAAAGCGAAACTAAAATACATAAATGAATTGTATCCAATTGTATCTGGCAAACGCAAAAAAAGAAATAAAATTAAGAAAAAGACCTGTTTTTGCTGTTGCCCAGCCCAAGGTCTGATCAGTTGAATTTTTGCTTTTATTTTCCTGTTACTCGAGTCTCGAGTCCACAAGAAACCGGTCGTTTATCATCTGATCTATAAGTTGGTTCAATTGTTGTCTTTAATCCTTTACTACTCGACTTTTTCTGGATGTGCACATACACATATCTTTTCATGCTGTCGTGCATGCCTAATGAGTTTGTTTCTTCTCGTAATCTTCTGGAATAGTTCATATTTGGTATGGATAGCACGTATTTGAAATTTGATATTGTCGTCGGTTGTAACTAGAGGTTAACTAGGGTTAAATACGTGAACTGCTCTGGTAAAAACTACAATTGTGATACATGAATAATCAATTTTTATATAAAATCAAAATGCCTGACGAATCAACTAGAACTTGTTTCTTCAGAACTTGTCTTATTTGGTTTTAAAATCTCAATGATATTTTAGATAGAAGAACAATAATACTATCTCTTGGACATCTGACATTAATAATCAACATTTAAATATTATAATGAATCATTGCAACAAATGCACTAGAAATCAACGAGAATAATTGACAATGAGTTGCTTTCTAGAGAATTAACTCAAGATACTTTAAAAAATAACAAACTGCCTTCTTAGTTATCACAATTCTTACCTCCTAGAAATGTTGGAAATATTTGAAATTTGTAAAAGAAAATATTAAATTCCTTGTATCTTGCCAACTAGGTTACATTCAAACCAATAAACCAATCTTCCACTGATGATATAAAACTCCCTTTATAAGTTTTGATTTACAGGGTATACCAATTTAAAAAAATTTATTCTTGCTGTTCTTTTGTTAGGTGACCAATGAAACTGCAAAGATGGAAACAAGTTTTACTGTTAGCGGTTAATTAATAAATATTTGCGAAAAATAAAAAATAATGCTTAAAATGCATTTGTGTAGATTTAAAAATGAGTTAAAAAAAAGATACAAAGCTGCGACCGTGACAGGACTCGAACCTGCAATCTTCGGATTCGAAGTCCGACGCCTTATCCATTAGGCCACACGGTCCTGTTGAAACGTAACAATTGTATCACCCTTAAAAGCTGCGAAAGAGACGAACTCAGCGAGGCCTTACATTGTTTAAAGCATCCTAACTCACACGCTCACACACATATACGAGTGTAAGCGAAATCTACCCCTAATCTCCCACACCAAGAGAAATGCGTGCGACGTGCGCGGGGTGCGACGTCGCGACGTTTGCCGGTTTTTGAGGGTTGTAATCATATGGCTGTGACACTGATAACAACAACTGCGCAGAATCCAAACTGACGCGAACAGCATCCAACAGTTTAAACTGCTTAAATACAAAGCCAAAAGTCATCTGCTTAGCTTTGTATTAAATACTAAAGGAATTAAATGAATTTCAAAATTGTTATAGAAAGAAAATAATTCAGGTTCCAAATTTGCTAGCCCAATAAAAGACAGAAAAAGGCGAAATAGAAAACTGTGACCGGCAAGAAAATAAGAAGAAAGCGGCAACATGAACAAACAGAAGAAGATTACCTACAAAAATAATACAAATATTTTTGACATGATGAAGGATCGGGAGCTGTGCTTCGATGGTGGCTTCAAGAAGCCTCCACTGAAGCAGAGCATCGAATTGCAGACCACGACAAGAATCAACAAAAGGTTTTGTCATGCTAAGGCGAGAGACATGAGTTTCGATGAGCAAATCAAGGAAATGACCAGAGCCCAGATGATCAAATATTTGAGAGCCTACAAAACCAACTATGAGCTCCTTAGCTTCGTTTTGCATCCCAAGTTTCGGCCACCTCCACACATGCTGCCGGTGATCGAGCCCAAGAAAGCGAAGCCAAAGACACACAGTTACTTTTCAAAGGCCAAATCCGATCAATCTGATAGTTCTCATCATCGAGCTAACCAACTCTCGCACCCCTCAACATCGAACACGACTTTAACGCTTGGCCGGCGTAAATCAGCTTTTTATTCAAAAGCCAAAGGCAGACCAACTCCGTACCCCTATTCATATGCCTATTCTTTGAAGGCCACCAGTAATTGTACAAGTTTACCCCGCAAAATGAGGCACCATGGAAATTCTCAGCACTCTGACAGTTCCCGTGACAATCTACGAGACCATAAAAGAACTCTTCATTACTTTCATGACGAAAACGATCAGGATATTTTCTACGATGTCGAAAGCTCTTAGCTATTAATAGCTTGCATTTTGAGTAATTGTACCGAAGGCTTTTTAGTTATTAAAATTTGTATGCAAATAGTAAAATCCACTTAATCCATTTCTACAATATAAAACTCTTACTTATTTCGATCGTTCTTTATTTGAAGCATCATTTGAAAGTTTGAGTATTTGTTTTCATGCCTTCCATATTTTCTACAACTTCAATAACAATCCGATTCTGTGCCGTAAATTGTAGCACAAGGTCTTTTAAAAACACAATGCAACATGAATACTGATGAATTTGTATAAAATGATATTGTTATTAAACTGTAGACATGTGCAAAATAAAAAGTATTTATGGAATGATGAACTTAGTAAACATACCAAAACTTTCACTATGAAACTAAAAGCCGAAAAACATTTAAAAGAGATTATAAAAAACTGGCGAAGTATCTCCAATTTTGTAGTCGTTTCTTGATTATATCCAACATAGGCTGTATTAATTACCATACAATTATCACTTTTTTTGGAAATAAACTGATTTATTTGCCTATATTCGTCTGTAATAAATTAATAATAATCTTCTGAATTACTTTACACGAATGTCGACTAAGAAGTCGACGCAAGTGTCAATAAATCAGGTCAGACTCCGCGTCATGTGTGTAGTGTAGTTTATAACGCAATGTGAAAGTTTTTTCTTGTTTTAAAATTGGAAATACAAAACTTTATTTATTAAATTATGTAATCAACAAAAATCGATTCACTCTAAATTAAAACAAAATTCTAAATAATTTTAAAAATCAGACAACTATTGATTAAAATGGTGTCTTTCTATCATCTAAGTCGGAGCTCTATTTATTAACAATGTTACTTAAATTTCTTACTAATTTCAAGAGGTAACTGTAAATTAAATTCTAATTCTAATTGACAGACGAAAGACAAAATTTAAGCTAATTTTATTAATTATTCATGCATTATATATTTGAAAAACATCTAGTGCAAAGAAGGTGAAAAGTTTAAGCCAAATAAGAAGACTCAAAGAAAATAATTGGTCGAAAAAATGTAGAGATTAATTCAGATGAAACTGAAGAATGTGAGGAAAAAAGCGGTGGCGTTGGGGAGGGAAAATGGGAAAGAATGGATCCGGCTTAAGCCAGCTTGAACTTATTTTGAGCTGAAACTGGTTTGAGTATCGAAGTTGCAGGTCAAAGGACGCAAGTCCTTGAAAAGAGTTTCAGTCTAGAGCGATGGAAGAGCTACAGAGAGAGTGGAAGAAATAGTGAGACCATAAATTTTCGTAGATTAAAACCTGCTTATCGACATGGCGTACAATTAATTTGCATTTCTTGGATTCTTTGCAGCTACAAACATTCACAGCCCAAGATTGGACAATTGAGAGCTCGGGGGCCGGGGCTGGGGCACCGAACCTAGCATCAACCGTGGGAGATGTCTGCGGTGCGGCATCGACCGATGGCACCGCCAGCCACTGGGGACCATGGCGGCGATAGCGATGACAACAACTTCACCGACGATGAGAGTTCGCCGCTGACACACGATATTTATGGCGGCAGGTAAGTATCTGACTTCGTACTACCCATCCATCTATCCATCTATCGTGGAAATTTATGCAAATTGTTAGCTGCGATTTTCTTACCACAAAACAATCACAACCGCAACAGCCATAACAAAATGAGGGTCTTCTGCAAGTCTGACTAAATAAACACCAACAATTTTTTGTATCTTTTTTTTTGAACCGGAACAAAAATAACTTGAGCCAAACAACGTTAATTGCCATTCCCATAGCGGTAATTGTCTCAGCTCTGCTCTCAGATCTTGAGCAATCACTTTCAATACAATTCAAACTAGTTGAGAAGAGGTGTGGTCATACCAATGGCAACAAAAACTCTCAGTGCATTTAAAACCGGAAGTATAGACCAAGCAAATGCCAATTTAGTGTTCACCCCAATGAATAATGCTTGGCTAATTATATTCAAGTGAAATAAAAATTCTCAAGTTTCCACTAAGAATTTTGATTTTATAATATTAATAAATCTCTTCTCTACATGTACAATAAAAATTGAGTATTTCAAGTTTTGGTTTTCATTGCCTGAAATGAAATTTTTGAATAATCATATACCACAATTATACTCAATTAATAATGAATTGAAAATGTAATCATTTATCAGCCTTTAACTTACACAGACTCCTTTAACGGATCGCTGATCTTTTTCTGTTCTTCACAATTTAAAATAAGTTTTTACTCTAAATGGTTTAAAGCAATTCCATGAGATAGTTCATATCTATTCCATTCAAGTTTTTAAATTAAACTGTATATTCTTGTATTTAAAGTATTATTTTCTATCGTTTTACAGCCAACGGACTATACAGGAGACAAAAGGCTGGGATGTTTTCCGTGATCCGCCGATTAAAATCGAGACCGGGTCAACGGCGAACCAGGAGTGTCTGGAGTTAACCATTAAGATATTAAAGATTTTTGCCTATATATTTACGTTTATCATAGTATTAACCGGTGGCGTTATAGCCAAGGGCACAGTTCTTTTTATGACCTCGCAAGTACGTAAGGATCGCAAGATCGAGTACTGCAACAAGGATCTGGTAAGGCATCAATAAATCAAATTTTATAATAACAAAGATTAATCACGCACCATTTCCAAAACAGGGTCGGGATAAAAGCTTTGTGGTAGTGCTGCCAGAGGAGGAGCGTATTGCCTGGATCTGGGCATTGGTTATAGCTTATTCCCTGCCGGAAATCGGGTCGCTAATACGATCAGTGCGTATATGTTTCTTTAAAACATTCACGGTACCAAAGATGGGTCACTTTCTGTTCGTCTGGCTGATGGAGAGTCTCAGTGCTTTGGGTACTGCATTGCTGATGTTTGTGGTGCTGCCACAGATCGATGCCATCCAGGGAGCTATGTTGACGAACTGCCTCTGCGTTATTCCCGGTATTTTTGGCCTCCTGTCACGTACCTCCAAGGAGGGCAAACGGTTCATTAAGGTTATTATTGATCTGGCGGCTGTTGCGGCTCAGGTAACGGGCCTGGTTATCTGGCCACTGTTGGAGAATCGTCGGGAACTCTGGGTCATTCCAGTCGCCTGTGTGATGATCTCCTGTGGCTGGTGGGAGAACTATGTGTCAACTCAATCCTCACTTGGAATAGTCCGTGCCTTGGGGCGCATCAAGGAGGAGATGCATTTCACGCGCTACTTCTGTCACATGTTCCTCTCGATGTGGAAAATTCTGTTGTTCTTCTGCGTCACAATGCTCATCTATTGGGCCAACGGTGAGGAGCCGAGCAATCTCTTCTCTCTGTACAGTGATGCCTTTGGTCCCCACAAGATCATTGTGTACGAACTGCCTGCCGGACTGGGCGGAGTTCTACCCGATACCTTGGAGTCGGCGAACATAGACACGGTCGATGTGGATGCCTCATACAACACGGTGGTTTATGTGCTCCTCCTTCAAGTCTTTGGAGCCTATCTGTGCTACATCTTTGGCAAGTTCGCCTGCAAGATTCTCATCCAGGGCTTCAGCTATGCCTTCCCCGTGAGCCTAACTGTTCCTATCGCTGTCTCCTTCCTGATTTCCGCCTGTGGCATTCGCATCGATGATCCCTGCTTTTTCCATGGTACAATACCGGACTATCTCTTCTTTACCAGTCCGTCAAACTTCAGATTCAACAACTTTGTCACTGAACAAATGGCCTGGGCCTGGATACTGTGGTTGCTTAGTCAAACCTGGATCGCCCTCCACATTTGGACACCCAAGTGCGAGAGACTGGCCACAACAGAAAAGCTTTTTGTTAGACCTATGTACTCAGCCCTGTTGATCGATCAATCTATGGCTTTGAACAGAAGACGAGACGATCAAGCCGATGTCAAAACAGAGGTAAGTTAGCTCTCAAACTCTTCCTTAGCTTGTCATAACCTTCCGTCTACTCTTTAGGATCTGTCTGAGATCGAAAAGGAAAAGGGCGACGAATACTATGAAACTATTTCCGTTCATACCGATCGCTCCTCGGCACCCAATAAACCATCGATCAAGTCGTCGGATAACATCACTCGTATCTACACATGTGCCACAATGTGGCATGAGACCAAAGACGAGATGATTGAGTTCTTGAAGAGTATTATGCGAATGGATGAGGACCAGTGTGCACGACGAGTGGCTCAAAAGTATCTGCGAGTCCTCGATCCAGATTACTATGAGTTTGAAAGTAAGATGACAAAAACTGTGTCAGACAATTTATTATCCAATTTTTTTCTTTTCAAACAAATTCGGAGGATATTTGACACAATATGTGCATCGTGTAATGGTGCTTAATATATTTCCACCACTCAAAATTGTCCCTATTTGTAGCGCACATCTTTTTCGACGATGCCTTTGAGATTTCGGATCACAGCGATGATGATATTCAGTGTAATCGTTTTGTGAAGCTCCTGATTGGTACAATGGATGAAGCTGCATCGGAGATACACCAGACGACGATCCGACTTCGTCCGCCCAAGAAATACCCAACGCCCTATGGAGGAAGATTGGTCTGGACGCTACCGGGAAAGACAAAGTTCATAGCACATTTAAAGGACAAGGATCGCATTCGACATCGCAAGCGTTGGTCGCAGGTCATGTACATGTACTATCTGCTGGGCCATCGCCTCATGGAGCTTCCCATCTCAGTGGATCGCAAGGATGCCATTGCGGAGAACACTTACCTGCTCACATTGGATGGCGATATTGATTTCAAGCCGAACGCTGTGACTTTGCTGGTGGATCTTATGAAGAAGAATCGAAATCTGGGTGCTGCCTG
Organism: Drosophila acutilabella; assembly: GCA_035046005.1. NCBI lineage: Eukaryota > Metazoa > Arthropoda > Insecta > Diptera > Drosophilidae > Drosophila > Drosophila acutilabella. The sequence continues at coordinate 2,297,991 of JAWNOK010000026.1, read as the reverse complement.
TGGTAGAATTCATCCCGTCGGCTCTGGACCCATGGTGTGGTATCAGTTGTTCGAGTACGCAATTGGTCATTGGCTGCAAAAGGCCACCGAACATATGATCGGATGTGTGCTCTGTTCCCCCGGCTGCTTCTCACTCTTCCGCGGCAAGGCTCTGATGGACGACAATGTGATGAAGAAGTACACAACAAAACCGACTGAAGCACGTCACTATGTGCAGTACGATCAGGGCGAGGATCGTTGGCTCTGCACCCTGTTGTTGCAGCGCGGCTATCGGGTCGAGTACTCGGCCGCCTCGGATGCATACACCCACTGTCCCGAGGGCTTCAACGAGTTCTACAATCAACGACGTCGCTGGGTGCCCTCAACCATAGCCAACATTATGGATCTTTTGGGTGATGCGAAGCGAACAATTAAGATCAATGATAATATATCACTGCTATACGTGTTCTACCAGATGATGTTGATGGGTGGCACCATCTTGGGACCCGGCACAATCTTTCTTATGTTGGTGGGTGCCTTTGTCGCCGCCTTTCGAATCGATAACTGGACATCGTTTCACTATAACATTGTGCCTATCCTGGGCTTTATGCTTATCTGTTTTACCTGTAAAGCGAATATACAACTATTTGTGGCCCAAGTGCTCTCCACCTGTTATGCCCTGATCATGATGGCCGTCATCGTTGGTACTGCCCTGCAGCTGGGAGAGGACGGAATAGGCTCACCCTCGGCTATATTTTTAATATCAATGGTGGGCTCATTCTTCATAGCCGCATGTTTGCATCCTCAAGAGTTTTGGTGTATAACATGCGGCTTGATCTATTTACTATCCATACCTTCTATGTACCTACTGCTCATCCTCTACTCGATCATCAATTTGAACGTCGTCTCCTGGGGCACTCGAGAGGTGGTCGCTAAGAAGACCAAGAAGGAACTAGAGGCCGAAAAGAAGGCCAACGAAGAGGCAAAGAAGCGGGTTAAGCAGAAGAGCATGTTGAGTTTCCTACAGAGCGGCATTGGGGACAACGATGACGAGGAGGGCTCCATCGAGTTCTCATTAGCTGGACTCTTCCGTTGCGTATTCTGCACACATGGCAAAACCTCCGACGAGAAACAGCAGCTTACCTCGATTGCTGAATCACTGGACACCATAAAGAATCGCATAGATACTATCGAGAGTGCGGTGGATCCACACGGTCATCATGGCTCTCGTCACAATAGACGTCGCACCACTTCAAGCGGATCCAAGGATCATCATCTTTTGTCTTCGGTAGCTGAGAAGTCGGGGGACGAGTCGGATGAGTCCGATTCAGATACCTCTGCGGAACCTAAGCAGGAGCGCGACTTCCTTACAAATCCCTATTGGATCGAGGATCCGGATGTACGCAAGGGTGAAGTAGACTTCCTCTCGAGCACGGAAATACAGTTCTGGAAGGACCTTATCGATCAGTATCTCTACCCCATTGACAACGATCCGGTGGAGCAGGTAAGACATTAAAAGCTTAAATAATTTAACTGGGCTGAGTTAGGTGCTGCTAAATGATCTAAGATTAAAGCCCAAACCCAATCCCGATTTGTGTGTCGATAACATTATTTTAGGCCCGTATAGCCAAAGATCTCAAAGAACTGCGCGACTCGTCGGTATTCGCGTTCTTCATGATTAACGCTTTATTCGTACTGATCGTGTTCCTGCTGCAATTGAACAAGGACAACATCCATGTGAAGTGGCCCTTTGGTGTGCGAACCAATATCACCTATGACGAGTCCACCCAGGAGGTAATTGTTTGTCAATTCAAAACACTACTAACATATTTCTCTCTTTTTGTTCTCTTTCTCTCTCTTTCTCTGTCTTGATTTGTTTGATATAAACGTGTTTATCAGGCCCGCATAGCCTCCGATCTGATTGAGCTGCGGAATAAGTCGGTGTTTGCATTTTTCATGGCCAACGCCTTATTCGTGTTGATTGTGTTCTTGTTGCAATTGAATAAGGATAAATTGCATATTATATGGCCGTTGGGCGTTAAAACCAACATAACGTATATCGAAGAGACTTCTGAGGTTTATAATCCAATATATGTATAATTCTAATCAATTCGTTAACTATGTTTATGGATTCTACTACCACCCAAACCAAAACAAACCAAAAAAAAAATCACAACTATTCTGTTCTGTGTCTCTTAATGTGTGTGTTATAATTTTTCCTAAACCTTTTCAAATGGAACCTATAACTTAATCTTCTTTCTCTCACTCTCGCTCACTTGCTCCCCCTGTACTTCTCTCTCTTTCTCTCTTACGGTCTATTCACACATGTTACAAGTCACACAGGTTCAGTCATACAATTATACCTAATGAATGTTTCTAATGTTTTTCTGTTCAACAAAATTAGTGGCACAAACAAAAAAATGCAGTTTCAATTTTTGCCACTTAAAAATATTTATAAATTAAAAGTAATAGTCGCCTAAATCCAACTAAAATTTTTTAAAATCATAGTAAAAATCAATTCAGTTAGTCAATTCACAGATTTACTTTTTGTTTAAAAGAGACCTCAAAAATAGATTTCTTTGGTACCAAGCCGAGTGGAAGAGGCTGCTAAGAAAAGTGCTTAGTTACTTAAAATAAATATCAATTTTTTTTTGTAACATTCGACTTTGTTTTGTTTTCTTTTATCAATTTTCACTCTCTTTAACGGTGATTGGGAAAAATAATTTATTTTTTAAAATATTAAGGAGCATAGAAATTGAATTTTGCTGTTGTGCCACTACTTTTGTTAATCAGTGTTTGTATTTTATGTGTTTTTAATGGAAACCCATACCCTAATGGTTCAGGTTCATAAACAACCACAACAAAAACCAAAAATACTTTATCATATCAAGCAGAAACAACAAAAACTTGAACTACATGAAGCAGATCTTAACCTTAAGCATGTATGAGCATGTATGTACTTGAGCGTACATGCAGGACTTATACTCGCATCCAGTTTAAAGCATGTTCATATCAAAAACAACAACAACCCAGGCATATAACACACTGATATGGTTGTCACACATATGGTAAACATAGCACAATCACCGACAATTGGTACTATGTTCTTATGCCTCTGAAACCCGAATCAATTCCGTATTTCTTACAATCATTTTTTGTTACTAACCACAAAAAGAATAACTATTAAATGTACTTATCTATGCTAAAATTATTAATGTTCGTATATATCCCCCTAAGGTGCACATCTCCAAGGACTATCTTCAACTGGAGCCTATAGGTCTGGTATTTGTGTTCTTCTTCGCCTTGATTTTGGTCATACAATTTACAGCCATGTTGTTCCATCGCTTTGGCACCATTTCCCACATTCTTGCCTCTACGGAGTTGAATTTCTGCAAAAAGAAATCGGAGGACCTAACACAAGATCAACTGATAGACAAGGTAAGTGTAGCACAGGTTAATCAAACAAATTTAACTTTAACATATATTTTACTCTTTGCTATATAGTTTATTAGACGAATTTTGATTGTAACAAAATTATTCTCTAGTTAAATAATGGTTCTATAACGATTTTATAAAAAGCGTGCATGAGAACTGTCTAGTATATGTAAACTTATAATAGATAAATGGAGAGAAATATTTAGTATTCAAATTTCCCAAATCACAGATTTTAATTTCGTTGTTATTTTAACTGTCTTTAGAATATGTTTCTAAATAATGGTTTGTGATGTTTAAAATACAATGGGAATCACACAAAATATTAAAAATATTTGCGTTTTTTCTTTTAAAACATCGTTCCCTATGTTAGCGTATAAAAAAACCCGAATATTAAAGGCTAAAACTTTAGTTTGTATTCTTTTATTAATTCTTTATTTAAAAGTTTTGTATTTACTTTAAGAAATAATTTAAGGTCTTTTAAGGTCTTTTTTTTGGCTCAGTGCGATACAATGTAGATAGCCAAATAAACCCAATGTTTTTAAACTATCGGAATATTTTAGAATCATAACTAATCGGCAAATTAATTCTTATATTTTAGCATGCTGTAGAAATAGTTAAGAACTTACAACGCTTGCAAGGCATAGATGGGGACTATGATAATGATTCTGGTTCTGGACCCGACCGCATAGCCCGACGCAAGACCATCCAAAACCTGGAAAAAGCTCGACAACCGCGTCGTCAAATTGGCACCTTGGATGTGGCCTTCAAAAAGCGTTTTCTTAAGCTCACTGCCGATGCAGAAAACAATCCGGCGACGCCTATTTTGACTCGTCGTCTGACCATGAGAGCCGAGACTATAAGAGCCTTGGAAGTAAGGAAGAATTCGGTAATGGCTGAAAGACGCAAGTCCGCAATGCAGACCTTGGGCGCCAAAAATGAATATGGAATTACGACAGCATTACCGGTAAAGAAACTTGCTTCTGAATTTATATCGTTTGTAGACTGATCAAATATTTTTCAATTTAGGTCAATAACAATGGCGCAGTTGCCAATCCAAGAAGTGGACGTGTTTCTAATGCCGGAATCAGCATCAAGGATGTCTTCAATGTTAATGGAGGACCCGGAGAGGTCAGTATTGTGAATTTGTGAAGTTACCCTTTTTAAAGAAATTAGTAATAATTTATAGTAACTTAAGACTTCAATTTCATTACTAATCGGGTAATATTCCATTATTAATCAAAATAATAATAATAATAATTTAAATAGGAAAATTCCACTCAAACAGTAATTGAGTCGGGCATTATTTTAAATCCACTTGATTTTTTAATTAACTTTGCAACTATTTGGTTGTTATTATTATAGCAAATTTATGGCTCTAATGGAGGAGGTACTATAAACCAGGGATACGAGCACGTAATCGATGAGGACGTCGAAGCAAATTCGCTTCGTTTAACTACCAGAAATCCGCATCAAGTATCCTGGAGTCAAAACACAAATGGCAATAATACGGGACGTATGTAACCTATTACGATCAAACAGAAATCAAAAATCTTTATACTAAGCTAGAAATTTACAACAAATTCCATGTCTTTCATTCGAGTAATTAGTCAAAAAAAAAATTATATATATATATATAAATAATATATAATTGTAATCTGTAAATAAGTATAGAGGGGAAATGCAGGATCCTTGTCAATACACAACGAATATAATGATTAGCTAACCACACTGCCAGTGATGTTATCGAATGGTAGCGTTACAGTCCCTAAGCACTAAAATAAGGGCTACAACGTTCATACTCTATGTACTTTATCATTTGTTAGGTTAGGTATAAGAAATTGTGATGCCGACGATCCCTGGAATTATGGGATTTTTCCGACTACAATACCAGTGAATGCTGACACATAATACTCATTGTAAAGCTGATTAATAGAAAGTGCAGCAGTTAAAAATGAAGACGACCTATTTATACATACATATCGAAATACATACTTGAATCTTGCTATAGTACTTAATAGTTTATAATTAACTCAATTATTGTGTAAAACTTTTGTTTGAAATTAGAAATAAATGTCCATGAAAAAATATTCAAAATAATTATATTTTTTGTTTTGTTGGGCTTAAAGCCCTCGTTTATTTTGAATAACTTTATTGGTGTGGACACAGAGGATACTTGGAAGCTGCCAGGAGCTGCATGAGGGATAACATTGATAAATATTAAACATTGAACTGTGTTAATACTAAATAGACACATAACGTCTTCAAATTACGTCCAATCGAAAACGAAAACATAGTGTTTTGGATCGATATTTGTAATATATTAATGGAACAGCATGTTGCCCTTTTTGGCCGCAATTGGCAGACGATCGTCTGGGCCAACTTGGAGGAATGGATTGGGTATGGTATCCATACGTAGTCCGGCCATATGACCGGCCTTCTTTACAACACCATTAGCATTGTTTAGACCATTATCATTACCATTTCCAAATTGTTGCATGAGGAATTTCTCCACAGCAGCATTCATCTCGCTGTTGTCAGCATCGCCGCCAGCTCCATTCTCCTGGTCGGCGCAATCGAACATATGCTCATTGTCACAGGTGCAGTCCTGGGCAGCCTGGAACTCCCGGCTATAAATGGCCGTGTTATCGAAGTCATTAATGCAATTTCCACCCTGGGTTTCCATGTCGTAGCCCTCGGGGCAGGGATTTGGTGGATTGCAGTAGGCGGGAAGACTGGCGTCGGTCTTAACCATAGTGTTGTAGCGATTTTGGCCCTCACCCATGCCACCCGTCACATACTGGTGTCCCCAGAGTGAACTGTGCTGCAGAAATTCCTGGTCCCTGAGCGATGGATTCGAGTTTCCCTGCTGCAGGACACAATCTGCACCACCGTCGCACAACCTGGCATATTCCGAGCGTGACACCAAATCCACATTATCCTTATCTGCAGCGGCGGCGGCAGCAGCTGCTACAGCCAAATCTCCTTCATTGTCGACATCATAGTAGCCCACCTGCATATCGTTATCCATGCGGTTCAATAGCTCCGATAGCAGGACATCTGCAAAAATGCTGTCCTTTGACTGAAAACCTTGTCCTCCAGAAATCCCGCCGAGTAGCACAATGAAAGAGCCAATCAAAATGGCGTAGGCTGAAAACTCAATAAATTCACATTTTCTTAAATTTTTAATGTATTTTCAGCAATTTACCTTTCGACTGGGCCAACATATTGCGCATTTATGACTGATATCTTTGCTTACGTCGAAGTTTTCAGTCCAATCGATTTTTTCCGACTTCAGCAGCTGTAGGTAAATCCGTAACTGTTGTGTTGTGTGTGTATAACGATATACTAAGCTAGTCGCTCTGATGTGCTGACAACCAGTTGAATATAGAGAATACACTCAACATACGGTTTCGGCCGTCATATAAACATACTCATGAACATTTGCATGTATGAAATTGATAAGGAATGCGCTTCTTAGCGCATGCGCAGGTGCTGTCATCAGCTCAGAGAAGTTTCTTGCTTAACAGCAAAGCTTTAGTCGATGAACTGTTAAACAGCTGTTAATCAGCTTTTCATGTTAGAAGTAGCAGAGCGTGCAAATCACAATGTATTTATAATAATGAATACATCAGTTTTAATACTATATTATTCATACTCGATATATTCTTCCTCCTCCTCCTCCGCCTCCTCGGCGCTTTCTTTCAGCTCATCCTCGTCTGTCTCTTCCTGCTCCTCAACATTACACAACATGTCGAACTCGTCCTGCACTTGCTGAACAATGCGCTTATGTGGATATGTATTTGAATGTGCGTCAAGTTGATTCCGCGTCGTAAAATCTTTGTTACAGGGTTCACATCTACCAACGAATAAAACTGAGTTTTAAATAAAAATTTAGAATATTTTTTTACCTAAACGTGCGGTGCGAATGAGAAGTGGAGTGCAAACGTAGCTCTGACACGCTACTAAAAATCATGTCACATTCCAGGCATGGATACGGTCTTTCGTTGACGTGTGCTCTGTGATACATTAGGGATGTATATATTTAACAAATGCCTCAAAAATAAGATTTTTCTACTTGCATCTCATGACGCTGCTTTGCGGCATGGTCCAGGAATGTTTCGGCGCAAGTATTGCACTTGAAGAGACGACTTCCATTGTGTTCACTACGTTGGTGACGCTCCAGTTTAGACTTGTTGTTAAAGGACGAGGAACATTGGAGGCATGGAAAGAACATATTGGATTCCTTGTTGGTGGCATGGCCTTCCATGTGATCATTGTATTCGTATTCTTCCTTAAAGAATCCACCACATTCTTCGCAAATGTAGAAATTTCGATGTCTTTTAACTGGAGCACTTTCTTGCAACAGAACAAAGTGCCGTTTATTCTGTTTAGGCGGTTCCTCCGTTTCGGAGAGTGTTTCAAAGTCTATTGTTTCCTCTCCTACTACTTCCTCGATTGCTTCGTACGGTTCGCAAATTAAATCTCCTTCTTTGCACTCTTCGAACTGTAAGTCTTGGTCAATGTACTCCAGCTGATTCTCATCAATCAACTCCTCAGAGAGCTCCTTGTCGGCTGTTTTAAATTCAATACATTGTTTCTTAAGCATGTCCTGCAGATAATTCTGTGAAAATATGCATCGCTCCCGGAACTTTACAGCCAGATCAAGCTCTGAGTAACATCGTTCGCATATAAAATTTGGCAGCCTTTTATTTGCCAATAACTTGAAATAATGACAACAAACAGTTTGTTGGGTTAATCTGCGCGACTTCATCTTCCTCTAATGTCACTTACCTCAACTCCAGTTATGAGTTTTAGATTCTGTAAAAGCTTTCCGCGTAAGTAATTGAATATATGACATTGCCGCTTTTTGTCTTTTATTTTGTTTGCACATACTCGGCACACTTCGCCTAAAATTCCATTATCCATTTTTGTTTGATATTTTTTTTGTTTCTTTATTCAGTTTATGTTGGTACAGCGTGACCAAGACTCAAATGTGATTTTCTCCAAGAGAAATGTGTGACCAGAGATTATGAATTTAGCATAAAAATTTAATGTTATAAACATCGAGGAACACAAAGCACACTTTAATATGTACTTTAACGGGATTGCGACTATGGGCAACATATTGAAATAAATTTATAGTTTTGAAATTGTATTTTAGTTTACGTCACAGTGGTATTTTAGTTAAGAGTTCAAACATAAGTTTACAGTGTCAACAGTCGTAGTGACAGTTATCGATCGTAGATTATTTCGATAAGCAACGATGTCAAATCAAAACAACAATAACAACCATTAAGACATATATTTTACGCGGGATTTTGGCAACTGCAATTGTCGATTTTATTAACTAGTTTATTAAGTTGTTTAAAGTTTTGTCAATCATGTCAAGTGAAACAAGTTTAAGCTCCAAATGGACGCGGCCCGATGATGTATTGAAAAAGCTTAAGTTAAAAATTCGTCAAAGTTTGTAACAAACATTTCCCTTTGCAGTTCATCAAGCTTCAAAGACTGAAACAAAAGAAGAAACAACTAGCAGCACGTGTGAGCAACAATAACAATATTAAAAGGCCTGAATTAGATGAAAATGATAAATGTCAACTGCTAGAAGCAAAATTAGCCCAAAAACGAAAGAATCCATTTGCCAAGTAAGTTATTTATGCAAACAGCTGTTTAACATCTAGTAAGACACCTCAACTACAGAACCACAGATGGCGCTAAGAAACATAAAGCCGATGATTCTCAAGACACAATATCTGTCGAGCCTGCAAGACTGTCAAAAGACATTTTTGTGCGAGAAACACCAACACGCCCCCAACCCGCCCAACTGGTGCTACAGAAATTCGATGCTCAGGCTTTTGCAAAATTGTTGCACCAACAAAATGCTGCCCAAGCTGACGAGGAAGATGATGCCGCGCTGGCCGCTAGACAAAAGCATACTTTGCATCTGCCTATGGACTGGTGTCTCAAGACGCGTGTGCGCTTCTTCTGCCCCACTGAGCTGCCCGCCACCCAGTTGAAGACCTCACAGCTGGCCAGTGGGTTAACTAGCTTTGTACGTTGCTTCGATTCGAATCAGTCGGACAGCACTCTGGATATATCAGATGCCACACGCTTCAATCAATGCACATATTACTGGCAACATCCGCACATACCTTGGCTAACGCTATTTCCACGTAGTGCCAAGGAGAACAATGGCATTACCATTGGGGAAAGGGAACGAAAGGCTCTGGCCGAAGAATGGGATTACAGTTTTCGTGGTCTCTTCCAATTGTTGCGTGCACGCCAATGTCCGTACTTTTATCTATGTGCCAACACGTTTACTGTGCTGTTCCGAGCAGCAGGATGCGGAGGACGTACTGAAATGCATGCTTTGGTTACGCCCTCCACTCGAGGAATGCGCAACGCACTTCGTCAAGAGGCGATTGAGTACAGCATGCCGCTGAAAAAGGATGCAGCTGGCGGCGGGAGTCTCAATAGCAGTCTTACCGAGGAACCCATTAACGAAAGCAAATCAAAGGTTACAGAAGATTCTCCTAAAGCAACAGCAATTGAAGATAAACTAGCCGAGGATGAGGACGACGACGATGACGAGTGGCTGGAGAGCTTAGGCGTGGATGAGCGTGAACTGCGGCGCATTCAAACTACGCATGCAAGGAAATTGCAAGCAGCTGAAATGAGCGAGGATTTCAGTGACAATTCTCTGCTGCTGATCGAAGGCGTAGAGTGTCAAGGGCTATTCAGTTATTTGCTCAACGCAAAGAGCACTATCACCAGTGTTGGTCGCTTGGCAGGCGTACCGCCAACACTATTTGCCCCTGTTGCGTTTCCTAAAGCCACAATGCAGCATTTGGTGCCGCGTTCGAAGAAAGTGCGCCTTGACGGGGTCGATTATCACAGCATCGATGTCAAGGGTCTACTTCTGCCCACATTCCTGCCAAGCGTCGCATCGATGCTCTGTGAGACTCGTCCCATGTTCAGTGTCACTATGGCGAGTAGCGTTAATACCTTGTCCTTTAGTAAGGCCACGCAAAAGCTGATGGATTCATTGCCCGAGGAGTTGCTAGCATCTGGGGAGGACGACCCCGGCTCGGGACAGGTTTTCGGTGAACAAAATCTCTCCGAATGCGGCCTTCTGCCTGCCGTGGTGAATGCCATCTGCAGGAAAGGACAACATGCTGTTGGATTGCTGGAACGTGTGTGTTATCAACGGGGAGAAGGTTATGCCTGGAGCTGATTAAAATTAAGTTCAAAGGATAATAGAATTTTGATGTTGGGAGCCTATTTTAATTGTATGTATATTTGTGAAGAGTAGAGTAATAAATTTCTATTAGCTATTCTGGTATCCTATATCTACCCTCGCTAGTTATCCACCATGATAAGCTCGTCTATGCTCCAGTCTTCGTACGAGTGGTCAGGCAGAAAACGGCGTATGATAATTGGAATCTTCTTTTGCTTTAGCTCCTTCATTGCGATCTGCAATGGATCTGTCTCACCATCCAGTTCAACCATTATTGGTGCGCACATTGCAATTTGAAGTGCCCGCGTGCCTAACACGCGCGCACGCTCATATTTCGTCATGTATTTGGTGGTAATGCGTTTGGATTTTGGCACACCGCCCCCGCCAGTGATACCGGGTGTTATGATCTCAATGTTGTCCACTTCCTCTTCCTGTGCAATGTCCTCGTCAACGTCGTCATCAACATCGTCGAAATCATCACCGCCGCCAACACTGGAGAAAGTGAAAACAGTCAAATAAATCACTGTTTGAAAAATTTTCAGTCTTTTGGCAACATACTCATCATTATCGTAATCTCCATCATCCATTATGAATTTAGTAACTAATTCTTTTACAATTTAAGATTTAAGCAAAACACACCAATCCCACGCTGGGTTCTTGTTTTCTTTTCTGGCTCGATTGTGGTGGTCAGTCGATATGCGTTCGATAGATTTCGATAGACATTGTTATTTTGGCTTTTGGTATTTTTTAGTACAATCCGAAATAATTCAAATTTTCCATGTTATTTTCGACGATATCGACATGGAACATAAGTAGTGGTAGAGTTCGCATCCTCATCCTCTTGCTCGGAGATTTCATGAGGGGCACGATGATACTCATTGCGTTGCATGAGCAAAAACTCAGAATAACTGTTTTGCAAGGGACGTTGATATTTGGGATGCGGTTGATATGCATGCAGAGCAGGCATCTGAGGATTTTGATAGGGTTGCCTAGGTTCGTAATCATAGTCCACACATGTGCGAATTCTTACATTCCTTCGACGGACAGACTGGTCTTGTTCAAATCTATTGAAATCAAAATCTGCCAAAGGATTCATACTAGAAATTTGAAAGTTATGTGGATTTCGGTTATAGTTGTAATATGAGTCATTTGATTCATCGGTGCGATCGTTAAAGATCTGACGTGGAGGCGCATAAGTAACAACTTGGCCACTAGATGGTGGATAGCCTTTTGTTTGCCCGAATGAATTGGATTTTGATTGTGAAAATTGATGGCCTCTTGGGCAACACTTTGGTTGTGAATATGGACACCGTTTCAGTTGTGGAGCTGGTATTTTGGGTGCTACTTGAGTAACGGGACATTGGGGTCGCTGCGGCTTCCGTAAGCCGACCGGATAACAGCAGGTCCGGGCTGGCGGCGGACAACAACAGTCGACACTCGTATGATTGGACGACTCCGTTGATGGACAGCGGTTGATGTCCGTAAACGAGGCACATCGACTCGTTGCCCGCCGTCGCTCCGAAACTGCCGGACAATCCTTTGAGCATACACATTGCAGCCGTCGTTCGCCACGATACGCGACTTGCGGCCGCATTGAGGCAACTGGTGGAGATCGCGAGACGAACCCGTGCCTTGATTGCTTTTTCCTACACATATTGCGCTCACTTCGGTAACCAGCTCGGATGTTGTAAAAATAGGTTACAATTCCCGCAACTTGGGCTGTTGCCTGCTTGAAACTATTAATATTCAAATTACACAATATGAATAATGGATTAAATACGGTACTCCGAGTAAAAATCCTTGCAGACTCTTGTTTAGTTTTAAGCGCAAGCTTCTATGGAAAAGTTATTGTAACTGCCTAATCAGCACCAAATGCATTAAAAGCTTGAACGATTATTCGTTAATAACCAAATAGCCCCTAGTAATTGTGAAATTTAAGCTTTTAGTTCGTATCCTTATTAGATCTATAAGGTATAGAAGTACCTTCGTAAACAAAGTTGGTCTGTGGCATTAGGTCGAAAATCTTAATCTTAAAAACTTAAAACATTTAAATAAGTGCACTGAAGATGATGGTCCAAGCTAGTGGCGAAAACAGATGTCAACAAAATAAATGGCAAGCTGATAAATTAACTTTGATACTACTTGAAGAAACTTATGACACAATTATTGGAGTACCACAAACCAGTATAAGATATAGCGATCTCGGGAACCGATAAAATTTCTTAACTGCATTATACAAATGTTCTGCAAGGATATAATAAAAAGAAATATAGTTTTTGGATTGACTTGCCCATCAGCTCAATCACATTTGGTTTTATTGTAGTACTTCGGATTGATTTCGTTTGATATTATGAACTGCTAATTTTGATTGTGTAAACTTCATTTTTAAAAACAGTGAAAAGTTTAAAAAGCTTGTCAACTTTTTTTTTTTAATTTTTTGTAACGCCTGCTATGCCAAAATGTTGTAAATATCATTTGTAACGCCGGTTTAACTATCATTCCGTCTGCCGTTGCGATGTCGATTAATCGATTTTCATAGTCTCTTTTATCGATTTATCACTGTAAGTTGCACTTTGAACGTCTACGGTTTTGGCAACCGTAATTCTGATTTTGAGGTGGACATTGAGCCGGTGTACCGCATTGAATTCGTATAATTTCGGGCTGTAGCCGGGATTGAACGGGTGGCACCGGCGCACATAGACATTCCACATTGGGTGGGTTCATTTCGCTGCTTGCTGCATTTGCTGGGCACAACTGCTGTTGCTGTTGTTCTTGCGGCTGTTGCTCCTTCTTTGCAGTTGGAGCGGATGGTGTTGAGCATTGGCACTTGGACATTTGGAGAATGTTCTTCCAACCGGTTCGTTACAAAATTCCGAAATTTATAAATAATGGAAAGGCACTGAACTAATACAAAAGTTTCAGACAACGCCTGCTTGGATGACATTTTCTGGTTTCCTTTCTCTGACTGTAGCTTTGGGAATAACATGAATTCACCAGTGAATTCAGCATTCCACTAGGAATGCATGAATTTACTAGTGAATTCAGCATGCCGTTGTGCTACTTCTTAAATGTGTATCTGGGTATGACCGGCGTAGCGACCATGAATGTACTGTTAATCCTGGGTGCTTAATTCTCACGGATTCTCTACTGAATACTGCATCTTCTTTTTGCTCTACTACGACAGTGCCTACAGGGAGTTTGGTTCTTTGGAACGCTGTAGACTTGAGGAACTGCCGGTGCAGAGCCCTGACGGATTGCACAGTGAGTTGTCACTTGACCTCCACATTGTTGTAAGACCTCACGACTTGGTTGCGCCGTTGGTATGCAATTGCAACCTGGTCCAGTTTCTGGAGCCCTCTTGGACTGTGCCTTCGGTACATTTTGCACACTAATCTTTGGTTTACTTCTGTGGATTTCAGATTCGTCCTTGTTCTCCGCCATGTCGAAGCGTTCCTTATAAGCAGCAACTCTTTTTAAAGCTTAAGATTAATCAGATCTTAAATTTGAGTAATCAAAAATTTACAATTCAATTCCTCATATTACTTTATTCAATAAATAATACTTCCAGATGTTTACTGCTAACAATTTTGATTATTTTTTTTTATTTTTTGTATGTGGTTTTTTTTTTGAGAATTTGTGCTCACTTGCCGTTTCCCATAAGGCCTGCTATGTTAAATCCTTAATGCTTATTGTATGACGCACTTCTTTTTCCTTTGCTGGCCTTGGCAGTGTCCACACTGGGCATTAGTCCTTGGCGTATATTGGGGACGCTCGTTGTACCTGGGTATTTGGCCACAAGTAACCTGGACATTCGTTGGCGGTGCACTCACTTCTCTACACGACGCCTGCTGCTGAACTGGAGGATCACACTCACATTGTGCCGGCGTTGGTTTAATCCTGCACGTGCAGCGCTCTTCCATGGGAACCTGTCGCGGAGGCTCCTCCCGCGCACGGGAGCAGGTGTACGTGTCTGCCATAGGTGTCTGCAGCGGAGCCGGAGTCTGCTGTCTTCGGCTAGCACAGAGACATTCCACTTTGGGTGACTTTTGGCGTGGTTGCTGTTGCGGCTGTGGTTGCGGCTGTTCTTGCTTCTTCTTGGAGCCAGAGCATGGACAGCTAGTACACTTGCCACAGGGAGTCTCTGTGAAAACAGATGGCACAAGCAGCTTAGCTATTGCGGTCCTTGGTATTTACAAATTTTACTTACGCATTTTTGGGGCGGCAGTCTAGCTCGAGAGAATTTTTGTGTGCGTCAAAGCGAGAGGCGTTTGGGAAAGTGATTAGTGTTCAAATGTTTGAGTATTTTAAAAACAGCATGTTGTTACTACGTTTATACGACGAAGCATAACATAAATAGCCTTCATATGCTGTTCTTTGCTAAAAATCATATACATATATAAAAAACGAAGATTTAAGCAATTTTTTGTCTTTCTGATCAAAACATTAAATCTGATCAAGATCTAATGCACCCTCTTACCACCACTCTCACTTTTGAAATTTGACAAAAATTATTTTAAGTCCAGATTTAAAATTTTTTTTATTTTGGGCCTAAAATATAAAAGAAATGGAATGGTTTGGAAAGTCACATAATGCATTTAAAAATTGAACAAAATTGTGTAAATAATAAACTAATGTAATGGCATGAGCTAAAATTTTAAATACAAGAATTTTTTGTACGCGCCAAAACAAGAAAAACAAAACAATAATGTATTGCACGAGCTGCCAGATTGTGCTTTTAAAATTTTCCCTATCAATTGTAGGTATTTTCGAACTTAATTTTTTTTTGCCGCAGTTATGGTACTGCCTTGGTATTTGATGCCTGTCAAATACTGGTCACACTGAAGTACATATTTTTTCAGTGTTTTGTTTGCGTTTTGCGAGTATAGGACGTGTTTTCGCGTTGCGCATTTTGTACGGCTTTGTTTGTGTTATTGTGCTGATATAATAATATTTACGAATGCAATTTCATCGGTTTCCTTTTATTGGGTCAGTTGGTGTGAAAAGCATTCTGTGTATTTAAAATAATACACTGCAATTGAAGAACTTTTCGTTTAGTTTTCGTTAGTGCTGCATGCGCTTTTACTTGTGTCGTTGTGTGCGTGAATGTGTGTGCAAAATTGCAATGTGTATCGAATTTTCTTGATTTCCCAACTACACTATTGCAAATAGTAAAAGGCAACTACACTTAATATCCACTTGTGATTATATGGATTGACGGAAATATAACAGGTAATTTGTCTTATTTGAACAGTTAGCAATTGCCGGCATTAAAAATTATAAAAAACATTTGAATAAGTACTCATGAACTTAATTTACAAGTACATTCACCCGCAAGAACCACACACACATTCTCAGACACACAACAAAATTTATATATACATACATATAAAAGTTTTTCGTAGTTTACGAATTAAATGAGAACATTCATGCTGCCACTCATTGTATGATTTGGGTTCATATGTATGTACATATGTGTGTAAGCATACACAACCACATTCACAGGCGAGTGTTGTTGCTCTCACAGCTATATTCTGATAACGGCGCTTGGCGTATTGTGGCTGGTTTGTATGTTTGCTTTTTGCCCCTTTGGCATTTACAGTATCTGCTGCGGGTGACGTTTTTATGTGGCTGTGTGTATAAACATTTATTAATGCTACTTAAAGAGTGCTTGCAGCGTCAAACGGATGAACTTTGTCCGGAAGGTGAAGCCTCCATATCTATTCTTACACGTCGTTCACCGCAGAGCTAAGAATACTCATTTGTTTGTTTGTTCTGTGGTTTTTAATAAACTCTTAAAACTTATTTACTGTTGTTTATCAGTTTCTAATGTCTCTACAGTATGTGTCGTGGCAGCTAAAATCCTTATGTCTATGTCTAATAATGTCGGGTAAGGGAAAATAAATGTGCGTGTACAACTTAAAGGTCAGCTATTTCACTTGTCATGTGGTTAACGGGTCAAATGCTTGTAAGTGTAAGTGAGTGAGTACGAGTGTGTCTGTGTGCGTGTGTATGTGTTTGTTTACATGCGATCTATACAAAGGCAGTGCATGCATCTCGCTCGCCTGTGTTTACCTATAAACCAGGGATACAAGCACCATTAAAGCAACGGTACATTCCATAATTGCTTTTAGAACTTAATTGCTTTTTAGAAAATGCCATTAACAAATTTACAATGCTTTTTCCTTTTGTCATAAGCAGACAGCAAAACTTATCAACTAGAAACATTTATATGCCTCAAATTTATCAGTTGGCAGAAAAAAATAAAATTTATTTCCGTTGAAGTGCTATCTATTGATACCCGAAAGGAAAGTTTTATTGTTATCAAAAGGTGGTGTAAAAAAGTGACTCATGAATGTGTATGTTATTTTAAAACATAAGAGTATTTAACCTAAATTTGTTTTTAATTCCCAGTTGCTCGGCTGAAAGTCCTCACACTGTGTGAGGGAATTTAGTTGTATCTTTAGTCATATCTTATCAGTTGTACTTTTTATGGTGTCGTTCCTATTGAAACTGATAAGCAAACACGTTGAGTACTAAAGAACTGCAATGTTTTTGTTTACGTGCAATTCTATTTCAATAGATTTGCTATAATTACACGTACACGGCAACAATTATAGAATCGTGTCAAAATTCATTTGGATTCTGGATACAATTACCTTGTTTACAGCTCATTAGCAAATCGCATTATAATTAAATCCATCGAAATTCTTTGCGTGTTCTACAAGGGACTAAACAACTTTTATCTATAACAAAACTTCAATTTGTTAATAGTGTTCGTTGCTAAATACTTAAATAAATACTTCCCACGTTTATTTTGCTATGTTTTCCATTTGTTAAAGTGAAAAACAAGTAAGAAAGGCTACAGTCGATCGAGCCGACTGTAAAAGACCCCGTACTCCCATAGTATTGCATTTTATTTAAATTAAAATTTTCAAATAAAATTTAAAAAATTAAAATTAAATATTTACATTTTGAATTAAAATTAAAAAATAAATAAATTAACAACTGTCATCGTCAGCACTCGAACCCGCGATCCATGCGATGGTTCCACATTGCGCCGCAACTCTATCAGTTGCACCACACCCCTCTTCTATCATTCTTCCGATTATTTGCATATATGTATGTGCACACATACATATGTGTGTATGTATAGCATTGGTCGGCGCGGCCAGCGGCTCCGGGCAGCGCTGGCCAGCAGGTAGAGAAAACGTTCGAACATATGTTTGTATGTTTCTGTGTTTGTTTGTATGTGTTGCGCGCATGCAGTGATTTTGCTTCAAAATAACTTCGACTTTGAACCGTAATTTCTCTGTTGTTTGACATAGGATTTTGATGCCACTTTCAGGAAAGTTAGAAATAGTAATTCTCTAAGCGTATGTTAAATTACAACACTGTACTATTTGATTTAATGCCTGAAAAAAGGCATTGAAGATGGAGAGTCTTTTATTTCTGATGAGCAAAGGGGGCGTGGCAGCTCAAAATTTTGAATGGCGTTATATTAAGGCTGTCTCTAGGAACCTGTATACCAAAATTGGTGCTCCTAAGTGCTATAGTTACTGAGATATTTGCCTAAAACAAAAATTTTCTCGAGGTTTGTCTGGTTTTTTGCTCATTGCGGGGGCGGTAGGGGGCGTGGCAACAATTTGAAATAAACTTGATCTGCCTGACATAATAACGGACTTTCATTGTGAATTTCATGGTTCTAGCTTTTGTAGTTTAAAAGATCCAGGTGTTCATACGGACAGACGGACATGGCTATATCGACTCGGCTGTTGATGCTGATCAAGAATATATATACTTTATGGGGTCGGCCACGCCTCCTTCTGCCTGTTACGCACATCTCGCTTCTGACAAACTTAATAGACCCCCTTTACTCTTTTTTAAAGAGTACGGGGTCTAATAATATTTGGGACCAGACACAGTTCTTAACAAGAAAGAATGCTATAGTCGGCCCGCGACTTTAGGATACCCGTTACTCAATGTTCGACCGATTGTTCCTATGGGAGCTATACGATATAGTAGTCCGATTTGAATGAAACTTGGTCAGTACATTTATGTTATTAATAAATTTATTCTGTGTCAGTTTCATTAAGAAAGCTTGATAAATACAGAAAATTTTCATACAAATTCATAGGAAATGCAAATTTTTGGCCGATCGGCCCTATGGGAGCTATACGATATAGTTGTCCGATTTGAATGAAACTTGGTCAGTACATTTATTTTATTAATAAATTTATTCTGTGTCAGTTTCATTAAGAAAGCTTGGTAAATACAGAAAATTTTCATATAAATTCATAGGAAATGCAAATTTTTGACCGATCGGCCCTATGGGAGCTATACGATATAGTTCTTCGATTTCTATTAAACTTGGTCAGTACATGTAATTCATAGACATGTAGTCTCCGAGTAAATTTGGATTAGATAGCACTGCTAACAAAAAAGTTTTCTATACTAAAACATTCAAGTTTTTTCTGTACATTCACCTTTATATGAAGATAGAACGCCCTAAAGTGGGCGTGTCAAAAAACAAAAACAAACTTGTACTGCTTGGGTATTGTACCTTTCATTTGCGACCCCTTTCACCTTTCTAGCTCTTATAGTCTCTGAGATCCTTTTGTTCATACAGACGGACGGACGGACGGACGGACGGACGGACGGACGGACAGACGGACAGACGGACAGACGGACATGGCTATATCGACTCGGCTATTGATGCTGATCAAGAATATATATACTTTATGGGGTCTGCCACGCCTCCTTCTGCCTGTTACATACATTCCAACGATTACAATATACCCTTGTACTCTACGAGTAACGGGTATAAAAATTTAAAGTGATTAAAGGTTTTATGGTATCATTTAGTTACAATTAACAGTCAATAAAATTTTCATTAGTAGCGGCAATATCTAAGTATCCATTTTACTTATTGATAACAAAAACAGAACCAAATATTCGAATTATTAGTGGTAACTGAATAAGGTGGTTTTTATACCCTTGCAGAGGGTATATTGTTTTTGTCACGAAGTTTGTAACGCATAGAAGGAGACGTTTCCGACCCCATAAAGTATATATATTCTTGATCAGCATCAACAGCCGAGTCGATATAGCCATGTCCGTCTGTCCGTCTGTTTCTATGCGAACTAGTCTCTCAGTTTTAAAGCTATCTTGATGAAACTTGGCACAAATGTGTATTCCCTTTGCACGCAGAACATTTGTTAAAATCGGCCAGATCGGATCACTATATCATATAGCTCCCATAGGAACAATCGGATGAAAAAAAATTTTTTTTGAGCTATGTTAACCAAACTCGCTCCATATGCATTTGGCATAAAATCCCGTGTGCAAACCAAATTTCATCCAGATCGGACCACTATATCATATAGCTGCCATAGGAACAATCGGTTAAAACTGCTGAAAATGCTTGGTATGAAAATTTTCTGTGTCTCTTGTACGATTTGAACCAAATTCACGCAATACGCATTTGTTATCATTATCCATCTGCCGACCAAATTTTATCCGGATCGGACAACTATATCATATAGATGCCATAGGAACAATCGGTTGAAAATGCTTAGTATGAAAATTTTCTGTGTCTCTTGTACGATCTGAACCAAATTCGCTGCATATGCATTTGGCATAAAATCTCATGTGTACACCAAATTTCATCTAGATCGGACTTCTATATCATATAGCTGCCATAGGAACAATCGGTCATTGAAAAAAAATTAACGCAATGTGCATGACTGCAAGGGTATATAATCTTCGGCTGGCCGAAGATAACCGTTTTTTCTTGTTTTTATTTCTTATAATTGCACAAATGTACAGGGAATTCAAGTCTAATATTTATTCATGTTGTATTGATTTCGATTTCTCGACTTCCGTCTCACTTCCATTTTCGATTATTCAATTATTTAGGCATTGTTTTAGTTGTTTTTTTATGTGATTCGCTTTTCTTTATTGATGGGTTTACTGACTTTACTGCCGTTTCATTTCATTTTGCGTGAAAGGTAAATAAATCCCACGCAAAGTCTTTCGAGTGATGTTTCGAGTGTTTTTACAATGAATCATTTATTTTTCTCTTTCCTTTTCTTTGGCTCTGCACTGCATAAACTTATTAATTTGAATTATAATTAAATTTTGGCATGCTTTAACGAAGGGCGTGCCATAAACACTATGCACTGATGAAAGTGAAAATAAGCAAACAAATTAAAATTGTTTTCAATGCGATTGTTTTGATCGCGGATTGTCTTTAAAAGTTGTGAAAAACAAGTTTAATTGACTAAAAGTGTGAAAATAAATAAAGTATTTTAGTAGCCAAAGTTAGTTTGAAGCTAAACCCGTTTATACTTAATTCTCAATCAAGTTTTTAAAACTTGATCAAAGTTTTGACTTGTTGCACAATTCTAGGTGTCCTAGTTGCAGCTATTGGCCATTTATTTAACCAATCATTACACTAAAACAAAGGTTTTTTATAATTTTATAATTAAGTTTAAACTTTTGTATAGTTATATATGTATGTATGTATACTTTGTGTCTGCCCTAACTATAAATATATATAAGCTTATTTTCCTTACTGTGACATTGGTAGCTCATATTCAATCAGTGCTTTTTACACTTACCTGTTAATTGAGAGCTTAAGCAAGATGTTGGCAAAATTCCATGCACAACTTTTGACCTTCACAAAGATCAGACACCTCTCCAGGAAGCTTACCATAAACTTGACTCTGACTGCTCTTGTCCTCTGTCTTTGCCAAGAGCGTCATCAGCAGTTAATTGCACTGTCAGCTAAATACTGAGTGAATAAAACTCATGTCCATAAAAAAAACTCATATGAGTCAAAACTTGTTTTTCTTTCTCGTTACTAACCTGAGAGAGATGCATAAATTTCAGAGACCTTCTATAGGTATAGTCTGTCAATTAAAGCGTGCAGTTCAAAAACTGAAAACTAAAAACTAATATGTGAATACTCAAAGACAACAAAAACACTCTGCGATTCAAGGCGAAGGTCAAGAAAGCAGCACGCAACTCGTTTGGGAGATATAATGGCTGTTGTTGTTGTTTTTTAAGTCGTTTTGTCGTTATTTTTTTATAAACAGCTTCCTCACGCGAAACGGTTCTACAGTCAATTTGCCGCTTTGTGAGACAAGTTTAACCTTGAACGTTACGTATACGACGCATGGAACGAACGTTGTCGGTGCATAAAAAAGGATAAAAGGGTGTACTCGTCATGTGGCATGTTTGTGATATCTTGAAAAATGCAACTCCAATTCGGTTAATTTTAATAATTTTAAAATTTAATTCTTTAATTAATATTAAAGACTTAAGAAATAAATTAATATAATTCAAAGTCATTTACAGTGGTTAGGAGATGTGTATTTAAATAAATTTATAATTTGCGTCATTTGGAATTTTACGGATAATTATTATTTATACTAGAATTATTATTAGTTCACTATATACCGTTTGTATACGCTTTAATTTATTTAAATTAGTTATATTTATACTATTCTGTATAGTCATGTTAGAACTTAAACTAATTTGCTGAAATATACCTAAGTCTGGAGTGGTTAGCATAATTGTCTATAAGCAACTACCGACCAAGCATCAAGTACTGGTGATTTGTTTTTTGCTTTCCTTGTTTTGCTTTGCAGTGTTGCTTAGCACATGAACTGAGTTTCAGGTATTTCTGACTCTCTGCTTTTGACTTAACTTGGCGATACTAAATAAACATTGAATACATAAACATATTTGTATTTATTTGCTTAGCCATTTGCATATTTGTGACACAATTCGTTCTTTTTGGAACGAATAAGATTTAACTGAGAAACCGAAGAGAGACAACCTTTGTGTCTCTGAAACGAGTTAAGCCGAGTTAAGTGTTAAAAAACCAGTTCAACTAATGCGATAATAAATTATTAGACTTGTATAAATCTAAGATCGTTTATAGTTGAAATGTTTAAACTGCTAATTGAAATATGAGTACCCGTCTGTAAGTATACTTATCAGTAAATCAAAGTTCAAGCTTAAAACTTGAATATGTTTAACTGTTTTAAAGTGGTTAAAATTTCTTGTTGTCATCGCCAGTGCTGCCAGACTTTTGACGGTTAGATTGGAAAAGAGTAAAATTAAAGAAAAAACAAATAATTTTTGTTATTCAAGTGTTAAACCACTTTTGAACAATTAAACAGCTAGGTGAAGCAGTAAATAGGCTAAAATGTCACCACATAACCCACAAATATCATTATCACGTGTCTATTCGCCTGATATATTTTATATATACATATATATATTTTTTATTATTTTCATGTGCAAACTGCGCACACTACAAATTTTTAATGTCATTTGGCTGCCTCGGTTGAACGCTTATCAAAAATTGAAACAAGTTGAAGCGTGTAAAGAGAATCGAGAATTGCACACTGTGCGAACAGCTCATAAATGATCGAGCAACAGATACCCTATAGACTGCTACCCATTTGGCACATCTTTATGGGCAATTGGTATGTCAAAGAAACTGGTTTACAGCTGTTGACTCTTCTATCCTCTCCTGCCACGTTTAAAGCCTGTCTTCAGTACAAAATCCAATGCACATGAAGCACGTTTAACAAGTAAGGAAAGTACAGTCGAGCATGCCCGACCGTAAAATACTCTCTGCCTTTTTTCCCGATTAAATTATTAAAATCGGTCTAGAGATATTACATTGTGTAGTACTTGCGTTAAACACTTTGAAACAAAAACAATCTAAGCATGATCAAACATACATCTGTTTGTCTGTATGCGAATACACATACGAATGACAATATATGATGCATATACATGTATGTATGTATGTATGTATGTAGGTGTGTATTCAGCGCGTCCAGCGACTGCGGGTAGCGCTGCCGCCACGCAGGCAGCGAAAACATTCAAACATGTGCTTGTATGTTTCTGTTTCGATTGCACTCATACATTAAGTTATCAATATTGCAACGCTTCTAGTTTACTTGTTTATAGTGCGATTTCAATGCGCCTTTCAGGATAGTTTGATATAGTTAGTCTCCACAGGAATTATAAATTACAATACTGTACTATATTAACAAACGCCTCAAAACGGAACGAAAGTGGAGAATTATTTTTATTAATTTTGGGGAAAAGGGGCGTGGCAAGTCCAACATTTTAACTGTCAATCGATTTAGGATGTCGCTAGAAACCTCCATACCAAAATTGGTGATCCTAAGTGCAATAGTTATTGAGATTTTCGCCCAAAACACCAATTTGTTCTGAGGTGTGTCTAGTTTTTTGGTCATTGTGGGCGAATGGGGCGTGGCATCGAAATAAAAAAAGATTCTTGTATTGACTGACTAAATATGTGATCGATTGAGACCAAGCTCGAACTTGTAGCTCTTACCATCTCTGAAATCTGTTTGTTCATACGGACGGACAGACAGACGGACAGACAGACGGACATGGCTATATCGACTCGGCTTGTGATGCTGATCAAGAATATATATACTTTATGGGGTCTGCCACGCCTCCTTCTGCCTGTTACATACATTTTCACAAACCCAATATACTCTTGCAGAGAGTATAAAAATGCGTAAAATAGTTGACTGAACTTTAAATGATTTGTTCGTTTTAAAGCCATTTATGAAGATCGCAAGGAACATAGTGTAAAAATGCCTATAGCTCAACTGCCGTATTAAAATTTTATTACGTTTTAATATATTCAATTATTTCTAAAAATAGCAGTGATTGCTTTTATTGATTTAAGTACAGAAATGGCACAAATAAAAATATTTGTTGCCTTGTGCATTAATAGTATTGATTTAATATACTCACCATATCTCTTCAACTAAGCAAAATTATTTTTAAAAATAAGAAAATGTTTTATTTGTAGTGTATTCTAAGTTGCTTTGAGTTGTGTACATAAAGACTTTAGTAGATTTAAAGTTATGTAGATAACTATCGCCCTTAGTTTAGTTTTACTAATTTAACAAACGGCTTAAAAGAGAACAGAAAACCACTGATTTAATTATTAGTGTTCTACCTCTAAAACTCGTTGTGTGATTATCTCTTACATTTCTACAAATCTGATGAGTCATTAATTAAATTCGCAAATAAATTTAAATAGGGAAATAAGCTTTTTCACTAGACTCTGGTCATATTTTGATATAGTAGACATGTTATAAATTGTATGTCTTTAAAGTTCACAAATTTAAGTCAATTTCGCTGTAAAAAAACACTTTAAATAATAACTAAAGTCAATATAAATTGAAGAGTTTCACTTTTAGTTCACATGTGTGTTTGGTACTCTTAGATGTATTAATTTAAGAATGACCTCTTTGCTTGTTGTACTCTGACAGAAGTGCATAAAGAATTGTTTAAACTATAAAACAGAAAGAGGTGTGGACGACCCCTGGAATTATACGTGTTCATGATCAAGACTCAAGATAAACAAGTCATTAAATAAGTTGGATGATGCCGTCTGCCTTTAGACTACACAAAAATATAATCTTAACTTTCAACCAACTCACATTACTTAAAACAAGAAAGAAAAATACAGTCGAGCACGCCCGAACGTAAAATACTCTCGTTTTTTCCCAATTAAATTATTAAAATCGGTCTAGAGACACAAACATACAATGTGTGGTACTTGCATTAAAACACGTTGATAAAAAAAACAATCTAGGCATAATCAAACATAATCTGTATACGAATACACATACGAATGACAATATATGATGCATATATGTATGTATGTGTGCGGGCAGCGCTGCCGCCACGCAGGCAGAGAAAACATTCGAACATATTTATGCTTGTATGTTTCTGTCTCGCTTGCACTCATGATGATATTGCGTTCAATTATTAATATTGTAATGCTTCTAGTTTTCTTGTTTATAGTTCGATCCCTTATATACAACGAAAATCTTTATTAATTTTTTCAATATAAATTTGCATCCCAAGGCCAGACACCCTCAACTAAACTAAGTTACTGCCTGATGTGACCTCTATTAACCCCCTGTAATTCCCCCTGCAGTAACCTTTGACATTACCGACGTCTGAAATTGAAAACAAGTTAACATTTTCTCGTTAATAACAAAAAACAACAATTTTGTTGGAACCCGTTGAGCTTTAATTAAGATTAGCTAACATTCAAAGGTCCACAAATTTACATAGTGATCGACTAGTCACTACTGTACAGTTAGTTAAGTAATTATTTTGACAATGAAAACAGTAGTTATATTCGTTGAGTTTCTGAGCAACATACTTTTGTAGTATTTTTTACTAAACCAATAAAATAAAATAAACTAAAATATGTGAATGTTTTCAGAGGCTAAACAATTACATGAGTAACTGTACATATACTGTGAGTATCAAGGCTATGTGCTATATAACTTCTTTATAAGTAGTAAATAAATGCTATCTATAGTGTGAGTGTAAAGTAAATCATTAAAAAACTAGTAGAGCAGACTACAGATGATCGGAGACGACAGTACAATACCCTGTATTATAATGTTCTGTTACATTTCTATTTGTACTGTATTATATATTTAATATAGATAATATTTTCTTAAAAATAACTGATTCGAATATCAACAGTACGTCAAGTTAGTACAGTCAACGGTTCGTCAAAAACCAACTTATGCTTTGTGTGCAATAGTAAAATAGTAAAAAAATAAATTTAGTTTTTTCTCTAAAACTTTTGGGTTGCAAAAGCGAAGAAGAATTTCATTTGATCGTTTATAACTAAACTCAGCACTAGACGAAACATCCACGATATGTGGAAGAGTATTTGATTGATTTGTAATATTGATATTTTAAAACTCTCTTGGGTTCTGGTTTCTTTCATAGTCTGAAAACAACAAAATGTTAAATTCAAAACATAGATTTCTGACTGATATTGCTATAATTAATTAATATTTTATGTTTTTGTGGGCTTCACGTCCATGGCAACAATGTAAATGAAAGGCAGACTATTCCAAATTAATAAAGACGGACATCAATCATAACATATACATATCAACTGATCTGTTTGTGCTTGTGCACAAACCCTGACTTACCTTACATACCCTGTACTGTTTCTGAGCAAATAGTTTACAAAGAAATGCATAGACTGAGTTACCTCCGCGGAGTTTGCCCCTTTCCCTGCTGTAGACCGAGGCTAAGTGATTAAGTACGTTGTCTAATGGAAACCTGTTTTTTTCTTCTTTTCTTTTCACGCCATTGTTGGATCAGCAGCTACAACGCAATCTGAACATGACGCAGAGCAGCGGCAAAGAATTTGCCAAGTCGGCAGTTCCCGTCTCTGGCTCCGCCTCCTCCTCCGCCCCAGGTTGCTCCTCGGATGTGCTGCTGAATAACTTTCAGCTGAAGAAGAAGAGCTACCGGGTTCTGCTCCATGGGCAGAGACTGGTCTGGGAGCGCATGCAAGCTGCCAAGAAGACAACAGCGATTCCAAACGAGACACAGAAGACGCCGCTGCCCAGGGATCCTCCTGCTGGAAGCGACTCCTGCTGTATCTATGGCGAGCACAGTCATGTTCTGCACATGGACGACATTATTTGCGTGCGACGAGGCAACACCAAGCAGGAGAGTATGCAGCCCCTGGGGCTGTTGGATCAGCCCGCGGAGGATGCTAAGCCCACGGCACAGTTCCTGACCATCAACTATGCGGAACGCCAAATGAAGTCAAAGACGGACTGCAATCGATGGCAGCTGCGACGAGCCACGTTCTATAATGCGGATCCGTATACCGTTAGACAGTGGGAACAGCAGCTGCGGGCACGCTTGGAGTCCTCGCCAGCTGGAGGGAAGCGGGTGCGCCGATTGCTGGTCTTTGTGAATCCCTTTGGAGGACGTAAGAACGGCACACAGACCTACAATCGGCATGCTCGTCCGCTCTTCCAGCTGGCCGGGATCGATGCGACGTGCATAACAACACAGCGGGCAAACCAAATCCGAGATATACTCCTCACCCAAAATCTAAGCTGCTACGATGCCGTCTGCTGTGTAGGTGGCGATGGCACAGTCGCCGATGTCATCAATGGCCTCATTTTCCGGCGCATGGCGGAGCTGGAGCTGGATATGCAGAGACCGGCATATATACCGCATCCCAGTCTACCGGTGGCCGTGATTCCAGCGGGCAGCACAGATACTATTGCCTACAGCATGCACGGCACAGCCGATGTTCGCACGGCGGTCATTCATGTTCTGCTCGGCCAGCGACGTGGCCTCGACGTTTGCTCCGTGAGCAATGGCCAAACCCTGCTCCGGTTCTGTGCCAGCATTCTAAGCTATGGTTACCTCGGAGACGTGGCTGCCGGTAGTGAGCAGTACCGTTGGATGGGACCCAAGCGGTATGAGTACAGCGGTGTCAAGGCATTCATTAGCAATCGGGGCTATGACGCGGAGTTGTTGCTACTCGAGGAGCCGACAGAGCCGGAGACGCCACAGAGCCCCGTCAGCGTATGCAGCGAGCCACCTTCTGTTTGCTATGCGAACTGTCCACGCTGCAGCATTGCCAGCTCACTGCAGGAGCAACGCTCCACGCTCCTATTTCCCACAGAGCAGCGGGATCAGGAAGATCCAGAGAAGGAGCAGGGAAAACAGCAGGAACTGGAGCAAGGCAACAATAGGGAACCAGAGCAACAGGAGCACACACACATTGAACCCAATCGGGAGATGCAGCTCGGTGCCAGTGAGACAGCCCTACTGCGTCCCCGCCCCCCCACTCTGCCTCTGCAGCCCGGATCATCGGATGCCTACGGCTCCGACTTAAGTCTGCACAGTGGAGAACAGTGGAAAGTGATTCGAGGTAACTTCTTTATGATCTGCGGGGCGAACATCACTTGCGCCTGTGCCCGAAGTCCCAGTGGCATCTCTCGATATAGTCATCTGGGCGATGGTTGCCTCGACCTGATTCTGGTACGAAAGACTTCTTTGCTCAACAATCTGAGGTTTCTACTGAGCACGGCGGGAAGAGGGGACGATATTGTAAGTATTTGCCTACAAAAGATTCTAATTTATATTAGGAAAAATGTTTAATTAGTGAAGAAGACGCACACAGCTACGATTTAACTAATACGGCATATAAATATATTTTAACTGTTTAGTTAAAAGATTTACAATTTTATATTTGTTTGAAAATAATAACTGAATGAATAATTGTTAATTGATTTTAAAAACTAATGATCACTTTGCTTCCAGCGTAATCTGCCTTTTGTGGAGGTTTATCGGACGCGAAAGTTTAACTTTCGGACGTTGAATGCTTCACAGGAGAATGGCAGCATTACTGGATCTCGTCAGCGAATATCTCCGAATGGTAACGATGGTATTAACTCTGACTATTCCAGCTGGAATTGTGATGGCGAGGTTGTCACCGATTTGGAAATAACCATGAGGTATTCACTATACACAAACTTTATTGCTTCATTTATTAATTATCTTTAATATTTACAGCTCGCATTGCCAGCTCATTGATGTTTTCATGCGTGGGCCACATTCCTACAGTAAGCCGCAAAAAGTTGGCGCCAGCACGCCCACAACTCCAGCCAGCTCAAGCGATAATGTGTATTGTTGCTGCAAGGGTTAAAAGTTGAGTAACTTGGAAAAGCTTTAAATTTAGTGAAACACTAAGAAATTGGCCGTGACAGTAGCTTGTAAAATTGTTATATATTTGTGTACGTATAAAAGGATAGATTTTTTGTGGGTAATAAGGCCAACTGAAAACCTTTATTTGATATTCACTCTGTATTATTGATCTATAAGATCCAAAAACAACTATAATACATTCCCCTAAATGGTGTGCATTAAAGTTATACATATATATATTTAAATAAATTTGTATATTCTTTTAGAATCACAATACCTTTAACAAAAGTGAATATAAGCAAGTGTTTTCATTCAAAATTTCAGCTTTTCATATTAACAAATATTTAAATTTTCAGTTTGAATTTGGCGCGTAAAGCAATCACCCTGTGACTATCAGATTTGCGTAAGTTTAATCGATTACGGTATCGATAAGCTCTCTGTATATCATACTGTTCTTATGCAAATGGTATTTATTGTCCCAATATTATTTCGTGTTCCTTAACTTTTGTATCTACAAAACATGAAGCCATTGGCAAAATAATAAATTACTTGTAGAAAATTATTCCGTAATTTACACCGCGCTTTTAGATTTTTTGCAACAAGAAATCTGGCCTTTAAAAGCGCCATCTTTGTTTGTGTGTCATAAAGGCACCATCTATGTATTGCTTTTCTAACTAAAATTGCGGAGAACTATCGATTGCGTGTGGTTGCAAGTTCGGTCACGAAATGAAAACCGATAGTCGATACATCGATATTGTCTGTCAAAATTATTCGGCTTTTATTTGTGCCTGTCATTGTGAGACTCTTTGCAGTTATTCCAACTTGGTTTCTTTCGCTACACACTCATAAAAATATGATGAACAACAGCTTTGCGCAGCCAATGTGGCAAAATGGGCCGGCACCAGGCCAATTCTACAATTTTATTGGAGGCAACGCTCCAGTGCAACTGCCGCGTGAATTAACCACCGCAGGTCCGTATGGAACCAAACACAGCACGTAAGTTTTTGTTGAATTTTTTTGTTTTCGGGCACACTTGTCATCTAAGTCTTTGTAGCGCTGCCATCACCACGGGCACCTCCGTGCTGGGCATTAAATTCAATGGAGGCGTCATGGTAGCCGCGGACACATTGGTCTCCTATGGATCTCTGGCTCGCTATCAGGACATTGATCGGGTCTTCAAGATCAATGAAAAGATTTTGATCGGTGGAAGCGGAGATTTTGCAGACATACAGTCCATTAAGCGTAATATCGATCAGAAAATGATCGAGGATCAGTGCTGCAATGACGGAGTCATCATGAAGCCTAAGGCTATGGCCACTTGGATGACGCGCGTCCTCTACAATCGTCGATCGCGCATGAATCCTCTCTACATTGATGTTGTCGTCGGCGGTGTCGATGAGAACGCTGTTCCCTTCTTAGGCTCCGTAGATCTGCGTGGACGTGCCTACGAAGATTTTGTTGTGGCCACCGGCTTTGCGAAGCATTTGGCTCTGCCGCTGGTGCGCGAGCGCAAGCCAAAGGATCGTGACTTCACATTCGAGGAGGCCAGCAGTTTGGTAGGTAGAAACCAACAGCGTTTAAAGCAAAATAACTAATTTCTTCATTTGTTTTTAAAGATTCGCGAAGCCATGAAGGTGTTGTACTACCGTGATGCTCGCAGCATGCCCAGATACACAGTGGGCATCTGCACTGCCGCCGATTGCAGCGTTAAGGGTCCATTCAAGGTCGAGGAGAACTGGACCTTTGCCGAGACCGTCAAGGGCTACTAAGCGGCATATATGAAAGAAATACAATGTAATTTAGGACACACAAGATACACACATTTATAAAATAAAGCCTGAGGTTCTTTTGGAAAACATGTACATTTTCTTTCTATTTGATTTGGGGTTGAGTTTGCAAAAAAAGAAAAAAATACAAATTTTACATTTTCGATTAATTTTCTAATTTGTAATTTAGTTACATGGGTTTGTTTAAATTATCATTGATACTAATTATATTAAAGTAATATTGATCCAATAAATGAGTTCAACAAGATGTGCAGAGCTTGAATTAAAATATAATATATTTATATATATGCAATTGCTGCCGGAATACGTGTCTTAAGTCGCCGTCGCCGTCGGCATCACCAAGACTGCCCTTCACCTTCCCTTTTTTATTCACGCTTAGTTCAGCATGGTGTGGCGATCGTATATGTGGCGGCGCTGTTCCCGCACCTGTCGCTTCCATTTGTCCTGCTGGTGACCCACGCGATTCAGGACATTGGCACGGGCGCTCAGTTCCTGATTGTTACTGGACCCCACAGGCATCGGCGGTGTCGGCTCTTCCTGTTTGGAACCACAGAGATCGAGAGGAAGAGAGAGGATAAATGTAAGCAAATTAGTTGGAAGACCATTGGTAGTTGCAAGCAAATAAACAAAAGCTTTATCGGTTAGTATTTGACTAAGACAATGCGCGTGTTAGAAACATAACATAAAATAAAACAAAAAATACTAATTTTTCGATAAATAAATCGTTTGACAAAAAGCATCAAACGTTGTGTGCTTCTTTATTGCCAACTAGCTGCGCCTCATCATCATCATCATCTTCATAATCAATATCATGATTAGCATCTATGCTATCATCGTCATCAGCAGCTGTGGCAGCAGTTAGTCGACTATATCTAATGCCTGCATATTTAGAATTTGTTTTATGTACATCTTCATTGGTGTGCTCCTGATAATTGTTGGCCTTGACGCGTTTGTTAAGCAGCGGCTCCAGGCACATTAGGAAGAGCATGTATATCACTAAAATGGATATTATCCAAATCACAATGATGACAACGACCTACAAACCAAAAGCAAACAAATGTCAATCATCACAGATAAATGTCAACAATTATAGTGTTTAATGCTTAGTTTACCAACCTTTATTAGCGTCGTATTACGCGCTACGTGGGCGCACTTGCACTCGGCGCATATGGGCAACTCCTTGCCATTGGAGTCCACTTGAGGCAACAGTGCTCCCGCACAGGCACTTAGTATACAGGGTAAATAGTTAGTTTGTAAAAATACAACTATATTTAAAATTCTATTTGTACACACCATTCTCCACTGTTGTTGCTGCTTTTACTTGAATTTCCACTGATTACTGTGCTGCTTACAACTTTTAATGTTGCATTTGTTGGAGCAAGTGTCGCAGTTGCTTCTTTTCCCGGTGCCATTGGTGGCACTGGCGAATTCACTTGACTGGTGCTGCTGTTATTGCTGCCGCTGATGCTGCTGCTGCTTGGCAGTATTTGTGTTGCATTCTCAGCCTTTGTTAACAGAACAAAAACAAAACAGTTGATTTAGTTACAACGCAGTTTTGGTTGTTAACACTGCTTACCCATGTCACGCCAAGTAAATAACATATCGCCAGTAGTGCAGGGTAGATAAAGAAACGCTTGTGTGCCATTAATTTCTGTTTAAGTTTAATTTTACTAATTTTCACAGTAAAAAGAAATTAGTACATTAGAGTTGCATTGTATCGTTGAGAAAAGTAGAGTTGTCCATCGCAGTGCATTGAAATAGTTCACTAGTTCAAATGTAAATAATTCAAGTGAACTAAAATCGAGTCTAAAGCTACTCTGGTTTAAAATACAATATTATCGCGCTACTGGTGGTTCGGATTTTTAGGGAATTCCAATCAAAAATTTTACAAAAGACAAGAGGGGCATTTATTTTGTTTCTTTTTCGGGTTGACGGACTAAATAATATTGATTTGTAAAGTCAGAAATTTCCGCAACTGATTTCGATATTCGCACGTATCGATTGCCAATTAGTATTATTTGCGGCCCACTTACAACACTGCTTTCTGTCAAAATCATTTGTTTGCGTGTGCCTCTCTTATTTCGCCGCACAGTTTATATAGCCACATTTTACAATCAAAATATTTGTTTAAGTACTTAATTGCTAACTTAAGAATAAAGACAGAATGCTACACACACTGCTTATCATTTCACTGGCACTGATCAGCTGCCCAGAGAGCAACTACGGTACGTGTTCTTTTAGTCTACGTTCACTGCGTTTATGTGGTCTTCTGTGATTGGCCACGATTTACGTGCCGCCCCATAAATTACAGTTCGATTTGATCCCTATCAATATATTTAATAATAATTTGCAAACTTTACACAGCTGCCCAGACCAACTATGTGACGTGTGGTTCCATACTGAAATTGCTCAATTCCGATTACTCTTTCCGTCTTCACTCGCACGATGTTAAGTACGGCTCAGGTTCTGGTCAGCAATCCGTGACTGGCGTAGAACAGAAAGAGGATGTAAACAGCCACTGGACGGTGAAAGCCCAAACCAACAAGATGTGCGAACGTGGAGAGCCCATTGCCTGTGGTGCGACCATCAGATTAGAGC
This sequence comes from Drosophila acutilabella, assembly GCA_035046005.1. Lineage (NCBI taxonomy): Eukaryota > Metazoa > Arthropoda > Insecta > Diptera > Drosophilidae > Drosophila > Drosophila acutilabella. Next base: position 2,264,388 of record JAWNOK010000026.1, on the reverse strand, counting down.
ACTTGACCACCAAGAAGAACCTGCATTCCCACCACTTCTCATCCCCGCTCTCCGGGGAGCAGGAAGTGTCAGCTTATGGTGTCGATGGAGTCGGTGATACTGGTGACAATTGGGAAGTTGTTTGCTCCAACGAAAGCTGGATGCGAGATGCTCACATCCGCTTGCGTCACGTTGATACTGGCATGTATTTGGGCATGTCGGGACGCTCCTATGGTCGACCAATTTCGGGACAAATGGAAATAGCCGGTCTGCACAGTCCGCAGCATGGCACACGTTGGACGACATCCGAGGGACTCTTCATTGTGCCTAAGGACAAGGAGTCTTCGCACGATGAATACGCTCACACTGAGCTTTAGAGAGTTGCCAGTCTAACAGGAAACACTTTTTACTATTAGTTGATTAAATTATAATTTAGCAGAATTTATGTGAAGCGAGTTATATACGCTAAAAACCATCATTAAAAAAATACTTTTTGCCAAATTAAAATTGCGTTACTCTGACGATGTCCAACACTGCTTGTGCAGTCGGCTTTCCTTTTTTAGTACATTTCGTGGCGTTGGGCGCGCGCTTGTTAGCTCTCGTGACGGCAACAAAAAGTTCATCAATTGTGTGTTTGTGTGTTTAAATATTTTAAAAACAGAATAAGTGCAAACAGCCAACATCGTAAGTACCTTATAATATTGGTTTTGATAAGCATTAAATATGATTCGATTTTAAGCATACACCGTTTAATAATCACTTGTTTAGTTGATGAAAGTGTTTTTTTTTTCTGCTTTTTCATACGATATTATTGTTTCAATGTTATTGTTGTTTCGACAGCTGTGCACACTAAACGCTTATTTAAATTAACCTTTTTATATGGTTGGCAGCTGTTTGGTCATATTATAAATGTTTAATATTATGAAAAAAGGAAAACAAAAAATACAAGGCTTTAATTTAGATTGTTAATAAGCCTGGCTAAACTTGTTGCACGGATGTTATATATTTCTTTAACTTTTTTATTAAAATAGTTTGCACACAAATTTTGTCTTTATTAAACATAACTATCTTTGTTTTAAAAAAATGCAATGGTACAATTAAAATTTATTTGATTAAAATATATAAAAAATAAGTTTAGCTTAAACTTATAAAATTATGTGTTTTAATAAGAGGAAATAAGAGAAGCAAAATTAATTTTCAGAAAAGTGTGTACAATAGTCGATACCTTGGAATTGGTTGTCTATGCTTATAAAGCTAATTTAGCGTTTATTAGTCAACCTTGTACGATAGAAATCGCTAATTGAAACGAACTATAAAAGTAAACTCATGAATGAGCACATAATTCTTCTTCGGTAGATTTACTGAAGAAGTACACATGGAAAACACGGATTTGCAAGTAACTTACGGATGTTTTGTTGCATTTACATGCATTAGACAATAGACAGTTTGTTTTCAGCCAACAAAGTATTACAATTTCTGTACATTATCTAACTTTCTGTTGTTTTCTATTGTTTATAGCTTATGTCAATGCTTTGTTTGCTCAGCAAACCAGTCTGCAAAACGTTGTAAGGTCAAACTGTTGGGGGAAGTGGGATGGGGTATGGGAAGGTGGAGGGGGAGGTTGAAGGGGAGTCCCCAAAGCCGCGAACTCATTCACAGATTTTTATAATCGCGTTGTCCTTGTAACCATTTATACTAGTATAAATAGCTGGCACGGAAAAATCCATTCATTGTGTTATCACTGTATCTTTCTATCTTGGAGACTTTATTCTTCTACTTTTTGCGATAAGTTGGGTTTGAGGTGGACTTATTTCATTGGCTTAGTTACACCAGAGGCCCATGAGATAAGCTAACAAGGGCCAAGGAGAAGGTCTCAAAATGTATAGTACTACTGATAATATTTTTCTAATTTGCAAAAGAGTTGATAATGAGTTTGTAAATTACTAATTAATATATTTTGTTTGAAGTCCTTCAGTAGGTTTTCTGGTTTGTTTTATAAACATTCTGAGACTTTCGCGAGTCATTCAAGCTTCTCAAAATTTTGGCTTTTTTTAAATTAATATCCAAATTTCAATATCTTGTAGTTGCCGACTTCAACACTGGAAAATACAAGTGACACGTGTCGCTGTCCCCCAGACAGTCTGAAGCCGGAAATGAAAGCGAATTAACAGCGCAACCTACTTTTACATATTATTCTTTTCCATATCCTTTTTCGACGCCCCTACTTCTATTGTATTATACAAATTTTCCCATGAATTGCGTTGATAACCTGAACCAAAAGCCCAATCTCAATGATTGTAGGGGGTGTGGGAAAGTTTGCGTGAATGTTTTTATGTGTGTGTGTTGTGTTGTGTTTGTTATAACGAAACGAGGGCCAAAACATCTCGTTTGGTATTATCGATTCTTGTTTATCAACGAAGCGAACAACCTTCACAACTCGCTACTCAATGGCGACGACGACGATGACGACGTCGACGACGAGTTGAGTTAAAGACTGACTGACAGATGGATAGGCGGACGAATGGACGTGTGGACGAAGGGACGAACTGACAGTTTGACACGTTTGTTTGGAATTTGTTTTGTGTTGTTGTTCTGCTTGTGCGTGTACTTAAATGTGTGTATGCCACAAAATTGTATACTATTTTGCACATATGTGTGTATTTGTGAGTGGGCGTGACTCCTTCTTGCTCTTTCCTTTGCTCGCACTATCTTCGTCGTGTTCACGGTCCCTTTCCAACTGTTTATAAAATGCTCTACTCATGGCTAAGCAACACAAGAAATGTTGCCTACTTTCAAGAGTTCACCAATTTTTCCCACTCAAAATTTACCTACTACAAATGTTTAAAGAAATAATTGTATCGAGCTTGATACGTTCGTATACGTTTGATGCGCTTTTGACACTGTTCAAATAATTAACTAATCCTTTTAAAACACTATTTATAATGCAAATTTGCCATTATTGCAGAACACATAAATTTATCGATATAAATGCGTCTATTTTATTGTAGTTATATGGAATATTTCAAAAGCATGATATGCTTGTAAATAAGTAAATGTATAATGATATAAAACATTTAAATAAACGGATTATTCAAATGGTAATTGTAATGGTAATAGTAAAATATCAATTTATTCCAAGAAATTTAAAATAATAAGATTTTGTGTTGGTTTATTTAAGCGTAAAAGTATTAAATTCATTGCTGGGCAACCATAGCGTATTAATCTTTAGGTAAAGTCCGTCTTCTTCAATTACCTTACCGCAATGGGGAGTTGACCTGAGGGCTTTCATTCTTAACAACTAATCGAACTGAAGAGATTTCAATACCACAGGTTCCACTACAGACAAATGTTCAATTAGCGCAACCAGGCGCCAAACTAAACCAATAACAAACGCAAGAATGCCTATTACAGAAATAAATACAAAATGATTATGATTACCAAAGATTAAATACCCTCGGAGATAACGCCCAGAGGGCTTTACATATGTCGTATCAGATATTTATGACACTCTCAGTAAGGGTATACATCACTATATGCATACAACAAGGCCAAAGCGAAAAATTCCATTAAAGAGAGCAACAAAACGATTACATAACGTATTCTCACACTTACGCTCACGCATACATGCAGGCGCGCACACACACACACAAGAATGTACGCATGGGTGTTGTATCAGTCAGCTTGTCCATCGAACCGAACAAGACTGAAGTTAAAGGAACCGAAAGCAGCTGTTTACAATTATTACAAGCAAAGCAACACATGATCATAAATAATATGTTCTAACTTTATCTTAACAGATTTTCCCCTTAACATTATACCAGATTTAAAGATCAAGCATGACTTTAAGCCGCAAATTTAATCCAATCTCGTACATTAAAACGGACAGTGCACAATATCTAAAGGCATAATTAATTGCATTGCATTGAGCTGATTGTGCGTCTTATTAGTGGGCGTTAAGTGCGCCTTGTGGGTGGCCAACAATTTGCGTGGGCCGCCGATGAGAATACAGAGAAGACCTCGCCCTACAATCGGGGAATACTTCGTCCGCTTGGCCTTCCTTTTCTCCATTGCTTTCTGTTTCTGTTTGCGTCGCTCTCTTTTATCGTACTTAACATTGAAAACTGAAAACAAGCCCCCAAGAGGCCAAAAAGGCCTATCACATAAAGAAAGGCAACAAAAAAAAAAAAACAAAACAAAAAGAACAACAACAAAATTATCACTCAACGTTGCTGCCATTCTCAGTGAGAGTGCGCAGCTTGTTACAAAAACAATTGGCAAGCTCAAAAGTAGCGAAGAGAAACAGAGAGACAATGAGAGCTTGTGTGCATGTGCTTGTGCTTGGTTGTGTTTGTGCACATGCCGAATGTTGATAGTGAAAGTTATGCAGCAGCAACAACTTTATATGAATAGTTGGTGATTTTGAAGTTTACAGTGCACTGTTAATAAGAGCGTCAATTGAAAAAAAGTCAATATTAACAGTGGACTAAAATTGAAGCTGTAATAACAAATGTATGGTATTAATGTGCTATTTAAAATTTACATATGCAGAAAATAAATTTTTTATACGTTCTTTGTTCGCAAGCTTACTTCAAAATGTTTTTGTATACCTGTTTATATTGTTGAAAACAATGTCTTTGGAGCTATAAAAGCGTTAACACAGTCGTAACAGATTCTGTTATACTTAACAGTCACAGCAGAATAGAGCGCGCTTGCCGTTGCCAGCCCGGCCATTCTATTGTTCCTGTTCTCTCTCTCGCTCTGTCGTGCTTCTCTCTCAATGCTTAGACTCTCCTTTTGAGTTGACTCTCTTGTGGCTAGCACGTAAATACCGTTAGCGCAGTACGTCGTGAACAGTAGACCGTGCAAGTTTGGGCCAACAATAAACGGCAGACATAAAGAATATAAAAAAATCAAAGCGGAGATAAAACCGAAGAAAAAAGCTAGAAACAAAAATAAACTCAACAAACAAAAGACGCAATAATGCAGATGACATAAAAATGGTCGCATCGAATGCATGAAATTTGCTAACAAATCTCTTAAACAAACTACATATATACGCGCCATTATAAAGTAATAAAGCATTTACCGTACACCGATTTGAGGCGGTTCAGCTGTGTGTTACATAAATCTTTGCGAATGTACATGCATGTGTGTTCGTGCTTGTGTCTACGTGCGTTTATGTGTTTGTATGCGTGTGGCGCGTGACTATGTGTATTAATGTGTGACTAGCAATAACAAAAGCCAGAAAATAATTGCAATAACAACAATTAACCATTGTGCGCTTCAACTGTTAAGTGTCAATTAAAACAATTTAGCAAATTACGCATACGCAGCGTGAGCAGACTCTGAGGAGCATCTTAATAAACACATACATCAGTAACGTCAGTAACAACAACAAAAATAACAACAAAGCAATGTAAGTTGTAAAATAGATAGAAATTTAAAAAATTTCAGCAATAAATGAGCAACGGACAGGAATTAGAAATACTTGAATCTATTATTTACATAGAAATCGTCCGTTTTTATATTCGTTTCGTGACATTGAAATTTGCGCGTTTGCTCCATTTAGATTTCAGTTAATTTCGCTTCATCAGCTGCAGCATGTGTAACAATTTCCCAGCGTTACATTTTCCACAACATTTATTGATTATCGGGCCGTAAAACATTGTCCGACCGGACTCAAACCAAGTCCTACCATTTGCATCCCCCCTTTCTCCCTAAAATTGTCCATCTCTTAGTCATTTTAGTTGCTCGCCTTTTTGGTTGACTCGATTGCCTGGTAAATTTAATGAACACATACTTTTTGCGTTATTTTCTCCTTCAAGTTCCCGTATTGCCTTCAATTAGTTCTTGTGTTTCAAATTTTTAGCTATTTTTCCCCGGAATAAAAATAAATAATAAAATATATAAGGGATACGCAGGGATAATATCAAAGTGTTTTAAGAGTATAAAGTTAAAACTATAATTTATTTTCTTTCGTCTAAGTCTAACTTTATACTAAGGGATGTAAGTTTAAAAATGTAATACCCTTTCCAAAGGTACGTTATATTTAGGTAATTGGAATTAAAAGACGTTCTGTGCATCAATCTTGACTATTTTGTTTATTTTTAGAGGCTTTCCACTTACTTTTGATTTGATTGATTTCAGCTCTGAGACAGTTAAAGCAAACTAAGTTTGTTTTTTTCCTTTAAAAAGTGTCCAATCATCAGTTGTTATCATCCGTCAGCATTAGAAAGCAGCAAATGCTTGAGCTGAAGCTAAATCTAATGTTATTTTTAGCCAATTGATTGGCAATAGGGATTTTTTTCTATTTGTATATTTGCTTGTTTAAGTTTTTAATTATAATAATCAATCATTTATTTTTCATTTTATTTTTGTTCTTTGGAAAATAACAATTTCTAATTTTTAGTCATTTTCATGAGCTATTGAAATCTACGAGTATATGTAGATATAAATATATCCTTTTGAGTTTAGTAGTTTTAATTAATGACTATCACTCAAATATGACTTTTGGATATCTTTAAGCATTCTTTTCGTTCTATAGCTTCTCTTTTTGGATACTTCAGCCTTACTGTTTAGGACTATACTTTTCAAATACTTTATTTGTGTTGAATATAGATCTGTGTGTTAATATCCTTAATTTTAGGACAATACTTTTCAAGTGCTTTCATTATATGGGATCTACACATACTGTCTTCCAAATAATATAATTTTGACATCTTTCTAATTTCGCTTTGTTACATTGCTCTCATAAGTATGCAGCAATTTCGTTTTGACCAAAATTGTTGGAATGACTTTCATAAGGGGAAGTAATACTCATCAGCAATTGTCTATCCTTAAATTGTATTTTCTTCTTCGGAAATCCCCTCTGTCTTTGCCTCTCTGATGTCTTATGTGTATATGCATTAAGGTTGTTTCTTTTATTTAGATTAGAAGCAGCTGCTTATTATTTTATTTGTGCTTTGAAAATTTCTTTCTTGTTGTCATCTTGGTTGCTTTTGCGTTGGCCTCCATCCACCGCCAGTCTCCTTCTGCCTACTTTCTTTCTTTTAGCCACATTTAATGGCCCAGCAAGACGCATGTCCTTCTGGCCTATTTTTCCTGCTGTTTTCCTGCTACACGCTTTGTTGGCTTGCCATTGTTGTAACTTGTATTGTTTGTTTGTTAGTTGGATGGTTGGTACCTATACATGGGTATGTATTTGTGTATGCCAGAATGCGTGCGTGTGTGTGTTATGTATTTGTCCAGCAACGAGTCAAGACAAAGTCGCCGTCATTTCCAGGACATTTTGCTGGCTGGCTCTGTCGCCGTTTCATTTGTTGTACCGTTTATTGCTTTTGACTTTCTCTGCTGCCTACTGCCTTCTGCCTTCTGTTTCTGTTGTGGTTGTTGTTGTCGTTATTGTTGCAAGATTTGGGCTTGAAGTATTTTAACCATTTACTGGTCAGCCATCATCAGTCAGTGAAAGTATATTGAGTGTATTGCATTGTGTATTGCACAAAAGTGACATTCGTTTTTAGCCAATGAGTGTCTTTTCTCTTTTAGCGGGATTTCCACAGGTTTTAAGTAAATTTTTTTTACCGAATATCTAAGCTTCTAAACCTTATTTGATTGATGTTTAGATATTTAATATCCATATTGTAAAGTAGTACAGAATTATCAATTAGAAGTTTAGAAATTCTTTAAGCAGATCGATTTTTCTTAGCATGGGCAATTTAGTAAAATCAAATAAGGAACAAAAAACTAAACGACAACTGTGCCTAACAAATTAGATGTTTTTGACAAGATGAACAGGCAGAAATTTAGCAAATAACTTTAATTTTATAAAATTTTTATTAAAAAGGTTTCTCGGAAAAATTAAATGAAAATTAATTTTACTAAAAGAAAGTACAAATAAAAATTCAATTATATTTTTAGACCATACAAAAGTACTCAAATATAGTATAACTTTGTACACAAATAGTTTTTACAAAAGCTTTTCATATTTTTTTTCATTCCTACATTTTTTCGTAAAAACAATGGATGAAAAAATCCTCTTTAACATTTTTCAGTTGTAAAATTATGACATATTTTTTAAAACAAATTTGTTTACCTCTTTTCTATGCTGATTTATTAGAAACCGGATGAGACATTAGAAACCTCTAATAAGTAAATTATCTTACTCCAAATAAAAGCTCTGTCGACATAATCGTTTTGGTTTGTCTGTCTGTTTGTCTACAAACATCTAAGACTTGGTAAAAACTAGATAAAATAAAATTTTAACAAGTAAGAAAAGCTAGCCGACTGTAAAAGACCCTGTATTCTTCCTAGTGTGAATTTTTTCGTAGAGATATGAAATTTTCGACCGATTTGTTCTAAAGGAGCTACAGGCTATAGTTCTTCGACCTTGGCCAAACAAAATCTGGGTAAAATAAGTTTTAATGACGATAATGAGTAATTATGTGTCAGTTTGGTTGGGTTTACACAAATTACCTATTTACGACCGATGTGTCCAATGGGAACTATAGGCTAAAGTTGTCAGGCTAAAGTTGTGGCTTCTGAATACTTACTGATATTAAACTTAAATTTAAAAAATGCCTCTCAATCTACTTTAGAAGTGATGTTGCTTTAAGCCTTATAAAATTAAAACACCATTTAAAAACAACAACAAAGCAAGAAAGGTGTGTGAGATATTCATTTTAGATCGCGCACAATTGTCTTCACAAATATGTGAGGCGAAATTGTTTTTCCTGTTGCTTTATTTCTTTGCGTTATGTTTACTGACATCGCTTTAAATAAAATCGATTACAGTCCTTGAAAAAGTCATGTTTTTCCTTCAATACGATGACCAAGGAAGACTATATGAATTATGGCTTATAGTATAGACTCGCTATTCCAGTGGGCAAACACTTTTTGTTAGGCGCTTTAATTTTAATGAAGCTCTGCTCAAAAGTTTCGGAAGAGTTCGAAACTTTTGTATTTTGATAGATGCTAAAAGAAGGAAAAAAGTTTGACTCAAGTATATGAATTAAGTCGAATCGTTTCACTTGATTTGCCTTGCTGGGTCTTAGACCTGACTGCTTTTGATGTTAGGTCCTAAAACGGTGACAGATACAGAAAACAAGCCTGCATATACAGCGTATACAAGTTAACTGTGAGCGCCCAGCGGACCCAAACAGAAAAGAGTATTCCCGTGGCGGGCCCGCTGTAGCGGCTGAGTCAGCGTTCTCAACGGTCAGCGAGAACGCTCCAAGCCGGGGCGTCAAGTTCAACGACGCCGTCGGCCCGCGGAACTAACTCAGCGTCTGCAATTTTGTTGCACAACGTCCGCTGGGTAACATGATACCCACACGAGGCGCAAGCTCTGCAGATTCTCCGGCGTGGCTACCAAGAGCCAGCGCCGACTGCGGCAGCGCCGCCGGCAGCGCTAAGCTAGATGTTAAGAAATCCAAATTTGTATCTTTAGTTTATAATTGAATAACAAAAGCGGCACACGGCCCTTAAATAAAGTAAATTGTATTCTCGCTTAGTACGTCGAGTATTATTCTAATTGGCGCCCAACTGTGATAACACTCACGGTGCGAACGGTTTCGGTCTACGCGAAACTCGGTAGTTGTGATTAAAAAAACAACAAAAAAAAAAAACAAAAGAAAGTGACACGATCACAAATAAAAAAAAATACAACAAAGCAGTAAAAGAGTGGAAAGACTTTAGAAATCTAAAGGAATCAATAACTAGAAGCATGTAAGTGAGTTTCGTTTGTGTTAAGGCTTAAGATCAGCAACAAAGTAAATAAAATAAATAAATTATTTTGACAAGTGTGAATTCTATTGTGTTGTTGGTTTATTCTTTTCGCTCTTGATTAGTGCGTTTAATTTGTTGACGTATGAATATTTGCAAAAGTCGTTCGGGGTACGATAGTGACGACAGTGTCTTTGACGTTCTTATCAGAAACTTTCAAGGAGTCAAGGTAACGGACATAGAAAAACACGAATCAGACATGGACGCAGAACAAATTCAATCGATTATCGACACGGCCTTGGCAGCCCAGGCTAGAACATTCGAAAGAAAAATTGAGGAGTTGACAGGGCGTTTAGAAAGGGCAAATATTAAAGTTCCTGCAATCAAAGTGTATGAAGACGCGAAAATTATTCCGGGTGTGCAGTGCGACGAGCCCCTAGACGGTATAAAGAGTTTGCCGGAGTTTAGTGGGTCACATGACTCATACGTCTCGTGGCGACAATCCGCACACAATTCATATCAGATATTCAGGAATTATAATGGCAGCTCACGCCACCACTTGGCTATGGTCATCCTTAGAAATAAAATAAGGGGCGCGGCAGATGCCGTGCTAGCGTCATTTAATACAGCGCTTAATTTTGACGCGATCATATCGCGCTTAGATTTCACGTATGGTGACAAGAAGCCACTTCATATAGTGGAACAAGAGATGGGCACGCTGAGGCAAGGCGGTCTATCAGTCCTTGAATACTACGATGAGGTAGAGAAAAAGCTCACCTTGTTGACCAATAAGGCCCACATGACCTATGACAGGGAGTTAGCTAGGGGCATGTGCGAGAAGTTTAGGGGCGATGCTCTTAGGGTCTTTATATCAGGTCTAAGGCGTAACTTGACTGATGTTTTGTTCGCCGCTCACCCCCCTGATTTGCCTTCAGCTTTGGCTTTGGCTCAGGAGGTAGAGGCGAACCACGATCGGTATACGTTTGCGACAAATTTTGCAAAGAGCCTTGAAGACAAGGCAAGGAATGAGGGCCGAGTTCAGAACCGGCACAACGCAAACAACCAGCAAGAAAATAAATACCAGAACCAATCAGCCCAAGGGAAAAGTCCCGCTTTTAAAAAACAGAAAAGCCAGCCGAGCGCTGAAGCTAGGCCGGCTAGCGCAACTGCCCCAATACCAATGGAAGTAGACCCTTCCATGTCAAAATTTAGGCAGCCCACCAATTTCCAAGGAGCACAAGGCTCAGATAAAGCTAACACGTACAGGGGGCAGGCGAACAAGCGCGCTAATACTTCTGACCGTATGACCGGCCCGAGACGTCAGAGGCTGGACCACTTGTCCGCCAAACCTGACCGAGAAGAGGCCTACAACGAAAAGGCCGAAGAAAACGTGGCCAGTGTTGAAGAAAGCTCCGATGAATACGAGAGCGACGCTGTCAACTTCCTGTTTGACAGTGTCAATTTTTTAGGGCAAAGTCCCTGCTGCCGTTCCTTCGGCGAAGAGTAGCAGGGGTTAGCCTAAAACTGTTAATTGACACCGGCGCGTCGAAGAATTACATCAAGCCTTTTAGACAGTTAGAGGGCGTGCGCCCGGTTGAGTCAAAGTTCGCCATACATTCCATCCATGGCTCTCATAACATAACTCAAAAATGCACGATACCAATGTTCGGCCAAACGGCAACATTTTTCGTTTTAAATAATTTATCCACATTCGATGGGATTATTGGCCTTGACCTGCTAAAGCAAGTCGACGCGGCCATCAACTTAAAAGAGGGTAGGCTGGTAGCAGGGGGTGCGTCTGAAAAGATTCACTATCACAACTGCCGGGACGTGAATCATTCAAGGATTCTAGAAGTCGAAGTCCCAGCCATTATAAAGCCAAAATTCTTGGAAGTGCTAAAAGACTGTGCGAAAGCGTTCGCAGATCCTAACGAGTCTCTGCCGTTTAACACAGCCGTCGTCGCAACCATAAGAACGATAGACGATCAAGTAGTCCACTCCAAGCTATACCCGTACCCGCGAGGTGTAGATGATTTTGTCGCTGCAGAGGTAAACGACCTCTTGAAAAACGGCATAATCAGAAAATCCCGATCTCCGTATAACAACCCGGTTTGGGTTGTGGATAAGAAAGGGGTTGATAGCAATGGAAATGCTAAAAAGCGTTTAGTGATCGACTTCAGGAAACTGAACCAGAGAACAATCGCAGACAAGTACCCCATGCCAAGCATTACTATGATCTTGGCCAACTTGGGTAAAGCTAAATACTTCACTACCCTCGACCTCAAGTCAGGCTACCACCAGATAACTCTGGCGGAGCAGGACAGAGAGAAGACAGCTTTTTCGGTAAGCGGCGGGAAATATGAGTTCTGTCGTTTACCCTTTGGCTTGAAGAATGCTGGCAGCATCTTCCAAAGAGCCATAGACGACGTGCTTAGGGAACAGATCGGCAAGTCATGTTACGTCTATGTCGATGACGTTATTATTTTTTCGGAAAATGAAAACGATCATGTCAAGCACGTCGAGTGGGTACTCAAGAGCTTGCGGGATGCAAACATGAGAGTGGCCCAAGAAAAATCCAAATTCTTCAAGAACAGCGTAGAGTATTTAGGATTCATTGTAACCAATAATGGTGCAAGAACAGACCCAGAAAAGGTGAAGGCAATTCAGCAATTCGAGGAGCCGAAATCACTTTTCGCGATCAGGTCGTTCCTCGGTTTAGCTAGCTATTACCGCTGTTTCATCAAAGACTTCGCTTCGATAGCAAAGCCGCTCTCGGACATTCTCAAGGGAGAAAATGGTTCGGTGAGCAAGTACAGGTCGAAAAAGATTCCAATCAAATTAGACGAAAAACAGCTTCACGCGTTCGAGAGACTCAGAAATATTCTAGCCTCAGAGGACGTGATGCTAATGTACCCAGATTATAAGAAGCCCTTTGATCTGACAACCGATGCATCAGCATACGGAATCGGGGCCGTTTTATCTCAAAACGGGCGCCCAATAACAATGATCTCCCGGACTCTAAAGGATAGGGAGGTAAATTACGCTACTAACGAGCGTGAATTACTGGCCATCGTATGGGCCTTAGCTAAGTTTCGGAATTATCTTTATGGCGTTAGGGACATCAACATTTTCACAGACCACCAGCCACTTACGTTCGCGGTGTCTGAGGGAAATCCCAACGCCAAGATCAAGCGTTGGAAAGCACGAATTGACGAGACGGGCGCTAACTTGTTCTATAAGCCCGGTAAGGAAAATCACGTAGCTGATGCCCTATCACGGCAGAACATTAACGCGCTTAACAGCGCCGAGCCCGAGTCAGACGCCGCTACAATTCATAGCGAAGCGTCTTTGACATACACCATCGAAACAACTGAGAAGCCAGTAAATTGCTTCAGAAATCAGATTGTCTTGGAGGAATCTCGTTTCCCTCTGACGAGGAACTATATCATGTTTGGTGAAAAAACACGCCACATGACCAGCTTCACTGACAAAAAAGATCTAATTGATATTGTGAAACCATTAGTTAACCCAAACGTGGTAAACGCTTTACATTGCGAGTTACCGGTCCTAGCAAGGCTGCAGCATGACCTTGTAAAAAGCTTTCCCACAACAAAGTTCTGGCATTGTAAAAACTTTGTTATCGACATTCTAAACAGTGGGGAGGCAAGAAACATTCTAACAAAAGAGCACGAACGTGCTCACAGGGCAGCACAGGAAAATGTAAAACAGGTTCTGTCAGACTATTACTTTCCTAAAATGACCAAATTAGCGAATGAGATAGTTTTAAATTGTCGAGTTTGCTCAAAGGGAAAGTACGACAGACACCCTAAAAAACAGGAACTCGGCCAGACGCCAGTTCCTTCTCGAGTCGGAGAAATGTTACACATTGACATATTCTCTACAGACCGCAAACTTTTTCTTACATGCGTTGACAAACACTCTAAGTTCGCGATGGTCCAGCACATAGTGTCTCGCACTATTGAGGACCTAATCCCGCCTTTACTCACGCTGATGAACATTTTTCCGCAAACAAAACAAGTGTATTGCGATAATGAACCAGCGCTAAAATCAGAGACAATAACAGCATTACTCCTTAACAGCTTCGGTGTTAACATAGTAAACGCTCCACCATTACACAGCACGTCCAACGGGCAAGTCGAGCGCTTTCATAGCACACTGGCAGAGATAGCCAGATGCCTCAAGTTACAGAGAGGTATAAACAATACGGTCGAGCTAATAATGCACGCTACAATAGAGTACAACAGGTCGATACATTCGGTGACCAGGAAAAAGCCCATAGACATTTTGTATGATAGCTCGCAGGCGACTCAGCAGAAGGTTAGGGAGAGAGTAGAAAAAGCGCAGTTAGCGCAAAACTCCAGATGCAACCAGAACAGACAAAACAGGGTGTTCGATGTTGGCGAGAAAGTTCTCGTAAAAACAAACAGGCGACTAGGGAACAAGCTCACCCCACTTTGCACAGAGGAAAGAGTAGAAGCGGACTTGGGGACAACAGTCCTCATTAAGGGGAGGGTGGTCCACAAGGACAACCTTCGATAAATTAGTAATAAGTTCTATAACTTAAGGGCGACCTCACAGACCGATTACGTTACGTTACAGGTTGTATGCGACTCTACTGTTAACACTGGGGACGGTGACGGCACGGATTACGGACTATTCCCATTCGGACTACATACCCATTACGGACGGAAACGTACTAGTTTGGGCCGACTATGACTTCCTAAGACACACGACCAACCTTTCGGAATTTTCTCGAATGATCGACGAGACAAGGAAACTGACGGACATGTTCCCACACTCCCATATGCGAAAGCTATTGGAGGTGGATACGGGACACTTACAGGACATGCTATCCGCACTCGAGGTACATCACCGTCATGCAAGGAGCCTTGATTTCTTAGGTACGGCCCTTAAGGTTGTTGCGGGTACGCCCGACGCACAGGACTTGGAGGACATTAAAATGACTGAGGCAGAACTGATAAGATCGAACAATAGGCAAATAGAAATAAACTCTAGAACTCAGACAAAGATCAACTTACTGACCGACACGGTTAATAAAATCTTAAAAATAGCCAAAACCGAACAAACGGACACCGCACATCTGTATGAGACGTTGCTGACACGCAATAGAATACTCACCAATGAAATAGGAAATCTCATGCTGACTATCACGTTGGCAAAATCAAATATTATCAATCCAAACGTATTAGACCACGCTGATCTTGAGTCGGTCCTCATGAACGAACTCACAGGGACAACAGTAACTGACTTGTTAGATATAGCTAGTATTAAGATTTTCCAATCCACTAATGTTGTTAAGATAATAATAAAATACCCAAGAATTAGCGGATCTTGCCGGAAGGTGACTATAATTCCAGTCGCACACAACAACACCGTCTTGCAGCTGTTGGACAACGTGGTTGCGGAATGCGGGAAACAAGTCTTGGCGGTGACCAATTGCAAGCCAACGACGACGACCACGTTCTGTGAACTCTCACCAAGCGAAACTTGTGCCCAGGGATTACACTCAGGGAGAGTGGCTCATTGCGCAACGCAGCCAAGCAATTTGGGGCCCCTTACCATAGTTGACGACGGTATAATGGTCATCAATGATCGGCCGGCCACCATAATGGTAGACGACAACCCGGAAATCGTCACGTCTGGAACTCAGCTGGTCATGTTCGACCACCATGCGCTGATCAACGGGATAAAATACGTGAACCTAAACAACATTCAGGAACGGTTCCCAGGGGTTGCAGCATCGCCACTGTTGAATATTACGGGTCACAGTGCCACTCTCAGTCTTCCATATCTCCACCGCTTAAGCGAAGAAAATCTCAGTCACATCAAAGAGATAAGAGGTGACGTCGTTTCTGGAACCAGGTCCATGATGGCAATCGGATCAGGCATCGTGATTGGCGTCCTAGTCTGCGTTAGCGTAGCCCTCCGACAATACTTCCAGAAGAAACGGGCCGCCATGCAAATTGACCGGATGCTAAAAACCTATAGCGTGACCAGGGACGGTCAGTCTTTGGAGGGGGGAGTAGTTAACTGTGAGCGCCCAGCGGACCCAAACAGAAAAGAGTATTCCCGTGGCGGGCCCGCTGTAGCGGCTGAGTCAGCGTTCTCAACGGTCAGCGAGAACGCTCCAAGCCGGGGCGTCAAGTTCAACGACGCCGTCGGCCCGCGGAACTAACTCAGCGTCTGCAATTTTGTTGCACAACGTCCGCTGGGTAACATGATACCCACACGAGGCGCAAGCTCTGCAGATTCTCCGGCGTGGCTACCAAGAGCCAGCGCCGACTGCGGCAGCGCCGCCGGCAGCGCTAAGCTAGATGTTAAGAAATCCAAATTTGTATCTTTAGTTTATAATTGAATAACAAAAGCGGCACACGGCCCTTAAATAAAGTAAATTGTATTCTCGCTTAGTACGTCGAGTATTATTCTAATTTACATATTCAAAAACACCGGAAAATGTGAACAAAAAGGGACCATTTAACTTGGAAAATCTAATAAAAACTTTGTTGATATTTGTGCAAGTAAAGAAGCATTCTGTTCGGCCTACTGTGCTCGGGGTTTAACTCAATTATAATGCATAAATTTGTTTTTTGTTAATGTTTGCTTTGTGAAGAATTCCAATAATCAATTTTTCAGCCATGTTTACTTGCTTAACAGAGTGCTAACATTTGTGCTAACAGCAGACGTGTTTCGCCTGTTAAAAGCTGCTGTTAAATTAACAGTATGCGCATAAACTGTGAGAGAGAAAAAAAATGTTAGATAACAATAACAGACGGCGAGAGAGCAGCAAGTGTTACAATAACAACAATAACTGTAGACAGCTGCTCAGCTGTTTTTAGCTGCGTTTCGTGCTTTGTCCTTGACAAGGTTTTGTTTTTCAACTTTTTCCTATACACGTGTGTATGTGTGCGTGTCCAAATGAGAGAGGTGGAAAAGAAAGAAGAGAGAGAAAGAGCACGGCATAGGCAAGTAGTTAAAGAGCGACTTTCAGCGAGAAGTAGAGGCACAGCATGGCCATTTTATGCGCGGTATTCATTTACTGAATGAAAAAGAAAAGCAAACGAATTTTTTTCTGCTAAGAAGGAAACATTTTGCGTGGGCGTTCTTGCTTTCCTCTTAAGTATATCTGTATATATTTTTATATATGTGTATTTATGTTTGTATGTATATCTCCTGGTCTTGGTGTGTCTTACGTTCGCGTGCGATTGGCGCATAAGTTTTGTGCACCATCAAAATTGTTTGATAGTTTCAAGACAGCCCAGCAAAACCCACAGGACTTTCACTTTCGGTCATTAATTGCGGTATTGTAAACCACAGAAAATGTTTTCTCTTTGCTTCTAAGTATTGCACGCCTTTCAGCCATTCTTCCTGTTTCTTGCCATATTTTATTGCTTGGGGTAGAACGCACTTTGGAAATTCCAATTGAATATCTTGAGCCGCAGATCGCACCTTTAATTGCCGCCATTTTGTGCTGGATATTCTCATTTTAACGGCCGCACACGTGTCTTTACAGCCTGACGTCTTTTCCCTCTTCCCTTTAATCCCATCTCCATAATATTTGATGTCCCTCTGGTATTTGTTTTAAGTGCTGCTGTTACTCCTGCTCCTTCCCCTTCTACTAGTCCCTTAGCTTGTAGCACTGCTCCTGCTGCGTGTATGTTAATTGAAACGTTGATAAATTGTTGACTTGGCCGTTTTGGCAACCAGCAACTGACAGTTATAGATGTATGTGTGTATACGTGTTTGTTTCTTTCTGTGCATGTTGTTCTGTATAGGTGTATATGTGTGTGTGCAGGTGAGCGTCTATATGAGCTAATTAACTTTCTTGTATTTATAGTCGACCCTTAAGTTAGGCTACAAGTTCAGGGTGTAGCCACACTCCATTCTCCATAGCTTATCACTTTTCTTAAGCAGTACCTTTAACGCGATTTAAATAAATCTGTTGTATTTTAGAAAACACGCATTGTTCAAAAGACCACATTTGAGACCACAAATTTCATAGATGAATTATGAAGAATCCGTGCATATTTACTGTTTTAATGTCTGCAAAATACTTTTAGTTGTGAATAAAGTAGTGCCTCAAAGCATACAGGACTTTGAGTGTTTCTTAGCCTCTTGGCCCTGAAAGGTAAGAAGAACTGGCAAACAAGCTATCTAAGTTAGGCACTTTGCAAGCGCTACGTATGCATAATTTACCAAGCAGATGAATACAAGGGAAAACAGAGACAGAAGGAACGAATAAAAGTGACCTAAGCGTGTCATTTAATCTGTGCATAATTTTGATATCTGACTTAATATCAGCGTCTATTCGCACTATTTGCAAATACACTGAGAAAAATACTTGAACTTATTAAAATCACATCGGCATATACAAATTGTGACTGTTTGCCTGTCAACCAAATATTTAGTTAACCGATGCATTCGCTTTAATTTCTTTGCTTACGCGTAGCTCAACAGTCAATGACGTATACGCCATGTTATACAGACTTTTAACTGTTAGTGGTGAAAGCACCGATATGACTCATCCACCTATTCGCGTTTTGATCTAATTATTGACCTATATACGAGTGTTTTGATTAATGTCAGACATTTGTTTTGTCCTCTCTCTCGCTCTATATATCTATTTTTCTGTCTGTCTGTCTCACACATGCTGCGACAACTTAATTGTGTCTCTTGGTTTTGTTGCTTCTGTCATAGTCATCATCATCGTCATCACCATCGCCCTGGGCCAATTGATTTTGTCATGCAACCAAAACCAAATCATATTTTAGGCCGTTACCAAGCCCCTTCCCCATCCCCTTTTCCTTTACCTCTCCCATTCCACTGCGCACCTATGAATTTGCTATTCGTCACGACCCTAACATTGCCTGACATTTGCGAATAGTTTGTGGAAACCATACAAGAGTTTGCTTTGAGCTCATGCTCAAATTAAATATAATTGAAATTTATGCGGTGACATATGTTGCCAACCTGTTATGATTGTAAGTTCACCTTATTACCAAAAAGATAATAATTAAATTTGTACGCAATAAACGGAAATAAATTGGTGCAAACAATGACTTATTAGAACGACAATTAATAGATTTACTAAAGCTGATTTAATATATTTTTAATTTAACTATGGGTAAGAGAAGACTTTCAACTAATATATTTGCAAATATGCAGAGTTAATAAGTTTTGAAAAGCATAACTAAATGTGGATAAATTTTAATATAGTGTTAACAATCAACTGTTATATGTTCAAATTGAACAGGTACAAAATTCTACATTTAGACTTTTAGCAGTTAGTTAACAAAACCATCTTGCGATAAAAATAAGCATTTTAGCCACTGTGCTTGGCTATGCATATGGTTTTGTTTATGAATGCCGCGTTGTGCTGAGTACAGTGAGATCATCTGTTTCTCTTTGAATTCACCGGTTGTTTTTTATACCCTGTGATCATAAAATATTGGCACAATAGTTTATTGGTTTTCTAGAACTGAACATACTAACATTATGTTTAATATGACAATTTTGATATTACAAATTGATGTATTTTAAAAACTTTCTACGTTTTGTTCTTTGTTTGGTAGCAGAGTGTAGACGTAATTTATTCATTAATATTATTATTTATGCACTTAAAGTAAAAAAAAAATCAAAGCGTCTAACAAATTATTTAGCTTAAAAAAAGTTGACACTTGTTAATGACAGCTGACATTGGCGTTGTCTTATGTACAGGGTAACGAGCAGTCGCGACCGATCGACGACTACGATTTTAATTGCCAGAGAGCGTACTTATCGGCTGTTCCACCACTCGCTCTCTCTTGAGCTCTTTTCGACCTAGCGGTTTTACGCTTGTATTAATCGTTTGTTATTTCAGTTATCAAGAACACGTCAACTGCTAAACATATAAATATCGAGTGTATTGTGAACATAGAAACATAGTTGAGTCTTATGGCTTATCAATAAAAATTGGAATTATTCTGTAGTAGATAGTAGATAGAAAAGTACAATTCGATAATACAAATAATAAGATTGAATCATAAGTAATATTAAATTAAATTGACAATGTCGAACACAAATTTTGTGCAGTTAAATAATTATTGTCTTGTGGAAATACTCAAGCAAATAAAAATAAATTGCGAACTAAAAAACAGAACGGACTTGGATATTAAAAAATATTCAGATCTTATCAACCTTGCGCTAACGTGTGAATGGTTTCGCGATGTGCTCTGCGAGTGGGACACTCGACTTTATGACAGACTTGAGATTGATCACAAATACTTTGCTGAATCAAAAAGTGTGGTTGTGAGCTTAGACAAAATTTATAAACGGCTTCAAGAATCTTCGCACAATGATAAAAAAGGTTTTTGGAGAGTTTACATTAATGCTCTCAAATCGAACACCCAATTGAAAAAGATAGAAATCAAGTATTTTGGGGAAACACTCAATAGAGATGATGGAGAAATACTGGCTATGTTCTTAAGTGCGATTGAAAACAAAGGAAAATTAAAGGAACTCACTATTAACATGAAAGGTGAGTTTGAGCACTTTCTGATCTGAATAATAAATTCTAATTTGTTTATTTGATATTTTAGGATGGACTCTTGATAGACTACCACAGTTACGACACTTGATGCACCTTTCATTAAATACAAAATTAAATGCAATTCATTTAGTTGATTTCTGCAAATTAAGTTCTGCTTTGAGTCGATTGGATTTAATGAGCAACGAAATAGATGGATATATCACAGATATTGTACCGCATTGTCAAAAGCTTAAGGATCTAACTTTTATGCCTAAGAGCGGATCAAATGGTGCTGATTATGTTCAGTTCGCTAAGCTACAAAATTTGGTTAACTTAAGGATTGTCGGAGTAGATGAAAGCGTCTCTGTCGCCCCGCTTATCAGGTCGTTGGCCATTAAGGAACCCAGTACCCTTAAAAAACTGATTATAGATGAAGCACGCATTGAAAGTACGGATGTAATAGAAGCATGTAAGATAAAATCCCTGCAGGAATTGAAATGCAGACTTGTGGGCATTGATAATTTTTCTTTAACTATGAGTCGATCATTGGATAATGATCTTCTGTCTTTGAACTTTGAAGATGATCAAACCGATGCAACTCATTTAGCTTTTTTATCAAATCTGACAAGTATAAGGAGTCTGCGTATTCGTGGGCAGCACTCAGTCGGTACATTGAAGTCGCTCTTTAAGCAGATTGCTGAGAAAAAATCGGCGAACTTAAAATGCTTTAAATCAAGAGGCAATAAAACTATTGCAAAGCTCAATAACGAGGAAATTCAAGAAGTTCTTAAAATCGAATCTTTGACAACTTTGAACTGTTGCTACTCCGATACAAAATTCATGGAATTTCCAAAACAATTGCCTAAAATTACTTCTTTAACAATAGAATCGCTTGAAACTGGTTCAATGCGAAATCTATTTAAAGCTTTTGCGCAACAGATATCTTCAGAACTTAATGATTTGACGATTGAAGGATCCCCCCTGAGTCTAGAAGACATAACTGAAATTTCTCAAATTAGCTCACTAACTGAGTTGAGTTGTAAATTTATAAATATCGATAGTATTATCCAAATAGCGCATCATGCCAAACTCCAGTCACTTATGATAAGTTCGAAACATGAGCTTAATGACTTCTGCCTTGCGATTCTTAGATTTTACGAGGACTCCAAGGGCAATATCAGCATATACAGTTCAGAAAATTGTATAACCCTAGATAAAATTACAAGAGCACTATCGATAACAATGACACCAGAAATTTATTCACGCGATCTGAAACCTCTAGCCAGCCTACCAAGCTTACCAAATCTAAGCATCTATGGAAGACGTAATCGAAACTCTCTAACCGATCTCTTGGCAGCTTTTGGCTGTAGGGCTTCTACAGTTCTTCAAGAACTAGTGATTGGTGATACTCCCGCCAGCCAACGGGAAGTAGAGAAAATTGCTCAAATTAAGACATTGAGATATTTGGAATGTGGATTCTCTGATCCTGATAGTATAAAGCTACTTAAGGATTTGCCAGTTCTGGAATCACTGAGAATTACATCGTCGCACAATTTCACTGACATAAAAGATGAAGTATTTCAAGTGCTATTGGGATGCTCAAATCAAATAACTGTTATACGACATTTCCGGGAGATTACACTGAACAAAAACTTGAGCAAGCTAACAATTTTAAACAGTTCCTATGATGGTGAAGTGCACAACGCCCAGGAATATCGTCCACTTGGTGAATTGCCAGGATTGAAATCTCTAGAAATCAATGGTAGACACCAACTCGGAACGTTTAAAGATCTTTTTGGATCATTAGCTCTGAAGCAACATTCATTACTGGAAGAGATAATTTTTAAACCACAAGATACTGATTCGGAAAGTTTAAAAGGAACTCAAATTAAATATGAGGAAACTTTAGAGTTAACAAAAATTGACTCTTTGAAAAGACTTGAATGTGGATTTTCAGATGGGAAGTGTGTAATGCTTCTGACTAAACTACCAAACCTACAAGAGCTTACAATAACCAGATATCCAGATGGTTCACTTGGGCCTTTTTTACATGAGCTCTCGGCAAAAGAACATTACAATCTTCAATCCCTGAGCCTATCAGGAAACTCACTAACATTTGAAGAGGTGGAACAGTTGTCTAAAGTCAACAATCTTAAAAGATTGAAGGTCACTTTGGGTGATGGGCAAAATGTTGAGCTGTTGGCCAAGATAAAACGACTGGAAGAGCTTTCTATAGGAGCTGATGAATGCGATTCTTTGGAGACATTACTTCGTGCATTGGCATCTGTTGAATCAAGGAACCTTCTAAAGTTGTCAATAACAAATCGATCATTATCATTTAAGGAACTGATGTTAGTTGTTGAAATAAAAAACTTACGAAAATTGTGCTGTAAATTAAATGACTCAGAGTGTCTTAAGTTATTAATTAGACTACCAGATATAATCGCATTAACTCTGGAATTGGATGAATGTGATACGAAGGGCATTGAAAACTTAGCACAGTTAAATAACTTATCACATTTGGAAATTATTGCACCAGAAAACAGCTCACTCACATCACTTTTCCAACAATTAGCGAATATGGACTCTCAAATATTACAGAGCCTTTTCGTCGGTGGAAAAGATATAGACTCCAGTGAAATGGAGGCGATATCGCGGCTCAAGTCTTTGAAAAGACTACAATGCGGATTCGACGAGGAAGTATTCTATGAATCTCTGTCGGAATTAACAAATCTTGAAGTGCTGCACATTACATCATATCTTTACTTTGACGACATTTCCCAAAAGTTGCTTCAAATTTTGCAAAAGTGTCATAAAGTTAATGACATTAAACTACAATATGGTAGCCGATTCGTAGGTTTCCAGTTTGTACACGACGCCTTGAATATTCTCAAAAAAGTTAGAAATACTCAAGTACAAAAGCCTCTACGAATACACATACCTTATTTTGGAGGGCTCACACCAGAACAAGTGAGTTACATTAATGTCCATACAAATTGTTTTCAACTGTACATTTGTTTATCTCTTTACAGATTGCTATATCGGATGGAAAATATTTGAGTATTTTAAGATATATGGGCTAGCCAATATGAATTAAAAACTGTCTTTATTAAATCTATAGTTTGTGATTGTTTTTTTTTAGTCACTCATACTTTTTACAACGTGAAAAATTTAAATTATTTTATTCTTACAGATACATACTTAATGTCAAAAAACTATACGTAGTTAAACGACCTTTTCTTATCTATTTCATTAAGAGAATTGTCAAAATATTATAATAAACCATCTGAAAATTAAAGCTTTTTATCTGTGAAATCATTTTATATATAGACAGAAAATTGAACTATGAAAAATGTTGTATATTAACAGTCACATTTGTATAGAAACGACTTATTTGCTAGCCCAGGGGTTACTCGCCTTGCTGCTTCTATTCCTATAAAAACACAGAGTATATGATGAAATTACAGGGAAAAAGAACTAAAAAGAAAAAGCATGTAAGCTTCAAAATATTTAATAAAAATATTCCAACAAATTAAAAGACTAGTAGGACTAGATGCAGTCTTGCGTGCCCACTGTAAAAGGCCCTACACATATCAGTGCTCATTTTCCAAAGAAATAAGGAATTGTCAACCAAGTTGTTCTACGGGATCTGGAGGATATAGTGCCCCGTCTGGCGTTGCGGGTTCGAGTGCAGACAATGACAGCACTTTATTTTATTTTTAAAATTTCAATTCAAAAAGTTTAGTTTACATTAAATACAAATTCGCATTACTAGGGGAGTACGGGGTCTTTTACTGTCGGCTCGGTCGACTGTAGCCTTTCTTAGTTGTTAAATAATGTTATTAATGTGTATACCCTATTTCCAGAGTACTTTGAGTTCGCTAAAATAATGTGGCACATTTTCTTTGGTAGAACTTAAGAGACGCTTTAAATAAGCGGATGGTCGTTTAGGTTTCTCAGAAGCGAAATGTGCATAACAGGAAGAAGGAGACGAGGAGACGATTAGCATGTACACAACAGAAAACGTAGAGTTAGTAGAGATCGGTCGCAACCAAACTCAACTCAACATTATGTACAGTGCACATTGCGTACATTGTGTACCTTTTAATAAAAAAAAAAAACGATGACTTCCTCTGTGTTATAGGTAAAACTATACAAACGTAATTGAGTGGATCGGCTACAACTTAGCGATTTATGATACCAAATTAAGTGCGCGATCAGTAGAATTCCCAGATCATTTGTTTAAATATTTCTGTAAATGTACTTGAAGTAAAGGTTGCATATGCACTCGAGGATTAATTTGTTTTGTGCTTAAACAGAGGACACTGCACTGTGAAATCGACTCCATTTAATACATAAATTACATTTGGGCCCGAAGGGAGTTTCCTTTGTTTGGTCCATTCATTATCGACTTTTTCGTTATCTGGATTTTCAGTCAGCTGCATATTACGTACACGCCATGACTGCCAGTGGGCATTGTCAACGCACAGGAGGACGGATGAACGTACGCCTGGACGGACGGACTAACGGCGTATGCAAAATATGTGAATGTAATTTGCATTTAGCCATTGGACAATGCACAAGGCATACATTTTAGCCATTTGCTCGAGTAGAGTAACTAAATTTTTGTACCGTTAATGGCAACGCCTGCTAATTTGGCAACTAATGCATGGCCACGCCCACATTAAGTGTGTAGGTCACAAATGCTATGAAAATTAAACTCAATTAGGGCAAATGAGATGCATATTTATGCATTCTCTGTGTGTCTGTGTACGTGTGCCTGTGCATTGTGGCTTAAGCAGTTTGAAAGCTTTAAGCAGCTTTCGCTGGCAAAAAGTGCAATTCAGTGTGTCCACGTATTGTAAACATTTTTTCAGTGCCAACTCAAGGATATCCTTGATGTTTGCCCACCAGAACCAACAGAAAAATACGAGAAGGACAAAGAGTGGAAAGGAGAAAGTGAGTGAAAAAGGTGGAAAAGGGGCAAAGGGGAAAATGGAGGAACCTTAAATAAATGCATCCTGCAATTATGAATGAAGAGTAAAACTGTGGCCAGGCAACAAACGATGTGTCAGGAAACATCACAAAGCTCAGAAGAAGAGGAAACTCTGCTCACCTCTGTGTGTGTGTGTGTGTGTGTAAGTGTGTGCGAGCCACAGAGCGGCCAAATATTAAATGTCCAGCAATGTTGCGACTTAAAGGCTTAAAGTTCGCCGTCATTTTATATAACTCTTTGCTGCTTCCCTTTCTCTCTATTTGACTCTGTTTCTGTCTCTTTTACTCAGCCTGTTCGTGTATTTATGACCTCGCTTAAGTGCATAGCCTTCAAAATTACTGTGGGTGTGTGGGTTAGTGTGTGTATGTGTGTAACATTGGAACTCGCTTTCTATGCTTTTCCAGGCGGCATTCATTACTCAACGCAGTCGAAACATTAACACAAGCTCACATATTAAAAAACACACAGACACACACACACACACACATACATCAACAGAATTCCACATTCAAGTTCGTCGCACATGGCGCCACATTTACTTCCGCAAAATACCACACTGACAGCAAATGTGGGCGTGACATTTTATAACTTTAGTTTTATGACTTTTTATTAAATAAAAATCTTATTTAATATAATAATATTTAAACATTCTTAAATAAAACAATTTTTCATAAAAAAAAAATATAAATAAAATTAAATATAAATGTCGTACACTAATTTAAAAAAAAATAATTTTTTGATCATTATGATTCTTTGTTTCAAAATATTTCTATAATTGCAAATATTATTTACTTTTACTTAAACTAATTATAGCTTTACTTTATTTATTTAATAATTTATTTTTAAATTAACATTTTATACGCAAACATTTTTTGATTAAAACTTAATTGTTATACATTAATGTTAAACAAAATATATTTAAAATACAACTAATTTGACCAAATATTCACATGTTTATGGAACAATTTATTCTTAAGTAACGTAGAGTTATATTTAATGTTTCAGAGATGCTGAGAATTTTTCGTTCATTTTTTTACTATTTACAAAATTAAACTACAAGTTCTTTTTTAGCTGATTGATAGTTTTTCACCACAGTGCAGCCCTTGGAGACCTCAATGCTATGCACTTTGAGTGCGAGCATTAAATACGCCTCACAGGGGCAGCCAGCCACACCCACAAGCCCTTCTCTTACCTCCTTTGGGTGACTGCGACTGCTGCTCATTTTATAGTTTCCATACAACAAATGCAACAGCAGCAAGCAACAAAATTGTGCACAAAGGCAGAGGCAGAACTAGTGATGGGATGGCAGAAGGGGATTTGGGGATTTTGGGAAAGGGCGTTAATGGGGTAAAGGAGGAAAAGGCTTTTGAGAGCAACAGACAAAGCGTGAATGTCGGGACATTAACTACAACAACTGCTCATAATAATAATAATGAGCTTGGTTATATAGTATATGTATGTGTTGGTGTGTGCAACTGTATGTGTGTGACTGCATAAAGTCCTGTTATGCGCATTACTGTCATTCCCCCATTCTTCTTTTTGCTTCACGCATTTTATGTATCTGCATTTGTATCTAAGATTGTGATTCTATCTGTAAAAAGTAGTAGGCGTATCTTTACCCCACGAGCGGCTTCTGTTTAATTACACTGCAAAGATACCAAACCAACAACAACAACTAAAAGAACAACAAATCTTGCAGTTGCTCAAATATTGCATTGCCAAAGGCATCGAAGATGGAAACTGGTTTACTTTCAACTGGGACAACAGAGCCTCTACTTTTTTGTTTAATGGCTCAAGATTACAATTGTAAGAGCGCCCAGACATAAAAATTAAAATTTAAATTCACTCGAATTAGAATGTTTATTTCAATTAATTTTAAAAATATTAAGCCCAGTATATAGAGAACTGTATACGTAAATTAAGAATAATACTTTTTATACTCTCTGCAAGAGTATATTGGGTTTGTGAAAATGTATGTAACAGGCAGAAGGAGGCGTGGCAGACCCCATAAAGTATATATATTCTTGATCAGCATCACAAGCCGAGTCGATATAGCCATGTCCGTCTGTCCGTCTGTCCGTCTGTCTGTCCGTCTGTCTGTCCGTATGAACAAACAGATTTCAGAGATGGTAAGAGCTACAAGGTCGAGCTTGGTCTCAATCGATCACATATTTAGTCAGTCAATACAAGAATCTTTTTGTTTTTTGATGCCACGCCCCATTCGCCCACCATGAGCAAAAAACCAGGCACACCTCGGAAAAAATCCGTGTTTTCGGCGAATATCTCAGTAACTATGGCACTTAGGATCACCAATTTTGGTATGGAGGTTCCTAGAGATTGAGTAAATGTCATGCCATCAAAAATTTTGGGCTGCCACGCCCCCTTTTCCGGTAGGAACTAAAAAACTTTAATACGTTTTTAAGGCATTTCTTCTTATTGTAGAGTATTCTAATTTATAATTCGTGTGGAGACTAACTATATCAAACTATCCTGAAAGGTGCATTAAAATCGGACCATAAACAAGAAAACTAGAAGCGTTACAATATTGATAACTGAATGCAATATCGTGTATGAGTGCAAGCGAGATAGTAACATACAAGCACTTGAGCGGCAGCGCTCAATGTATGAGTGCAAGCGAGACAGAAACATACAAGCACATGTTCGAATGTTTTCGCTGCCTGTGTGGCGGCAGCGCTGCCCACAGTCGCTGGCCGCGCCGAATACACACATACATACATATATGCATCATATATCGTCTTTCGTATGTGTATTCGCATACAGACAAACATATGTATGTGTGATTATGCTTAGATTGTTTTTGTTTCAACGTGTTTTAATGCAAGTACTACACATTGTAATATCTCGATACCGATTTTAATAATATAATTCGTAGAAAATGCAGAGAGTATTATACGGTAGGGCGTGCTCGACCGTACTTATCTTACTTGTTAGTTTTGTCATTTGAATTTCTAGCTAACTAACTCATCCAATTGCATCAGCCTTCCCTTAAATTCTGGCCACTACTGTAGAACTGGCAAAATTAAAATCAATTGCATACAATCAGGCTGCTTTATTAAATTTAGACAGCTTTCTTTTAAGCTAATTAATAATAGTTAGCAGAGTAATTGAACAGTTGTTACAAAACAAAAACATTGGCGTTTCCCATTAAGCAGATAATATATTAAATATATATTCTTTTTGAACTACGACATACAAAACATCTTATTGGTAATACTTTTTGTTAAATTATGGTTAACTTAAGGAATATAAAAGTAATTCATACGATAAGTTTATTTTAGTGAGCAAATTAAACACCTTCTGCAAAATTTTAAAAAGACTAAAGATTTTTTCCAATGATTGATGACATTTAACGACTATCAAATAATATTACTTAGTATTAAACTACTTATAGTTTATATGGTTGTAAGTTCTTGATATTCCTCAAAAGTTCTTTTCTCCAAAAAACCGACTTTGAAGG
Source organism: Drosophila acutilabella (assembly GCA_035046005.1). Taxonomy (NCBI): domain Eukaryota; kingdom Metazoa; phylum Arthropoda; class Insecta; order Diptera; family Drosophilidae; genus Drosophila; species Drosophila acutilabella. Next base: position 2,235,669 of record JAWNOK010000026.1, on the reverse strand, counting down.
CACAAACATTCTTTTCTGACTTTCGTTATATTTTTCTCTTGTTTCCGTTGCAATTTTTCATATGGCGGCTTTGGTTGTTTGAGAGCGCACATTTCAAATGCAACTTGACATTGGATTTAGTGTCGAACACATGAATTGTAATGTGAAATTTTCAAGGTTTGCCGCTGGAGGAAACAACATTTGGCATTGTCCTGCATAAATCGTTGGAAAGTTCGATCAATCAGAGCTGCGCTGCAAAAAATTAACCACATTTTATTCCTGAATATTTTATATAACCATAATTTCAATTGAGGCTAAACTGAATGCCATTTGTGTTTATACATTTGTGATTATTGTGATTATATATCAAACATAACATAATCCTTCATGTATTTGCTATTTTTATTGTCTGTTTGGAATGCAAAGGCAAATTACACCAGTAAAAAACTGCTACAACGCAAAATAGATTTCAGATTTATAAACAAAATTTGTAGTTTGCTCTTTGGTATTTTTCGCAAGAAATTCAAAAAGTTTTTTTATCCTAAGCACTTAATTGGCTTTTTGTTATTCACTTAAAACTTCTTTTTATACCCTTCCGGAGGGTATATTGTTTTTGTCACGGAGTTTGTAACACATTGAAGGAGGCGTTTCCGATCCCATAAAGTATATTTATTCTAGATCAACAGCCGAGTCAATATAGCCATGTCCGCCTGTCCTTCTGTTTCTATGCAAACTAGACTTTCAGTTTTAAAGCTATCTTAATGAAATTTGGCACAGATGTGTATTCCCTTTGTACGCAGATCATTTGTTAAAATCGGATGACTATATCATATAGCTCCCATAGAAACAATCTGAAAATGTTTAGCATGAAAATTTTCTGTGTCTTTTGAACGATTTGAACCAAATTCACACAATATGCATTTATTATCATTTACCATCTGCCGACCAAATTTCTTTCGGATCGGACAACTAGTCATGTAGCTGCCATAGGAGCAATCGGTTCGAATGTTAAGTTTGAAAGTTTTCTATGTCTTTTGAGCGATTTTAACCAAATTCACACAATACACGTTTTATATAAATTTCAATGTGCTGACCAAATTATATTCAAAGTACTATATCCAATAGCTACCATATTTAAAATAGGTTATTGAAACCAAATTAACCAATATGCACGACTGCAAGGGTATATAATCTTCGGTGAGTCGAAGATAACCGTTTTTTCTTGTTTAGTTTTAATTTTTTTTTTTTTTTTGCAAATAACGGCAGAGTTAGCTAAATGCTAGCACATTTCACATACTATTTCTGAATAAGACAATTGAATAAAGTACGTTTTTAAGTACTTACTATATGAGGTAATAGAAAATGCGAACTTGATATGTAATGAAATCTTTTATATGTTGCCGTGAATTACTATTAGCTTTATTATTATTAATTTAGTTTATATAGTGCCCCCAAGAGTTTTAACTGGTTTAGGATTATCTTTCATGCAAATTTGTTTTACTATATATTATCTACAGACATAAACTAATTAATGATGTTGTTTTGCTTTCAGGTTCGTTGCCCATTACAACAATTTCTAATCTACTTACAAATAATAATGCAATTAATAACTATAAACACACACAGCTAAACGACATTTAACTCAATAAACACATTCAACGAACTCAATACACAAACTCAACATAAGAACTAGAATTAGTCTGGTCCAACAATTACAATCTAGAATCAAACAAACAAACAAACCAATGATTACAATTGCAGCACAGCAAACACACAGATACAGCGCAAATACAAATACAAATACCAAAACAAATACAAATACAATATCAAATATCTAATATCCAATATCAAATACCAGAAATATGCATATTGCTAATTAAATTATGAATACGTAAAACTAATTAAACAACAATGCTCGTATAACAGCTATGCCCACATATATATGTTCAACCTATATCCAGCTATTCCAATAGATATATACTTGTATACTATATATATCCATATCCATACATGTATGTCAATATTTGTGCAACAGTCAACAGTCGAGAAAAAAAGAGAAAGAAACATAAAACAAACAATAACAAACTAAATAAAAAATATATAATTATCAAAAAATGTCTAATATCTAATATAGACTGTTTACTCTTTTATAAATGTCTGCCTAAATGTACACACATTCTTTGCTGTTGTTTACTAGACGTTCTTATACTCGTAATACCTACCCATAATAAACAATACAACAATAATATCGTTCCATGTACATATATATATCTATATAATATTAAAACACTTGTAATGTGCCTTCATATGATAAACTTTACTTGATGCGACTGCTATGCATTGCTATGACTATCTATCCAAACAAGTTTCATACGACTACGATATCCACCTCTAGATATGCCTATGTAAATATAGATATTATTATCATAATGCAGTTATCCTTGCAAAATTATAATTTTCTATTTAACATTATTGAATTGGATATACATAGGGAGCAGCCTGAGATATTGGATGCACTCGTAGTACTCGTAGTACGTGTTCGACCCTGCCGCTAAATTCCTTTCAAATACGGCCAAACAAAATGTGCGTTTTTCTTTGTCAAACAAATTATTTGTTTGTTGTTCCTCTCTATTTTTTAATTCATTTACAAAACACTTACTCTTTTCTGCTTTTTCAAAAACATACAAAACTAAAAACATTTCGAAAGTCTAGCTTAAACTAAGACGTGATGTTTTTTAAGAAAAATGCATGCTGCTTGCCTACAATTTAACACTTTTCTTAAACGACTCTTTTCTCTTATAAACATATTTTTATCTTATACAGTGCATATTCTTATCGCTTCCTGTTTTCAATACTTGTTCAATTTTCTACTACAGATATTATGTTGTCCAACATAGATATGTCAATCTTATACGACTCATAAACATTCTTTCTTATTCGCTTTTGATACTACTCTTATACGGCTACTATACTCTTTAAATATATTCAATACTCTTTAAATATACCTATACTATTGTGGTATATAATAATTCCATCCAATCTGTACTACTCTTTTAAACTTTTTTGAACCTGTCAATCATGTATATATCCTGTGATCCTCTTCATACGTAAAACACTCACATACGTATATTACTTAAAACACACCTTCCAATCCCCGCTTCATGTTTAACAACATTTTCTTACAACATTTCGCGTTTAAAAAACTTTATACTATACTCAATGCAATGTCTGAATACCTTTAATTATATTACATCAATTTTTTTCTAAACTATTTTTTTTCCAATCAACTTTTTTTGGATTATGCCTACCTTCCAAATAGCAAACTTTTACACCAAATTTTTGGCTCTATGTGCAATTAATAAATTAATCCACCACTTAAAAAAAAAACACCAAAAGAACTTAAAATTAAAAAATGTTCAGCTCGCTCGTTTTCTTCATCTAAAATCTAAGCAAAACAAAAAAATTAAAATAATACTAAAGCGTAAATGAATCAAAAAACTGCAAAAAAATTGGCTGCAATTGAACTAATTGTTTTATGCTTCTAATTATTTTCTGCAAAATTTCTATTGATATTTAAACGACAAACCGATATTTCACCCAAAATCCAAACCCAAAAAATTAACCGAAATTGAAATAATGTCACGTGAAAATTCTCCACGTCATGGTTCGATCCGTCGCCATTTGAACAACAGAGATTCACCAGCGGGGTCGTCGCCGGGCTCACCACATCAATCGAACCATCATCACTACCATCCCCAGCACCAATACCATCAACAGCCACCGATAATGGAGCATGCCGGCGCACCGATATCAACGTCCGCCTCGAATATATCAACGGTGCTGGAGGATGGTGAGAACCCCATTCTGCCGCCTTTGAGCGGCTCAGGACCCAGTCGACAGCGTTCACTGCGCGATCGTCTTAAAGACGGCATCACCGGCAGTTTCTCCTGGCAGTAAGTCTTCTTTTGTTGTTTCTTATATTATTTTCTTAATGCTTTTTAATATTTTTATTATCGAGTTTTTATTTTTTGTTTATCTTAAAAAAACTGCATTTTTCGGTAGTAAATCGGATTGATAATTTTAAGATTAATTGATAAATTTCTTTATTATTACAAAATGTTTGCTAATGAACACCAAATAACGACATCACAACAAAAACAAATCTTAAGCACAACTTAGATAGTGACTCTTATACAACAGTCTTATACCAACCTCTCTAGTAGCACACAGTTAAGAACCCTGTATATTTCAACCTTGAAAAAGCCCCAAATTTAACTTATATTTAAAAATTTATACAGAAATGCCGCACTTACTTCTCAAAACTGCACCGCACATCGCACATTCCAATTCAATATTTTTAGTAGGAATTATTCTAATTTAAAAACTAAATAACAATTTTTTAGTAGTATTTAGCAATGCATAAGATTCCAGTCAAATGGTAAGTGCTACACAACATACTCCTTGAGTATAACGAGGATCTTAAAATCCAAAGAATTTTAGAAGAATCTAAGAAGTTCTGCAATTTACTTTATGCTAAGTTTGGGACACAAGCTGAATTGTGTGAGCATTTATGTTTAAATTCAAAGGAACTACACCAGCATTATAAGAGTAAATCTCTTGTGACCCGATTTATTCACTGTTCTGACAGAGCTATAAGCATTATTAGGAAAATATTTTAATCATGATAAGTCGGATCAAAAATATCCTGCGTATTTTTAAATCAAGCATATATTACATTACAATAGTTTTTACCTATTTGTGGAATAATCAGAAAATTCAAACAAAAATCGATAATAAACTCTGTTAAAAACAGTATAAGAAGCGCATAGTTGTAACCAATAAAAGCCAAGAAATGCCGCATAATAAAATGTATTTCACACAGACTCGTAAATTACTCGCATGAAATCCAAAAAATGGTAGGAAATGAAGAAGAGAAAAAGTGATTGACGTTTACGCATTAAGCATCAGAGCACACACAACGCAGGCGAATCGCAAACGATAACGAAAACGAAAGCACAAATCGCTGACGGAGCGAAACAGAAATAAACTCGACAGTTGTGTAATTTAAATAGTAACAGACAAATGAATCACTGGCCATATATCAATTGAATTTGACATTTTAATTCGGTTCGTCCTGTGTCGAAGACAAGTCGAAAAAACTGGATTGAACTCGATAAACATAACTCAGAAACCAAGTAGCGTTACAGGCATATAACTTTAGTACCAAATTTCTCATAAGGTTTAATATAATTTAGCCTACAACTATCTTCTGAACGAATCTTTGATCAAGTAATTTAATTTTAATGTTCGTTTTTTTATACAGGTATACAAATAATTAAACATTTTCGGAGATTAGCCTAAAAAGAATACCAAAAAACATCTCGAAATAGTGGACTACCTTCATCTATTGTTTGCTATCATAAAATGCCCAACGCTCAACATATATTCTTTAAAACTGTCGATTGAATTACCAAGAAAATTAGTATGTAAGAGCGCCTATTAGACAAGGGCGTGTTAAGAACATCTCATATATTTTTAGTGGAAGCATTTGCAAAAACTTCTGATTAAGCCAGTTTAAAAGTTTGTACCAACATGAAAAACTTTCTGGACACGACATAATCAAAAAGGGAAAAAGCATGAAAAATTCAGAGAACCGAGAGTTTAGTACATAATGTAAAACTATACCCGCTGGGTAAAAGAAAAAGTGATTTTAAGTTTTGTTTTTAATTTTTTTCTTTCACGAACAAGGCGTATGCGTAATATTTCTTGTTCTATTAAAAAGCCATATGCGAAGCTAACTTTCACTTTATAGACTCGTTGTCTTGTTTACAGAATTTTCTATAGACATAACGATTTGCCTGTTGTTGTACACGTAAAACTTGACCTCGAAATCGCTAAACTGGAAGAGAATGGGATTCGGTTTTAATTTGGCTCTTGGCACTGGCACTTAAAACTGGTTATGTGGTTAAGTTTAGTTTGATTTTGTTTTGTTTTGTTATCAGGATTCAAATTGCAGCTGCGTCTTTTGTGTCGTGCTTTTTTAAAGCCCTTCTCAAGACCTAGCTGCCAGGTATTTCATAGCCTTGAAACCCTTTTACGTTAACCTTGATCAACATTGTGGATTTCTGTCTCCTCCTGGTCGTGCTCTTTGTCTTTCCTGCTCAGTCTGGCCAGTTGATTGCATTTTCAAGATGAGCGAAGCGTTTCAGCTTGTTTGTCCACTTTTTAAAATACAAACACATACTTATAAATATGTACATATACTATAAGTATTTATAAGTATTTCACTTGTTTTTTGTATACCTCGCGACACATCCGAGTTTTATTTCTAAAGTTTATACAATGATTTTTTTTACCATGTTATCATATTAAAGACTAAATATTTTCTCTCTCAAAAATTGTTCTTTGTAATATTTGAACATTAACATTCAATGCGCGATGATAAAAATCGTTAATATTATTATATTTATATATAAAAAAAAAACTTAATATACCCCTATACTCTTTTTTAAAGAGTACTGGGTCTAAAAAACCGACAACAACACCGCGTTTGGTCTTCAAATATTCGAGTCTGTATTTTTGATAGTTTACAAAACATTTTTAGTAGCTTTTTAGTGGATTTATACTTGCAAACTTTGAAATCTGTCATCGACTTAAGGGAGGTATTTAAATGTATTTTTTATCGTTTTCCGCATCTGTGACATTAACTGGTAATTTATAAATGGCACATTTAAAATTAAAATTGGTATTTAATAAATATTAAAAAATATTTAAAAAACTACAAAAATTTGAACCTCTGATACAAACTCAATGTAAAGGAAGTTCTATTTTTGGTAGGTATGTATATAAATTATGTAGACTTTCCATATAACCTTGACCTTCTCACGCGTATCCGTTTTAAATCTTTACTCAATTGGTTAGCAAATTTTGGTGCCGTTCAGACTAGTAGTCGTAAGTGTTTGCCCACACACGATTTGTCTCTTGAATTCGCTAATTGAAATGCGATTCGACAAAAACGGACCCATAAAAAACACGTCAACCAAATTTGTATTTTTGAAACAACGTATGCAATTGAAACGCATATATATGTATATAAAACTCAAGATGGGGAAGTGTCAGACAAGCCCCTTGCCTTTCTTACTATTTATACTAATATGATGTGTGAATAATTTTATAGAGTTGATAATGAAAAAAGTTGGTCATAGCAATGCCAAACACGTTCCGAATGGTGTCTGCCTGGAGTAATATTGATGAGATGATGATGATAATAATGTTCTTGGTGATGATCTGAGTCTGTTTGAATGGACGCTTACTTATCCTTTGGGCCATTTTGCATTGAATCGCGTTTGTTCGCATTACTTAATGACAGTCACACTCTCTGACAGACACACTCACATACACGAACACCCACTGACAGTGACTGCAAATAGTTGTTGACCCTGAAACGATGCACACACATTATGGCCGTCATCAACATTGCCCCATAGAAGCAAACGCATCCAGCCCATTACACCGCCGGCCCTCGTCCTCAGCCCCAACACACTAAATAGCTACTAAATTACGTAGGTGTGTGTGTGTCTGTGTTTGCAATTCATGTTTGACTTTCACTTGCAGCTGTGATGAGCTTCAGTGCGCCTGTCAACGTCAACACAACAACAACTACAACAAAACAATATATTGCCGTTTGTAACCGACAGTGTTTCTGTCATTGTTTTTGGCTATAATTTGCATTGATTGCTGGACGCACAGTGGTTCAGTCTGTATTAGAATAAACACTAAGCAAAATCTTCACCTAAAATTAAATTGGCACAGTACACAATTGACAATTTGGAGCCCTTACAAAAAAGTCTTCATCAAAATAATCTTACTTTTTTATAATATGTTCTATTAATCAAATAGAATTTGTAATATATTTATGTAACACATAACACATGTAAAACACATTCAAAATAAGCAATATTCAGTTCTTTTAAATTACAATGTCCTCAGAATAAAGAAGAAAATCAAAAGTTACACGACTCATCAAACCAAATCTTTGTATATATTATTAATCAGTCTTAGTACCTAGTCGGTATAGGTATTTTGATATCTCAAAAAACATCCTTTCAATCATATGGTTAGGTCAACCGAAACTTACACATTTAATTTTCGTTACTTAAATAAAAATTTAATTTCATGTATCCCGCCCGAATTTTTAGACCCCGTACTCTTTAAAAAAGAATAAAGGGGTCTATTAAGTTTCTCAGAAGCGAGATGTGCGTAACAGGCAGAAGTATATATATTCTTGATCAGCATCAACAGCCGAGTCGATATAGCAATGTCCGTCTGTCTGTCTGTTCCGTATGAACACCTGGATCTTTTAACTACAAGAGCTAGAGACACCAAATTTGGAATGGAAGTCCGTTGATGATGTACGCAGACCAAGTTTATTTCAAATTGTTACCACGCCCCTTACCGCCCCCGCAATGAGCAAAAAACCAGACACACCTCGATAAAATTTGTGTTTTAAGCGAATAACTCAATAACTATGGCACTTAGGAGCACCAATTTTGGTATACAGGTTCCTAGAGACAGTCCAAATACAATGACATTAATAGTTAATATCAAACGAATTTGTAGCATGTATGTAAATGCAGATAATCGAAAAAATTTTAAGAGTGTTGCGTGGTGCAACTGGTAGAGTTGCGGTGCATTATGGAAACTTCGTCTGAGATCGAGAGAGTACGGGGTCTTCTATAGTCGGCTCGCTCGAGTGTAGCCTTTCTAACTTGTTTAAGACTTGAAATGTTGCCGTATTACATTTTTTTTCATGCTCAGTAATTTGAGTAATAAATTTCCCTCTTTAATAATTTAATTTAAATGTGAACTTAACATTTATATTCATTCCATTTGAATCAACTTTAGTCAATATAATGATCATATGAACTCTTTCCAACACTGAATGCTTTGCGATTTTTATAAACTTCTTTTCGTGGACTTACTTGTTAGTAATTCGAATCGTTCTGTTAACTACATAAATTAACAAGTTTAATAATATCATTATATTTTACTTAACTTGCTCCACTATGCAGTCAAGTGTTCCAGTGATCGGCTGTGTTCTGTGGATTGGGAGTTGCTGAAAAGTGGGCGAAACAATTGTCAACGTGGTGGCCATTTGGGGTTTTGCTCTTGTTGTGGTCTTGTCCTCAATTGAGGATAAAATGCGACATAAAAGTGTCCGTTACCGCTGCTGTTGCATTTTCCGCTGCTTGGCAATGTTTTTATACTCTCTGCAAGAGTATATTGGGTTTGTGAAAATGTATGTAACAGGCAGAAGGGGGCGTGGAAGACCCCATAAAGTATATATGTTCTTGGTCAGCATCACAAGCCGAGTCGATATAGCCATGTCCGTCTGTCTGTCTGTCCGTATGAACAAACACTTTTTAGAGATGGTAAGAGCTATAAGTTCGAGCTTGGTCTCAATCAATCACATATTTAGTCAGTCAATACAAGAATCTTTTTTCGCCCACAAGGAGCAAAAAACTAGACACACCTCGGAAAAAATCTGTGTTTTCGGCGAATATCTTAGTAACTATGGCACCTAGGTTCACCAATTTGGGTATGAAGGTTCCTAGCGACAGCGTTTAAAATTTTGGACTGCCACGCTCCTTTTGCCCACAATTAATGCAAATAATTTTCAACTTTCGTTCCGGCGTTTTTAGGCATTTGTTCATATAGTACAGTATTGTAATTTTTAATTCGTGTGGAGACTAACTATATCAACCTATCATGAAGGCGCATAGAAATCGCACTATAAACAAGAAAACTAGAAGCGTTACAATATTGATAATTGAATGCAACATCATGTATGAGCGCAAGCGAGACAGAAACAAGCACATGTACGAAGGTTTTCGCTGCCTGCAGTCGCTGACCGCGCCGAATACACACATACATACACATATGCATCATATATGTATTGTCATTCGAATTTGTATTCGCATGCAAGCAAACAGATGCATGTTTGATTATGCTAAGATTGTCTTTGTTTCAACTTGTTCTAATGCAAGTATTACACATTGTAATACCTCTATACCGTATTAATAATTTAATCGGGAAAAAAAGGCAGAAAGTATTTTACAGTCGGGCGTGCTCGACTGTACTTTCCTTTCTTGTTGTTGTTGCTGTTGTATCTAACAATTTGTTAGCAGTGTTATGTCTTTGTTGGTTGCATGTAAATGTAGGTTTAATGTTTTTGCCAGCTGTCAGAATTCGCCTTGTTTTGTCATAGTTTTATGCTTCCGATTCTGTCGGTTTGCATAACGATTATGAAAATTATGAAATTTTTATACTAAACTGTAAGACAATGAATTATATTTCTACCACAAACTGAGCGTATGCTTAGGTTCAAGAAGTAGTAAAAATTCTTTACACGAATTATTTCATATAAGTGATTAGTTTTTTGTTACATGTGAAGCTTTTCTCGGTTAAAGTTAAAAATAAATTAGCAAATAAATGATTGTGAAATCCCCTCTGCATAAGAATCTTGATCTTTTCTTTTCACTTTGTTTACCCAACAAACAAGGAATTTATTAGATAAAGTCATTTGCCGACTTTGATTTAGCTAGATAAATCATTTGATTCTATGACTAATTAACTGCTGCTACTGTTTGTTGGCCATAATCCCAGAGACAGCATGCATTTTAATCATACCCATGTGATTATACCCGGTAATTAAAGTTTTAGTGCTGATTTATAGTGTTCTTTAACACACACATACACACACACACACACACACACTCAATTAAAGCATAGCTTTTCATGGGTAATTAATAGCAAATAATCATAAATATATAATAGAAATTAATTTTGGTGTGAACAAATCAAATGTACTTTTATGGTTACTATAATCCAATATACTTATTTATATAGACATAAATATTATATGTATTGCTTACTGTGTATACCTATCTTGGCCTGGTCTAGTCGTGTCTCAGCCACTTTGTGGACACAATGCTATTTTCATTGTCATTTCTGCTTAGCGTTGACATTTCGCTTGACATTTTGTAAACAAACAAAATACGAAAAAATATAAATTTCGTTATATTAAATGCGACGAAATATATTTCTTATCTAAGCACAGGCATTACAAACACACACACAGACATATACGTGTACATGCAAACATGTGAGTGCTTAGGTGTCTGTGTTCGTGTTGGCCATCTGGCAGCAAACTGCACTTAGCCAAATTGTCGACATTAATTTTTAAATTACTTAAGAAAATTTAACATGTAAATGTAGTCATTGTGTCACCAAAAATCTTCCTCCTTCTCCCTTTCCATCCCCCTTCTCTCTTTCTTTCTCTCACACTTTGTAGGTTTCAAAATCTTTAAAAATTGTTTTCGGCGTATACTAATTAAATTTTTAATATATCCCAAAGAAAGTGTATCATTTATGACTATATACGCTACCAGTCTTTATATCTAAATTAATGATTTTTAATATCAGCAACTGTAATATTACGAAATTTTTAAATTTAGAAATCGGCGTTGATTTATAACTTGAGAGTATCCATTGTATCCAAGAGATCTTATAACGTTGCAAGCTTTCACATTTACATTTCAGCTTATCACTATTCAAACTGCAAAAAAAAATCAAGTTTAAATTATGTACAGTTCTCTGAAAGTTTCTTTGGAATTATTTTAAAAGCATGGAAAATCAGCACAGAATAGTTAAACAACCCTGTGCACATGACGGGATGTACTCCTTCCCAGTGAGTGCTTTTGTATTTCAATTATTGAACATGGTTTTTCCAAATAAATAGGGATAATAGAATTTTTTAATTTTTATATCAGACATCATTTATGTTTAATTTTTTTGTCTTTTATAACGTTTTCAGATAATTTATTTGTTTCGGATTCTTTTTATGGTTTTGTTATTACTATTCATATCACAAAAATTTAATAATTTAATTGTGAATTTGCCACAAAGTTGGTTATGCATTGAAGGTGTCGAAGCCGAGCCCATAGAGTGTATATATTCTTGACGTCCGTATGAACATCTGGATCTCAAAGACTGTAAAAGCCCGTTTCTTCATTCTTTCTCTTTTATTCGTTTAAGGAATCCAAAATAGTTTAAATTCATAACTAACGAGTTAAATTTACAGAGTATTATTATATTATGAATGCCTTTGAAATTAAGCTGTGATTTCGTAAAATATAGATTTTTGCTTTATTAATTGAAATACAATTAAATTTTACCTAGAAAGTACATCAATTTACACTGACCTACACAGAGCAGGTTGTGAACAATTTAGGTATAGCCTTGTAACGGTATGTTGAATGTTAATTGTTTGACATTCAATCAATAATATAATAATAGCTAAACATACTTACATAGTATAAACTGCTTCAGACGGTGTTGAAATAATTACCTATCATTATTGTTTATTAGAACATATTAACCAAGTGCGCCAAGCATTTCCCCAACTTATATGTGTTAGAGAGCATCTGAAAATATATATTTAATAAATAAATAATGTTATTGTTGTGGTTGTGGATGTGGTTGTCCTTGCAATAAACGTAGTTCAATCGATGATCATTGATCAGCGTTAATCAATGGAAACTTGAAATTTAATTTGCTTTACAAACTTATCACTTTCAAAATCTATAAATGTTTAAACAAATGAAATTAAGTATTCGACATGTAAACAAGGATATAACAAACAGATGACAACAACTCCGGGGACAATAATCATAAACGTCTATAACTCTATATGGTTATTGAACAGCTCAATTTAGACTAGAAATGAGGCGAATTTCCACAGATATTTTGATTGATTGATAGCTGACATTGAACTCAGTTAATGCCTTTTGTTAAGCCTCATTTTAAGGTCTGACATTAAACACTGTATTTAAATCATATTGTACGATTCAAAAGAACTTTCCTTGTTTGTGATCTACGCATACCGAAATATATAGAGCTGGCTTATCATATCAGTAGTTACCTGATATTTGCTCTGAATATTGTTTACCCAAATCTTTAAGACAAAAGACGATAAGCCGCGAAATGAAATCAAAACAAAAACAAAAACGAAAACAAAATCGCATACGTAAGTAGCAAGTAGGCAAATAGCGGGACAAGTACAATTTTCCAAAAACCCCAATAAAATGTCATAAAATTTCCATCAGTTCTTCTGGCGCCTTTTGTCAACAAACAAGCAAACAAACAAACAATCTTTTATGTCTACGCGATTAAATACGTAGTTAAATTATGCTATTAAGTGCCATATGACGACATATTTAGTGTTAAATACCCAGTATGAGAACAGCACATGTAGATACGCTACATTTAAGCCACTCGACTTTTACTAACCCAATAAAGAAATTATTAAAATACTAAATCACGAAAAGTCTGCATTTGCTAGCTGATCAATGACATTTTTTAAGAAATATTCAAAAGTTTCATTAGATTAAATCTGTAGGAGAGTTGTCAAATTCTAATATAAACTTGAACAATAGTGAACAGCGCTAAATATTATAATAAAATTTGAAGTATGTATTATTTACATAGGACAGTCAAGTCCGAATCAAAAGATTGACTTGAAATGGTATTTTTCGGACACTCTCTACTTCGGGTTTATCATCAAACTACTATTGCAAGTCTAAGTGCGTGGTGTTTAGCACGTTCACCCGCAGAGCGAGCAGGAAGAGGTTGAGTGTGGAGGTTGCAATACTGAGGTAACCTTCCCGTCAGTATATGCATATTCATACATATATTAATAAATTGTTGTTGTTAAGTGTCAGGGGCTGTGGAATGCCTTCTGAGATATGTCCGCATGCATAGAAAATTGTGGGACTTAAGAACAATGACCTTGGCATGATTAGAGCCATGTTTTCAAATATTACAGGGATCACGTCACTCAAGAGTAAAGTCGCACTTTAATTATTTATGTAAAAGCTACTCACCAAATGTTATCAGAATTAATGTTAACCAACAATCATTTTATAATCAGTTAGTAAATGGGAATAGAAATGTCTCCACAAAAAAAAACTGTTCCCACAGAAGTTTAAAGCAAACATTATAATTGAGTAGCTTTCTATGAGTTGTATATATATTGAGTTAAAATTGTGTAAAATATCTTTTAAGTCTTGTGATATGATGATGGGCCATTATAATTAATAATAATCATTCGATTGCACGATTTCACAAATCTTCTTATAATTGATGTGACCAAATGTCTGGTAAATAAAATATAATAAATGGACTTTTGTCTAAAATTTTCGTTTATAGTATTTACTATATCAACAATAAGAATTATGGTATAACTGACATTGACCTCATTTGTGAAAATAGGCAAATGGCTAACTCGATGCGCAAAATGTGTTGAAATGTTGATAACAAATTGTTGAGCAAGACAAATAAATAATTTATCATAAAGACCCGTGGGTAAAATACATGCACACATAGACACACCAAACTGTATACATTAATTTGAGAGCCGCGACTGCTTCTGAAATTATTTTGATCAACTATTTTACTAACCATATAAAAAATGATTTCAAATGAATATTTAAACGTGCTATGACAAATGTTTCAGTCCCCAACTGTCAATAATTCTATCACTTCCCTCCTGGCGATTCGATTTGAATTTCAGATTCGAGACTCGAATATGCAAATTAATTATTTGTCGAATGCCGCCAAGGAAAAAAAGAAAAATTCATTAAAATGTATATCTTGTTGAAAATATAAATAAAGCTCAGTTGGGCAAAATTGGTAGTCTTTAAAACACTTGTGTTTTATGTTTTGTATCGTAGCATTTCTCAAAAACAATTTTTGACTATTCTTGTATGATTACCCTCCTAATAATACGTCTCCATATAAATAAACAGATAGATGAACAAATGAACATAAATAATCGACCGCCTATGCTACTCAAAAATAAATGTTTCCTTTGTTACTATGTTTTTCTCACCACAGTGTAAATGATGAAAAATCAAATTCAATACTTTGAGTCCAAGCAGGAAACTGAACAGACACAAGCATACTTGTATAAACTTGGTCAAAACGTTGGAACGTCAACCTTCTTTCTTTACTGTACATTTTAGAGCATTTGTTGTAATTTTGTCAAGTGACCGATTAAGGCCTAAAATATAAAAATTTAAAAACATGTTCAAAAACATATAAAAAGCAAAAAACACAAATGGGAACTGACCAAAAGTTTTATGTTTTTTAAGAAGTCTTTAATAATACTCTGTAATTTTCCCAAATGTGTTGAATGTGGGAAAATCATTGTAAAATAGTGTAGTTTTATAATTTCAAATGAAAATTTAAAAATAAATACAATGTTTAAAAAAGGTTTGGAATCTTTATTAATAATGAATGAATGAAAGTAACCAAAATCAACATGTTTAAAAAACATATTTTATTTGTTATATTAGGGTATTAAAACTTCGCAACAGACAGACACATTGACCATCACACCGCCCGCCGATTTGTACAAAATTGTTTGAATTTTTTCCTCATTTTAACGAAAATTGTGTTTTCCTGTCAAGCCGGTTTTTCTTTTTATTATTGGACCACACCAAGTAGCAGAAAAAAAAAGCAAAAACCAAACAACTTGCAATACGATGTCATTGTTGTTGTTGTTGTTGTTTAGCTATTTTTAGCTAGCTGTGAAAAAAGTAAAATAAAAGTTGTCGAAACTTTTCTTAAAAGATTTTACACCTTCCGCCATACGGGAGACGATATTGCAAACAGAAAAGACATAATATAATGCGTATGAGAACTGAAGCTTAAAGCATTGCATACATATTTAGTAGAAAGCTTCGTAGCGAAAAGAGAATTGTAGCATCTGATTTTCGAAAATGGTATAACTATCGACACGATGTCTTTAGAAAGATATTTTGTATGGAATTTGCTATTAGTCTTCGGTCACTATGTTCAATAACATGATTAAAACTATTTGTCTTTTAAAGAATTCGAAAAAATAATACTTTCTTAAAATCCTCGTTTGGATAAAAATGTATTATTGGGTACATATTAAAGACATGAGTAAAGTTCAAGCTGTAGTTAAATTTAATACAACCCCTTAACATGCAGAACTTTCCTTATTAAAATTAACTAGTCCAGTTGAAAGTCGCTTTTTGCACCGATCCACAGTTATTTCCTTGGCTTACTTTTTGTTTATATATATATTTTTATTCTTCAATTTGTAAACAAAATGCGGTTGTTTGTTTTTGCAGTGGCTGAAACTGCAATCCAAGATAAATATAAATAAATGTAAATATGAGAGAGAAGAAACGAATAAACGAGCAAACGAATGAAAACATTCGGGCCAGCAACAAAAATAATCATTTTTGAGCAAAATAATAAAATTTAATGAAAAGTGAAAAATAGATGAAAAATACAAATACAAATAAAATATGTGAGTATATACGTGTGTTTACTGCATATTTTATTTTGTGTTTGTTGTGTGTCAAGGAACCGCACAAAATGTATTAAAATCTTATAGATTTTTGCAAATGATTTATATTTTAAAAGCTAACTGTGCCGACACACAAGTATTATTTATTTTGGCCAATCAAATCAATTAAAGTGCCGACTTGTTTGGCATTAAAATTTGTGAAAAACTGTTTTTTTTTATGACTCTCAGCTAATTAGCATTTAAATCAACAATTATTATGGTGCTGTCGTAAAGTAAGTAAATACTTGTGAATAAGTACGTGTATTTCGCATCCGGAGGAGAATATTGATACATTGCTTTAGTGGGAGAAGATGAGAGAGAGAGAGGGAGTTTGATTTTATATGCTATTAAAATACTGCTAACCATAATCTCTGTACCTATGGTTGCAATTGTCTAATGATTGTAATTATTATCCAAAAACTGGAAATAATTTACAATTGTGTAATAATTTCGAAGGTTTCGGGTTTGAAATAAAACGCAGAACGGAAGGCAAACAAGCGAACAACAGAAGTGTTCAATGATAAGGCATTTTTTCGATTGAAAAGTTGAAGAAAACCCACAGAAGAAGAAGTGTATTGCATGATTTGAATTTTAAGTCAAGTCATGGTTTTTTTCCGGTTGCAGGTAAAAGAAATTCTCATGCAATATATAAAAGGAATGTTCAAGGCTGACAACTAAACGATACAAACGACATTTAATACTATCTCAGTACAAACAACAAGTAGTTATATTAATTTTAAATGGCCATGTAGAAAATTTCCTTGTTTAACGGGTTGTTTACCTGACTAACATCTGAGGGTGGCATTCGCACTTTCACCCTATCAGTGACCTACATTAAGTTAAGGCAGGAAATGTATAAGGCTTAAGTTAAAACTGATCAATTATGTGCATGTGTGTAATTACAGACCGGCTCGCATAGTGTATGAGTAATTTTATAGAATTTGCAAAGTCATCAGAGACTAACCTCCAATAAATACTAAATGAAAAAATAAAACATACACAACAGCTCCCGATTTGAAACAAGTTCATTATACACGTGCATCATTAGAAGTGCCAGCCAATATTAAATCAGCTAAAAAACAGCTGAGAACGTCATGTTTGCGCAGTTTCATATGCTTAGCAACATGTTTCAGCAACGTATGCTGTTATTGCCAGCCGCACTTGAGTTTAACATTGTATCGTTATGTTAAGCTGGTTAGAATGTTAGGCTTCGTTTCGAATTTTATCTATCTACTTATTGCTTTTATTAACAGTTTTAGTAAAGGAAATGATTAGATTGAATGCATTTTAAATTCGAGATCAGCGTTACGTTAAACTTAAATCATAAAAAATTAAAACAAAATCAATTTAAAAATAATATGTAAGCTGCGCTTAAACCTGCCAACAAAAACAAGTTTATGTTTATTGAAGCACATGGCGACGCGCCCAGAGAGAAAAAAGCACCAAAGAGCGGAGAGCCAGAATGCGAGCGAATCACACTGAGAGAGAAAAAGAGAGAGAGAGAGAGAGAGGGAGAGCAATTGTTGAGCTGTTAACTCAGAGTGCTGCCCTACAAACAAATAAGCTGCGCACAGTGGCATATCACTTGATTATTTACGTTCATCTTTTGATTTAGTGTTTGCGTTTTGTCTATGAAAAAAACAATAAAGCTGCTTTAAAAAATAAATATCTCTTTCGGTCTCAAAACTTTAAAAAAGCATGAAATCATAGAATTTAGTAGTTAAAATTTTCTCACCAGTTTTAAACTGTCACATGAGCACTTTGACTCCACTGTGCGTCGGCAATAAATAGCATAATTTACACAAGAGCGTCGACAGCGACTGAGGCAGCGGCGGCAATACTAGCAGCGACGTCAACGCCAAGATCGTGTTCGTATTCGTTGGCGTTCGGTTATTTAGTGTTGTTGTTTTTCTGGCGCTTTGTTGCTGCTTTCTGAGCGCCATGCACGTTCGCTTCACGGCACAAATTTTCGATCAGTTTAAGTTTTTCATTTGCAACGAACGCAAGCAAATCGATCCGAGGTGAACGCAATATAAAGTAGACAAAACTAATACCTGGTATACATTGCTCGATTAAGTAAAAAAGGCGCGCGCGGACTCCCAGACAAGAAAAGGAAAAAAACAAGAAAAAATTCCAAACAAATTTCAATGTATAAATAATAATAATAATTCCATAAATCGGCTACGTGCTAAATAAAATACATAAATAAGTGCAAATACGGGTTCAAATGTGCAGCGACAGCAAAAAGCATTGTAAATTGTTTAAAACAATACAAAATAATAATAAAATACCCCGTCACACATTCCCTTGTTTTGTTTAATTGTTAAATTATCTGTATGTCTTCATAACTGTGTATACTTGTATGTGTAACTCAAAGAGAGTTTGGTTTTTAATTTGTTGTATCCACAGCAGTAATAATGACAAAGTTGTTGTTGCTGTTTCTCTTGCTGCTGGTTTTATTGCAATTGTCTGATATTGTCTGTGCCCATTTCGTGGTTAGTTTTCGTTTGATTGGAAGCAAACCATATTTGTCTCCATTTTTAATTTTGGATTCCAACCCGTCATAAATTCCGTTAGATGAATATAAAGAGTCTCATTCCAATTTGATCAGAGATGGAATAAATTAATTCCATTCGTAATAAATATTTAAATTTTTTAATTAAATTAACCCCTTGAAAACAAAAACGAATACACAGCAAAGAACAGAATAATTTAAAAATTCATAATTTTATTTTGGCAGTGTGTGCGAATTTAAATCTTCACAATTATTCATTTATTAATGTCGCAAATATTTAAATTTGAAAATAAAATTTCAGAGTGCACTAATTCTACACTCTTTGCCTGGGGCCAAAGAGAAACGGGAGAAGAATTTTATAAAAATTGAATGGAAATTAATAAAGTTTACCGTGCGAGTGCTTGTGCCAAATAAATACGAATCAAACGCTTAAAAAGTTTAACGAGTGTGATAAAAATAAAGTGAATTTATAGCAGTTAGAAATGTGACTAAAACAACTTACCGAATTTACTTGCTTACTAAAACAAAGACGAAAGAAGCGGAAACAGACCAAGAGGAATATAAGAAGTGCAGTAGGAGCTTGTAGCTCAGAAGGCAATCGTCAAAAAAGCGACACAGCGACAAAGCTTCAACGCGATCAAGCTACCAAGCAGGTGTGTGTTTGTGTCTAATGATGTAAGAAAAAAATAGGAAGCAAAATTGTCTGCACTTTGTAATCTGTGCATAAAAATAGGCAAAGAAACGATTGCCGAAAGCTGCCAAGCCGGGAAGCGGTTGGCACTGACTCTCTCACTTGCCTCTCATTATTTCGCGCTCTTTTTCTTAGCTCACACTCTAACTCTTTCTAAGCCCAGCAGAGTCTTGCACTGCAGTCAGCAGACTAGGTGTCTATTCGTTTTCGGTTTGATTTTCGTTTTCTTTGTGTCATTGAACGGTCATCCATGTGTTCGCTGCCCTTTTACTCTCCCGCACTCCCAAAATAATAAAGAGCGAAACTCTACAACTGGAATTGTTATTGTCCTCTCGTTTTTAACGCTTACTGCATTGCATTCACTTTTATGTGCACATACATATTTATGTATATGTGTGTGTGTGTTAAGTTAAATGTAGATACATAAGTATTCACATTAGGCGCAGTGCTAATCCAAGTTAACCAACAAAATTATTGCCATTATTCTCGGCTCATGCCGGCGGGTCAAGGCAATTTGAGTATGGTTTCATGCCCCTTATGAAATGTTGTTGTCATTTCATATGAGTGTGTAAAAATATTTTGTTATTTATTACAACCTGAGGCCAACGCACACAAAAACAGCTGACCAGCCAAAAACAACAAGAATACGAAGACGTGGAAGAAGAAAAAGAGAAACAATAAAAAAACCAAGCAAATCAAGCTTGGCCAGCATAGACGAATATGAAAGAGAAGTAAAAAACTGAAGACCTACGCCTAATTTAAGGTCATCAGCACAATAAAACAAAACAACCCCATCAACAAAAAGTTCAACACTCAAGTTTTACTGTCTTCGTCGTTTCTGAGCTTGGGTTTGCCTATGGCCCTTTCACGCCATTTGTGTAGAGAATTAAAAAGGCAACGGTATTCCAAAAGTAATGAACGCACATGTATGAATGAATGTTTCTGTACATGTATATATTTTAAAAGTCCAAAGCTAAGACGCCAAATCTGAGCACTCATATTAACATTAAATACCTTTGCCCTTCCAGCTCGGACTCGCACATTTTATTTGGCCTAATGGTAGAGAACCGTAAAGTGCTCCTATACCAGGGATGACCAAAAATTGCAATTTCATTTTCTAACTGTTTTTCATCATTCCTTTTTTCTTCTTTTCTGTTTCTTTTCGCAATTTATTCTAATCCAGTACAACCTGCTTTAGATTCCGATTTTGTAGACTGTCTGGCGGCTACTTCTTCTGCCGTTGACTGTCATTCTTTCTATCTCTCTTTACCGCTGTCTGCAACGCTCTTTCCACTTAGAGAACATAACGTCGCTGACAGAAACCTCTAAGCTCCGTTATATTGATGTGGTATAAATAGTAAAATTCATTAAATACTTTGTAGATTATCAAAATTGAATGATAACAGTTTTTAAATAACAATAAATAATTCTAAACGTTTGCTAACCATCAATCAAATGTGGAGAGCCTTAAATTAATTTAATCGTGTCTATCTTTAAAATAAAAGAATTTTACATATGAAATATTTATTTTACCATTTAGTTTGGTATCCTACTATTTAACTGTTTTGTTTTGAATTTTGCGTATTTGTGTCTTCGCTTTTTTTTTTTTAATTAAAACTTTGGCACAATTTCCATTTCTGATTATTATTTATCAAATTTATCACGTCAGACTCTAAAGACTTGTGGTTTCTCATATAAGCGCTTTCAGAGCCTGTCGCGCGATATGTGCTTAACTAACGACTCTATATAGATAAACATATTTATTTTTATGAAAATATGAAAATTATGTGCCAACTAACGGTAAATTTAGGCCAGACCAAGTCATGCGGCAATTTTCTGTTGCGAAACACTATAAATAATATCTATAAAATGAGGGCGTATCACTTTGAGGCGTGCCTGGGTAGCAATGCAAATCAATTCCGGCAACTGCGAAAAAAATATTTTAATTAAATGCGTTAATAATTTTAAAAATCAACACGGAAATGCGGAAAAATCATTAAAACATTAATGTACAAAATGCATCGCGAGGCGTCTCGTTGCGTAGATACTTTAGTATCTTTTTATTGATTTTAAGGCGACAAGCTACGAGCAACGCACTTAAATATATGTTTATTTATAAAATGCACGACTCTTATATGAGGAAGCCAAAAATCTACTGGAAAAATCGCATCGTTATCTCCGTTTTCATTGTTCCAGTTATCAATAGCTTTTTTGTCTCTTTAAGGATTCCCGAAAGTTGTATATTACATTCGATGAGCTATCAAAAGAAGGCTTTAATGACTCTTTTATAATTATTGTTGTTTTCATAAGTATATTTTGCTTTTTATTTTTGATTTATTTATGAGGTTTTATTTCGTTCGCTTGTCTTGGACAAAGAGGCTTACAGGGAATTTGGTTATTTGTTTGTTTAACATGGCGTGAAAAAAATGTCATAATTACACAAATAAATACACGAACTCATACCAGACATCGTACACCATACACAAAAAAAAAAGTCAAAAATCAATCGTCTCTCACAAAGACACTTCACATGCTCCTTAAGCTTGCAAGTATCTTTCGGCTTTTGTATCTGTACAAAGAGCACTTATTGTTGTTGTTGTTTTCTGAATGTGTGTGATTTATTGATGTAGTCGGTGATGTCGATGATTTAATAAGCACACTTCCATTGTAGACCTCGCATTGTAGTAGCTTCTACTGACTTTATCGCAATTAATTACTAACCAAATCTGATACATATCCCGTATTTTCCAATCATTTGCGCAGAGACTCTGAACTGAATTTTAGGCATTCAATTTGGTTTCTAAATAAATAATCCTATAAACCGTCGTTAAAAGCAAGAGAAATTGAGTGGTTGGTTCGAAAATACCCTATAATTTAATTTGGAGTGTCATATATTATTTTAATTAACTGCTAAGATTAGTAAATATAATTAATATTTAATCTCTAATAGAAAATACTTTTCAATTTAAAATGTTTTACAGATATCCCATTTATTTATTTTTGCAGAGTATGAAACTGTCAATAAATTTGAAAAATACGTTTCCAAAATAACTTAAAAGACTTATATACCTAAATATAATTTTTTTGTCATTAACTAATTGTAGACTAATTAAAATGCGCATTACAAATTGAACAAAATATTGCGTGGGCAAATAATATATTTACACTACGATTTGAGTATTAAATGTAGCGTATGTTAATGCTTTTCGAGCACAACAAACTATAAATACTATTGTACATATATTATGAACTAAGTATAAAAACAATTTGCATATAGAAAGTATCTATCTCAGTTCCTATTGGATTGTTATCTTATTCTTAACGCAATCCAATAATCTTTTCACCCCGCCATATGGAATGTTTTAAAATTGTTTGTGTTTTTGTTTATAGGGGAAACATTTCCGTTTTGCATATTCAATCATTTCTCGCCCAAAGCTATTCTAGGAGGGGTATTCAATCATTGAATATCACTTGTTTGGTTCCGTCTTGCGGTTTGTGTTGAGTTTGCAATTTGTTGTTTTTGCTGCTGTTGTCAAACTTGTAAGCAAAATTGTTGATTTTTCAATTCATTTATTTCATTTGTAGTTTGCGGAACAGAAACTTGACGATTGATTGGGTTTGATTAAGCACACAGATACAGATACGTACATAGTTATGAAAGTAGTTAGCGAAACATCACAGGCAAAGTGCCGAACTGGTTTCCAAACAAAAGGCGATCACTTCCGTCAGAGTAAAAACTTTGGTTTTTTTTTTTAAATTTTTCATTAGGCTTACACTGATTGACCGTTGTCTGTTGACTCAAATTATTATTAACAATAACAACAACAACATCAGCCACATACTGAAATGTGCAAGTACATAAATACAGATACAAATACAGCTAGAACTACAAATGCGGATACGGAGAGTATCAGCATTCTTGGGGCCTGCACAGGTTCATACAAGTGTCGGCTCAAGTGTCACGGTTACGGATTATGTCAGTTCAGTCGCCACAAACCTCAGATTCCCCTCTGCCCACTTTAGCTAAGTTCTCCACGGCATATCTGTTTTCGAACTGTCATGTGATTACATTTGATTCTTATGCTAACTAGCTTCGTAATGTTCACTGTGTTTTGACACAAGTATACAAATTTTTTACTTTTTAGACCCCGTACTCTTTAAAAAAGAGTAAAGGGGGTCTATAAAGTTTGTCAGAAGCGAGATGTGCGTAACAGGCAGAAGGAGGCGTGGCCGACCCCATAATGTATATATATTCTTGATCAGCATCAACAGCCGAGTCGATATAGCAATGTCCGTCTGTCTGTCTGTTCCGTATGATCTTTTAACTACAAGAGCTAGAGACACCAAATTTGGAATGTAAGTCAGTTGATGATGTACGCAGACCAAGTTTATTTCAAATTGTTAGCACGCCCCTTACCGCCCCCGCAATGAGCAAAAAACCAGACACACCTCGATAAAATTTGTGTTTTAAGCGAATAACTCAATAACTATGGCACTTAGGAGCACCAATTTTGGTATACAGGTTCCTAGAGACAGACCAAGTACAATGACATTAAAAATTAATATCAAACGTATTTGTAGCATGTAAATGCAGATAATCGAAAAAATTTTAAGAGTGGGGCGTGGTGCAACTGGTAGAGTTGCGGTGCATTATGGAACCTTCGTATGGATCGCGGGTTCGAATGCTGACAATGACAATTGTTAATTTGTTAACTTTTTAATTTTAATTCAAAATGTAAATATTTCATTTTGTTTTTTTAATTTCATTTTAAAATTTTAATTTTAATAAAATGGGCACTACTATGGGAGTACGGGGTCTTTTACAGTCGGCTCGATCGACTGTAGCCTTTCGTACTTGTTTTTACTAAAAAGAGTACAATGGCCTGTCAGGTTTGTCCGTATCGAAATTTGCTCAACAGACAGAAGGACGCGTTTCGTATCCTATTAAGAGTAGCCTTTCTTCCCAATTTTCGTCTAAACAATAATAATATTGCAGTTTAATCTTAAGTCGCTATCATATGTAACAAGACGCTTGATCATTGAACTCTATTCTTAAATTTCATTTTCTCGATAAAAATGTTGTTTACAGTGCTCAAATTATGTTTATTGATTTTAAACTGCTTTTAATTATTTATTTATTTATTAATAAAGTCAGTTATTGAATCATTTGTTTACTTAATCCATGCTGATGAACTCGTTTCCTCGAACACCAATGTGATTTTATGTTGTGATCGAACCACACCTCTTGGGTTGCCCAACCCTTGAGTTCTGGTTTAGATAATAATTTAAAGCAATTACCAATAGCCGGAACTTGTATTAAACTAGTTGGTTTATGATTGAATAGATTGAGTCGATAAAGAAATGTGAATTAAATATATGTTTGATATATGTATATACGTTTGTTTATAATAATAATAACAAGCCTTTGAATTAAAAAAGATAAGTTAGATGGGTGTATTCCCCTTAACGCATTTTTGTACACATTGAATGTGTTTTTGGCATCATTGCAATCGACAAGAAATTGGCTGTTGATGCTGAAGTTGTTGTTGTTTTTAGTGCTACCACTTGACACTTTTGCTAATGGAAACGTTCAATAAAACGGTAAAGGACACGTGTAGATACATTTGTATCTTTTCACAATACGCGGCATACACTCACAATTCAACGACATTTTGGCGACCAGTTTTATTTTCTTTTTGAATTGTTTTTCAAAGAGCATTGGTACAAATTGATACAAATATAAGTTAATTTAGAAAATAGTTTTATTTTGTTTAATGTTTTGAATAATGATTCGAAGTTGAGCATTGGTAACAAAACTAGATCTTTAGTATCCGTTTGTTTGTGGTCCCAAGTTGGAAATTCCATATGTTTGTTTAACCGGTGTGAATATTTGTTGCTTGTTTCACATTTGATGTCAAATTTATGAATATAATTCTTTTATTAACGAATTGTCTGTGCAACCGGTTTTTGCATTACTGAAAATGTATGCAGGATAGCGGGGCGTGGATTGAGTACCGGCTGCCTTGTATACAATTTGATAAAAAATAAAACAAAAATTATTTGAGGGGTGATCGGCAAGTTGAAATTTATATTAAAACTGATATCTTACAAAAATTCGCGTGTTTATAATCGAGTACTCTAAAAATAGTTCGCTTAAATACTACGCAATATGACTAAGTGAATGAATCGTTATTTATGGCCACTTAAACAGTCGATGCATATTAAAAACTGGGCTATAAATGACAATATTATTTATTTATTTTTTCATTAATTGGATCTTAGCATACAAATATTTTATATTAAGAGCATCATTATTTTTTGCTGAACGATCTTCCCACTCCCTCCCTCTGTCTCTCACACTATGCACTTTTAAGATACACAAAATATCCGAAATATATGATGTTGTTGTGGGACACGCAATTTGTACGTTCGCTGTACGACAGCATTAGATAAATTTGTATCTTTTAGTTGTTGTGTCATGTGAGTGGATCGCTCTTGATTGTATGGTGTCTGCGATTGCGTGCACATATACCCTGTTCCCTGAAACTAGAACATAATGCATGACCGACGGATTCTCTAAACAGAGGTACTATGTATACTGTGGAATTTTAAAAACATCTATTATTAAATTAAATTCAAATACCCAACTGGATGCAGGGTATATTTTAGTGTGGCACACTGGCACACTGACCAGGTTTTACATATTCTTTCTTTAGCGTTTCATTTCATTTGGCCGCGGAATGTTGTGCTCTTCGCTCTCTTCCCTTCGCTCCTGTTCGTCACTTTTAGGGTGCGTGTGTTTTGTATCTTTTAGTTACATTCGTTTCAGTCTTTGTGCACTACAAACACTGAAAAAAAGGGAAAGTGCAATTTAACACGTGCACCTGTTTATGTGTGTGTGTGTGCGGGTGTACGATTGTGTGTGCCACACACATTTTTGTGCGCTGCCATAAATAGTTTTTATTCTTATTTGAACGCTTACTCAACTCATTGGGCTTATCAGTAACTCCAAACTTAGCCCTGAGATTAGCCATTTGTGGTCAACACTCAGTGGTTTTAAGTAACAAAGAACAAAGTGCAAAGTGGTAAATCAGCTGCTTTAAATTGGTTACAAAACCAAATATGTATTAATATTATACTGCTAATTTGTTGGTCAAGTTTTCAATCAATTGTTGTGTATTTTTATCATTTTATTGTGTAAGTTGGTAATGTTCATTAGATCATGTAAATACCCTTCAATATCCTTAATAAATCAATAGGGCATTTTATTCAGTTTACTGAAATAGCAATTAAATCATTTTTACTACATGAGTGAACTTCAAGTACTTAAACTATTAGTTTTCGCATTCAAAGCATTCGTTCGTAATCAAACGTTGTACTTTGGAGATTTAAAACAAATAAAATTCGCTTATCACTAGTGTTATTTAAAAACTCAATTGCAACTCACTTGAACCATTTGTCCTTCTCTGCCAGGGTCTGTTGTCTGACTAGGCTTGTTTATCTGTACTGCCTCGAAGTTGGCTAGATCACAGAGTTAGTCATCGTGATGATTTAATAGTCATTTTCCACTTGTTTGTTGCATTTCCAATCAAGTATGAAAAGCAGAGATGACATCTGGTTGGTCCAAATCCAATGTTCACTTGTTGCCGTTGTTGTTGACTTATCAGTTATTGCTGCTCTTATCATGTGCTGTAGTTTTCCACTTGTGCGCCTTGTTTTTCCAATTTATGGAAAATTTTTGCCACAATAAATTACAGATTAAAGATTGTATGTGTTTGAGGAGAATTAAACAAGATGAATGGCTTCAATTTGACAAAAGCAGACCAGTTTATTTATGTTTTTTATTTTTGTTTCGGGTTTGCTGATCATGACATTGACACAGTAAAATTTTGTCATTTATTGTTAGTTTTATTTATTTTTTTTATTTTATTTATCAAGTATAATTTCTATTCATTTATGCACATTGCACAATTGTTAAACAATTTATTCATAATCGACTCTTCGGTTGTCTCGTGTGTCTTTAAACGAGAGTCATGCGAACGTCTTTCGCCTTCATGGCCCAATGGAAGTTGACCAAAACGCCCTCGACCCAGACCCAGATCCAGATCCAGACCCAAGCCCAGACGGGTACTTTTAAAAAGTACACAGAAAAAACCGCTTACTTAAATATAAGCCAGAAATTGCTGATTTTATTTTGAATTTTGATTTACCAATTAGTCAATATTTCCAAAGCTAACAAATAATCGGTCAAATGATTATTAATCTATATATCTTTTAAAAACACATGTAGCTATATTAAGTATTTAAAAATAATCTGGATTAGTCCACTTCTGTTGTGATTCAAGGTTGATCCCTTATTTTTCACTTCTTCGGTAAAGGCACCCTTAAAAAAAATATACAACAATTGCTTGGCTACAGTTTGCTTTGAAATTAGGAAATATTTCGCAAATAAGCAAATCATATAACACAAATGTTTGTTCAAATGTCCTACTTAAGTCTCGTATTCCTTCCTTCTAGCCTGGTTTTGTGTTGGTTTCTGTGTTGGCCGTACCTATCTCCCCTGTCTTTCATGCGTGAACTTTGCTTCAATGTAAGTGCCTTGAGACTGAGCGATTGTGGTCAGTCTCGGTTTGAGTCTCTGTCTCTGTCTCAGTCTGGTGCTGAGTCTGAGTCTCCGTTGCGCACTTGATGTGTATGCAAGGTTATGAATATTTTTATAATTGTTATGCGGGGTTGGATTTTATTTAAATTAATGGTTTCCTATGGTGGAATATAATTGGTATGGGTGTCTATTTCATAATGCCGCACTTCAGTTGGGCTTACACGTTTTAAAGCCTTTTGAAAAGTGTTTACACTAGAAAATCTGCACATATACATAACATGGGCGATAATGTCATAACCCCTTGAATGGTTCCAGAGTCTATCTAATCACAGTGCCTAATAACACACTTAAGTCAAACAATTTGGCTGGAAACAAGCTGTAATCCCTTTCAAGCTTTCTCACCTCTTAAGTACAGTGTAAACATTAAACTGTCCATCTTATTGAATAAACTACAGGCAATTATAGCCCTGCCGTGATCTATTACCAGTGAATTGACGTGAGAATTAGAAATGACAATACGCAACGACAGAGATGGAGACGGAGAGTGATAGAAAGAGCGGGATCGTAGCCAACCAGACGTTAAATTCTAACAACTGACAGTTTACAGGCCCCAGATACCCGATTAGCTGAATGCAATTAGAGAGTAAACTATAATTTCATTCATCTTGCGTCTAGTCTCGTGGAAATTTCATTGTTAGTAGGGTTGGGTTTAACCATTGTTTATCTGTATGTCTATTTCCCTTGTAACTGAACACTTTCGGTTTCGAAAGACAAACTTGTAACGCCCACAAACTATTCTAAATCAACATAGTCATCGTAGTTATTATCATTATTGCAAAGTATTAGATATTTTTATATTTTGTTATTGTTATTATTATTATTTTAATATGTTGTATTTTTTATCTGTTGCTAAGTTGTTGTCGTAGGTTAGGCTATTGTTATGATGTCATGAAGTTTTCAGCTAATTTAAATTATTTGTTTTTACTGCTGTTGTTTTTTCCGTTCAAAACATTCAAGTCTCTTGGGGTATATATGTTTAGGTATAAGCTTGGCAACAGGTGTAACCACTTTGCTCAAGCTATTTACGAATTCGGTAGTAACACATCAGTTTGGTAGCAATAAACTTGATTTCAACATTTTTGGCATTCTATTCAAAACGTGTCAGTTCTATTGTTCGGATCACAACCAGTGGTCTTGTTTCGAATCCATTGATATGCTGATCAACATTTACTTGTGAATTCCAATTAGATTCCCGATTTGTTTGCTTTAAACTGAACTAAACTTTAAATAATAATAAAACAGCAAGATATCACATATAACTGATAATTAATAAATTTAAAATTAAAACGATAATGTGATCGTATGTCGATGATGAGTTTGTGATTGATTGTTGATAACTTAACTTTAAGTAAGGCTTAAAGTATTTTATTGTATTTCATTATATCAACAGGTTTTGGAATGTTTTAATATCAAATTGTTTAGTTAATATTTTTATTGAATTTAAATGAATTTGGTTTTAGCTGACTGTTAACCTCTTAGTGACTTCTTTATATAGGTGATCTATGCAGTCACCACACCTGTATTCTGTTCACCTATTCCCGCTATGATCGCGCCCTATTCGCCGTGTTTCACAGCGGGTAATTGAGTTGCTTTTGCATTTTGCTGCTGTGCAAATGTGTTGCATGTACTTAGATAATCGTTTATATAGTCAAGCTGCGATATCATCGCTTTTGTTGCTATATCGGTGACTGTAAGTGGCGACGTTGATGTTCCAGGTGACCGACAATGGGCTGCTAATTACTGTGCTAATGTCGGTTCAATGGAGTTCATTGAAAGTAAAAGTTGAACGGCAGATTGAAGCAGAGTGGGAGAGTGCCAGTACGAGGGCGTGTGAGAGTGCGAGTGAGACAAAATGAGAGTTAGTTTTTCATTGTTCCCAGAGTTGGCCTAATGCCACGCCCCACTCCTTTCAAGCGCAGCAATTTTGCAATGCTCTGTTAAATGTTGTTAATTAATGAACATATTATTTGCAGCGCTTAACGGTTTACAGTTAGCAGTTGACGTTTAACGGTAAACAGTTAACAATTAACGATTAACGATAACGATAGCGATTACGCTAGTGATTAACGATTAAATTGAAGCTAGTGAAACCCCGATCGCCGTAATCAAAATGAGCATCATCGATAGCGGCAAGTATCGACTCCGGAAAGATTGGGCCAGCGCCTCCATACCATCATTGGTCAACATCGATGAGCACGGCGATGGAGACGGTGAGGCGGAGCAGGGCAAGAACATGGCAGCACCGCTGCCCCCACAGAAGCCACCGCGTCGCAGCTCTCTGGCCTTGGGGCTCTTCTCCAGCAAATCGGACAAGACCCAGAAGCGACGTAGCTCCATAGCCGTCGCCTTTATGAGACGGGATAGCAATAAGGTATGTGAACAGATCTGGAAAATAAATTGTTATTTCTTGTTCGTTTGGATCACTTTGTATCTCTTTCTTCGCTTTGCAGAACTCTGCCAAAGACTCGTACGAATCGGCCGTGCGCAGTGAAAAATCAGATGGCTCTGCCACGCCCACCAACAGCCCCGAGATTGTATACAGCTCGGAGGAGAATATACGCGCCAGTTCACCAAATGAACCTGGCAAGCTAACATATTTTGAGGATGGCACACAATCGCGTACTGTCGTCCAGGGTATGAACCCTTATGAAACACCCAACGATCGTCAACGTCGACGTCGCAGCTCGCTGCAGACAAAACTCGATCGTCACAGACGCAAAAAAATGGAATTTATCAATCAAAGGAGCCTGGACTCCAATATGACACATAGCGAATCGCACGGCGATCTGACCAATGATAGTATGGCGGTGAATGGATCCAGTGGAGTCGGCGATATGAGCAGCTATGGTAATAATGACGATGATGAGGACGACATTCTCGATCCGAATCACGCTGAGTATTTTCCACGAGAGAAGCGACACTCGTGGTGGAATATTTTCGTGCCCGATAACTTCAAGAACAGGTTCGCTTTTTTTGCAAAAACTATCGATAAATCATCCTTGGCCCTAATCGGACTAACCGTTATCGTTTTATGTTTAACAAACGCCTTGCAAGTAACTAAAATGCTCTCAGAATGTTTTACCCGTTTTAGGTGTTTAGCTACGTGTTCTTCAACAAGAAGAGTTACTAATCCAAAAATTGTGATCTAGAACATAAATTAAATTTATTTAGTTTACATGTTTCCGCCTTTCTCCAGATCGATATTTATCAATTAAATATCGACAGAAGCTTACCGTTTTCAATTTAAATTTAATTCAATGATTTCATTGAAATCATTCATGTTCATTCATTCGTTCGCTGTGAACGAGTACTCGTTAATGGATTATCGCTCATTTGGTTGCGTCATCATCATTTTTTTTTGCTTTGCACAAATTCTTTAAACGTTAAGGCCTTGACTCTTGCCTTTTGTAAGTCGCAAACGAAAGAAACCCCGAAGGTGTCTTTCATGCTAAATTATCACATTAGCCATTAATAACGATCAAGTGTGCAAAAATAAAAAAAAAAACCAAAAAAATTGTGCAACTTTTTAACGAATTAACTGAAAGTCGCAACCCTTTAATAGCCTTTTTAACTGACAGTTAGTTCAATGCCCCCTGTGGTGCATTGAGAAATCTTCTTTACATCTGGCGATAATATCCATTTGGCCTTGAACCCGGCTTTAAGAAAGTCTATTGACTGACCACGACCTTATTGGGGCATCCAGAGGTTAACCTGATTATCAGACACGCCTTTTGCCATTAGCAGTCTAACTATTTGAGCAATAACGTTATATGTTTATTTATTTATTTATTGATTTGTTGTTTGTTTTTGTTTAAACAATTAGGCGATGCCGTATCATATTAAGTAATACATTTTATGTTTTAATTGAATGTTGCATGTTATCTGTTATTTTAATTATTTATTTTTGTGCCTTTTGTTTCATACATATATATATATATATATATATATATATATATATATATATATACATAATATATATTATTGAATTTTAACGCTTCCTCAAAATGATTTTGTTGTTATTCTCATTTAAAAGCACAATCATTTCATTTTTCTCATCAATTCGTTTTCATTTGTTTGTGTACTTGTCACAATTTGTTTTGTTATTTCGAATGTCTGATTGTGTGATTGGGATTTTAATTACCAGTACACAGCCGTTGATTCTTTCTTATTATTTTTATTTTTTTTATGGTTACTTTATGCAGCTTCGAGCCACAGAATTTCTTTTGATATCCAATACCAATAAATTCGAAACGAAATTTTGTTTGAATGTTGACTGCATGTACGCAATTTTAGAATTGTACAGCCATTTAAGACAGTTTATACAGGGTATATGCGGTATGTTCTTATACACTCTTGTTTCCCCTCGTTTTATGTAAGCAAAACATGATAAGTAAAAGAAAAGACTAATAGAACCTGGGGCAATCAACTGCGCAACTTACAATTCAATGTCAATTGGACTTGTAAATGAATTAATTGCCATTTGAAATGTAAGCAACAATCAGACCAACAAGAATTACTAACCGGCTTCTATCATCATATTAGTATATAGTTCATATTCGAATCTTTAAGGAACCGCTCACGTTTTTATGTCACGAGGTTGTAAAACGGGAGCTTAATTGTTCTTATCACTGTTATCATTTATTATGTGATCCTCGGTAATATCGTTTTAATCTAATGACATTACTGAAATACCAAACAGTACAAATTAGAGTTTTTCTTATTATAAGGGTAGTTTTATTGCTTAATAAATTCAGACGAGTACCTCACTTATTTTTTAAATATAAATCAAAATACAACTGTTAAATACCAATTAAAACTGTACGATTACGAGTGAATTATTGATTTCAAATTAATGCAAAATTAAAAAATTTGTTCTTCCTATAGACATTAAATGATACAAAGTCTTCCAGAAGCTTTAAAATCAGTTTAAGTTCACTTTTACGTCATAAGCTTATAATGTTCAATTTAAAAGGGGTACAAAAATGTTTTATATATTTATTCCAAGTAAGAAATCGATATATTACTTTATATATTTTTAAGAACACTCGATAACATTCGATCAATGATTTTAACATGACTTCGGGCGGCAAGAGCAAACATATTGCTTGTTTTCAATTCGACACTTTTGATAACGAGACATACCAATTTGGACACACACTTTACGTTTTAAATTAAGCGTTGCCACACTGTTAAAACGCACTGCCTCCCAAAAAGCATGTGCACGTGCCTCCACCAATCTATTTGCACAGTTTGACTCGATATCGTCTCTTTCCTCTTGTTTTTTGTATACATTTCAGTTTTTTGTTTGGTTCTGTTTGGGTTTCAATTTCTGTTTCGAATTTAGCTGTTGTCATGGGCTCTGACTGTGTGTATTCATATTAGTATTCGCATTCGTATTTCTATTCAATTCCCGTTCGATTCGATTGTCAATACAAATGCTTATAAAGTGTCAACAAGAGTCGCCTTCTCTCTATAATATAGAGACACTCAATAAGTTAGTTAATATCCACACAGTAGTTAGTTAAATACCACAACTATTTTTGCAAATATTTAATTTACACACATGCACATGAGTTACTGCATTTGAGAGACTCTATTTGAGTATAAGTTCTCAAACTCATACTCATAGTTACTTCTTGATGAATACAAAGCAAACTCTACTAGCTGAAGGCAATGCCTAGACACTTGAATAAACTGTGAGCCATGGTGAGAGGGTGATCGAGAGGATAGAGGCTACAAGAAGAAGAAGGCTGTGTTTACACACATGAAGGTTTGCAAATGCAACTTGCCTCATTCATTTTGCCTCAACTGCTGAAAATGGCATGGAAATGCGATTGAGTAGTGGAAAAACCTTCAATTTTTGTCAAGCAGCCGAACAATTGGTTCACTTTGATCAAGAATAAATAAAATTATTTTCTTTGGTGTTTTAAGTCCGTTTAAACCTAACTCTCATTACCTTTTTTCCCTATCTAGGTGCAAAAAAAACTGATTAGAAAAAAAAATTAATTTAACCATTTAAATTATATTTTGTTGGAGTAAAAATAAATTTGGGTAGATAATTTTGTTCTTATCATTGTGAAAGATTAGCTAATTTTACTTCTCTTTATTATAATAGACAGCCAGAGAACTGATACTAAACTCATTTTTAGCATTTTAAAGTTTATTAATTTTCTTTTAATTTTAAATATATAAAATATATATATATATATATTGTAACGATGAAAAAAGTTTAAATCTTTCAATGTTCAAAGCTAACAATATGTTGTTGTAATTCAAAATATTTATTTAGTTAAACAAGAAAAAATTATTAAAATATTTTAAAATACATGTGCTTTTATAGTGCACATTCTTAGCATCACAAATTAAATTTTAAAAAATTTCATATTAGATATGTGCCTTCAAAACATAAAAACATTATTTGAAATGCATATATCAGTTGCCAGTTCTTCTGACTCATTTATGTAACTCGTGGACCTTTCGTATCTTTGCAAAGTTGTCTAAGTCTAGGCGTACTTGACAAAAGATGACTAATTGTTAATAATGGGAAACAACTTCTCCGTATCATTTAGCATGTCGTGTTTAGCTGTCTAGATGCACTTGACAATGTCTTAATCAAAGCACACGAAGGTGCAAAAGACGGTTGTTGGTTTAGTAGAACTGACTACTTTAAACTCGTACTAGTATTCACGATTTTCACTTATCGTTATTCAATTCCATTTTTTTTATTTTTGTTTTTGTTTTTTGCTTTATGGCCAACTTGTAGTTATCAAATTAGCAACACAGTTAACACACGCAACATTTTATGCTGGTATTTACCGAGAATAGTATATATGTGTATATATTATATGTATATGTATTGGTTATATACGGGTTTTGAGAAGGCAACAAAATTTGCGATAGGCACTTGCTTATAAGTATTCTTATTATTATTGTTTATAATCGTTGAAATTTATAGACCCAGACTGGCGTGAGTTTCATAATAAATACTTGTACTCGAGCTGTATTAAATTGGCTTTCAGCTTTTGCCTTTTGGCTTATAGCAAACTCAACGTTCTCTCACCGATTATCTCTTTATGGCCAGTCAACGTATATGATTTTGGCCATATATCATATATTTAGGCATGTCCATAGCTGAAGTCGAAGTTAACATTTAATTCCTATAGTATAGCTTGTTGTTGTTAATTTCATTAGTACTATATGTCGGTATTTATACATATATTTATCCAGCTTTTAATACTTTAGTACAGTACAACGAGTTTCTAACTGTAGGCACAGTCATATAAATGTTATTGTTATCAGCTGTTTTTCATTAATCACTTTGGATTCGTTAGATTGTTTTCTTAATTAATTACCTGCTCGGACAGAAGAGAACTGTCGTGAATATTCATAGTATAATTAATATTACAGCTAGATAATCAGTCTTTGCAATTTTTGTTGTTTTCGAGAAAAATGTCCCCCGCAATTTCTTAGTTAAATGTGAAATCATTTCGATGAACTTAAGTCTGGTTTTAAATCTTTGGGTATAAAACGGAAACTTCAATTCAGAAATTGAGTTATGTATTCACATGTTAGTCATGTGTATTTAAAAAGATTTGTGGCTACTCCGAGTTTATAAATTGATCAATCGAAAGAAAATTCAGAATGTGTATATAAAAAATTTCAACTACAGAGTTAATTACTTTAGGTTAAATATAAGGTCATCTTAAATAATTGAAAACTTTGTAAGAACGAATTATTAAAACAAAAAGTTTGTTCAAGTGTTCTACGAATTTAAGTGCTTTGTATCAGGAGACTAACTATATAGGGTTTTAAGGATTAATAATAACTAAATTTCAAGAACTTAGAAACAACTGAGGATTAATTGTAATGATGACCTTCCTACGAAAACTAAATGTCTAGTCTATTACTAACCTTTCCCCAAACTACAATTAGACTTTTATAATATTTCCCTTAACTCCCCTTAAAGTTTGGTAATACCGATTGATCGGTCTATCGGTCAGTTAGTGGCTGTGTGGTCCACGCAATGATTACGTGCGTACATCCACAAAGTCCACATTGGCTTTTCAAAAGCGCTTGGCTGTCTGCTGATTTGATAAATCATACATAATCACTTGTATACAAGGTTCATGAATGTATACAATGTACATACTTGTATATGTAAATTGTGAGGGTGTATCCAGTAAGCACTAGCGATAACACATCTATCCAATTCCCGTTTCCATTCACAACAACGAGAATCCAAGCGACCGACATTTCTCTCAGTCACTCTCTGAAATTGGAATCTGTGTTCCAGTAATTTTACTCAGTTTGCGACTGAACACGGGTAGCGACATTTGTGTCGATCTGAACAAGAATTTGCGTTAAGCAAAATATAAATATATTATTAACGTTGAGAAATTGTGATTTTATGTAAATGCAAAGTGCAAAATCATCGAACTGAATTCTCTGCGATATCAATCTCTCAGTCTGTCTCTCATTCCCAATCCGTTTTACTTTCTCTCTCTCGAAATGTGTGTGTGTGCAGCGGGCACTAATATATATTTTAATTGCAAAACAAATTACTAAAAATTTAGTACAGAAAGTGTGAATGTTAAATTGAATGTCAAAATTATTATTAATTAACTGTAAACTGAAAGTAAACTGCCCATATCAAGCAACAAAGCAAATACTCTTCTAACAAAAAGTTGATTAATTCCGAGAATCGTTTTAGAAAATAAATTAATAACAATAAATATACATATACATAATATTAAATATTTGCATTTTTTGTTGTTATTTGCGGTCGCTGATAAGCAAAGCTTATCTGAACTGACGCAAAAACAAAAGAAGAAAAATAATGCAAGCTAAAGTTGAGAATAAAACAAGTTTTCAATTTAAATAAAAGATAACTATATTTTTATTTGCAGTTAGTTTTTTATTGAACACATTAATAATGTAACTAGAAACGTATTTAACTGGTTTTGTAATAGGGGAAAAGTGATGTAAATATTTCATTATTACAAGGCAAAGAAATTCAAATTGGTTACAAAAGTACATTCTTTTACTGCAGGAATTAATATTATTACCTCAGGAAGCACATTTTTCTAACATCCCCTATTAATAATTAAAAAAAAACAGAGCATAACAAAAAATAGACAGTTAATATGAATTGTAAAATTATATGAAAAAAAAAATGTCACTCCCTTTTCAAATTCACATCGGTCCTACCACTTAACCGGGTTTACATATAATTTAATTTATGAAATTTATAAATCAAATTTAACTAAAGCTTTTTGCCTGTCTTTAGTCATTAATTTTACTGGATCATTTTATGCCCTACAATATACACCACAAAGCAAAATACACTAATTTATTTTGAACAAATAATGTTTATCTGCTCCACAAAGGGGCTCGTCTTCTTAGCCAGTTGGCACGTTCCATTTTCTTTTCGCCAGGTGTGGCCCGACACAGCTGCTATTCAACTGAGTTGACAACTTCGCACTCATCACAACCCAAAAAATCAAATACGAAAAACGAAAACAGAAAACAAAATTATAATATAACTGCTAAATGGATAAGTCAAAAGGCAAACTAGATTTTATGCAAATTTCAATTAGGCCCACAACGAATTTATTATTGATGTTCCACCTCTGCTTTTTTTACAGCCGGTGTCATGTTGTGTTTTCATTTATTTGGCACCGAAGAAAGCAAATTTGTATATAAAAATTACTGGCGTCAGACGAGCATAATGACAAAAAATATTTACAATTTGGAAAGAAATTCGTACAAAATTCAAGTAGAGAATAAAACGTAATTAGTGGATATTAAAAGGGCCAATAATTTTTCACATAAAAAATTGGAATTTATTCTACTTTCCATTATCTTCGGTACATGACTAAGAAATTTTCATGTTAAAATGTTTCTCATATACATACATATATTTACTAAAGGCTTAAATAACTTCCTTAAAACTTAAAAAAATACCTAAAATGAGATAACGGTAGCGTATTTGCTTTCTTTGTGAACAGAAATACCAAAAAAGAGAGAAAAGAAAACAATAAAGGAAAACAAAATTGCCGCAAAGCTGAAACTTTAGCCTTAACCCAAATTGTTGATATTGTATTTGTTGTTGTTGCTGTTGTTGTCAGGAGATTACTTTCAAGTGCAAGTTGATTTATGATAAACAAAACAAAAAAGTAAAAAAAAACACTAAAAAATTTAATCTGACCTTGTGAATTTTTGTGCAAATTGTGGAACGTTTTGTACGATTGTCTGATGAAATTTTAGGGAATACCATTAATAAAATGCCAAATACTTGGCATTCCTTAATGCCTCTTAGGATTTCACTAAAAACTCTTGCATACAGAATCTCATATTGATGTTGTTTGCAAAATGTATAAATAAATACCCTTTTGAAAATTTGTTCTTACTTTTTAATGATTTGTATGCCATAAGATATCTCTACAATTATTATATTGTACTTTTATTAGCTCAGATATCAATCAAGTAGATGAGGTTGTTTTAAATTGGTCCCTGTAATATAATATGAAAGGCATGATTTAGTTTCACTATTCATATGTTTGTCTTGATTAGACAAACGTGACATTCCGAGGTAAAACTGTGACTAGCGCATTCAATTAACCCTTTCAACCTGCTCTTGTAATCAGAAAATGTAAACAAGCCCAAAAACAACATTGCGGCTCTAATGCAAGAAACAAAAAGACTC
Organism: Drosophila acutilabella; assembly: GCA_035046005.1. NCBI lineage: Eukaryota > Metazoa > Arthropoda > Insecta > Diptera > Drosophilidae > Drosophila > Drosophila acutilabella. The sequence continues at coordinate 2,196,676 of JAWNOK010000026.1, read as the reverse complement.
ATCAAATAAAGATAACAATGCGGTATTAAAACTTCTAATTATAAAAAACGATCCACAGATAAAGACAAAACGTGAATTACTCGTATACCATAAAACTATAATTAAAATTAAATTCTAAAGAAATTAAATAACAAATTCCAGTCATTCGGATGGATGCTGTGTTGTGTTTTTTTTTTCATTTTGTCTTTTGTTTGCTGCTCTTATCATTTCGCCTTGTTATCACTGCAATATAAGCACGTGACATATCATCTTCATTTTCAGTTCCAATGCAGTTGATAAGTGCTGTTGTTGGAATTGTAAGCTGTGAACTGTGAACGTAATGAGACTATGTATCCCTTCTATTAATTGCCTTTTCTCTCGCTTTATGCTCATTTGACAGGCTAATTAATTTCGTAATCAATATTGCCGACAAACACAAAAATGACAGCAAAATTGAGTCATTAAACGTCAGCACAAAGTTAGCCAAATTTGTCGATTGTGTATATACTTAAATATACATATATATGTAAATATGTGTATATGTGTGTAGGTATATGTGTGTGTGCATGCTTAACAGCTCATCTGTTGCCAGCTAGCTGACAGTGCGTATGATTGATGGCCCTTTTCGCATTTTATCAGCAGCTTTTGTCAAGTTTCGCCTAAACAAAACACGCATCAATTTCCTTTCACTTCAAATTGATTTGCACTTCGACCTCACCGAAAAACACTGTATGTGCACAGAGGGAAATTAACATCAGTTGTTGTAAAGTATAGGGCAATTATGTGTTAAAAAAATAATTTGCATAATGCAGAACATCATGATCACATCACAACAATACTGGTAAGCTACTGTTGACTGTGTCAAAAAATAATAAAAATCTTTATTATTCAAAATTTTAAAATTGAGAATTAAGAATTTAGTGAGAGCAGCTATTATTATTATATTTAGCTAGACCCTGTACACAAAAAGGGTAAAGGCGTAAATAAGGATTGAGACAAAAAGTCGCTTTGTGTGGAACAGCATCCAGATGTTCATATGAGCAGAATCTTTGAAACTTAAGAGTGCAAGTCCATATATGCGTTATGCAAATAATGATCAGTGTGTATGAAGTATTAAAGACATTTCTGTGTAGTTAATATTAATGAAACATTTTTGTTAATATACTATATTCATAACTGTGCCATATAGCAACCAGTAAATTCTCGCTTTCTAGTGGGTACAGGGTCTTTATATTCGTCCCGACCATAGCTTTTCGATCTACGTAGTTTTTTATACTCTCTGCAAGAGTATATTGGGTTTGTGAAAATGTATGTAACAGGCAGAAGGAGGCGTGGCAGACCCCATAAAGTATATATATTCTTGATCAGCATCACAAGCCGAGTCGATATAGCCATGTCCGTCTGTCCGTCTGTCCGTCTGTCCGTCTGTCTGTCCGTCTGTCCGTCCGTATGAACAAACAGATTTCAGAGATGGTAAGAGCTACAAGTTCGAGCTTGGTCTCAATCGATCAGATATTTAGTCAGTCAATACAAGAATCTTTTTTTTTTTCGATGCCACGCCCCATTCGCCCACAATGAGCAAAAAACTAGACACACCTCGGAAAAAATTGGTGTTTTGGGCGTATATCTCAATAACTATTGCACCTAGGATCACCAATTTTGGTATGGAGGTTCCTAGCGACATCCTTAATGCATTGACATTTTAAATTTTTGGACTGCCACGCCCCGTTTTCCCACAATTAATAAAATTAATTCTCAACTTTCGCTCCGTTTTTAGGCATTCTTTAATATAGTACAGTATTGTAATTTATAATACGTGTGAAGACTAACTATATCAAACTATCCTGAAAGGCGCATTAAAATCGCACTAAAAACAAGAAAACTAGAAGCGTTACAATATTGATAACTGAATGCAATATCATGTATGAGTGCAAGCGAGACAGAAACATACAAGCACATGTTCGAATGTTTTCGTTGCTTGCGTGGCGGCAGCGCTGCCCGCAGTCGCTGGCCGCGCTGAATACACACATACATACATACATGTATATGCATCATATATTGGCTTTCGTATGTGTATTCCCATACAGACAAACAGATGTATGTGTGATTATGCTTAGATTGTTTTTGTTTCAAAGTGTTTAATGCAAGTGCTACACAATGTAATATTTCTGGACCGATTTTAATAATTAAATCGCGAAAAAATGCAGAGAGTATTTTACGGTCGGGCGTGCTCGACTGTACTTTTCTTACTTGTTAAAAGATACTTTAAGCTTTTCGCTAGAAGATTCCCACTTATGAGCTGCTCTTCACTAGACTTGTCACTGACAAACCCAAGGTTGAAATCAGTAGATTATTTAATTAAAATAGACAGCGCTCAACAACAAAAGGCTATAAACAAGTGGCGTTTATATTTTATAAATACCTACATAGCTTGACATTAATCACGGTTTGATTCTAAAGTCTCTGTCGTGGAGAGAAGTTCCCAAGGTGTTCCACTGACTGAGTCACCGATCACCACAGCTGACGGACCAGATTTGCTCTGTTGAAAGAAGGAAGCTTTCAATCGCAGAGCATCCGGCAATCCCTGATCTCAAGATCTTATTGATGTCATTACACAAAATCTCCAAACATGCTTTATGGCACGTACGCAACAAATCTGCCGGAAGAGCTTACTCTCATTCTTTGCTTTGTGTCTCATTGCACCGAAACAAAAGAAATGTTTTGTTGACGTGAAGAATTTGTGTTAAATGCCGTAAATGTCTATTGAAAACCCCCAAAACATGTTAATTGTTTTTAAATCGTTTTGAAGGCAGTTTTCGGACTAAGAAGCAAACCGTTAATTTAAAAATGTGATAATTCGTTTTGTACTAATTACTAAATGAGCTGTCTAAATATAGTTATTGCGCGTGGACAGTTTGATTCTTCCTGGAAAATCATATCACTCGACCAATGTTTGCGATATTCGCATTTCATTTGGTCTCATTGGACGCAATAAAGATAATATTCTTTATGATCAAGCTCAATATACGGAAATAAAGAAATGTTTTAATAGAATTATGGTATTCATATCACAAAACACAAAAATCGAATGTTCAAACACTTTTAACGATCATCGGCACTTGGAATACGTTTTAGATGAGTGTCTCGATCCTTAAAATTAGAGTGTTATTTGATTTGCTGGTATAGCAATTGATATGCTATTTAACTGGCCGAATTCGTCTAACTTGGCAAACTTGGCGACTATCAAATCTGCTTAAGTGCAATTGAGCACTTGAATGTTATCGATAACACATTTTAGGCTTATCAAACTACTTTCTTCATGTACACAATTCCATTAAATATTTTTTACATTTTTAAATAGAAGTGTAGAAAAGTTTTTTATGGCTTGCAAAGATTATAATTGATTAGACGATTTTCTTAAAGTACAATTTAACGATTGAAAGATACAAATCTTTTCACCTGATTTTGGCTTTCTTCGGCATAGCCGCGATAAGACTTAAGTGGACCTAAGCACTAATATGTTAGCGATAGAAACTTGTGGGTTGCATTTAAAACTCACATAATTCCATCAACTTCTGATATTCTGAAATTGCTATGCACAATTCTTGAGTGTCTAAAATTGACTGAAAAATTAAAATTATAGCTCTGCAGACAAGATATAATTAGTTTAATTTGGTGTGACCTTTATCAACTAATGTTGAACTTACAATTTATAAATATTTTTAATTTTTAAGGTATTTACATATGATTATTTGTTTTTAAGTACAAGATCAGCTTCACTTAGGGCAAAGTACTTAAAAGTATCGTTAAGAAATAGATTCGTCTAAAGTTATAAATTTATGTCTGGTAGTTTAAAAATAGTTTAGATCTCACAACAAAAAAGAAAACAATCATTCCATAACCAATAGTTGTTTAAGTAGATTTAAGATCGGTTCACTTACTCGAATATAATTTAGGCCAGCGAGTAAAATAAAGTATTTTGTTATCGTCTAACTATATAGGTATACTACATATGTGTAAACAACAGTTAGAACGTGACACTAGCAAATTTAGTTAGTTGTAAGCTTAAAGTTATGTCAGTGCATTCATTATCGCCACGTACTCTATTGACATATAGTTAAGCACATTGGGTAATACCGGTTAATTCGATTGTAAATCAAATGCTGATCTACAGTTGGGGCCTGTGGGCATGTGGGCGGGTGGAAGGTCCAGGGTGTAAGGAATTTAGTAAGTTTACGTGTTCTTTGCGAGTATTGGCGTTTGTTAAACTACCACTAAAACGACCTTTTTCCAATTTCGAAATTCATATTCTATAAATTTAAATATTTAATATATTTTTTATTTTAAAAATTGCTTTAATTTTCTATTGTTGCTGTTATTGTTGTTGTTGACGTTTTGTATTTACTTTTATGATTTTCTCGTTTACTTTTTGGCACAATTTCGTTTGCTCCTTATAATTTATAACGTGCCAGGTCACGTAGGGCTAGTCAAGATGTTTCAAGTTTGTCACGCAGCGTTGACAATTTGGCGATTCCCGTGCGCAGGTAAGTGCTAAAACTAACTCAAACTAACAGTTGATAAATTATGCATAATTCCTAATCACATCCCACACCCCAAACACTCACACACTCACACAAATTGTATCTAAATTGTTGCTAAATTTATTTGAATACATGTAAAATGATAAAATGTTGCTAAAATGCCTTTTGCATCTTGCATGTGGATCTGCATTTGATATCAGCATGAACTTCTTGAATATATTTATATATAGCTGCATGTTGTAGACAGTAAATTTGAATTACTTAAAGCATGTCAGCCCATCCAATTTGCATTAAACTCAAATTCTTATTTCACGTAACATATATTTTTAACGAAATCATTTTTTCCAGCAAATTGTTTCCATAACTGTGTCAGAGAATAACTATTTTTAAATAAAAACTACAAATCAATCCCAACTAAATCATACGGGCATAAATAAAATATAACGAGGAGAATGTATAATTTATATAGAGTAAATTTGAGTTATATAAATATACGTAGCATGCAGTGAGTTCATTTATGATTATTTATTATAGATTTCCAGATAGTCCTAATGTGCGCTGTCGACTTATTAGCCAAATTGATAATTTATAAGAGTCGCAAAATGTTGACAGCAATAAGTACTATATAAACGGCTGATATTAAAATGATTAAAAGACGGCGAGTACAAAATTTTACCACAAAAAATGAATTTAACAAAAACATTAAATGTTCAAAGAAAAAACACAACCAACTTGGCAGATTAGCAAAAGATTAGATTAATTTGTTAAAGCGCTTCATGTGAGGAAAGCACTGTATGTCACCTTAGTTTTATACCTGTTTATCATTAAGTGCGTCATACGATATCAAACTCAGTCTTCTGACCATCTTTTGTAGCATAGCATAAAGAGTTTACACACAATGAGTTCATAGTACAATGAAGTCCAAAACGTGAGATTACTCAACCTCACAGTAGTAACAATAATAACCGTCAAGTTCAAAGACCCAACTTGTCAATGATCTTCAGACCACAACAGTGCAGACTCCACTTAGATCCGACCACACCACAGCGGACCAGACAAAAATACAATAAACGAGTACTCGAATTTATGGTAGTTACAATTAGTCATCAGTTGAAGGCTGTTCAGACTTTTAACGTTGGCTTTCAAAGCTAAATATTTATACCTGTTTCTTAAACACTCGATTAAATTATTCTCTCAATACAATACAGGGCTTCACCAAGTCGAGCCAGTTATCTGCTAGACAAGTATTTTTGAATTAAAACTTTTAGAAATCTATAGTAAATTAAACTATTTCCATTGGTTAAGTTATCAGTTTGTAATGAACGCGTGATTCATGTACAGCCACACAAACCACTTGACAAATTATTCTATAAAAGACTAAAATTAAATAAACAATTCCAAAACAAAGAAAAACGAGTGCCAAGTGCGCATAACAAATTAAACCGACAGCCAGAGACCCTGCACAAAAGTAATAAATACAGTTTTAAGTTTTTTTTAGATATATTTATTTATACAATTATAATGTACCTTAAAAAATAACTTAACAACAAATAAATATATTTCAGAGTCTAGCTCTTGTAGTACCTGTGACATTCTTGACCTTATTTGAATAACAAGGGGAATTTCTTTAGACATAGAGCTATTTTATACAGTTTTTGGCTTGGTATCCCTTATTACAGGGTCTAAAAACAACTACGAGTTGTATTGTCTGCGTTGAACTGTTGTTGACATTTGTCGACGGTATGTTGGTGTCAGTAAGCCAACAAACTGCATGCAAGCTTTCCTATGTACATATAGAGTATAGGTGTATTGATATCGGCTTCATGCCACTCGTCATTTCCAAAATCAAGAGGCTTAACACCTTCTTACCTGTTGGTGGGTATCTGCTGTTGTCTGCCCAGAGCCAAAGTATCTTTAGTCGACCAACATAAATGCAGCTACGTCGAGTTCAATGATAAGATATGAATTTCAAGTTCGTATATGAGTAAAAGTATTAGAAGCCACCACAGTATTAATTGAGTTTTACCAGTTCTTATTGCCTTTTGGTAGTTTATTCAGTTCTTAATCAAACCTTTTTTACAGGTACTTGAGATTTGGACAGTTACATAATTTAAAGCCGTTTCTGTAGTTCAGTTACTGGTTTAGACTATCTGAGGTGGCCATAACACAAAATTTATAAACTTCTTTAAAAGGTGATGTCAAGAATTTATAGAATTATAGAATATAATAATATAGAAAAATAACTAAGCAGTTAAATTAACTGTTTTTATAGCTTGTTTTGTACAACATTCCACACTTGTTGCTACCTTTAAATCTTGTGCAACGGAATTTGCTAAATAAATAAAACCCAGCCAAAAAAAAGAGACATAAACGTTGACTAACTTGAGGTACAAACATTGGGTGTGCTATATAATTATTTACCTTAAATAAATTTAAACAGAAATAAAAACAAAATGATATGCTATTTTTCCACACAGAACAACTGAACAAATTAAATTCCTGAGATCATTGTGAACTTAACAAATAAAATAAGGCGAAAGAGGATAAATTAAGAGAAGCGCTCGACTTTGAGATACCTATTAATATCTGTATTTCACTAAATAAAAACTGTAGCATACCGAAACACCGAAATAGCCATATCTTTTAATAAACAGGTTCGACGAATATAGGTGGGTTGACTAAAGAAACAGGGATCAAAAGGAGCGTTTAATAGTATTGGACTTTTTGAAAGTTTCAATATGTTTGACAAGAACATTTAATTGAAACATTTCTATCTTTTCCTAAGCTTGTAACCAATTGAATATGGATTTTAATTAATTTGTGTCACCATCTACAAGTGTCGCAACTAACAAGTGAGACACAGTTTTTTCTCGGTGACCGTCCTGTTAAACAACAATTTTTATTTAAGTTGTTGTCGTTGATGTTCAATATTGTTTTTGCAATGAAGTTTAGTCGTCCAGGTAAAATGACGCGTAAATAGGCCTAGAAGGTCTAGAGACTGAGACAAAAACAGACACAGACACAAAGTTTGTTTGATTTGTAAAATGCTTCAGCTGCGCAATTAATTAAATTAAATAACAAAATAAACAAATGGACTTTTTAATGACAAAAGGCAAAGTCATAACTCAATGGTAAATTGTCATGGAAATTGTGATAAATAATAATATGCAGCAATAAAAATTAAATATAGTATATGAGCTAAATAATTATATACTCCATTATCTGCAGAGAGGCTTCCTCTTTGTATTTCTATGACTCTCATTCTGTCTTTCTCTCTCCCATTGTCTTTCTGTCTCTGCGCCTGTAAGCTGCCTCAACGCATAAATACTAGAATTGAATAAATAATTTCATTCCACTGTTTGTTCTTTTTTTATTGTTTATCATTGATATTCAATTACGGTTATCACAGTTGGTTTTGCTAATTGCCCTCGCAGTCGCTAAGACACGCGCAAATATTTTTTAAATATTTATGTCAATGAACGATAGCCCTTTCTATTGTCAACTCGGTTCCATAGTTTCATAGTTCTATAATTTGTTTATGAATTTGTAGAAAGTTTCATAAATTGAGCATATAAATACTGTTTAAAAAATAATAATAAATAAGCTGTCAATCTGCTATTCAATGACTTGGAGGCCCAAAAGATTTATCTCGATTTTCCACTTCTCAAGCGGATGACAGAGCATTGCCTCAACGGAAATTAATATTGTCAATCAAAATGTCACAATAAGAAAAGAACACACGAAAAGAAGTGTTTTTCCAAAACGAAATTGAAAATTTAAAACTAGCAAATTAAAATAAAATACTTAAGAACTGAAATAAGAATGACTAATCGCAATTATTAAACGACTGAATTGAATTTCAAATTTGATATTGAAATTTTAATCGGGTACGTGATAAATCAAAGGCGGTAGTCACAAATGTTCGCCACAAGCCAGACTCTAAATGGATCGTGTGGTTGGGTGGTTAAGTGGTTGAGTGGTTTGGTTACAAATTTGGCGCTAGGAAGCTCAATATCTTAAAACATCGTCATCAACAAACGGCCATCAAAAATCCGAGACATACGCGACCAGCGGCATATAAAAATGTTCAGAATATTCTAAACAAATAAAAGCAGAAAAATGAGGATAAAAACTTAAAATGCACGTTAAATGAATATTAATGAAAACCGAACTCATACACGCCAGAGATATAGTAAGTGCGCTGCTCTATTCTGTTTGAGAGAAAAATTGAAAAGAAAAATTGAGAAAAAATTTAAAAAAAATAATTAAATAAAATTTATGAGAATGAAATAAATGATTTTCAACATTTGTATTCGGTATTCGTTGTTTGTCAATCGATGACGCGACACGTTTCTAAGCCGCCATCGAATTGCCCTGTAAATAAACGAGAAAAAAAATTAAAATGCATTTAATTAAATTGAAGTTGAAAATAAAATGAAAGACTTGCCTCATTTGTCTCCGAGTAGTAGCTGCTGATCTGCTGCTGTTGCTGCTGTTGTTGGCGCTGACGCTCATTGTATAGCTGCATGCGATCCACAACCGATATTTGGCGATAGTTATCGGCCGTATAGTGCGAGACGGCAATGCCCGCGGCCTCGATGAGAGCAAGGAGCACTCCGCCCACCAAAGCACTGCTCAGCATGGCAGTAAATCCTGAAATAAAATCTAATTTGCATACTCTTATAAATCTCAAATCATTACCACTCATACCACCACGTGCGGCAAGCACACCCCCAGTGGCTGCGCCGCTAATGATTGAATTCCAGGGATCCTCCTTGCCGCGAGTGTAGACCAAAGTGCAGTCGATTGCACTAAAGGTTCCACCCCAAATGGCAAAGCTACCGCCGACCAAAGCAGATCTTGCTCTTACGGCCGCCATGCCTCCGGCCAGTCGACGATGCATACCACATGGAGCATTGCGAAATCCCTTGATCGCCTGGAACACGGCGCCGCCCACAAATCCCATAGCAAAGGCACCGCCACAGTCCTCAACAATGCGAAAGGGACACGGCTCGCGAGAATATTCCTCCATAGTTAGTTTATCGCAAATGATACAAAAACAAAAATGTTCAAAAATGTAGACTGCGTTATAGAGGTTTAGAGGTTTAGACGTTCCCCTACAGTCCCCTTTTTGACGGCTACCCGAAGGCCTGCTTTGCACTGGAACGCGAAGCAAAACTCTATGAAATTCCGAACGAAATTTTGAGGACAAACTATTTGAAAACTCGTGACGTGTCGAACAAAAATTGAAATCATTTAAAGGTTAAGTCGGTTAACAAATACGAAATTTAAAATGCGTCGTTTACCATTTTTGGTCACTCCTCGTTTGTCGATTGCCAGATAAACATTAACAATAACATTACAAAAATATAAACATATAAAAAGCAACAACACAGTATATAAATAAATAAATTGTTATTAGCTAGTTATGGCCACAATTTGATCTGGAAAATTTGTAAGTGATAAAGATCGCAGCAACAAGTTGATATCGATTAATATTCCCCAATTAATTTAACAACCGTTTCGTGCATTGTCACGTGTTTTTCTTTTCTTTTTTTTTATATTTATTTGTATAACAGGAGCAAATCGCGCAGTGTTGATCATGGCCTTGCGGCGCCTTTTGATTTGGATTCATTGCGTTCGAAAGTTGAGCAGCGCTTTGAGAGTGTCGACAAATTATCAAGTGAGTATTTAATATTTTCTTACCCTGTTTCATTTATTTTCTGTTTGAAAATGCGCGCATATTTCTTGCCAGCTGGCGCCATCTATGATTTTTTTCGCAAAGCTTAGAGCTGACACTAAGTTGGCCGCGCATAGCACAATATTTAACTGCTAACTTAACAGACGGGCACTCTGTTATCTCGCGCTGATACGAACAAAAGAAAAGAAACGTGAATCGTTTTGGCGGTAGTTACCTACGATAATTTTGAAATTTTCGTATCAACAATTATTGGCTTAACGATGTGATTCAATAAGGAAAATAGACGTTATCTATGCAACCATTTCTGAGTCATAGTGCTAGGTTATATTTTTGATAAGAGTAAACAACTTATCAATTAAAAAAGAATTCTATCAGAAAATTTGTACTTCGACTGCGCGTGGTCAGCATTGCAAGTATACTTTTGTATACACTCCGTTAGTTTGTTTGGATGCGAATAACAGCAGACTCGGCAATTTGTGTTTTATATTTTTTGCGTTTTGCTTTTTGACAGCAACAATGTTGTTGCCGCTGCCTGCCGACAACAAGAAAAACAAACCGAATTTCAGTACCAAAAGAGAAAACGAAAAGGAAGCACGATGAAAGCTCAGTGAATTTTTTTAATTTGTTGTACAGAAAAGATTACCAATAGAAGCTGTGTTTATGCGTTAGCAAGATTTCTACATGTTATTTAGAGAGATTAATCTGTAAAAATCAAAATGTTGGAATTTGTTGAAATTTATTGGCGAAAAACCCCAAAACCATTACCTGCCACAATCGGCGGCAATGAATTTGTTGTCATTTTCCTGTGCCGACAATTCGGGAAAGTGTCCAAGGAAGCCTTGGAAACAGGTGTACTATATTCACGCTTACGACCCATCGATGAGGGATTCGTGGTCTTCGATCAGCTACAAAAAATTGAAAGTAATAATCACATGTCCAAAAACCAAGTGCCAATTCACATATAAGCACTTACATTTGTAGAACTGAGCACATAATAATAGGATTGTATTACATGGAGCTAAAATGTGTCAGCTTAATTAACAGGCAATATCTTTTTTTTCACAGAGCAAAAGTCTTCATTGCCCACCATACCCACCATTTCCTATACCGTGGGAAATCGCGACACATTGACCTCGGTGGCAGCACGTTTTGATACCACACCGTCGGAGCTAACGCATTTGAATCGGCTAAACAGCTCGTTTATATACCCGGGTCAGCAGCTGTTGGTCCCCGATAAGAGTGCCAAAGATGACGCCTCCACCAGTTCGACTGGCACGAATGAAGGAGGTGGCGGGGGTGGCGGCAGTATCTCCGGCAAGTCAAGTCCAATTGAACGCAAATTCTCCAGCGATGAGAGCAAGCAGGAGAAAGGTAAGCGACGCTACGTGGAAATGGTGTAATTGGTGCGATTATATTGAAGCTAATTTTGCAGCCAGCCCACTCGCTTAATATTGTTATAATTAATTTCGACGTTTAAAATTTTAAATATGGTGCGCCGGAACTTTATAGTAGTTGGCAACGCCATTTAACAGCACTGTACAACACTTACGCCAACCTGTCAGCTCGCCAGCTGTGTATGCGTGTTGTGTTTGCTGTGCAGCCCTGTTTAAACAGCTGTGGCAAAAGCTGTGCATCCCTGGCTTAGTAAAATTGTTCGTGACAGTTGCGCTATTTTATTTGTTTTTGTGTGTGGCATAAACAGGAGATAAGACAAACTGCACTTACTTTATTGGCCACATAGCAATTCGAAATTGTAGTACGGTGCAAGTGTTGATAAGTGCAAAGACGTCCAGAGTATACGTCAGCTTCAGCATGCACACGGCTGTCTTTTGGCGAAACGGAGGTCAATCTTATATTTATTAACATTTATAGTTGGTTATATGCTTGTTTGGTTAATCGATTCATCAATGTGTTAATTGCATCTACTGTCAAATTCTGTCCTTGTCAGCTGCCCAATTTATATCCCACCCGCGCACCTGTCGAAGCTGCGCTGAAAAGCAGATACGAGTTGCAAAATTGGAAGCGCACTTTATCAAGTTTATAGTGTCACATGGCGCGCATTAAGAATGATTTAATTTTAAACTAAATATCACATAAATCAATTGTGCCCCCCTTCGCCCCAGTTAACTGCTTCGGGCAAGCCGCAATTATCTTATCAGAGTGATAAAAATCACAGCGCAACAATAGGCAACTAAAAAAAGAGACAATTGTTCTTGCGACTCAACTTTAAATGTATTTACGCCAACTACTTTGTCTTACAGATATACTTGAGGGCCTGCGTCCCGGGTCCCCTAAACCTGGACATATTGAGCGTGTAATCGAAAACCGTCAGGCCGAGGAGAATGCAGACAAAAGCGATGATCCTGTGATTACCCAACGTTTTCTCAAGATCAATGTGAGGCACATTACCGATGGCCAAGGCGTTGTTGGTGGCGTTCTTCTAGTCACACGCAATGCCGTCATGTTTGACCCAAATGTCAGTGATCCCTTGGTCATTGAGCATGGCCCAGAAAGCTATGGTGTGATAGCTCCCATGGATTTGGTGGTAAATGCCGCCATATTTCATGACATTGCCCACATGCGTGTGGCTGGAGGTGCTGGACCGAGTGTGGCCGCCAACAGTGGACCTGACGCCGAAAAGCCAGAGATATATTATCCCAAACCAGTATTAGTTGAAGAGGACTCCAAGGACTTAAGCGAACAGCAGACAGACATAGAGGCCAACAAGCAACGTTTGGAGGGTAAGCTGCAATCTACTATTTAATGTCGCAATGGTCTAATCAAAGAATTTGACACTTGCAGCGGAAATTGGCTCTCTGGAAATAACCGATGATCAGGAGTCGCTTTGCTCCAGCACTGGACGCGAGGGCGATGCTTTTCCCAAGGCCTTTGAGCGTGAACGTGTCAATGTGAGTACAAAAAAATACCAATTTTTTTAAAAAGTAATTTGTAGCATGGATTATCTAGGAAGCATCCATGGAAGCCAAAGATAGCGCTAAGACTGACGCTCACATTGAGGAGGATGATAAGAAAACGCTTGGTCTGACAAACACACGAAGCACCCTGGAGGAGCGCCGTAAGAGCCTTTTAGATCATCATTGGGCCATTCCGAGCAAAGATCGGTTAGTGTTGAATTCATCATGGATTATACTATAATTGTTTTGTTTTAGCATTTACACATTCAAGTGCTAAAAATGAATGAAGCCAACAATTGTTAACAATTTATCATTTAACATTTTTTGTGTTTTTATTTTCATATGTATCAACAAACGATCGTTCTTGAAACAAAACACTGCCAATTGTGGTTGTTATGCTTTATATACATGAAAAACGACATAAACACGCACACCACACACACCCCTGCTCTAAAACACACCCACACATATGATTTGCTCTATAATCTCTCATACCCCCCAAATTTTAAACACGCCAAACCAAATCACATTACAATTAATTGCAACGCACACAACAAATACTTAGCTATTGTTTGTCTAATTCCCGAAGATCATCGGAAGACGAGGCCGATAACGAGTCCAATGTAACCGTTGATAGCGGTGCACGTGTCCAGGATCCACATTCAACAACAAGTTCGATAAGTGGCCTGGCCACGGGTGGTACCGCTGCTGCTACTGGTGGGGCTGCTGCAGCTGGACCTGCTGTTGGTGGCGCTGGTCTTTTGCCAGGCATGTTGCCACCATCTGGCATTGACCTGGAACATCTGGAGCAGCTCTCGAAGCAGTCATGCTACGACTCAGGCATCGACATACGCGAGCCCATTCCCGCAATTCAACCAATACCAAAGAAAACCGTTTACAGTGACGCCGATATAGTTCTCAGTTCCGACTGGGTTCCACCGAAGACCATTGTGCCGACGCATTTTAGCGAATCGCCGCCACGTAGCACAATCCTTGGCCAGAGTCTTGATGCTGGCGGTGCACGGAAGAAGACATCCAGTGTCAGCTTTAGTGTCGACGATGAAGCAGCTCAACAGGCACAGGCAGCTGTATCGGCGGCAGCTGGTGATAAACAGGCCGATAAGAAAAACAAGGTAAGTTAAACAAATATAACAGTTATAATTTTAGAACGTTTTGATTCTAAGCCATCTATATTTATTCGAATTCTTAACTCTATTTTTTACAGATGCTAAAACGTCTCTCGTATCCATTGACCTGGGTAGAGGGCCTTACTGGCGAGGGCGGTGCCCCGCCAATGGGAGGCAGCAGCTTGAACAAATCGGCGGACACTGATTCAGCGCCCAATACGGGTGACTCCAATCAAAGCGTATTTTCGAAAGTATTCTCAAGGTGCGCTAATGAACAATCCACTAATAATTTCTTCCTATATATAATTGGTTACACAAATTTCTTTATTTCGTTGTGATAAAAACAAAAAAAAAACTACAAAATGCTTACATTCGGTTAATGCGGATCGGCTGCTTTTGCAAAACATAATTTTGACTTTATGCTTTTCACACTTTGCTCATACACATTGTTACACAAACACATACATACACGTAAAACAAATTTATACAAAATCTATATGCCTATCGGTTGCAAATCAAATCATTTAGCTCGCCCATCACTCTGGTATCAGAGCTGGGCGGTAATCTATTTTCGAAAACACCGTCCGAAGAATCTGGTGGGTCACCGGTGCCGCCATTGACACCACACTCGACACATTCCGAAGGTCATATGACCTATGGGTAAGGACGGATCTGAGTGAATGCTCTAGCTCTTGAGCTTGCTCGTGCTCGTGATGTTGCTGTTTTTGATGTCTATATATGTTGTAGTTTGTGTAACTCATTCAACGAACATCACTCAATCACTATTGTTTCAATTTTATCACTTTAATTCATAAGCTATTGTTATCCATTAATCTAAAGTCACATCAAGTAAGGTAGTGCTACATTTTATTTTGTTTTTTACTTGATCCATAAACTCACACTGGTTTGCCTATTGTGTGATTTGATTAATTTATCTTAATCGTATAATAATTTGACTATATTTCACTAATACATCAATATTAATTCGTCTCACAGGCGTTCGTCAATTGGCACCTTTATACGTCCACACTCGTCAGAGGGTACGGCGTCCAGCACAAAGCTGAAGGATTCGAAGCCACAGCCGCCCAAACTGGACTATCGTTCCATGGTCTCCATGGATGACAAACCAGAATTGTTTATTAGCGTGGACAGTATGTATAATTTAGCATTAACAATTGTTTTAACACATAAATTGATTGATTTCGTTGCCTATTATAGAGCTTATACCACGTCCAGCACGCGCCTGTTCTGACCCACCTCTGTATTTCCGCCTGCGAATGGGAAAACCCATTGGCAAGGCGATTCCACAGGGCACCACAGTCATGTCCTATGGCAAAAACAAGCTGCGCGCCGAATATTGGTTCAGTGTGCCTAAAAATCGGTGAGTTAATCAAATTTTACCTAAACTAAACTAAAAATTCAGTGCATAAAACTAGAATTACATCTGATTTTAATTTCCTTTTGATTTTAAGATTACTTATATTTAAATAAAAAAATTATTAAATAACTGTTTGAATGAATTTGAATAATAATTAATTTGAAATTATTTAGCGTTGATGAGCTCTATCGGTTCATTAACACCTGGGTAAAACACCTGTACGGTGAACTGGACGAAGAGCAAATCAAGGCGCGCGGCTTTGAACTTATCCAAGAGGATACCGAGTGGACTAAGAGTGGCAATATTAAATCCAGCGGCTATAGCGACAGCCAGGATGGCGAGGAAATTGGCGATCTCACCCGGGAGTCTTGGGAGGTAAGCTCTATTAACATCCAGTTTTCTTGTGGCAATCAACATACGCGTTTCTGCGTCTCTTTTCACATTCAATTTTTAACCTATTGCTCTTTTATATGCGCTGAGTTTTTCTCTCGAATATTTCTACTAAGTATATAAATTTAAAAAACAAAAAAAGCAATAAAAAAATTTTACTCTCAAAATTTTCTACCCCATAAAAAAAAACAAAAGTCAAAAACTAAATGAATATTTGAAAGATCTATTTCTTTTAGATTATGCCTCGAAAATATTCAATTTAAATCTCTTGTGTACTTTTCTTTATCTTTACATTTATTAAACACGCGTGTTCTATTTTCTTGTTTCTTGTCGTGTCTCTTTTGAGTTACAATTTGCATTGTTTTACATCCAAAAAAAAAATAACAATCTTTATAAACTACACACAACAAATCTATGCAATGGGCTAATAACAATCCCAACCAAAAAAAAAAAATATAAAAACGAAACTGAATTATGTGATAAATCTCTATACGACAGCTTCTAAAGGCGCCCTTCGCCAAGACCTACAAGATCATTAAAACGGCATCGCATGCCGCATCGCATGATTTGGAAATGTTGGGCGGCGAGGTTAGGACTTAAAACCTTTTTAATACGAATTCTCCCACCTAAACTTAAACTTAACTAAACCGTGTTGTTAAACGCACATATCTGAAAAGATCGAATCACCTTTTTTTGGAACTTATGTGAAAATGATGTGAATTTTTTTTGTAATTTGTGTTCTTTTCATTTTTGTTTTACAACTTTTATTTATTTACTTTTGGCTCGCTCGTTCCTTTATATAAATTTTTTTTGTAGTTTTACAATTACACAATTTCAGCATCATGTTCTGTTTCTTATTGCAGTATTGTGATATTTTCTTGGCACATTTTCCAAGCACTTTCTATGTGTCAGTGTGTGTGTTTATATGTGTGTGTTGCACACAAATTTAAAATATTGAAATTTACTTTTTATTTACATTCTTATGTGTACATACATCTGGCACTAGTTCATTATTCTGATTCATTAGTTCATTTAGCACATTGGCTCATTCAAAAGCGAGCATTCAAAATTCACTTTAATTCATTTATCCATGTAAATATATTTAAAATATTGGCAACAATTTTAAATTCATGAAATTCTCAAAATTCCAGCATTTTCATCTAATCAAAAATTAAAGTTCTACGTATTTGTGCACTCTTACCCCATAATTACGAACCAGTTCCGAGGAGAACTTATTCAACTAAAAAACAACAATTTAAAATTTGAGCGAAACATTGCTAATTGCAGCATTTGTTCCAGACTGCATAACAAATTTTGTTTTTGTTGTATTATGAAAAGAGTGCTTGTCTACGAGATTCTCCGTTATGAGTTCATTTAAGAGCATTTTGTCTTACCTAAGATCAAATGTAAGTTAACTACTTACAAATTAATTATAGTCTCCTATGAAAGTTGTTTTCTCTTACTTTCAACCCTTACAACAGTTTTGAAAAATAAAATACATTTATTCTTTGATGGTTTGGAGGGATCTGCATTTGAAATATTTACCTTATTTTTTGCCTATCTTTGGTCAAGGCTTAAGTAACTTGTGTCAAGCTATTAATTTCCGTATTATATTAAATAAATTTCCTTGTAGAGTCGACGACTTTTTTCTTTCCGACATGAATCAAACGTTTCCTAAACTCTTGTTGGCAACACTTGTTGGGCCTCTCTGCTGCAGTCGACGATCAAACAGTTGAAATTGCGGTTTCTTATTACATGACTGACAACCTTATGTTGCTCAATCTAGCATAACGATCCGTATAAACGTACAAGCCTCCAAAGTTAAATAGCAGTTTGCCTCGAAATATTCACCCTTTACAGCTGACACATTATTGGCTTAAACATATGGGCTTATTATCACTTTAATCTACAATAATTAGTGTTGGCGAATCTTCTTCTGAATACCAGAATTAACATCTTTGATTCATCAAATAATTAGCGCATACATTTGTATCGGTATTTGCTTATTATTATTATGATTAGTTTGGCTATTTCGCAACATTGTCTGGCCACGTTTTTCTCACCCAACAATAAGCGTGCCTCTCTGCGAAGATAAATGAATGTATGTATGTAAATAAGTTCACTCACGATTCACACGTCGTATGAGTAATTTCTTTTGTCTGCCGATGTGGTTGCATGCTTGTCCTATAAATTATAAAACTGCACGGTTTAAAATATTATGATATGAATTGATTGTTCATAATAGAACTCGAACTCAAATTCGAATACATCTTTCAAGTGCCAGATAATTATAATTAATTCAACGTTTCATTGTAAAGCCTTGGAATCACTCCATTGAGCTCAAAATATCTGTTATCTGTCGACCGGGCCAGGTACACAATCAATTTGTGTAACTAATGCGGAATTTCAGTAAAAATGTTTCCTTATTAGCTATAATAAATACTATATGTTTATAATTAGCTCGAATAACAACAATGATAACCTATATATTAAACAAAAATCAAATTCTTCTAATATCGGTAGCAATACAATAGCTCAAGAGGTTATCAAACTATAACGTTTTAAATTATGTCTAGTTTTAGAATTATATATTTGCGTTGTTGAGTTGGGAGACCCCGCATTCTACAAAAAAATTCGAGGTGTCTATTTAGTTTGTCAAAAGCGCAATGTGCGTTACAGGCAAATAACTGTGTTTTTGAACTCATAACTGAATATTGATCGCGGAGACTATAAGAGATAGAGTCACCAAATTTGGAATGAAAGTCCGTCTCCTTCGCAAGCAGATCAAGTTTATTTCAACTTGGTGGCACGCTACTACCGCCGCCGCAGATTGTAAAAACATTTTCAAAACACCATTACTTTGAAACTATTACAGCAATCGTTAAATGTATCCTCACTAAGTTTAATTCAGATTGGACAACTATAGCCTATAGCTGCCGTAGGACAAATCGGTCTAAATTGAAAAATGTTGTACTGCTATCGCAACCACACTCACACATTATGTGGGCACCGAGGTTATAACTATTCTCAATAAGAGTCGATTAAATCGGCCAACTATATCCTATACCCTATATGGTAAAATGCGCACTAGAATGTGTACGGTGTCTTTTACAGTCGGTTTTAGTTTTTAAAGCAGAACACAGGGTTATTTGAAGTCGATTACTTTGGTCAGTCGCCCTTATTTACAATATGCGCTTAAATCACCAATGTCTCTAGTCTTATACCAATATGAATGTACTTAATGTACAGTAAACACAAAACAGTTGGGTAATTCTACACTTCGATTTCTCAGGTGAGTTTGCGTACGCATTCTATTTATTTAAAATTGAAATTCCAATTTCAAATACGTGTGCATTACCGAGAATTTTTAAGAAGAAACTGAAATACAGAAAAAGTTAATTGATGTCATATAAGTCAGTTGAATTGAATTGTATAAACCTTTATTTTGACAACAGAAGTGTCTGGTTGATACTTGAGCATAAGTAGATGCATATTACGAATCCACAATATAGTATAATCCGAATTGGATAATCGACAAGTTTTAAGAGCTTCAGTCGACCGGTTGGATTTGTTATACATTATAAAATATTTTTATTAATTAATGTTGTTATTGTTGTTTTTGTTATTGTTATTGTTATGGCTTCACATTAATGACAAAATCAAACTGAGCTTGCGCCTTTAACATAACCAAATGCCTTTATTCATTCAACAAAAGAAAATTTGCATATATGTATATAAAGAATCGCTGGAAAACGAGATGGAGACTAATTCATTAACTGAAAGCAAAGAGAAGATTAAAAGTGGAGAGAGGGAAGGGGATGAGTGTTTGATCTTGAACTGGAATTACTAAATATCCATTATATAAGCGTGTACATAATGTGTGTATGCACATATCTAAATATATCTTATTCCGAGCAATCCACTTAAAATTTCATCATAATATACTAAGAATCAAATAATTATTTACTAAATTAATTACGTTTTATTTAAATCTACAGCGGTTGTCATTTAGTCGGGTATTGTTTTTGTTGATTCTAATTTTTTTTTTTTTTTTTTTTTGTGTTGATCTCACTTTTGCATTATCATCATTATCATCGACGTATCCGGTTTTTTTGGTTCCTATAAAGTGGATTAATTTGCAGCTCCTTTTCTAATTTAGGCAACTCAGTCGATCAATCAGATTTAGTCACGCCCACCATTTCAATACAAAAGTGAGGTCTATTATTGTATAGTTGTCGATTTACCATTAAGTGTATGTATACATCGTAGATATTTGTATGTACAAACAAACACATATGTATAACGCATATCGTACTTGTCCGATCAATTAGTTTCAATGAATTTTTACGACGTCGACACGACGACAACGACAACGTTGACGACTTTCTGAGCAATTGAGTAAGAGAAAGATTGCTTCGATACGATCCTATCCGATCACCATCTCCCCATTACAAGTATATTTGAATTAACATATTGTAAGTTGGTTTACTATTAGTAGAAAAATACTAATTACTGAGTAAGACTGCAAATTCCTTAGAGCAAAACAAAAACATCGCTTTATTTCAAGACATTCGATTTATTGCTGTAATTACATTAGTTTTAATGTCAGGTGAAAGATCGCAATAAACATTAACTTCATTTATGTCGTACTATACTTAAAATGTCTTTTGAGCTGTATTGTCTCGCATAAAAAGGTGTGGAAATGGGTGCGCCAAAGTCTGTTGACAATTTCAACCTGAGCAAATGCGGTTTTAAATACTGCTTACGTTTATTTTTAGCAAGTCTTTGACTTGAAGACTAAACAAAGAGTGTAATCTCCACCTATGTATGTACATGTGTACATAATATGATATTATGATTAAACCCTAAGTATCGTTTACAAGCTTCAATGCAAAGACCAACTCCAAATATCTGTGGCAATCAGAAATAGCCTTCATTTGATCGTATTAAGTTAGTTTGTTTGATTTCCCGTCCACAAAACAGCTTTGCACTAGAAATGCCTAAAATTGTTCAATTTAATGACATTTGCAGATGCTAAATCATTTGATGCGCAGCAATTGAATTAGGCATATGTCACATATGCAAAATGTATACATCACACAAACAAACATTCATACATATTTGTATTTGTGTGTGATTGATAAGCAAAGGTTATTAAGCGACCCGTTCAGTTCAATTAAGAGGTATTCACTATCAGATCTCTCTTTTTCTCAGTCTCTCTTTAGTGCTGCCCAGCACTTGATTAAGAACTGTTCAATTTGAGCTTAAAACTGTTTTTTTTTTTAAGTACACTCACAAGCAATTATATATATATATAAAAAATAACATTCCAACCGACAAATTACACAATCGACGTTTCTTGCATTGTGCAGCCTTCAGCAAAGAGAATGAGCTTTATATCAATTAAAGAGAAAATGCATTTTATGCTTCCATTTCATGTGTAACTGTTAAACAGAAAAGCCAAACAAAACAAAACAAATCTGAGTAATCGAACAAAAGCTCTGCGTGTTCTTTGCGGGCGCATAGAAAACACACGCTGGGCTTAAGGTAACACTGCTACAGTGGTGTCCAAAATATGATGACCTATTGCACGCAGGGCAGAAAGCTTGACGACGCGCGCCGACTGATGATGCTGCTGCTGACAAGAAATCAGCTGGCATCGCGCGGCGTTAACGACGCGCTGCTGCTGCTGCTGAGCCACGTTTCTTGCTGTCGCTCTTGCTTTTGCTGTTGCTATTACTGCTGTTATTGTTATTGTTGTTTTTTCTGTCGGACAGATTGACGGCGACAAAAACAGCGGCTTCGTCCGTTGGGCTTGTTTGTGGGCTGTTTCTGTTTTAGTTTTCGCAACACATTCAAGCCGCACAGTCGCAATCACAATCGCGTAGTCGTCGATGTTGAAGTCGTTGTCATCAACACTGTGATCTACCGTTTCTTATGTGTACTTTAAAAATTCAAATCCCAAATGGAATATATTTTAAAAAAATAATACAAATAAAAAATAACAGTGCTAAATTCTTCTTATATTGTGTGACTTTATTAGTATCGCTGTTGTTTGCCGCAAAAGTAAACTTTTTTCTTGATCTTTCTTTCGGCATAAACGCACACAATCAATCTGTGTACAGAATATATGTGTTTTAAAATTTGCTTACTTTGGCACACATACATGTACTTAATTGCTTAAAGATATTACGCTCTCTTGGCCTGAGGCCGTGGAATTGCCAATCAAAAAGATCGTATCCAAAATTAGCAACGCCTGCGCAACAAAAAAGCAGCAGAAGAGCTAAAATATTCAAAAACCAAAAACAAAAAATAAAAGAAATACGCCGTCGCCAAAATGAGCGTCAAACCGATAAAATTGTCCAAAATAGCTAAATATATTAGGAAAAAGGTAAATAAACATAAACACAAGATCCAAATTTTCTAAAAGAGATAATTCTTTAAAATTAGATTTAGTTGAAATTCGCTTTGCTCTCGGTGCAAACCATTTTTTTCTTGCTTAAGTTTCACATTTTCTATCTGTGTTTTGTTTTGTGGGTGAAAGTTGAACAAAAACATAAAAATATATATGTATATATTCGAATACGAAAAAATCGTATAAAATTCGGAAATATTTTGTAACCGAAACGTGTTTCGTAAAACAGATGGAAAAATACAAAAGTGAAATATATAGTATTCAATGCCTTGGACATAAATAACTTGAGCCCAATATCAAGTGTCCATATTGAATAGTGCCCAAATTACTGGCAATACCATAGATAAAGTCGTACTTCTCGCATGCAAATTTTGTTTTTGGCCATGTCCGCCAAAAACAACAACGAAAATAACAACAGAGACAACGAGGACGCCAACAATACCCCTGTAAACCCCTAAACCAGATGAGCTATAGCTATAATTAGTGCCTTAGAGAGAAGATGGGCCAATATACGCCTTAAGTTGCCTCAATGCCCCATTAACAATTGTTGCACACACACAACCCGACACACACAAACACACTTACACATGAAAATTGCCATCAATTGGCTTTATAGCGGTGTCTAAATAAAGCGGCAATATTTTTAATTTGCATATCTCGAGTTTGAGACTCAGTATCGTCGAATGTCCAATGAGATCTAGAGTTTTTTTTTTTTTAATTGAGAACTTTATTATAATTCTTTATAAACTTTTTATCAGCACTGCATTTCTCTTCTTTTCTCCAACCTGTTGAATAGAGTTTTCTTTGATTGGCAAAAGCGGTTCCTCGACTGAAAAAATAAAGGTGCTTTGACACATTTGTTCACATGGTTTCTCCATATCAATTTCTCTACATTTGTTTTCAGTTTTTTAGTTTTTTTTCCATCTTGATTTTATCTTTGATGATATTCAATGGCACAAGCATCGACGAGAGAACATTCAAAGTAGTATTGTGTTCTGACGAGACTCGATTTCAAATATGCCCAAAAAGGGAATTAACTATTAGGTTTGGTAAATTAAGGGTATGCACGACGAGTCTAATTATTAACTTAATCTAATTTTTGTTACTCTTTAATCTATATTTAGACTGCTATTTATCAGCTTGTTTTCTTTTTTATTTAATACAGTAGCTTTAACCCACAATTATAATTTTAATTAATACCTGAATTTTAGCAGCTGGTTCGACAGGTTGGTTAAGGCTAATTCTCAAGTCACTTAAATGTTTTTGGTCAAACGTAAGCCAGCTTCTTTTGATTAAATATTTTGTATATTTTGAGTATGTGGGGAGGGAAAACATTTGACATTTCTTTCACCTTTAACCAAAGTTGTGAGACATTAACTGGGCGGGGTCTGCACTCAGAGAGGTCTATTACAATTAGTAGCTTAGTAATTGAAATTTCACTGTAATTAAATTTAATTTCTATAGTTAATTTTCTTTATTTATCTGCACTCTGTTTGTTACAAACAAACAGCGAAATTCAACGCGCATACGAAGTCAGCCAATTGTGAAGAGTGCAGGTGTATAATATACATAATATATTATATTGTTATATATATTATAATGTATTATGTACTGTGTATTCGGCTTAGATTTCACATGGTTGAGTGGCATAAAGTGTGTAGTGTGAATACATATAAGGAAGGTGTGGCAAATGACGGCATCTGTTATTGTTTGTTGCTACTAGTATTAATTTGGATTTTCTTTACTGTACGTGAAAACGCCACCTGTTGTTCATTAAAAAAAATCATATGAGAGCAGTATGCAAATCTCAGCAAATTATACTTATTCGTTTTAAAATTCAAAGAGACCGACTTAGAAAAGTTCTGCATTCCCAAACTGGAATTATAATTTATTCCATTGGTTAAAGAACTAAGATTATATTGAGATAATTACATGAGATACAAACAAGTTCATATAATTACAGAAAATAGGTTTTGGAGCATATATATATATAACATAGAGCATATAATATTGGAATTTATATTTCATTCTTTGTTCAATTTGTCTCAAAAAAGCTGCAACATGACTTGAATTCTCTCCATAATATGAGCCGAGTTCTACATAAGCTACAGTCAGAAATTGTATAACCAGAAAAAAATTCCGTGATTCGTTTCCAATTAATATATGTTTATTGTCATAATTATGATTTATATACCAGATTTAAAATAAAAAGAGATCAAACTTCTTTGACCGACTCGAACCGTTGTCGTTGGTTTATGTATATTAATAAATGAAGCATTTAAAATGCGATTTATCCTTGTTATTTCTAATTAACGCCCACAATTTAATTCGGTTAGTTTTGTGTGATAACGCAACATGTTAAATTAAATGGCAACGCATCTGGTGATGTTATTAAAGCAGAAACCTGTTTACCAAACATCATCACTTAAAACAATCAAATTAACCCACAAAAATGGTCGACAACAACCAAAATCACGGCAGCCTTGGCCGAACGCATCACTAAATAAGTGTATACTGTTTGTCTTTTTTATTTCTACAATAATTTTTTTTTGGGTTAAAGCTTAGTTTGCGATGTCTCTCAAACAAAACTGTGATCAACTTATGCCCCAATTGTTAAAGGACCCTAATTTGCTGCCTGTTTGGAGCTCCAGCATTCTGGCGATAAATACATAATTTGCACTTTTCACAGCAATTAGTAGTAAAATTAAGCATACGCAGCGCTAGCAACATGTTGCTAGCAACATAAATCTGTTATCGCCACTTGCTAAGTGAAATGTGTGTTAAACAGTAGCGCACACTCTCACACACAACACACAAATAGACCTCATACGTCTGGCTAACTAAATACCAACGAGCTCTCGGAAGTTGAAAAGCTCAACTAAGAGCACTAAAATAGTTAACAGAGCACTCTCGCTCCCGCTCCCGCTCTCTCAAGCTCGCTCTCGCTTACTCTCTTTATCGAACTTCTTTTGGACCACTGTGTGCGCCTATTCTTACATATATGTTTGTTTCTTCATTCACGCCAGTCGGCAGTCAATCCGTCAGTCAGCAACTTGTTTTCCAAACACGCACAAATCAGAAAGTCGAAAACAATATAATATCAGTTCTGAAATAGACAAAATATATAAAATACTAAAGTACATAAACAAATGCATTGCACAAAATGGTTCAAAGTTTGTATGTTGTGCACTTAAATAAACAACATTTACATTTAACTGCAAACGTGTAACAAAATATTGGAAAAACAATTGAAAGGCATAGAGCGTGATAAAAAGTGCGGCAACAACACAGAAGCACAAACAGAAAAACGACATAACAGAAAAGAAAAAAGTAGTCTCGTAAGTCACAAGACCACAACCAGCTGTGCGCGAGAGTGAGAGCGGCAACGAAAGCGAGCACAAGAGAACAAAAAGCGAGAGAGCGAAAACCAAAACCCAGAGAGTAGCGCATACAATGTTTTTGATGAGCAACGTAAAGCTTTTACTCACACTGCTGGCCATAAAAGTTGGACAAGTTCCGGCTGTATAAGCTTTGACTGACTTTTAAAATTGAGCTCGTGTTTTGGTTGTTGTTTAAACTGCTATCAACATGTGGTTCGCAGTAGCACTGTTTGTAATTGTTGCTGCTTGCGGCGTGGCTGGTCGCAAATGGGGTCGGTATTTGTATCTGCGATATGGACGCCACTTGCTTCCGCGTTCAATGCTTGCCTCAAAAAACCGCTCTCCTACGCCTCCCCTCTCACCTACTAAAGATGATCAAAGCTTGGAGGCGTTGCTCGATGAAAGCGGCGAAATGCATGAAACGGTGAGTGGGTGAATAAGAATAGAAAAGAAATTGAAAAAAAATTGGCGAAAAAATGAGGGATATTAAAAATAAATCTCATCTTCATAGAGTTTCTTTTATGCCATTTATTGGCAAGTTAAACTTAAAAACATTTGCTAGTTACATTGGAATGTTTGAAAATATGGAAAATGAAATATTTATACGGTTGTTGTATAGAATCATTATGGGTTTCACGTGTCCTCTAATACTACGACTGCTTTGCGCAAATTAAGTTTTTAAATCACATTCACCTCCACGATAATTGTTTTGCACTGATATGCAACTATTATAGCATCATCATTAGTTATTACTTAAAATGCACTTTGACAGTGTTGGATTTTAAATGGCGGGAGCTCGGGCTAAATGAACCCAATTTGTCAGTCTGTCAAATGCCAACCACTTTAATTACCTCCATTTGAGTTGTGGGTCAATGTGCCTGATTATGCCCTATACGGGCCCCTTCTCTACACATGGACACATACATTCATTCACATCCACGTGCATAACGACTGTCGCGAAAACCTGTCACCCTTTTTAATTCTAAAAGCGTATTTGGCTTTGACAAATAGCACACCTTAAGTATGTATTGTCTGGCCATAACTAACCTAACGCACCCAAAGTAACGCTTAACTCGAACCTTTTTAAAATGGTTATTAAATATTGGCCTAACCGGAAAATAGGAAAATAAAAGAATAGAAAGAAAGCAATACAAATGCTGACAGTGTTTTCGTCTGGACAAACTGCTTTGCACACAACAAATGAAAATTTATGCGCTGAGGCAAAGTAAATTCCGATACGAACACGGAACAAAAATAAGTATGAGAATGAGAATGGAAAAATAAAAATGCAAAAGAGAATTGTTTAACTTGAAATATTTCGAGTGTTTTTTTGTAAACCATATTTGCTACTGAAATAAACTTGTGCTGATAAGCAATGAAGAACACAACACATCCGTAAAAAATTATCATAAAAGTAGAACTTAATTATAGTTATACAAATTATACAGATATTTCAATTCAATAAGTATAGTTAATTAATGATCATAAGATCTTTGTACTGCCGGAATACAGTCTAGCCTAAGTATTCTGATTGTGGTTGACAGATTTTAAGAAAAAGTTTTTCTTTATTCGATGGTCGATTTATTATATAAATTTTTGAGATTTCTGCTGCCAATATTAACGAAATAACTGTAATGAAAAGTCCTTGAGCTGAAAAGTGTATAATGTACATGCATCTAGATACATTCGATGCAACACTGAGTAACACTTAAACCTTCTAAAGCCTGACAAAGGTTTCACATTCTTGATTTCAATTTCCTCTCTGTCAAGAGATACCAAAGAGAGGAAAAGAGAGAGACAGAAAATTGTGCTATTAAATTACCTAAAGATTGAGCTCAATACTCGTTTGGCCGGCTTGTTTAGGTCTTGTTGTAGTTATTGCCAGTTTCTACATTTTGTCCACGTTTTCTGTTTTGCCTCACTTATGGCTCTCTAACTCTTCGAGTCGCATTTAAATAACCAGTTGATGTGGAACCGTTGTAGAACATGTTTGCAACGCCTCCCCAAGCTGCAAAACGTAAGGTACTTCAGCCGAAAAGTGAATTAGTACAATCCTAAAATGTGTTGATCGGTGTAATAAAGATTATAAGCCAAACATTTGAATTTAAAATGCCTAAACGCAGCTTCAACTTGCCATCGTTAAAAATGTGTTTTAAATTTAGATTAACATCATCATATAATATACATTTTATTTAAAAACATTTTTTTGTTTTGATTAGTTATAAAGACAATGCAATTTTTGGACAATCACCCAAGTTAATTGTTTTTAATTATCAATTTGTTATATTAGATGCAATTAATCAGGACTTAATTATCCGATAACAGAAGAATTTCGTACTTTTAGTTAATGTCTTATTTTTTAGTTAAATTTGTATTGATAAATCGTAAGCGTATCTTATCAGAGGATTTAGCTGCTATAAATAATTTGAAATAGTAAAAACAACAAGTACATTTACACTCGTGTACAGCAATGTTTTTAAATTAGCATTGAAATAATGAAAACAATAAATTTCGAATTGGATTTTAGCATAAAGAAAAGTTTAACAATCGATAGAACCTTATCATTGCAGCTGAAACAACTTTCTAAGATACAGGAACTACAATAAGAGTCAATTTTATTATTTTAAGAATGAAGTATATATCACGTTTCTGAAGTCAGTTAACTGACTACTGACTGACGTCATTTTATCTGGCTCCAAAACTTAAAAAATATCAATACAAACCAACAACGAAGTTTAACAAAGCACGCCATTATTTAATTAGTTATACAAAAGTTAAACAAACTACGTACAATTTTAAAGTCTAGTCAGTAATTAACGAGCAACTAAGTAAATTGAGATGAAGTTTCTTTATCAGTGCATTTTTGATAAGGTTTGCAATTTTCCATATATATTACACAGAAATTATTAATATTAGAGAGCCAGTTGATTATTCTCTTAAAAACAGCAGAGAGCATTTAAGGCAACAATTAAAAACAAGAAAAAGTGCTATAATCGCCCCGCGACTTTAGGATACCCGTTACTCAATGTTTGACCGATTGTTCCTATGGGAGCTATACGACTTAGTAGTCCGACTTGGATTAAACTTGGTCAGTATATGTACGCCATAGATGTGTACATCCTGTGTGAACTTGGTTCGGATAACGTAACTAACCAAAAAGTTTTCTATACTAAAACATGCTATTTTTACCTGCTGTTACCTTTATATGAACATAGAACGCCCTAAAGTGGGCGTGTCAAAAAACAAAAACAAACTTGTACTGCTTGGGCATTTTATCTTTCATTTGCGACCTGTCGGGTCTTTCTAGCTCATATGGTTGCTGAGATCTTTTGACATACATACGGACAGACGGACATGGTTATATCGACTCGGCTATTGATGCTGATCAAGAATATATACACGTTATGGGGTCTGCCACGCCTCCTTCTGTCTGTTACATACATTCCAACGACTACAATATACCCTTGTACTCTACGAGTAACGGGTATAATTATATTGAAGTGTATACTCAACTTAAAAACTCCCTGTACTCGATTGCTTTCATTTAACTTATTAAATTAATAAAAAAACAGCTTGAGTGTTTCGAGTGGATTCTAGCTGGATTGATAACGCCTTATCTGCTTGTTAGCTACAGGGTATACTGTTGCTCATCAAAATACCGGCAGGCAATTTACTTGATTATTATTTATATTTATATTATTTTTACTTGCTTCCAACTATGTTCAATTCGATTCAGCTCAAAGCAAACTCAAACTCGACTCTGCCGCTCTCGGGCAAATTGTTGCAAATAAACAAAGACAACAAATTATACATATATAAATTATTGTACGTGTGTATAAATTTTGTTGAGTTTGTGTTAATTGAGCGACTACGCGTCCGACGGCCAATAAAAGGCCTGAACTGAAGCAGCAGCCAGTTGTCATTTGGCTTTTGAACGCGATACCTTTAACAACGGAAAGAGTTTAGAGTGCGGACTGTTAAAAATACTACAAATATATACATTAAAGGGCTACGAAATACGATACTATAGTGCCCACGTGCTGCGGTGGCGTATACTTAATATTTAAAAGAGCATGACAATGTGCGAATTGATTGTCAATCATAGGCTCAAGCATGAGGTACGAAAATTCCCAACAAAAGCCTATAAAATATTTATATAAAAAAGAACATATGATTCATATAAAATAACCAAACAATTTGTGACTTTGTGTGTACGTGTGTGTATCTGTGCTTATAACCTCACGCTTGATGCTCACACTCGGAAAAACTGGTTAACAGAACAGAGCCTAAGAGAATTAATCGATTCTCTTATACCCATACCCATATTCTCCTAAACTGTCGTTGACGTTTGACTTTTAATCGAATCGAAATTTGTTTATAATCAAAGTAAACAATATATGGGATTTATTACTATATAGTACATATATAGTACACAAGTATGTTTTTATTATTGTCACGCTTCAATTCAATGTTTTTATTGTGATGGTTATCCTATATAGTATTTGAGTGGACAGATATAATTACATCTGGCAGACAAATGAGTTTCGAATTTTTTGATCTTAATTGGTCTGTGACCCATTTTGGCTACACTGTCAAAAATTGGTTAGAATTCTTGCTCATAACTTTATCGCTGCGTAAATATTTTTGATATTCCTTTATTTTAAAATATCATAGACTTTATCTTGATTCAAACAAGTTGTTTGCTGTATACACACAGCACTCATTTAGTTAGTAATACGTAACAATATTTATCCAAGTCCACGCTGGGATAACTATTGTCAATTCCACAGGTAATTTGAAGCGAGGTCGATGCTCAGACTATAGATAAATTATATATTGACGAGGAGATTTGTAAACTGGTGCCAAAATAAAAAAAAACTAGACGATAAATTGTGCAATTCATGCATAATAATCAACAGAACGGAATAATTGATTTATTGGTGACTACACAAAAGACCTCTTAATGCTAAATTGAACTCAAGGAATTCTCAACACAATCGCAAGTGCCATCAAACAAGCAATCTAATGACAAAAGTTACAAAATTGTATTCAAGTATTTACCCAGATTGAGTGCGTTCTATAGGAATAATCGATTGTAAAGTCGCTGTTAAGACCTATCGAAATATATCGAGTGTGTATTTTCTGAGCAAGTTTTGTCGCCTGATCGAGGCTTTCAGCGTCTAATAAAGTTGCTAATGGTTCAAGCACGTTCAGTTTTATAAGCTGTTGAGTTCATGGAATTCACGAAATTGAGAGTAATCGAACCGAAGATGAACTGCAAAATTAGAGTAAATAAGGCCATGAATTGAAAAATATGATACCTTAGCATTGTTTACTCTTATACTATATTATAATTTGTTGATTTCTCTACAGTTTTTAAACAACAACGGTTCATTAAAGTCAAGTTAATTATAGCCGAACTGCACCTTACACTGTCAAATTTCGAAAAGCCTTCATTTATCATAAAAATCAAATAAAACAAGAAAAAACGGTTATCTTCGCCTAGCCGAAGATTATATACCCTTGCAGTCATGCACATTGCGTTAATTTGTTTTCAATGACCGATTGTTCCTATGGATGCTATATGATATAGTAGCACATTGGGAATGGCAAGAAATGCATATTGTGTGAATTTGGATGAAATCGCTCAATAGACATAGGAAATTTTCATAATAAGCATTTGAACCGATTGTTCCGATGGATGCTATATGATATAGTTGTCCGATCCGGATGCAATTTGGTCGGCAGATGGAATATGATAACAAATGCATATTGCGTGAATTTGGTTCATATCGTTTAAGAGACAGAAAATTTTTATACTAAGCATTTTCAACCGATTGATCTGGATAAAATTTGGTTTGCACATGGGATTTTATGCCAAATGCATATGGAGCAAATTTGATTAACATAGCTCAAAAAACAATTTTTTTTCATCCGATTGTTCCTATGGGAGCTATATGATATAGACATCCGATCTGGCTGATTTAAACAAATGATCTGTGTGCAAAGGAAATACACATCTGTGTCAAATTTCATTAAGATAGCTTTAAAACTGTGAGACTAGTTCGCATAGAAACAGACAGGCAGACGGACATGGCTATATCGACTCGGCTGTTGATGCTGATCAATAATATATATACCTTATGGGGTCTGAAACGCCTCCTTCAATGCGTTACAAACTTCGTGACAAAAACAATATATCCTCTGCAAGCGTATAAAAAGGGGATTTCAATGGGAAACTGGTACAAATTAACACTTCATTATGTCTGCCGATATCTTTTATTATTTTGTTATTTATCTTTAGGGGTTTGTCTTAGATTCAGTTTTAGAGCAGCAAAATTTACTTATGTTTATTGTGTGTATTTTATAGCAAAATAACTCACTGGAATTGCGTTCAATAACAATACAAAATCAATATGACGACATTCATTTAGCGCCAATTTACGATCCCCAGCGATTCCCATTGACGTCGACAGTTCAATATTTCGCACGCTTCAAAAAAATAGAATACAAAAAGTGTGACTCAAAAAAAAGAGCAGACGAAAGTCTATAACTGATTGCAAATTGCAATTAGTCAGAGTTTTAATGTAATTTCACAAGTCTGCAGAATTCCTATCGACCCTTTTGTGGGTTACCCGTTAATTCTGTACAAACGGTTTAGTGTTGTACAATTCTAGTACGTTATGGTAATGTTTCTCATAAATCCGTCAAGATATACCCCGTTGAAAATCAGCAAAAGACTTTAAGTAAACTGAATCTTAACATGATTATATAGTTCTTGGCTGACTCTTTAATTTTTTGTAATTAGTATACAGGGCTATTAATTTCTTTAACAAGTTGAATCAGCCTAAATATAAAAAAAATTGATAATACGGTATGTTGAAAACATATAACTTCTAAAATCCAAGAGTTTTGTAGGGTAACTCATAGTCGAACAATTGAAATGAAGAATTAGTGTTTTATTGAAACTGTTAAATCAGTAAGCGTTGATATTATTTTGACTTGTAAAAGTTAGCTATGTTATTAGTTTTAGGTAGTAGCATTTTTATCAGAATCTGTTGTATCAGTTCAGTTCAGTTTTATAGTCAGCTCGAAATCGGAAACAGTTCTCGAAATAAATAATTTTTTTTCACATTTTTGTATAATTCCTCGTTTTGTGAGCGCATGCAAATTAAAAAGAGTAGAACTTACAAACCGAGCGGTGTCCAAAATTAAACGTATTTTTTAATACGCAGTATCACAACAAATACACAACAAAATCAAATATAAAATATATAAAAATAGATCGAAAATGAGCACAACAAAGAAATTTGGTTTAAGCCAGTTTGCGTTGCAAAATGTCAAGGCTCAAACGGGATTCGGCCAATTGGGTAGCCTGTACAGGAATCATGGAGCTCCAGTCGTGTCCATGGCAGTGGCTGAAGCGAATGTGGCAAGAAACAACCAAAGTCACAACCACAAACATGGAGGACGCGTTAGCAAACTGATTGGCGTTAAGAAAACTTTGGTTAATCAAATGCAGGGCATGGTGCAGAGTTCGAGGCCAATGATGAAGAGTCAAGCCTTGTCGCAGGCGGTGAGCTCCAAGTATAGCATCTATGGCCAGACAAAGCTTTTCTCCTCGATGAGTAGTCTCCAAGGACGGAGCAGCAGCAGCAGCCGCATAACTCCAGCCCTGAATCATCGGCGATGCCTATCAAGTGTCAGTCCGCGCGAGAATCCTGCTCATTACATTGTGCATCAGCGTTATCATCAATCCACCAAATGGCAAGAGAAACGAAATGAAGACATTGCCCGAGACATAAGTTTATCGATCAAAGCGGAGTTAATGGATGTCGATTCCGATACTAAGCGACTTATCAGTTGCACACGATCGAGATACGCAAACTTGCATGCTAATTCGCATGCCAACTCCAAGGCGACGGATCAGCAGGACGACGATAATGGTGAGCAGCAACTGCATCAGCGACAGAAGTTGCTGAAAACGTATCCCTATGACTCCCTCGAGAGCTGGAAAGGAAGCTATGATCGTAATCGCCGCATTGATCATGATTTTGATCTCGGTAAAGAGCGCAAACCATTGCGACGCAAGTTAAGGAACTTGCGCCATAAGGACGAATCCAAAATGTCGGTTAAACAACAGTTCGTCCAGCCAAGCCTGCAGAGTCGCAAGTTGCAGTCCCAGTTGGGCGAACTCTATGTTAGAACCGCCATGGAGCGCACCAATAAGCAACAGCAACCACATCAGGACGATGATGAACTGATGACAGCTCCAAGTGCGAACTGCCAAAAGAACTCGGGCAGTGATCGATTCAAGCAATCCTCATCAGAGCGTGACTTAATCGATAGAAACTTCTTTGGTTCTGGATCTGCTTCTGGCTCGAGCTCTAAGCACGACGATGGCGAAATGGGACGCATGGACGAGCAGCATTACCAGACCAAGATGGCTGGCAGTTTGATGAGTGCTTCACAGCGTGTAATCAACAGACAGTTTGAGGGTTATCGAAAGGAAATGAATGACTCGCACAACAAATCCAAGCAAATCAAACTGGTCAAGAACCTGGTAAGGACTGTCAATCCCTCACCGCCTTCCAAAGTGCCATCAAGACCTCCGGCAGCGCCCAAAACACGTTCAAAGACGCTGCGAGCTAAGGAATCATTGGCAAAGGGCGCTTCACAGTTGTGGAAGCGTCAGAAATCCCAGCCTGTAGGTTTGCTAGACAGGTACAGTGAGGACTTCATGGAGAAACTGGTTGAGAAGCCAAAGCGTTCTCTTTCCTCTCTGCCCTTAAGGAAAACAATTGGCAGCCTCGAAAAGAAGACTTTGTCCACAGTGAATCAATTGGCGCAAATGCAAATGGGCGAGAAGCGTCAGAACCAAAAGGATGGTAACCCCAATGAAACTCTGCAAAACAACATGCTCATGCCATCGGAATATACAAAAGAATCGGCCGTCCAACGTCTGGGCACACTGGTGGAGAAGCGAGCCACATCGTTCCATCAGACGAGTCTGCGAGCTCGCCATTAACTGGACCAAACCAAACCAATAGAATTCCAAGCCTAAACAATAAGAACAAGGGCAAGAAGTAGAACAGTACTAACAAAATTTTAAATTTTCTTGACTAAATTCCTTGTGATGCAAAATATGAGTGACAAAAATTTGAAATCTAATCGTTTACCTGTATTCGTCCCCAAATTCCTGATAAATGTAACACAATTGTTAATTTCGAAGAATAAAACTAACTGTTGCGTTGAATAATTAGTTGTTCCACTTCGTACTTGTGAAAACCAAGTTTTTTAGACAATCGCTCAGATCATTTTTCACATTTTTATCAGAGATTCAGTGTTGCTAACTGCATTGTAAAATATACATACCACATGAACATTTATATTTTTCTAAATGTACTTGATTTATTTTGACTTTAATGTTTCCGTTCTTGACACCACAGCTTAAGCGTGCATTTTGATTTGTAGTATCTTGAGTTGAATCCAAACTATATTGCATACGAGACAATAACACAAAGATAGAATCAATACCGAATACGAATACCAACCTACATAAATATACAAAATAAGTAATATAAAGTACCCAAAACAAACTCAGCCAACCACTGACAAATTACTATTTCTTACTTAGTCGTTGCACCAAAATTTTAATGTTTTGCTACACCCGATTATAAATATACAATCAAATCTTACAAATATTGAAACGTATATAAATATTTTATTTTAATTTTAAAGGCCAGTTCCGGGTTTTGATCAGAACAACTGTTTGCGAAAAGGGTTTTGTTTAAATAAGAAAGAAAATTCAACTATTAATCAAACTTTCAAATATTTTAATTCAAGAAAATATTAAGTGATGTTTTTAAATTGAAAATCGGAACTTGGCTATTTTTTGTCTAATTTTTGGAAATGAATTTATTTATGCTTAGTTTATGTTTATGTTTTCAATGGTAAATAGACACGGTTTGTTGCATATTTTTACTAATTTATATATTAATTCGATCGTTCTTCAGGTGCTGTCTATGAGCACAGATGAATATCGGAAGACCTCACTTTTTGCAACTGGTTCCTTTGACCTGGACTTCCCCATACCAGATCTGATTGGCAAAACAGAGATTCTTACAGAAGAGCATCGGTAAGTACTGAATAATTTATATACCGATCTAACTGTTATTAATTCATTTGTATCTCTCAACTTTAGCGAAAAACTGTGCGCTCATTTGCCAGCACGCGCTGAAGGATACTCGTGGTCCTTGATATTTAGCACATCGCAACATGGTTTCGCCCTGAACTCATTGTACCGCAAAATGGCTCGACTGGAGAGTCCAGTTCTAATTGTCATAGAGGATACAGAGCACAATGTATGTACACTTAAATTATAACGAAAGTTTTAAGTATTACAACCATCTTTGTATCTGTCACTTTATAAAGGTATTTGGTGCTTTGACTTCCTGTTCGCTGCATGTGTCGGATCATTTTTATGGCACCGGCGAATCCCTGCTTTACAAATTTAATCCCAGCTTCAAGGTATTTCATTGGACAGGCGAGAACATGTACTTCATCAAAGGAAACATGGAGAGTCTCTCAATTGGCGCTGGCGAGTAAGTATACGCTTTGTGTGCTTCACTTTATATTAAACAATTAATTAACATTTGCATCTTTCTATTCATAGCGGTCGCTTCGGACTCTGGCTGGACGGTGATCTGAATCAGGGTCGCTCCCAGCATTGCAGCACATATGGCAACGAGCCATTAGCGCCTCAAGAAGACTTTGTTATCAAAACACTCGAATGCTGGGCATTTGTTTAAGTGAATTTGTGTTGAGAACGCATTCTGAATGAGAAGAGTGAAGCCTACCTATTTAATTAATTATATTTATATATAAATATATATGTATGTGTACTAAAACTAAACAACAGCAACAACCAACCAACAAAAATGATAAACAACCTGAGAATGATATCAAAATGCTAACGCGTGTCAAAAACACATAATTAAATAAACAACAACAACAAGAACATCAACATTGAAATCACACGGCAAAATACAAAGACGGGAATACCAGAAATTCTAGAACTTAACTTCAAATGCGATTTAAAGCTTCTAAAATGTAAAATGCCTGTGAGCAGAAAGATAATTGTTGTATGCGTTGAAACGTATTAATTATTTAATTTTTATATAATATATTACTAAACAAAAAGTAACTAAATTATGTATTAGATTTAAATAATGAGAAAAAAATGATTTAAAACAAACAAAACGAAGCAAAACAAAAGCTACACACAAAAAAATTAAAACAATTGAAATGTACACTTAAAGCACACATTTGGACATATACATTTATCACGCAATCACACACATAACAAAGCACACACAACAAAGCACACACACAAACACGCATTTTAGATTAAGTTTTACTATCAAAAATTATACTAAATGAAATGATGATGAAGCAAGATACAAAACAATTTAAATGGCAACATGATTTCAATTAAATTGATTTTTTGTTTTGTATTTTGTTTAATAATGCTAATATAATTTACATTAAATTTAAATTTGATTCAAGCCTTTTATTTTCTCTGTAAACAAGTTCAGATAGAAATTGAAAAGAATGTCGATATATTTTTAGTGCAATGATTCCATTTTCTTTGCAAGTGAAACGAAAATATTATCTTATTGATTTAACTTTTTGTGTAGAGCGGCTGAGTGAGCGAAACAGAGATAAAATGAAAACACGAGAGAGAGAAATATAAAGGCAATTATTTTCTTTAGTTTATATCATATATGTTTAATTATTCTAATGATGTTGATTTTAATGCAATTATACTAAAAGGAAACAACACAAGATTGAGAAATACACAATATAATACAACAATTACAAAACGCAGACCTTTTTTCTTGTCTTGTCTTAACAAGTACGCAAATTTGAATACTCACTTGTCACTTTACAACACTGGCTGGTACTTTGGTTTTTAGTACAGCTTTTAGTCGAGCTGTTTGAGTTAGGTACACTGTTGAATTGTCCAACACCGGTATATAAACACCGAGCCTAAAAGTGTGCTACACTTTTTAAGACGTTGACTGAGAAGTTGATTCTTCTAGAAAGAGAGAGAGAGAGACCCCCATACACAAACACATATTGTTTTTTTCCAGCGAGTTAGCAACGTTGGTTTAGCTCTGAACTTACACAAATTTCTACAACTGCAGCTCCACAAAATAAACAAAACTAAAATTTAGAATCGCTGGAGCTGACGGTGCAA
Organism: Drosophila acutilabella; assembly: GCA_035046005.1. Classification (NCBI taxonomy): domain Eukaryota; kingdom Metazoa; phylum Arthropoda; class Insecta; order Diptera; family Drosophilidae; genus Drosophila; species Drosophila acutilabella. Next base: position 2,158,588 of record JAWNOK010000026.1, on the reverse strand, counting down.
TGGTTTTGAAAACTTAAATGGCTTTATATCCCTATTGAGATACAATTGAGTATAACTACTTATAAATATATATATATATATGTATAAAACAAATATTATATGAATGTACAATGGAAGTAAGGAGTAATTAAATGTAAGTGTCATTTTCGTGGTGTATTTGTGCAGCGACCCTCGCGACCCATTAATGTGTAATATAAATGTTGTACGATAGCCTCCTGCATTAGAAACGTGCAACTAATAAACATATTCTAAATATCTGAGTCACACGTGAGAATTACACTACGGTACACAATTCAAACACATACTAAACATACATACATAAATATTTGAGAGAGCAAAAAATACGAAATTGCTGATATTTTACACTTGAACCGAGTTCTAAAACAAACTTTACAAAATTTTATTTGGTTTTTAATTGAGGTTACTAATTATTAACGCACACGGAAATGTGAATGGAGTGAAAAGAAACACCCCAAAAATAAAAAAATACTTATTATATAAAAAAAAATAATGTAGAATGCAACACTTTAGAGAAATTTAGCTGAAACTTTTTTGCACCCCAAAATGCTTAAAACAAAAAATACAAAAAAAACCCAAAGTAACTAAAAAAAGGTACACAAATGCATAAATACCATATGTTTATAAAGTACCTATATACATATGTATATGAACATGCATATATGAAACAGACTTACGCCAAACTGTTTTCTAGGTGTTATTTAAACCGTTGACAAACAATATTCGTGTAGCTGTGTGTAAGGCAAACCTATGATGTACTTGTCAAACCTATTTATAAAGAATAAATACATATACAAAGAAAAAAAAAACAATTTGAACACGCATGAGTTTTGTGAGCTTTAGACACAAAGAAAATCAAAGAAACCAATTGAAATAAATCAAGTTGAAATTAGAGTTGTATTTTGAAATCGGAAGACTCTTTTGAAAACATACCAAAACCTATAAACAAAAAACCCTCAAGATCTTGGCTTGTTTACAGACCAAAATAAATAAATTTAATTACAAATATTTTAATGATCTTAAGATAAAGTCCCAACTATGCGCAAAATTCATAAGTACATTAAATCTTGAGACCAAAATGCGTTTACTAACATATATTAAATAGAAATGAAAAATAAATAAAAAACAAAAGAAAATAATAAAAACTATAAAGTTTTCATCTTTATCTGATACTTTCTGAGACATAGAAGGATAACAACCATACATATTAATACATAAAAGAGACAGAATTCAATTCGAATTAGCCTCGAAAATTTGTTCCGAACAGGGAAACTAACCCCAGAAAGTTTGTCAACTGATTTGAATTGCGTCAATTATACATGTCTCAGCACGCATGAACATGTTTGAAGAGTACACAAAATTGTATATGTATTTGTAATAATCGTATAATAATTTAATAATTTTGTAGATGTGGCGCTACGCATATAGGTATTATGTATATGTATTTGTTGTTGAAAGAACTTTTTTTAATTGTAACTTCTGTCAATTAAACTTGTAGACTGTAGAATTGCATATATACATACATATATAACAAGTGGCAACTGAAAAACAAAAGAAACAAACCTCATGAAAATTTCGATTCCAGAATCATGGAATTCACATACACACCCACACTCACACATGTATGTATACACTCAGTTCTCATATTTTTTTTGTTGTTTCGTTCGGAAAATATTGTTGAAATATGTACGTACAGATATAAGTATATTATTAAAAATATTTAGCTTAGCTAAAAAGCCAGTTAAATAGTGTTATTCCCCGAGGCTTTGTCCCACAAGCGAATACTTTTTCAGCCCAGTGTCAGTGTGTCTGCGTTTCGTCTGTGCTTTGAGTAGTTGCAACAAATTGTTAGATGTGCACCAAATAAAACAATTAAACAAAAACCGAAAAATTCAATTCCAGCAACTCATAACTTAAATGTTTGTAGTTTGTCCAATGTAAACTTAGTGAAAGAGAAACGGAGAGAGGGAGAGATAGAGAGGGAAATATATCTGAATGCCAAGTTCCTGAAATAATTAAAGGAATTCAAAAGTTTAAGCAGAGAATCTTTATTTTTCCACCGATAAATCGCAGGCAAATCGCAACTTTGATAAAAGACAACAAATTGATAAGAAACTTACATAGTTATGGCAAATAAATCGACTCGTGTACATACATATACAATTATATGGAATATTTTTGTGGACATTACAAAATAGGTCAGCAATTGCCAAGAATATAAATACGCTCTCCTACATAAAGTTGAAATGAATATTGTAATTGTTGAAAGATTGCAAATTGCAAAATAAAACTCATAATAGTTTCGTTGTTTGTTTATCAAATTGAATAGATTCGATTTCAGTTTATACATATATATAAATCTAAAAACAAATAAAAAGAGAGGAAGTAAGAGGAGTGAGCAAGGCAAAGAATGGGGCACAGGTTACAAAAAGCGCGAAAGAGCTGAGAATGTACTTATATATAAATACTTATATACATATTTATGCCATACATGTATATGGAAATGTAAAGTCATTACAAAAATGAACAACTTTTCTGAAAAATAAAATGTATATTCGAATGTCAAAGTCAACAACTGTGTTCTAATTACTTACACTTTTCCAATCTTAAAAAAAAAATATTTTTCATTTAGTTGTTTCTTTTTTAATAATTTACAGCTTTCATTTAATAAAAAAATATATACATATGCATAACAATACATAATTTATTTGTTTCTTTGATTTGTATTTTGTTTTTTTTAATTTTGAGGTTTATAAAAGAGATTTTTGATACAGTTTTTTTGTAGTTTGTTATTTTTCTTTTCACTAACTACTGTTTTTTGAGTCGACGAATTGCGTGGGATGAGGAGGATTAATAAACAATAACCAAAATATTTAACTTATCCTTTATGAAACTGCATTTTAGCTATAATACTTTGACAGTTCCAAAACTAAAGTGTAAACTAGACGAAAATCCTGATTATTGGTTATTGTTTGCAAAAAAAACAATAATAGTGATACTAATAATAAAAAATAACAATCAACATCACGCTGATAAGGCAGTTATCTACGGGCTATTGCAAATAATAACTAAACATACGACTTATCGTCTAAAACTAGCGATTTTTAATGACTAAAGGAGCTTTGATTCACATTTTTATAGGTCGGTCTATATGTCGGAAAATCACCCTGACGAGTCCAAGCCTGATTCCTTCTCCTTGACTACACACAACTCAGATTTTTGTAGTCTAATTTCTTAAAAGAAACATATATAAATAGTTTTTAACTAGTATTTTACAATGGGTGTGTGTACACTATTTGGTTGTCCAGCATTTAATGTTTCAAGCACAAGATCCAGAATCATTATATATATATTAGTTTTTATATATAAACAGGAAGTCTGGAGGCGTCGACAGGCTACGTACAAATTTCGTTGCAGGAACTGCTGGCCACATTTGCATTGAGTGCTCCACTTCCCGTGTTCATACTGGCAGGTGTCAACGCTGGAGATGCAGATGGGGATAAAGTTTGAGATGCGGATGATGCTGATGCTGATGCAATTGCAGGCGAAACTATTGATGGTGCAGAAGTTGTTGTTGAATCCGGTTCCTCTTGCTTCGCGCTGACCTCTGAGCTGTCATTGTTTGTCTTACTGTTCTCTAGCTTGGCACGAATCAATGCTTCCTCGCGCTCCTTGGCATCAAAGTACCAGACGGTGATGGCATAGCGGGTGCGATGAGCTGGCTGAACTTCGTGCGGATTTCTAATGTCCGACCAAAAGAATATAAGACGATCAAACTTGGGCTCGATATCCGCTACAGTTGTACCAGGCGTTGGACGAATCCTATAGTTAAGCAGAAGTAAAACCAATATTAAATTGTGATATTCAACAAGTGACGAGTATTATATGATAATTCATTCATTTAGTAGCTTTGTTTGCAAAGTTTTTTTTATATATACATATACTCATTCCGAGAACTGGGTTATTCCCCACTAAACGACTAGGTAATTGCAAAATGACATCAACTATTCTGGGGTAGCTATTTGCACTTACCGCAGTATGCCGCCGCTTTCCTTGGCATCCCAGTTGATGTTCAGGTAGTATATGGCTGTAATGACGCGCCCATCTTTATTGGGATTGTCTACATGCATGACGTAGTGTGTACCCGAACCCGGGTAGCAAGCAACCATAGCCTAGTTTAAGTAAAACCAATTGATTAACTGAATATGCTTGGATATAATTTTAAAGTTAGACTTACTCTCGTCCTTTCACGTATGTGATAGTTGCCTAGTATGCCATTGTCCTTCATTGTGTTCACACGATAAACGACAGAATCAATCTGTAAATCAGTCAATGAGTTAGTTAGGTGCTTAAAGAAGGCTCTCAAGTGTTCCTCACCTGATTGGTCAAATACCAAACATTACTGCAGCCCGGCTCATTGCCCCCGACCCACTTGATCTTATCACCGCGAATTTTATCGCCGCGCACTGCCGGTGATTTCGCATCGGTGGTCTTCATGTTGTGAACCAACTGGCCATCGTGGAAAGCACCAGCATTGTACATGCTGCGTACCTCGTTCAAGATCTTTAGACCCTTATCCATGCCCAGAAAGTCGTCCACCACCGACAGTCCATACTGGTTCATGTCGTTGATAATATTTCGACACAGATCTTCATAACGTCGTTCGCTGTTCATAAAAGAAAATCATGTTTACTAAATAGCTCATCTTAAGTTAAGTCCGAAGAGTCATTGGATTCTTGGGTCACCTTGAGTTGGTAACCGGTGAATCGAACACTTACTAAATTGCACTAAGTATATATTTATATCCAATATGCAAATTCTACAATATTGTAGCATTTAGTATTTCCCCATGGTGTAATTATTATGAATATTTAACATTTTACGACATTTTTATGATGTTAAACCCATAAAATTATTGCTGTTTGTTAGACATGTTTCAGTCACGTAGTCCAAAAACCCAAAGAGAAAGAAAACCAGCCAGAGAGTAGGAAAGAGAAAGAGTAAGACAGGGAGAGAGAGAGAGAAACGAATTCGCTAAATTCTGGATAAGCAAAGCAAAATAAATATAACAAGATATTCACACAAATACCGAAAAGTAATAAATGTCGTTTTCAAGTACAAAAAATCACGAACTGAGTGAAATATTCATGATTTATTTGCTTTACATGACCGACAAGTTTAATCAATTGGTACGGTAAAATTATTCCATCTAAAAATTACGCCAAAGATTTCCACTATCAATCACAACATTGAATCAAATTTTGAATAGTTTTTTTTTAGTGGCATTTATACAGAACATGAACAAACTTAACAGAATATTAATCGACTAAGCGATTTTTTAAGTATATCACTTTTATTTACCGTTTGTCCAAGAGTTCTCGAAAATACTGTTCAGCATTGGCAGGATGTGCCGTAGGCTTAAAGAAATTTTGATAGTCCGTTGTTGTGGACGTTATCATTTTGAGTTTTTTACTCGGTTTTTGCACTTTAAATTCGATTGTCACTGCACTAATGTGTTGATTCAGTCTTGATGTACACGTAGAATCCAAAACGATTCCGGAAACTATTCACGCACAACTGATGAAAGTTTCAAACTGCATCCGAGCTTTTATGTACACAATTGGGAGAAATGGGAGATTGGGAACACAGGTGGAGGAAAGAGCTAATGCCGGCTTTTTATCATACTTGTAACTCTTAGAGTGTGAAACAGTGTTGGTAAGCGAACACTAGTGTGAATAAACAGCTGTAGTTTATCGTTCTCTATTCTCCGATTGTTTGTGTAGCCGTAGTTTTGTTTTTGTTTTCTTGTTCACTATTGTTTATTGCTTTTGCTCAATTTGTTGCAGTTGTTCTGTATAAACATACTAATACTGGTTATCTGCACGTTCAAAAGCGACCGTTCGCATTGACCGCACGTTCACGAATGCGGTGACGGCAACAGCAACGGCAACAACGAACTCGATCGACGACGTGCAGAGCGTATTTGTATGTATGTGTGCTTATATCTGGTTTGTTGGTGTTAGGCATGGGCCTGGGCAGCAGCTAGCAGATAAGCGATACCTTTTAATACAGACATACTTATGTGCATTTGGATGTATAGGTAGGTGCAAATAATTGAAAAACGAAAACGGGCATTTATTATATGGGCCTTTGCCTGTCACTGCTTTCCTAATAACTGGGGTGCATTATTTTTGGGTTTATCAAGCTTCACAAGCCGCACGCTTCCGCATGCCCTTCAACTTGCTTGCAACGACGCGACGCGTCCAAGCAAATACAAATGCAAACACAGCACTCACACAATGAACGAGCCAGAGCTCACGTAGCCCACCACACATTCACACAAACGGACGCACATGCGTGAAAATTGTAGCGGGGCAAATGAAAGATAAAAGAATAGACGCTAACGAATGGGAAGAGGCGTGAACGAAGATTTTTTAATATGTTTGGCAAAGCCAATAAGAAAATAAAACAGACTACAAAAAAAATATAATAAAAACAAATACATTGACAATATAGAGTAGTCACAACAAAGGTTGGCAGCTGTAAATACAAACAAAATACAAATTTAGTGTTTATGAGTGTATTTGCAGGCATGGCAGCATAAATGGCGACTTTGATAATGTGGGTCAACGGCCCGTTTCAAAGTCGCTTCTTACGCCAAACTTTTGGATCGTTTTTAAAGGGCTTCAACGGCAAACACTTAAATTGATTATTTATGTAAATACATACAAAGTAATGAACATATGTGTGTGTTTACATACAATGATCGATTTGAGCCCTTTGCCTCTGATATATTACGTGCGACACCAGCGGGCACGGCACGTGCACCACTCAACAGAGATGCTCGAATTTTAATGTAGCCACAGGTTACATGAGTCGCATTTATAATATACATACTAATTTTAAACATTACTTTTAATTATTATGCCTTTAGAAGTCATTTCCAGACTACAGGACACCTTTGTTTTGACAAATTTGATATACCCTGTAATAACATGATCTTTAATTAAATACAATTTAGTTATGTTTCATATCATTTCTGATCTTTATTGTATTTTTAAATATTTTAATTTAAATACTTATAGTGTGCTTAAATAAATTTAATTCAGATAACAACTTATGGGACAGTGACAGTGACGCCAGTCACAAATTCACGCTCACCACTAGTTTGTGGTACAAGTCTGAAGAGGACGGCGCACACGCACTGCGAATCGACCTTGTGACGTGCGTAGCGAGACGTTCGCATATTTGTTTGTATGTATTCATGTAAGTGCATGAATGTGTTTGTTGCTAAGCAACTTTTGGGGTTGAACAATGTAACACCTGCTCCGGTGCACGCACGCAGGCATTACACCAAGACGGAAGCAACAGTTTAAAATGGTTCCATATAACCAGTTTGTGTAGTGCCAATTGTCCTGTAAACTGTTAAGTTTTAATCAGTTTTTGCTAATGTTTTGTTTACATTTTACCACACGTATTAGCAAATGCAATGGGTGCTCAGGTAATTGAGTTAAAATATGTTATATCAATACTTCTATTGTAAATACTTATATTTGTCATGTATTGTTCAAAGTTAAGTTATTGATCTGCTTTGTGAAAATAATAGGATGGCTTTTTGTCTTCTTATAGCTTATATTTAGCGCATGTGGCTAAATGTTTGCATAAAGAAATTAGCGAAATGAGATCATGCGGCATGTCATGTTGCTAATTGTTTGATAAAGAACAACAAATCCGAATTTAGTTTTAAGACGCCGACTATAAGCAGAGATGTGTAGATGAAAATCTCCATAGACTTGCTAACGATAAGCGAAATCAAAAGTAACAAAAAGTTGATGACTTGCGTACGTGCCGCGCGTACGCAACGCAATTAATAAACAGTGAAAGAAAAGGCAAGGAAAGAGACACAAAGAGGCCACCCAAGTGCAAGGCGGCTTCGGCGACCACCCACCACCACCACCATAGAATTAAAGTACAGAAAACGATAAGCAGAACAAAAGAAAGTCGCAAAACATATCGATGAATCAGCGGGATCTGGCACTGAAATCATCGAGCCGATTGTGCAAAAAATGTTTTTGTGCCAAGTGCTGTGCAATATGTGAACGTGTGTGTGTGTGTGTGTGTGTGTGTTATTATATCTGTTAATGCCACTTGTAAAATAAATAAAAATATAACAACAGTTCGGTCGGCAGCAAACGAAAAGCAACTGCGCAACAGAATAATTTCAGAGTCAGCGTCTCATCGCGTTGCGACTGCATTTGGCGAGAGGTGTTAACAAATCAAAGCGTTACCTATGCAATAATGTAAAATGTACCTAAATGAGTACGTGCGCCGATTCGTAGGCAAATGTAGGGCTAAGAGGAAGGAAGTGTACTCGGAGGCGCAGTTCAGTATGCTTCGTTTTCGGTTTGGCTCGGTACAGTTAGATTCGGCTCAGCTGCGCTCGGCGCCATGTGCATTACATTACGGGTCACGTAAACGGCAATAAGGTAAACAAACATTCCAAATTGCACCCAATCTAATCGCTGGGCACATATTTGCTTAAAGCAAAAATACAAATACGGTGTACTTATGTATATATTAAAAAGAAAGAACAATAAATTCACTGGCTAATAGTCAACTGGGTCTACAGCCATTGCTAAAGATCTGCGCACGTAACGCTTATCGCTAATTAGTACCTCCTGTGTGAACACATATTTGTATCTACAAACCTACTCGTATTACCTCATACCACACCTCCCCTGGGCGTTGTCATCACTTGCGTAAAAAGAAAGGAAGTGCACCATGTGTCACGCCAGTTCTAAATCTGGACTTGAAATTTATCAGCTCTGATAATTTAAGCACTTTACTCTCAAATAGTGTTTGTTATAGCAGGATATTAACTTAATTCACCAATTAAGCGATGCCTTGATTTAAATATAAAAATTATACATTTTTAATTTTACTCTGCATTTATTCGGATATTTCACATATTTTAGGCCCATTAAAAAAACTAGATGGCTGTCAATTATAAAATTATTTAACAAGAATTATAATTTTTAAATTCTAGATTTCTGACTATAGAAATGCATACTCTTTTTATACTCTCTGCAAGAGTATATTGGGTTTGTGCAAATTTAACAGACAGAAGGAGTCAGTAGTCAGTCAATATAAGAATCTATGTCCACAATGAGGCAAAACCTGGACACAGCTCGGAAAAAATCAATGTTTCCGGTAAATATCTCAGTAAATATGTCAGTTAGGTACGTAATTTTGGTACGTAGGTACCTAGTGACTGAATAAATGAAATGACATAAAAAATTTTGGACTACCACGCCCCCTTTTCCCATAAGAACTAAAAACTATTCAAACTTCGATGCCGTTTTCAAATCATTTGTTCTTACAGAACAGTGCTGTAATTTAAAAGTAGTTTGGAGACAAATAATATCGAACTATCCTGAAAATAACATATAAATCCAACTATAATTAAGAAAAAAAAAAACACGTAACAAACTTTATATTTGAGCGCATAAACAATGCAATGAGTGCAAGCGAGATAGAAACATACAATGTCAAACGAATTTGTATGTGCATACAGACAAACAGATGTTTCTCCTATTATACTTAGATTTTATTTGTTTTAACGTCTTCTAATACAAGTACTAGCCATTGTAAAACCTGGATACTGATTTAATTAATTTAATCGGGAATAAAAGCAGAGAGTATTATACGGTAGGGCGTGCTTTCTAACTTTTCTTACTTGTTTTTCAATACTTTCTTTAACAAATTGTCAGGGGAAAAGCTTGCTAAGATCAAATAAGTATATTTGATAATTTTGAGCTAGGGCTTTTCTAATCAAATTTGTTAGAAAATTAGTTTGAAGAACACACATTTTCTATATTGTATTGTATGTATTCACAAAAAATTCAACTCGAAGATCATCGAACATTAGCCATTAACCCATTAGCAAACATATTGACCAAAGACAGACACAAGTCGGATACTACGAAATTTAGCTAGCAAACGAATCTAACGAAATTTGACGGCCTTGATAACAATGGTTGAGTATACTCGTCAACCATGTCCTATACGCGTTGTGGAGGATTGTGGTTGTGCATTTTTAATGGGCGCCATCGGGGGCACCATGTTTCAGTACATGCGGGGATTTAGAAATGCGCCAGCTGGTCTGGTACGCGGACTCTATGGAGGATTGGACTCCGTTAAGATGCGAACTCCGGCAATGGCGGGCAATTTTGCCGTTTGGGGTGCCACGTTCAGTTCCGTGGACTGCACATTAGTCTACCTCAGGCAGCAGGAGGACACGTGGAACTCCATCATTAGCGGAGCTGCTACAGGCGGAATTCTTGCGGCACGTAATGGCATCAAAGCAATGGGAAATGGAGCGTTAGTCGGCGGACTGGTACTGGCCTTGATTGAGGGAGCCGGCGCAGCAGTGGCTACCATATATGCTGCCAATCCCAGCAGTGCCGGAAACGAAAATCCCATAAGACCCGAATGGGAGCTGCTCAATGCGATCAAGGCCAGTGATGAGCAAAAAAGGGACACCAAAAGCACCACTGACGCGCTGGCTGAGATTGAGCGTGTTGTCGAGAAGTGCAATAACAGCACTAACAAAAACAACAGAAGACCAACAAGAATCTCGATGCTATGTCAGAAGGGGAGTCCCGGGGAGAACGTTCAATCGACGGAGGGTCAGGAGTACGGGAAACCGGCGACACCGTCGCCACCATCACTTCTAGAGCTGGTCAGACTGGCCAACTTTTTTTAAAAACTTGAAACATTTCAAACCTTTTCGGCAGTCTACTCGTAAACTTAATATATACTAAATTAAAAGCAGGTGCTTAGGATGTTATAAATAACCTCATCAGACTCGATCTTTTGGTTCTCCTCAAGCTTACCTGCCGCTGCCCATGAAACTGGCATCCGAAAGTCCAATCTGGTAGCTGGAGCTCTTCTCGCCGTTGTGCTGATGATGATGATGGTGCTGCGGGTGGTGTTGGCCAACGCCAAGTTGATCTGTCTGCGCAGTAGCCGAATCCAGAGTGGTAGGCGGGCCAAAATAATTCAGCAGTTCGTCAAACTCGTTTGGCCAGGTCTGAGCTTGGGCAGCTGGTGTCATCATTTGCGCCGTAGAACAGTTAGCTCCAATCACATCAAGAGTTGTGGCAGCCACTGCTTGTTGCAGTTGCTGCATCTTGTTGCTGCTACTGTTGTTGTTGTTCAGGTGTTGCAGCTGCTGCTGCTGCTGCTGCTGGTGCTTTTGACGCGCCAGGAGACGACAATCGTGACGATGAGTGGGCCAGTCCAGGTGCTGATGGGCAATGGAACAGTAATAAATGCTCTTGCATTTGGCACAACGCAAAAGCTGCTCGGGTGTGCCGCAAATGGCGCAACGTGCCGTCTTTTGTGGCTTCTGCATATCCTTGTCCCCGTCGTTCCCTTTTCACACCGTCATCGTCAACACTATCAACCTCTTTAACCTTGAACAACTTGCAATTTTTTACACTTTGTTTTTATTTCTTTTTTTTGATTGTAATCACTATCAGTTGTCGCAATCAAGCAGCTACAGCAAATTGCCGCGCGTGTTTTGACCAATTTAAAGCTTTAGGCCATTTCCCCAGACCTTGTTTAGCTATTGGACTGGGACTACACTGTGTCCATTTTAATCACGTAGGCCCAGCCAAATAACAACAAAACGATGCTGCCTTCGTTTTTGTTGTTCTTGTCGTTGTTGTTGCAGCTGTAGCCAGCTGTGGTTAGCTTCTTCTTTTTGTTAGCTATTGTACGTCCCACAAGTTATGCTCTCACTAATTTAAATGCATTTTACGCGTGCGGCACTAGGTTTCGTTGGAAAAGCTTGTTACTTTTCCAATATTTGCTTTCAAAAAATGCAAATTAATGAAAAATATAAATGCTATTCACTTTCACGATGATTAGAGCTGAAACTGAAATCGATAACAGAAACGATATATCAGTATTTTTTAACAATCGCGATACATCGAATTCCCTATTTTAGAAAAATCCAAACTTATATTCTCAAATATAGTTATCACAAAGAAACTTTCTTTAAATGCATAACATAAATTTGATGACCCAAAAGAATACCTAAATCTTTATTTTTATCATAATTTTTTTCGCTTCATCAAAAATAGGTTAATCTAGACTTTATAATAAATAGTAATAAACCTAAAATTTATAATTTTTTTTAAATATCTGATGTTTTTGGAGTTAAATTACATAAGAGCAAGCGTGCAATTGCATAAGCGATATGTATGTACTTAGTAACGTCAATTTGAAAACAATGCATTATTTGCATAATTTATAGCACCTACTTGAAATTGGTGCCCTGTACCGAAAATGGTAAAGTAAATCGCGTGCTAAAATTGGCGATTTAAACCAGAGTTGCTTGGACTCAGCTTTAGTTCAATTGAACTACTTGGGAGTTAAGTCCGTTTATTTTTTGTCGCAAAAAACTCAAGTTCCCATAAACCTGTTAATTATCATTTTATATTCGATTTTACAACAGCTGATGGCATCAAAATAATTTTGTATAGCCGCTTAATTATTTTGAAATTTAGTTTACCATTTAATAACAAATCTTTTCGCAATCAAAGAAAACACATAAATAAAACGAGCAGTCACTGTTAATAACATTATAGCAAAATGTTAAGTTTGTCGTTTGTTTTTGTTTTGTGAAATATCAGCATTTTGTGCGTGTTCGACTAGATTTATAATTAAGTCTAAGTCATGTCACTCTCAGAACTGGAAGCTAAGGTGGTGCTAGTGGATATAGAAGGTACCACAACCTCTATTAGCTTCGTGCATGACATTCTATTTCCGTATGCCAAGAAAAATGCCGGAAACTATTTGCTGGAAACCTGGCAAACGGAAGAGACAAAAGGTATCGTAAAAGACTTGAAGGAATTGTCTCAATTTACCGAGTATAAAGAGAGTCTGCAGTCTCCAAGCAATGTAGATGAGCAGCTAATCACAGCGTTTGTCGGTTATCTTATCGACAAAGATTTGAAGGTAACGCCGCTGAAAACACTCCAAGGTTTAATCTGGGCCAAGGGTTATGCAGCCGGGGAACTTAAGGGGCAGTAAGTGGCACTAAACTCTTATCTGCTTGAATTCATGTATTTACTGTTTGCAGTGTTTATGACGATGTGCCCGTTGCCTTTCAGACATGGCGTGCGGCTGGCCTAAAAATCGCCGTCTACTCCAGTGGCAGCGTGGAAGCTCAGAAGCTAATCTTCCATCATAGCATTGCGGGTGACTTGTTGCCACATCTCGTGGCTCACTTCGACACACACGTGGGCCACAAACAGCAGTCTGATTCGTACACAAAGATTGCCCAATCTCTGCAGGTCCAACCACAGCACGTGCTCTTCCTTACCGATGTTCCAGGCGGTAAGTCATCTTTGTATGCCTCGAAGAGGTGTTATAGATACGCGGTGTAGCATGTCAGCTAAATAGAAAATATGTGTGAATCTGTATTCCTAGATGGAATAAGCAGAGCCTATCCTTGGATCTCTTAACCTATAGCCCCCGTTTTTCTTTTAGTCAATTAGTCTTCTCAACTAATCTACTAATAACCCTTTTGGTTTTTCCGTTTTCAGAGGCGGCAGCTGCGCGAGATGCTGGCATGCATACCATAATACTACAGCGACCTGGGAACTCAGATTTAAGCGAGGAACAGAGAAGCAAGTACCTTCGGGTTGATGACTTCACGGCTCTGCACACGTTAAAGAAACCCGCCGAATAAAGTGTTCATTTAGTAAGAGAAAAGAGTTTACTTGAATTAATTGTGGCTCGAAAATCTTTAGAGGAAGGCACGGTCCACACTGCATAGATCGTCCCCGCTGTCGTGTGGTTCCGGTGTCTGTTCAGTGGTCCGTCGTCGTGAGCTCGAGCGCTGGGATTGGCGGGAACTCGGTTTCCGCTGAGAGCCATAGATCTTGCGTATTTGCTGCAGTTTCAGCTCCGCATCTCTGGGACAACCCACTTGGGACGTGGGGCATCGCCCATTGCTGCACTTCTTCTTGTGCTGCTTACTTCTTCGCTGCTGATTGCTCTCACAGGCGTGACGGACGCCTTCACTGCGACAAGTGTGACTAAGTTTGCCCACCTCGGGTCCCCAGAAGGTGGGCCCCTCGAGAAGAAGTGGTGCTGACTTGACCCGCTGCTGCATCATCTGCATGTGCAGCTCGTACTGACGCTCTTGGAGTGACTGCTCCGCTTTCCGTGTGGCCAGGCGAATGGATAACAGCGCTTTATGCGATTCACTGCAAGAGAAACATTCAAGATTACCACTACAAATCTTTCCAGGGATTCAGAGTATATACACCCACTTCAAGGATAGCGACTTCCAGGCTGGCGTTTTACGCACTTCCCAGTCAAACTGTGGTCTGGGATCATGATAGGTACAGTTGTTCTTCAGCTCCTTGACCTTCTTCCGTGAGACTTCAGCTCGGAGTGTGGCTGCTAGATTGGGTCGTGCCACTGGATGCTGTGGCGATACACTCGGAGTTCGTTTGGGCAACTGCTCGAGTTCCAGGATGCTCAACAGTGCTGGCTGCTCCGTTATAGTTCCTGTAACCGCCTCCGCCTGCACCATTGATGTTTTCGCTTTTCGTCCGCGTCGTCGGCGTACGCGACTGGAGCCGGAGGTGACACTGCTGGCGCTGCGCTTGGAAGACACCGAAGGAGATTCAATGTGCAGTTGGGGCACTACTGGGCAGCCAACAGCCACATCCTTGTCAAGGAAGTAGTTGCTCATGGGCAAAAGTGCAGACTTGACTACCGTTTTCGTGCTTATCCCATTGCCGCACAGATCGTTCGCACTGAGGGATCGACGGAGAATTTCCCGCCTGCACTTGGCCCTTTCTGCTGTATGCATTGCTGGCGTCTTGCATAGGGTCTGTACCGTCTGAGTGCCATTGCTACTGCTGGACTTAGGACGCTCTGCACTGCGCTTGAATTCTAGCTCAAAGCTCTTCAGGGAACGCTTGAAGTCGGCCACTTCAATGGCAAAGTCTTGCTTGAAGCTTTTCAGCCGACTTAAATCCCGCAGACACTTGTCATACTCTTCACTTAGACAGGTGTCGTGCAATCTTACGGGAACAGGGATCGCCGAGTCCGCCGAAGCCACAGTTGGTGCCAAGAACAGCGGACTTGGAGTTGGTTTCTTCCCCTTTCCCTTTTTACTCTTCACTCCGCGCTGCTTTGGCTTTTGTGCACAGGAGCCAACACTAGGAGTTGCGCTGGAACAACGCTCCTTCCGTGTCTCCGGAGGCAGAGGCTGAGCGCGGAGCTCCCGACTTGTGGTGCGCAGGCTTTCCAGTGTTGAATAGAACTCCGCATTGTGCAGATGTTTTACCTCGCAGTAGTCTTGGGAGCATAAGAAATCCGATTATTAAGCAAAAAACATACTAGTCTAAGTCCACAAAAATGGGGACTCCATTCCAGTCCAAAATTCATACCTGGAATGCTATCGTAGAACTTGGCAAGGGACCTAATGCCCGTGTGTCCTGTCCATGTTGGCGTCGCTGTGGCATCCAAGGATTTGGAGCATGGTACCGCTGCTTTCTTCTGTTTGCCCATGCACAATCGTGGACGATTGTAGACTGGAGCTGGACAGTTATTGCACGGATCTATGGGCACTTTAACGCACGAATTTAAATATGCTCGTCCAGAGTGCGTGCCCATAGTTGTGGTCTTTGCTTGTTAAATGATAAATGCATTGCGCTTTATCAATATTTAGAATTTACTCGTTTACGGGGTCACTGTTGCTAACAGTAACCGTGCCTTGTTTTTGTCCAGTTCTGTTTTGTGCGACTCATTCGCAAGGTTACGCACTATGTCCTGGATTCAATTATTACAATTCTATGGTTGAGCATGATTTTAAATGCTACAATTAATTGGCTAATATTGTTAATCTACATAGCATAATTGTTTGTTCTTACCTTTTTAAATCTGTTTGTCATACTTCAAAAAATTGTATGTCGATATTTCTCAAATACTTTAATGTCGATATTTTTGTATATCGATGTTCGACATTCGGTCTTGGGTATAATACAATCTTTTTCATTTGGCCACACTGCTCAGTCATCGTTTAATTTTGGTGGCCTTGTGTACGCGTCGTGTGTGTGCGCGGGTGAAAACTAAATAAGAAATTAGAAGCGGCGTAAATTTGTAGCAACAAAAGCAGAATCATCACCTGTGTGTACGTGTGACATTGCGTAAAATTCATACGCTCATTGACGGAAAATCGACATCAAAAACTTTCACAATGAAGCTGTACGCAGCAGCAACAGTTGCGCTTTTGTTGGCCACAATCCAAACGACGCCAACAGCTGCCGATGAACAGGAGGTAAGTTGTGGTTTTTTGTTTATGATCCACAATGTTTTGAACAACAGTTTAACGCTTTCTGAGTGCGAATTTCGGCTTGTGGATGCGGTTTGCGGCACAGCTTACGTTAACAATTACTGAAATTTGGGTATAGTCACGAGCTTGCTTGCTATGTTAACAAGGCCGACACACATAAACACTCAATACAGTTACAGTATTACAGCTACACATACTTACATACACACATAAACACATGCATGCTCGCGTACGCCATACTTATTTACTTTCTGTTTGTCTCCGTTCCCGTGTTTCCATATTAACTATGCTTAGTCAGCAAAAGAAAATTAGATGCATAAATAAAGCGATTCGATGAAATATATACTGCATGGATAGATATATATGAATTTATACGTTCAATAAATACACACACATTGTTAAAACTTCCGACGGGATTAACTTATGCCTTGCGCTTATCACATTTGCAAGTCTGTTGTTGTTTTGCTTTGTCTATGCTTTCTTTTATTCTTTCTTTGTTGCGTCGCCATTTTTGCCGACAATCAGCTGTTGTATCAGTTTGACCGATAGAACCTTCTGATTATTTATACACTGTATCTGTCCAGTTAGCGCTTTCAATTGGAAATTGCGTATTACTGTTATATTTCAAACTTGTGAAGTGTGGTATTCATATTCCAATAAGAAAGAAGAATGAAATTCAGATTAAATTCAAATTTAAGATTTAATGAAAGCTTTTGTTTTGTTCCACTAAAAATCAAGTTTATCTTGTTTTCTAATTTTCATTAGCTAAATATAGTAAATTTTTAATGCAGCTGAATTGTTTCAGAAGCTGTTTGGATCATCAAAATTATTATTGTTATTAACTTTGTGTTATTTAATGCTCATTTTAACGAATTCATATTAAACACGCTTAATAGTAATAAACTAAAAACGATTGTTTTGTGCTTAAAACTCAAAATGACTATTAATAAATGTATTACAAATAGAACTGCCTAAAATTGCAATGAATTATTGCCTTAGTCATGCTTTCCACAAATAATGGGGAATACTATAATTATTTGCAAAAACTTTTAGCCATTGATGACATCCCCCGGGTCTCACTACGTACATTACTATATGTGGATAATTCAATGTGTGTGTATATATGTGCGCTTTGACTAAAAAAAAAACACCTTTAGAATACACAAAACTTGTTCCCATTTGAATCACAAAATGAGTCAAAGAATCAAACGATTTTCGTTGGTGATTCGTGCTTTAAAGATTATTTCGATTCAAAGGTAGAAAAAAATGTATATACATATATAAATTAAATGATTTATCTAATACGAAATGCGCGATTTAAGGATATTTCCTCTGGGAAGTAATTCATTTGTCTACACAAACAATTTGTTTTTTTAACTACTGTGGAAAGTATTACAATCGGACATTTACCGTCAAGTAGGCAAATCGTTATGACGTATCACCAAGATCATTTTGGGAGTGTCTGTTAACAGAGGTTTAACTGTTTTTATTATACTCTCTGCAAGAGTATATTGGGCTTGTGCAAATGTATGTAACAGGCAGAAGGAGGCGTGACAGACCACATAAAGTATATATATTCTTGATCACCATCACAAGCCGTGTCTGTCTGTCCGTCCGTATGAACAAACAGATTTCAGAGATGGTAAGAGATACAAGTTCGAGCTTGGTCTCAATCGATCACAAAATGTTTTTTTCGATGCCACGCCCCATTCGCCCACATTGA
The DNA here is from genome assembly GCA_035046005.1 of Drosophila acutilabella. Classification (NCBI taxonomy): domain Eukaryota; kingdom Metazoa; phylum Arthropoda; class Insecta; order Diptera; family Drosophilidae; genus Drosophila; species Drosophila acutilabella. The sequence continues at coordinate 2,140,463 of JAWNOK010000026.1, read as the reverse complement.
GCAAAAAACTAGACACACCTCGGACAAGATTTGTGTTTTGGGCGAATATCTCAATAACTACTGCACTTAGGATCACCAATTTTGGTATGGAGGTACCTAGCGACAGCAGAAATGCATTGACATTTAAAATTTTGGACTGCCACGCCCATTTTTTAAAAATAATTCTCAACTTTTGTTCCGTTTTTAGGCATTTGTTCATATAGTACAGTATTGTAATTTTTAATTCGTGTGGAGACTAACCATTTCAAACTATCCTGAAAGGCGCATAGAAATCGCACTATAAACAAGAAAACTAGAACCGTTACAATATTGATAACTGAATGCATTATCAATGTATGAGTGCAAGCGAGACAGAAACAAACAAGCACATGTTCTAATGTTTTCGCTGCCTGCGTGGCGGCAGCGCTGCCCGCAGTCGCTGGCCGCACTGAATTCACACATACATACATATATGCATCATATATTGTCTTTTGTATGTGCATTCGCATAGAGACAAACAGATGTATGTTAGATTATGCTTAAATTGTTTTTGTTTCAACGTGTTTTAATGAAAGTACTACACATTGTTATATCTGTAGACCGATTTTAATAATTTAATTGGGGAAAAGGCATAGAGTATTTTACGTTCGGGCGTGCTCGACTGAACTTTTCTTTCTTTTTACAATTAAGCCATTATTATTTGGACCAAGCAAACAAAAATTTGAAAATGTAGTCTGTTTATCATTAAACAAATCTGCAACTGTAACAGAAAAGAAGCAACATTTTTAGTCAGGCCTCACTGTCTCGTCGATTCGGTAGGGCAAACCATTAATAACAATTAAATTGCATGCATTTCAGCAGAAAAAACATGTCGTATATCATAAATATATAAACAAATTAAAAGTATTTCCAGAATTTTATATTTGCATATCTCATCGAGTTTGTTTATTTAGAGTGTTGTATAAAATAATTAAAGCAAGTATTGCAAAAAGTGATTTTAATTGGAATCATGATTTATATGAATTGGTATTAAATCATGTAAACTGAACGAAAAGCATACAACTTTATATAATTAAAGTTGTTCCAAACAGTTTGAAACTTGTTTAATTATATTGTGCAATCGACAGCAGATTTTAGGCATGTGTTCGGCTTAAGTATTAAGTAAATAAAGGGTATGTGGGTAATAAAAAAAAGTATTATAAATAAAAAGACAAAAAACTAACAGCGATTTCCATATGCCAACAAACACAAAACGAGAAATGTTAAAAAATATTTACATAAATGAATAAAATGCGGAAATGTGCGAATACTACACGCACACATGTGCACATAGTACGTGTGTGAGAGTAAATATTTACATATATGTGTGTCTGTGTACGATTCTATATTCATTCAAAGACAAAACTTGCTCCAAAAAACTGCAAACTAAAGAAGAATAATAAAAATAAAAAAGTAATACAAAAGGAGGAACCGTTTTTGATTTGTTCCGTTTGCCGAAGGCGTTTTTATTACTATGACTATCTCATCTGACAATGTTTTTTAAAAATCACATGCGAATGATTCACAAACAGAAACTAAAACTGAATTTTGGCTTGTCTACAAATTGCCGGCAATTGTGAATTTTGCAAATAATTTGGATTCTACCATTTCTTCTTGTTGTTGTTGTCTCTATGCAAATTAGCCTGTCAATCTCCAGCAAAAGTTTCTCAAAAGAGACTTGAAAGAAACCGTAGTATATCGGCACGAATCGATTCGAATCGGGCGAATTTTAATCGGATTGAAAGTCAATTGTGCAATTTCTTTCATGATTTGCTGCGTTAATACAAACGCCAATGGAAATTACGTTATTGAACCCACTAAATGGTCCAGAACACTAAAGACCCAGAAAGCACACCCCCACCTCCACAGACGCACACATCAGGCTCACACAGACTGTTAGAAATAGCACAAATTAGCACCCAGGGGAGTATTGAAGGCAACGTCTATAATGAGCTTGCCACAGAGAAACCAGAAGCAGAAGCAGAGCTTTGGAGAATACATCCTATTAGTCTATATATTTGTATATGTAAGTCAGTATGTTTGTAGGTATGTGATTGGAAATTTAAACAGGAGAAGCGGTGAAAAGGGATAGAGTTACGTAGCTGCCTTTCGTACTAACAGTTTGAAGTAAGCGACAGCTCGAAGGAAAGTCAGGAACAATGGGTTAAGGGTTTTTGGTGTAAGGGACTTGGGGCCTGGGCGGTTTTGGATTGTGAGTACAACTGGTGGCGCAATAATGGACCAGCTAATATAATTTGCGCAAATAACATGCACGCATATTATTAATTAGCTTTAATTGTCCTTAATCGGTGAAATTGTCTTAGCATTTCATTCCTACTGCCTGTTATGCACATTTCGGGTTTGACACAAAATATGCCCCTGTACCCTCTTTCTGAGGACGGAGGCCTCAAGTATATATATTATATATAGCAATGTCCGTCCGTCTGTCTGTCCTTATTAACATATAGATCTTCTAGACTACAAGAGCTAGAGCTAGAATGAAAGTCCGTCTGTGGTGTACGCAGATCCAGTGTATTGAAACATTTTCCCAGGGCTTGATAGCCCTATTGTAAGCGGTTCTCGAAAGATTTACCGATTTGATACAAGTATTTAATAGGACAGATTTAAGGCGACTTAGCCCATAATGAATGGATTAGAACTTGTTTTAGACCCAAAGTAGTTGCTCTTCTTAACGTTTCCATGTTTTAGCAAAAACATAAATCGTTTTGTGGAAGCTGAGTTCATCGTTTTGCCCTGACCTGATGACAAAAGTAACAGAAGTCATTTTCAGGCTTACAAGAGGCTTTCATGCTCAAAGCTGGAGGTGGGGTACTTAAGGAAAGCGGTGATGCTCAGGTAAATATGGTCATTAAAAAAAGACGGTAAACACGCGCCCATCAGCACTTACGACCGCGTCTTGGTAGCTTGGCAACGCGGTAAACGTGTCTTGACCTTGAAGCCACAAAGCTATTTACCCAACACTTTGACTCAGATTTGGATTTGGATTCAGACCTCCCCGGGTGTTGTTCAAACTATAACCGAGAGCGCACAGTTGGCAGATGTTGACACTTTTCGGGGTAATACCGGTTTAAATATTTATTTTTATGCGCCATAAGATATGCTGTTTGTTCGAGGGGGAAAAGGTGGCAATAAACGAATTTCAACATGTTAATAAGCCCTAGACTTTTGGCATCCAGCCCACTAGATTTTATTTATTTATACGCAGGCAAAACGTTTTAATTAAACCTTAATTAAAAACAACAATTTACACCAAATTGCCAATTTGCAATTCGCGCTTTGAGGCTTCCACTTAGCTTGTTTCGTGGACTGATGTTGTTATTTACGTCAATGCAATTAAACTTTTTCAGCATTGCATCAGTTAATACCCCAGTGCAACCCCGTCTCCCTCTCCGCCTAGTTATCCATGTTTATGCATAAAATCACGTTTATTCTGCACAGCAAAAATCGCGCCAGCAAAACATACCGAACTTTAAAATCAGATGTCAGATGCGAAAACTTCTAGAAGTCAGTAATGTATACACATTAAATTGCACCCTGCGTTAATATAATCCCGAGAAAAAATTACTTTTGTGTTTAATGAACAAGCTTGAGATTTAAACATATATTTTTACGTCTTTAAAAAAAGTAAATTTAAGAAATGTTATTTCGCAGACTTTAAAGCAGATTCAATTTCCACATGTTTTAAATAGATAGTTCATACTAATTGTTAATAGACTTAATTACTGCAATCAATACTTTCATTAATTCTTTAAGCTTAATGTGTATCTAATCATAGTTTTTTTTTTAATTAAACAGTAAACACGTAAAGTGAGACCTTCACAGTTGTAAACACTAAAAGGAGTTTAAGTTTTAAAGTAACTATTCTTAAACTAAATTAATTAATAAAAAACTAACTAAAATAAAACTAATAAATAAATTAAATGCAACAAAGCGCTTTTGTTTTAAAATCCATTAAAGAAAATTAAGATATGTCAAGAATATGTGTTGAATAAATGATGACGATGGAAGTGAAAAACTTTAAAGTTCATCGTAATAAATTAAGAAGCTTTTTTTAGTTTTTCTTCATATGTTTTAAATAGATAAAATAGGGTTGTGTATTTACTGAATATTGCACATATCAGCGTATCACCGTACAAATTTTGCTTATGTTACAAATATAATTGGCACTAAATTAAATTACGAACTTGGTTATGGAATTTAACCACTGAAATGAACTTAACGTAACTTATTAGGTAAAATGCTGTTTTCCAAGTAATTATGCTCAATTAAAGCAGCAAATTGTTGAGTGTAAATATTTCATAAAAATGTTTATGGTACTTTAGATCGCCGTCAAAGTAGGATCCGAAACTAATGCGCTTTGATGCGGACAAGTGCATTAACTGCGATGCGAATTTAAGTCCTGCTGGATGTTGGATGTGGCGTGAAGTTGGCTGCGCTTTTGCGAGAAAAACAGAGAAGCCTCGGGAAAATGGCAATCTCGAAGAAGCCATCATCCTGTTGTCGTATGCGAACTTTTGGGGGTGTTTCACTGTATTGCTTAAAGTACCATAAACTTTAATTGAAAAACAAGCTGCAAACAAGCTGCAGCAGCAACAAAAATACAACAATGTCAAGACCGAATAAATTCTCAACCAAAGACTACCCCCTCTGCCGTTTACTTAACGTTGCACCCACACAGCATAATCAGCTCAAACATCAGCCAGGCATCCACGTAGTTGGCGTTGACTCTGAGAGCAGAGAGCTGCTGACTGCCGACTGCTGACTGCTGACTGACGCTGCTCTGCTCTGTTGCTCTGCTGATTTTGTCGCTGCCGACGCTGCAGCTACTCTGCTGCTGTTGGCGTTAACTGCCTCAATGACGCAATCGCTGTCAAAAGTTTTTATGCATTTTTCGGCTTTTTGTCACGATGCAGACACAAACGTCAGCGGCAATGAGGATGAACGACCAAAACGTCAACGGGTTGTCTTCTCCTATATCTCAGTCTCGTCTCTCGGTCTCGTTTGGTTTTTTTTGTCCATCTCACTTGCTCTTTTTCTGTCCCACTTGCCCTTTGCTGCAGATGATTTTTTGCCGTCAGTCGTTTTGTGCCTTTGATTTTTAAATTATTCAGCGTCTGGCTTGGTTGGCCGGTCTGTTTGCCGTCTGCTTGCAACATTTTGCGGCTCATCATTTATCGATGAGTTTTGTTGCAATCCTCAAACCGGTTCATTGCGGTGCTGCGAAGAGTTTGGTGTGTTGTGGTGCGTTTGCTACTCAGTGGTGCAATGCGGTTTTGTTTCAGTGTGCATCGGTGGTTAATTAGTTTTTGTGACCTGCCGCAAGCTCAGCGAAGCGTTGGCACAGTGATTGACTTGATTGTCCAAATGTTACTCCTTACTCTCTATGCATATGTATCTCCCTGTCTCGGTTTTCCGTGCTGTGTACACAATGCTCTCCCCGCTTCGCTATGCCGAGCCGCAATGTAATTGCAATTATGCCGAGTTCATTAGGCCTCCCAGGGAGTGAGTCGCAGATGTTGCATTGGCTGCCATTTGGGTGCAACCTCAATTAATACTGTCAATAGCACTTTAAATTTAATTTTTTTCTTTGATCGATCGATGTTTACAGTCTGTAAAGAAAATCACAATTTCAGGCCAGTGCCTCACTAAAAGGTTACGTAACAGTTATTTATCTGGAAGTTTTAGTTTGATTTGAAAATTAATACATTTGGTTATTTATCAGTCATTAAGTTAGGCAATTTACATTTTACTACTTCTTCGTGAACTAGAATCAAATGAACTCACCACACGCAAAGATCCTTTTCTCACCACTAAATGAACAGATAGCAAACAACTGAACTGCTGCGTTCACAAAATCCAAAAGGTTGAACGAGTTGAGTAACCGAAATGTCACAACACTGTTATTAAATTAAAATGAAATCTCAAGATAAAATCAATTCAATCAAATAATCAGCTTTGATGGCACGCAGTTGTTTTGTTTTTTGTAATTTGTTATAAATACAAAGATGATTTATTTTATTGATGAGTTTAAAGCATTTTGCTAAGCTTCTCCGCTTCGGGCATTGGTGCTACCACAACTAAACACTCGCACACACACACACTCACCACCACACACAATACTGGTACAAACATATATTTATTATCTGCGTTCATTTACCCCACATTCCAACTACATGGCTTGCTATATTCCACACTAATCCCCACGCTCCAAAAACTATTTATGTATTGTCTTTGGAAAGTCAACTTTATTAGTGTGTGTATCCTCCTCCTTTTACATATGTGTTTTGCTTTCTGTTTTTGTCTTTCTTTGTAATACACAACTACAAACACATACACAACCCAAATGAACACACGCATACACACATAGAACACAGACAGCACACCAGTGAACACAGAGAAGGCGATCAGCGAACCTCCAATTAAATTGGTCCATGTTCTGAATCCTGGAGAGCGAGAGTATCTATCGCCCAATTTGATTGGCGTGCAGAATATTGCGATGACATTTTTGCCGCTATCAATGAACTTTGTCAATATCATCGATGCCTATCGAGAGATTGTGAATGGGGTGCAATATGAGATACTGTTAAATGCTGTGGACACGAAGGCCAAGGATGCGGATACGATTTGTCGACTTGTAATACTAGAGAAACCCTGGCTGACCACGCAGTGGGGTGACAAGCACCGCGAGCTAACCAGCTCGAATTGCAGTGATGTCTCGGACAATGCCCTCTCTCCCGATCCCGAGGAACGTTCGAGGGCTCTCAATGACAAATATGTGAGTAACAGCATTTTCAATGGTGGGCAGCGCAACGAATTGAGCGAAAGTGAAATGGCTCGACTAGAGTCACAAATATTGACAATGGTACCCCACAAGCAACAAAGGGTCGTCAGCGTCTCCGCTAGTCACTCCAGCGGCAGCAGCAGCACCTCTACCACAACGACATCGAGCATTGTCCCACAAACTGAGTCAACTAATGAGCCCACAACGTCAATTAGCGTTGATGAGGCAGATGAGACTGTTCCTTTTGAGAAGGGCATTGTTGATGCTACAACGCCCACGACCACGCCCGCTATGGAACTCAACGATAATGAGAAACGATGGTTAGATGATTTCCTATCAGTTGGTGCGTACAATTTCGAAAAGACCATCGAACAGCAACGGGCGGAGCAGAAGCAGCAACAACAACAGCAACAGGAGCAGGACCTGGGAGAGAAGAAGGGAGAGCAAGAGCAAAAGGAACAGCAGGAGCAGGTGCAGGACCATGAAGAGGCTTCATCATCTTAATCATCATGAATATGAATATTATTTTCATCCCCAAAAAACAAACACAAACACTATCGCTCACTTTCCATATCCCTCTATCTCTCTCACTCATTCCACATCCACAGCGACACACACACACACACATACAGCCACCAACACTCAACCAGTTGATGTCCTATATACATACATACATATACTTCTATATACAAATACTCGTAAAGTAAATGCGAACAATAAAAAGAAAATGTTATTTAATTGAATTTATTTAAGCTCGTCGTTTTTCTCACCTCAGTGCGTTGCCATCACCTGAGTCTTGTGGTGGGCGTTTTCGTCCCACTTTCATCCCCTTTATAACCCCCCTCTTGGTCGCTTTTTCTCTTTCTCGCTCTCGCTTGCCCCCGCAGCACTTATTTCAGCTTAATAATCAAATGAGTTTCCGCTTTCAAATTACGGCCGCAATCTGTTTAACCCGGCCCGTGTCTCTAGCATCACTTGTTCACCTACCACCTCCCACCTGTCTATATGTGTGTATATACTTATGTGCATATCTTAGGGGGCTACCTCAAGTGCCGTTATGGGAGCAAGTAAAGTGTAAAGTGTGTGTGTGTGCCTAGAGTGACGACACATACAAATATAAAGCTACGTTCACACACAGTACGGTGTAAAAGTGCTCTCATTATCCTTGATGCTCTACTTTTGACACACAACTAAAGCAGCACTCCGCACAGTGTCCTCGATAAGTCACAGGATCTCCGCACATAGTTAGCATACTGAAATCAGAAAAGCCAGCGTGGAAAATGCAGATGGAAAACTCAAAGATTATAGTTTAACTGTTGAGCTGCAGCTAATCGATTTAAAGCTCTACTTGAAAGCGCGCACTGATGCACTCATTGATTGTCTGCTAAGTTTTAACATCAGCAATTATCTTTAGCTCAGAACTGCTTAAAGTTTGTTTATAAATGCAACCGTTATCAAAGACGAATCAAATATAAAATATCAACTAAATGTTTTGACTTATTTTTGAAATACATTGAGTATTTAGGCAAATGACTAAAACTATTTCCAACTTTTTCACGTGTGATTTTAGTTTTTGTTTCACGTGTGTATGATTCAGATTACTTCCAGCTTTGAACAATATAGATTTTCCCCGTGATAACGATTTGCAACTTGAAACTTTGATTTCGAATCGTATAGGAACAAACAATGAGACTTTATTCATACTTCTCTTATTTGTAGCTAAAAGTTATACACATCTCAAATTTGATAATGACAAAATATAGTATTTCCATAGGAGTCTAGATGTTTTAATTAACATTTATCTGCAATGAGATGAAACAAATTTGTTTAAAGGCAATGTGAACGAATACTTTTAAGCGAAAGTATATTTACCCGGTCTTTGTTTACATATGTATTATAATCATTATATTACTTAAGTTTGGCAAATGTTTAACTTGAACTATAAAAAGTAAATATTTATAAAAAAAAATGGCCAAGAAAATTTCTGCAACAGATTTTGCCCGAATTTATTAATTTGGAATTAAGAAGGAAATTTTAGCATATTTTATATATTTAAATTGAAATCGTTAAAATATAAATAATGAAATTGTGTATTATTAATTGTGTCGATGCGATCCATTTTCTACTTAGTTATCGTGGCTGTGACATCCACACGAATGTAATTAAAATTACCCACGAGCTGACGCTATTAAATACGATATATGTTGTGTACATAGGTATTCCAACTTTGGGCATATAAAGTGCGTATCATGTGTAACCAGATTATACCTCTGGCTATATCTTCTGAATGGTATAAATCTCATTCAAATCCAGTCGGAGTTCATGTCGAACTGTCAAACTCCAACGGAGCATTGAAAATTTATTGAATGGTTTGAACTTCTGGCTAATCCAAAGTTCTGTAAATGCTATCGAGTGTTAAGCACTCGGCTGTCAACATATCGATATGCATTTTACGGTCCATTTGCTGGTAGAAAACCACGTACGGAGTGTCATTGTGTCTATTTCACTCTTACCCCGCCAAAATCATTATTTACGTTTTAATTTTTATTGAAACACAAATATATACACACTCACACACACAGAGGGAAATCGAGAGGTGAAGGAAAGGAAAAGAAGGCGGGGAAAACATGGCGCTTAATGAATTCATGTCGCGGCAGTTCAGATGGAAAAGCGGAGTTCGATCCCAGTAGGGTCATTCCTCTATTTTAATTATACACACGTCGTTGCCATTACATTTCATTTCGTATTTCGCATTTCGTGTTGTTGTCATTGCATTGCCCACCTCCATTGAAATCTCCATTATGCACCTGTAATGTCCTGCGTACTGCCTCCTGATTCTAGGTTCCTGCTTCCTGGTTCCTGCCTCCAGACTGAGTCCTGATCCAACTGACAGTCACGTCAATTACACGCCCACTGACTGAACGAGCCAGCCATTTAAGCCATCTCCTCGTGTTGCCAACAGCCACAACCCACACACACACACACACACAGATACAGATACAAGCACACAAATGTTCACACAACAATCTAGCAATGCCAAAGGGCTACGAATTTTGCAGGCCAAAATGTTTGGTTTAATTGGTTTTTGGGCACATTGAAACCATTAAATGGGCTTCAGTTTGGTTTGCTTTATATGCCATATGTGTAAGTGTCTCTCCCATTTTTTAATACCCGTTCCTACTAAAGTGACGCGGTAACTACTTCATTTCAATCAAGGAACTTTAAGACTTCAAATCTTTATTCATTAATTGATTTGTGTGGCGATAAGGGGGACTTATATTTCAAATTTGTTAATTTAGTACTTACAGTCTCTAACAACGCTCGGCTGGTGAATGCTGATCATGAAGATAATTAGATAACAAACTATGGGATTGACCGAATTCCATTCGCCTCCTGTATTTTATTTAAATAAAAACACCAGGTACCGAAAATCTTCTTAATCATATTTTTAAATCCTGTAGTAAGTCTTTTTAGACATCATAACGGGTGTCTGCTAAACGGGATTCGAGCTAATATTCTTAGAGGTTAGGAAATATTTTTGTTGTTCGCTGCTGATTGCCAACTGTTAGCTAAGTGGATGGTAATCAATGAATTTAATATTCCTTGGTAATGTCATCGATTTCTGTTCAGAATAGAAAATTAAAATTTTTGACAGTAGGCTATGACTAGTGTGGCTATTATGATTTCAAATTTACTAACATTTCCATACTCGAACAGATCACAAATATCTCAAAAAGAAATTAAATATTTTCCCCGTTTTTTGTACTGGCGTTAACTTTTCATGTGTTTAGTGAATCACAGCTGCGATCCTGATTTCGATCCCGATTTCCCTACCGAACCTATATATACAGATACATATATGTATAGGTTCTGTTGAATCACTTTCAAATTTCACAGTACCTGAACTTGCAATTCCCATAACATTAACCATAGCGAGAATATAATGAAGCCTTCTTCGATGTTAAGACTTCGCAACTTTTGGATCATTTCCTGTTGGCTGCGAAACGAGGCAGTTGCCGCAGCAGCGATGGTCGTCCGTCACCGGGAGAACAGCGTGCCACAGATCGAGAAGGACCACGACAAAAAACACGAAATGGAGGCAGGACAAGTTGGTGTGGACTTCCAGGGGACTCTACGCGTCGTTCGTGTCATGGATGATTACATTGTGCCCGCCGAGTGTTGTTTCTAGAGCGAAATACTTCAAGTCACCCCAAAAATTTAAAAAAATAACCTTAAACTAAAACCATAACAAAAATATACATCTAATGGGAATCTAATAAATCTAAATCTAATAAAAATATTTATTTTGAGACGAATTAAAATGAAATGTGTTTTAAGTAAATAGTTTCGAAAGAATAAAGAACCCAAATTCACATTTACTAATATAAAATAAAATTATAAATAATAAAAAAAAAAAATGAGTATTCATAGAACATATATTATATAAATATATTTTTTATATAAATGCAAATAAAGAAGTTAAACGGGATTCGAGAAGTTTAATGTGTTATATAACATAATTTCAATTGCTTATCTGGTTATCTCTTTTTTGCAGTTGTCCCGCCCTGTACGTGGAGCCAACCATGTTCTCCTCGGCGGTGTGAAACCCTACGACGAGAAACAGGCGGAAGAGCAGCTGCAGACGACGCTGGACAAGTTAACAGCTGGCGAGGGACCACACTACAGGTAACTACCGTAGCAGCAAACAAATATATATACTTTAATATGTATGTATAATTATCTATAGAATTGTGAAAGTCTACTCGGCATCGCGTCAGGTTGTTTCCGGGACACTGACGCGCATTGATGCGGATCTTATTGATAGCGGTGACGAGCAGCGTCGGTGCATTGTGGAGATCTGGGCTCAGCCTTGGCTGGAGAAGGGTCAGGAGGTGACCTTCAAGTGTCACAATCAGCCAGCGATTCATGCGCGTCACAGTCGCTCCGTGGAATGGGCTGAGAAGAAGACGCACAAGAAGCACAATCATCGATCTCTGAACAAAATCGATCACTTGTTTCACAAGTTTCAGATCAAATACAAGCGTCGTTATGTGAACAGCATTGAGCATCAGATGCGTCTACGCATCTTCCGTCAGAACCTAAGGACCATCGAGGAGCTAAACTCCAATGAGAGGGGCAGTGCCAAGTACGGCATCACTGAGTTCGCAGACATGACCAGCGCCGAGTACAAACAGCGTGCTGGACTCTGGCAGCGTAGTGAGGATAAGCCTACGGGTGGTGCACCCGCCGTAGTCCCCGCCTATGATGGTGAGCTGCCCAAGGAGTTCGACTGGCGTCAAAAGAACGCTGTCACCCATGTGAAGAATCAGGGAAGCTGCGGCTCCTGTTGGGCATTCAGTGTAACCGGCAATATTGAGGGCTTGTATGCGGTGAAAACTGGTGAACTGCAGGAATTTTCTGAGCAGGAACTGCTAGACTGCGATTCCACGGACAGTGCCTGCAATGGTGGACTCATGGACAATGCCTACAAGTAAGATGTTGATCCCTTCAAAAAATTAGAATATTATTTTAAATGTTGCTTCTTTTATAGAGCCATCAAGGACATTGGCGGTCTTGAATATGAGTCCGAGTATCCCTATGAGGGCAAGAAGAAGGCGTGCCACTTCAACAAAACCATGGCCCATGTGCAAGTCTCCGGATTTGTTGATCTGCCCAAGGGCAACGAGACAGCGATGCAGCAATGGTTAGTCAGCAATGGGCCAATTTCCATAGGTGCGTAACCCTATGTTTAAATCATCTTAAAACCAAATGGCTAACCTGGTTTTCTTCGAAAAGGTATCAATGCCAATGCCATGCAGTTCTATCGTGGCGGAGTCTCTCATCCCTGGTCACCATTGTGCTCTAAAAAGAATCTCGATCATGGTGTCCTTATTGTTGGCTACGGCGTATCTGACTATCCCAATTTCCACAAGACTTTGCCCTACTGGATTGTAAAGAACTCGTGGGGACCACGATGGGGAGAACAGGGTTACTACCGGGTCTATCGTGGCGATAATACCTGCGGCGTCAGCGAGATGGCCACATCAGCAGTGTTGGCCTAAACACATTGGCCAATAAAACAACCATCAAACCAATCTACATATGTATTAACATATATATGTATACATTGTATCTACATATGTTATTGTTTGACAGCACAAAATAATTCAGGCTTGCACTTTGTGTGTATATATGTGTGTGTGCGTGTGTGTGTGTGATTATTTTTTTATTTCTGTTGACGCAACGATAGCGTTAAGTTTAAGGAACTATTGTTCCGTTATTAAAGTCTTAGTCCGAGTCCATGTGAAACCATTATATAATCATGTATACCCTGTAATCCATTGGCAGCATCATACACAACACGGTATATAAGCAGCACAACATATATACATATATAAATATATATATATATATATATATATATATATATATATATATATATATATATATATAAAATAAATAAATTGTAAAGAGACATTAATCAAGTATCATATTTAAAAGCTTTGGTTGGTTTACAGTTTACATGTAAGTTGAATTCAAATATTATGTTCTAAAAGTGTGCTTATGTTTGTATAATAAACCAGGTAAACTGTAATAATTGTTAAATCTATTATTAAAGCATACCAAATTGCTTAACATTCCATTGTGTAATCTTTAAAAAAATTGTATGTTATTTGTATTGGATGGTTAGTTTATCCAATTAATTTATTTAATATTATAGGAGCAGAACACAGTTACCGGAAGAAGAGAAGGAATCAAGGTCAGTCTTATCGTAATAATATCCTGGCCGAAGGTTCCTAACACTAGATAATCTATACTTAACAATCTATCGGCAGCCTCTTTACTTTACATGCATTATCGACATCCACTTTTTTAAAACACTTTACAAATGAAAGTATTTGATCTTCAGGTTAATCATTTATATTGAAGAACAATGAATAACAATAAATGCCGATGTTAGTATACACTGTATCACATTTAGTTTGGAAATATTTCAAATGCTGCACATTTTTAACAAGCTGTTATAGTTTTCTTTACTCTCAAGAAAGTATACAAATGAAATTCCACTACAAAAATAGCTGTACTTGTTTAGCATTGGCTCCATCTAGTGATCGTTTCTTAGTTACAGTGCCTAGTAATTACATTTTTTCTTTGATATTTATAAAAAACTTGGTTGAGTTCTAGCGGAACTCATAAGTAGAGAGTAACTTCAACTTTTGATATTTTTATTGCCTTTTAGATTCCCATTACTCCAGAGCGGCTAGACCACTACCTTGAAATATAGTGATATAAGTTTAGATATAAGTTTTTAAAAGGTAACTGCTGGAATCTATTTTAAAGTCCCCAACCTTTTTAAAGAGGTCACTTCATGTGGATATAACTTTATTTCCAAAACAGTTTATGCATTATTTTGTTTATAATTTTGCTAATACCCCAGTGGATCTCAGTAGTTCTCATATTCACTTAGCTTGATCAGCAAAAGTCGAAGCTTCCTCGCTTCCAGGCCAATAGTCAGGGGTTCATCAGGGATCTGGTCCGTTACCGTGTAGATGTTTGCGGGAGTGAACAATCCGTAGGCTTCGCAGGACTTCAGAAAGTTAAGCACCTCCTGGACGGCCGGGTAGGGCAGGATGATGTTCTGCTTGGCCATGCCGGTAAGTAAGCCGAGCATGCAGCGCTTCACGTGCAACCAGGTGTCCGCATAAAGCCGGGCACCCGACCCGCCCTCGAGGGCGTGGGCGATGCGGGAGAGACCGAACTCATAATTGGATTTGGCGCAGTAGAGAGTGCCCACGACAAGGTTAACGATGCACAGATGATGATACTGTTTGCCCTGATTGCCCTTCAGCTCCTCTGCGCTTTCCACCTTTCTCATCAGCTCCTCGGCCTCCTCGTTCTGAAAAGTCATGATGTAGGAGACGCATAAGTTGGCCAACACTGCTGCCGAGACGGACATGATCTATGACGGTTAGAAGGAAATAATTTTACATAAAAGATACCTAAGAATTGGGTGATATGTTGAGATACGAACATCATCGGAGCACTGGCGCACAATGGGCTCATAGAAGGCAGCCGCCTCCTTGTATTTGTCCTGCATGAAGAGCACGTGGCCCGCATTGAGCCGCCACACCGAGCAGATTGCATTCTCGGAACAGAACTCGGCGCTGGAGCGGAACTCACGCTCGGCGCCCAAGAAGTCATCCTCTCGCCAGGAGATCCAAGCACGTGCCATGACCACAGGTAAATACCTAAGAAGGGAATAACATACTCAGGGTCAGAGCTCCACAGGAGTATTCGTTACTCACAGCTCCAGTGCCTGCTCATAATCCTTCAAGGAATCCCGTAAAGCTTGTTGCTCGCTGGTGGCTCTCACCTCCTGGACCCGAGCTGCGAGACTGCGTAATTTTCCCGAGAGACTGGAGGCGAGAGTTCCTAGCTTCTTTTCGGCCAACTCGCCACTGGTTTGGGCCGTTATTAAAGCATCGAGCAGCTCGTACAGATATTGCGAGAGATACTTGTAGGTGAGATCAGTGTGCTCGGCCAAAATGTCAGCGGCGGTTTCGTATAGCTCGTGCTTACAGCAGGTGAGCAGGATGTTGGCAAAGGTTTCCTTGGGACAGGCCGGAGCACCCAACTGCAGTAGGAAGGCCAATTTGCGGAGACCGGCCACAGGTCCTTGGGCGTCAGTTAGCGCCATGTTGTGCAGTGTTACAGGATCCAGCTCATTCTCCGCACGGGGTGGCAGATCCAGAAGAGCATCTCGAGCTGCCTCTACGTTGCCATCCTGGTACTCCAGCGCCGCCTTTAGATTAAGAGCCTGCGTAATACCGGACAGGGCCATGGTAATGGGATTCCCAACACTTCGAGCACTGCCGTCGGTGTCCACTTGTGCGCCGATACCCAACTCCGGATGATTTCGCATACCACGCTCTACTATCTCCGAGGTATAATCCAGGGCTTGGGCCCGCTGCTTGCGCTGGAAGTGCGCCAGGGCCACATTGTAGGCCACCAATGGGTTAAAGCCGCCCACCTGCAATGCCGTTTGGAACCTCTGCACCGCCGCCTCGTGCTGCTCTGCCTGGAACAGCAGGCATCCCTCGTCGTTAAGGGTTTCGGCCGTGCCAGCCGCTCGTTGATTCAGCAGACTCTGTGCTCCGGCGTAGTCCTCGCTCGAATACAGTATGGCACTCTGCAGCTGCAGGCATTGTTCACGCAGCTCTATCTCCTTGTCACCGATCTGCTTCAGGACACGCAGCGCCTCCGCAAAGATTCCCGCTTGGAAGAGGGACTGCGCGTAGTAGAACCTGCGAAGAGAACACAGGAGTTCAAAATAAATGGGCACAGAGTCTTTGAGGTTTATCAAACGCGAAGGAGGCGTGGAGGCGTGGAGGCGATCCCAAATACTTATATTATTGAACAGCATCAAGAGTAGAGACAATATAGAAATATCCCTCTGTCTGTCCGTATGTTTACCTGGATCTTAAAGACTAAAAAAGCAAGAGCCACCAAATGTAGAAAGAAAGTCCGTCTATGCGATAGTGCGAGTTTCTTTCCACCCAAATAGACACCTGCACACCTTTTCAACACAGGGTTTAATACCAATTTTGATGGAAAAACTCGCTATTACAATTTGTATTTTTTAGAAAGGGGCAATACTACTTTTTAAATGGTTAAGACTCACCGGTACTTTGCCTCCTTGGGTACCAGTTGGCAGAGCTGCTCATAGCAGCTGGCCGCCTCCTCGTATTTCTGGGCGTGGTAGTAGCAGTGTCCCAGTGTGGACAGCCCTGCTCGGGTATTTGCCGCCTCGCCGCAGTTTACTATGCATTCGATAACATCCTCAAAACGTTTGTCCTTGATCTGTGAATTAATTATAAATTAAAGCGAAACCTTTATGCCTTATGAAATAATCGTCTTACCAGATTGTAAATAGTCCGTGTGACATGTCCTTCGCGTAGAATAATACCTTGATGGAGCATTTCAAGTTCTCCTTAAGCTCTTTGCCTTAATGAAAATTTTAGCGGTGCTTTGTTTGCGGCATCCCATTGGAGTAGTCATGACTACCCTTATTTGATACTGCTTATCAACGTTTTGGCCCTTGACAACGCCAACAACAGTAGCACAAAGCAGCGGCAAAACAATTGAGGGAAGAGTTAGTGGTTAATGCAGAACTGATACATAATACCCTACTAATTTTTAATTAATTTTATTTATTTATTTAAGCAAATTTAAAGCAGTTGCCAGTCCTTAACCGATTAATTTAGTTAAATGTAAATATATGATTAAAAGCAATAAGTATATTAAAAATAAATAACAGAAAGAATGCTATAGTCGCCTCGCGACTTTAAGATACCCTTTATTCCGTTTCAATTTGTATATTACTGTTTATATTACTGATGATTGTTTTCTGTGTAAGTTTCATTAAGAACTCTTGGTAAATACAGAATCGTTTCTTACCAATTCATTTTCTGGAGTTATTTGTATCTTATTTGTATCAAACTTGGTTAGTATATGTGTTCAAGCACGAACATATTATATTAACAGAAATTAACAACGCGGCGATTATTATAAGAAACCATGTACAATATCTTAGAGGAGAGCTGTGCTCCGATGTAATTTTGTAGCTATATAAGGCCTAGGATTTTAAGAAATAAAGTTAGTTCAAATTTTATTCTTAACCATACAAGTCTTGATGACCATTTATTCAATATGGTTAGTATATATTCTGTGAAAATTTGGATAGATAGCATAGCTAACAAATAAGCTTTCTGTGCTTAAGCATGCTATTTTTATGACCTCAGCAAGAGTACATTGGGTTTGTGTATGTAGCAGGAAATAGGAGGCGTTGTAGGCCCCATAAAGTATATAAATTTTTGATCAGCATCACAAGCCGAGTCGATATAGCCATGTCCGTCTATCCGTATGAAAATGAATATGAGATAGTAACTCTGAAATCTTTTTGTGCTGTAATTTAAAAGTCGTTTGGAGACAAAAAATATCAAACAATCCTGAAAGGTTCATAAAAATCGGACCATTAACGAGAAAGATAACACGGAACAAAATTTACATTTGAGCGCATAGACAATGCAATGAGTGCAAGCGAGACAGAAACATACAAGCACATGTTCGACCTTTTTGCTGGCTCTGCCGACCAATGCACCTCAATACATACATACATATATATGTATGTGCACACGTATAATGTCAAACGAATTTGTATGTGCATAGTATGCACCTGCAACGAGTATAATGGAGTGCGTTAGCACTTGTCATCAAATGATCGTGTAACGAGTAATTCCGAACGCAACCTGCCTGCCTGTTATTTCAAAACGTTCGAGTGTCAAGCAAGTTCGTTGGTTCGCTTGCGTTGCGTGACGTTCGCAGTGTTGCCATTTATTGGGAGGAAAATATGCCAGTTCTAGCGGAAAATAAGTAAAATGGCTAAATTCCAATGAAATTAAATAAGAAAATTGTTTAAATATATATTTTTCTTCTTCCTTTATTATTAATAATTTTTTAAACCATAATTTGTAATATAAACAGGAAAGATAAGTACAGTCGAGCACGCCCGAACATAATCATAACATACTCAAACATACATCTGTTTGTCTGTATGCGAATACAAATACGAATGACAATATTTAATGCATATACACCCAGCGACAAAAAAAAAAAAAAAACAGCACTTTAAATTTTTATACTCTCTGCAAGAGTATATTGGGTTTGTGCAAATGTATGTAACAGGCAGAAGGAGGTGTGGCAGACCCCAAAAAGTATATATATTCTTGATCAGCATCACAAGCCGAGTCGATATAGCCATGTCCGTCTATCCGTATGAATATGAATATGAGATAGTAACTCTGAAATCTTTTTGTGCTGTAATTTAAAAGTCGTTTGGAGACAAAAAATATCAAACAATCCTGAAAGGTTCATAAAAATCGGACCATAAACGAGAAAGATAACACGGAACAAAATTTACATTTGAGCGCATAGACAATGCAATGAGTGCAAGCGAGACAGAAACATACAAGCACATGTTCGACCTTTTTGCTGGCTCTGCCGACCAATGCACCTCAATACATACATACATATATATGTATGTGCACACGTATAATGTCAAACGAATTTGTATGTGCATAGTATGCACCTGCAACGAGTATACTCGAGTGCGTTAGAACTTGTCATCAAATGATCGTGTAACGACTAATTCAACGGGCTGTCCGAAAAATGTTCGAATCACAACGATCAGTTGCCCGTTTTCTGAATGATTCGAAACTGATCTTTTGATGTCAAACATTTTGGTTGCGATCAGAACGATCAGCCTCATAGATCGTTTGATGATCGTTCGATTAAACCAACGAGTATCCGAACGCAACCTGCCTGCCTGTAATTTCAAAACGTTCGAGTGTCAAGCAAGTTCGTTGGTTCGCTTGCGTTGCGTGAAGTTCGCAGTGTTGCCATTTATTGGGAGGAAAATATGCCAGTTCTAGCGGAAAATAAGTAAAATGGCTAAATTCCAATGAAATTAAATAAGAAAATTGTTTAAATATATATTTTTCTTCTTCCTTTATTATTAATAATTTTTTAAACCATAATTTGTAATATAAACAGGAAAGATAAGTACAGTCGAGCACGCCCGAACATAATCATAACATACTCAAACATACATCTGTTTGTCTGTATGCGAATACAAATACGAATGACAATATTTAATGCATATACACCCAGCGACAAAAAAAAAAAAAAAACAGCACTTTAAATTTTTATACTCTCTGCAAGAGTATATTGGGTTTGTGCAAATGTATGTAACAGGCAGAAGGAGGTGTGGCAGACCCCAAAAAGTATATATATTCTTGATCAGCATCACAAAACGAGTCGATATAGCCATGTCCGTCTGTCCGTCTGTCCGTATAAAAAAACATATTTCAGAGATGGTAAGAGCTTCAAGTTTAAGCTTGGTCTTAATCGATCACATATTTAGTCAGTCAATACAAGAATCTTTTTTTTTCGATGCCACGCTCCATTCGCCCACAATGAGCCAAAAAGTAGACACACCTCGGAAAATCGGTGTTTTCGGCGAATATCTCAGTAACTATGCCACCTAGGATCACCAATTTTGGCATGGAGGTTTTGGACTGCCACGCCTCTTTTTCCCACAATTTATAAAAATAATTCTCAACTTTCGTTTTTAGGCTTTTTTTTATAATATAATATAGTTCGTGTGGAGACTTACTATATTAAACTTCTGCACTTCTGAAAGGTGCATTACAATCGGACAATAAACAAGAAAACTAAAAGCGTTACAATATTGATAATTAACTGCAAAATCAATGTATGAGTGCAAGCGAGACAGAAACATACAAACTAGAGGCCTGCACAAGTATACTCGTTCGCAACAGTCTTTCAAGTACTTGTAAGTTTCCATATATTTGATACCGTAAAATTGTTTTCAAACGAGTGAAACAAAACACAAAATACCGAAGTATTTGGTTTTGCTCTTCTTGCACTCATCAAGTCGAACAAACGAAATGAAAGACAAAGCAAGTCAAACGAAACAAATGAGCACGACAAACGAGATGAGTAAATACGGTACTACTTTCGGGTATACTTGGTATTTCCACGTATTCGCAAGTATGAAAGCAGACTTGAAGTTAATAGAATTAAATTAAGTTTTTATCATGAAAACTGTGTGAACACAATTTTGTTACTATTAGATTTTATTTTTAAGTATTCGTAACTTAAAGTTGATAGAATTAAGTTTTATTTTTGGAACAGTGAATAAAAATTTGTTACTATTTTCATTTTTAATTTGTTAGAAATTTTGTATGAAATATACTTATTTTCAAGTAAACATTTAGAGAACAAAATATTCGAAAGCTTTCAGTTACTTATTTCATTTTTCGGTATACTAAAAGCGAACCAAATATTCGATCGGTACTGGCAAGTACTTGCTTCGCTTTTCCGTACCCGCTTCTTGTTATGCTCATATTTGCTATACCGTATTATTCGGTATTTGGTATTTGTTTTTACTCATTCGTCCGTACGCGATGCTCGGCTTACTCTATTCGCAAATACGAGTAAAACCGAGACCGAACGCGAGGCGCTAGAGCGAGACGTTCCGCGCGAGCTGCCGCAATGCTCCGCGAGAACGAGGCGAGGCGCCGAGGTGCTCTGGCTGCCGCCGCCGATCACGAGCGAGGGGCACCACGGGGTATGGGATAGTCGCATGCGATATCTAAACGGGGTGCGCCGCCGTTGTTCTCGGCGAAGCGGGACGCCGAGGTACTCTGGCGAACGCCGCTGTTCTCAAGCGAAGAGTGTGCGAGTGGATGGGGGAGGCGCAAACGCGAGATCCAAACGGGGGGCGCCGCCGTTGATCTCAGCAAGTCGTTGCACACGAGGGAAGGACACGTCTTGCGAGTTTGCAATTGTGGCTCTGGGGCACCAAGAGACCACGATCGTACCCAGCGGAAGACGGCGTTGATTCAACGCCGATACGATATATCGTATATCGATATTCGAAACGATATGTAAGTATAGTTGCGATATGATATTGAACGCGAAATTTTGTCAATATGTCGATATCTATTGCGATATATCGTATTTGACGAACAATTTTTATACTCTCTGCAAGAGTATATTGGGTTTGTGAAAATGTATGTAACAGGCAGAAGGAGGCGTGGCAGACCCCATAAAGTATATATATTCTTGATCAGCATCACAAGCTGAGTCGATATAGCCATGTCCGTCTGTCCGTCTGTCTGTCCGTCTGTCTGTCCGTCCGTATGAACAAACAGATTTCAGAGATGGTAAGAGCTACAAGGTCGAGCTTGGTCTCAATCGATCACATATTTAGTCAGTCAATACAAGAATCTTTTTTTTTTTCGATGCCACGCCCCATTCGCCCACAATGAGCAAAAAACCAGAGACACCTCGGAAAAAATCGGTGTTTTCGGCGAATATCTCAGTAACTATGGCACCTAGGATCACCAATTTTGGTATGGAGGTTCCTAGAGACTGAGTAAATGTCATGCCAGGGCTGCTACGCCCCCTTTTCCCATAGGAACTAAAACACTATTCAAAATTCAATACATTTTTCAGGCATTTCTTCGTATCGTAGAGTATTCTAATTTATAATTTGTGTGGAGACTAACTATATCAAACTATCCTGAAAGGTGCATTAAAATCGGACTATAAACAAAAAAACTAGAAGCGTTACAATATTGATAACTGAATGCAATATCGTGTATGAGTGCAAGCGAGATAGTAACATACAAGCACTTGAGCGGCAGCGCTCAATGTATGAGTGCAAGCGAGACAGAAACATACAAGCACATGCTCACCGTCGCTGGCCGCGCCGAATACACACATACATACATATATGCATCATATATTGTCTTTCGTATATGTATTCGCATGCAGACAAACAGATGTATGTTTTATTATGCTTAGATTGTTTTTGTTTCAACATGTTTACTACACATTGTAATATCTCGATACCGATTTTAATAATATAATTCGTGTAAAATGCAGAGAGTATTATACGGTAGGGCGTGCTCGACCGTACTTATCTTACTTGTTTCATCTCTGACACTTATTTACCGGCTTTTTGTATTGTGGTGTGACGAGCTTTTTTAAAATGCCAAAGTAAGTATTTTCTTAACTTAACTGCTATAAAAATGGATACAAAAGCTATTTAATTTAAGAATTACGTATAAGGCTTCCAAAGCTTAGGAGAATTTTGAAAAAGTCGATGGAAACACCGTCCGCTGCACAATATGCAAGCGGTTGGTGAAATCGTCTGGCAATACCAGCAACCTGACTGCCCACATGAGGAACAACCACAAGGGACACAATTCTGACTATTCTCAGCAGCCCAACACACAACTGACATTGCCGCAAAGTGTCCGTGAAATCGACACATCCACAAATGGATCCAAAGCGGTAAGGATGGATAGCGCCCTATTCCGTTGTGGAAGAGGAGGGCTTTAAAAAATTTTGCTCCATTGCGGTACCACATTACAAACAGCCAACACGTCAAAAGATGCGTGACATAATCGATGAGAAATATGACTTCTTTTCTGCCAAGTGGAAGGAAAATTTGTTGGATAGGAAAGTGACGCTTACGACGGATTTATGGACGGAGACCATGTCGATGAAGAGCTTTCTGGGCGTTACTGCCCACTTGGTACAAAATTCAACCATTCTTTCAGTTAACATTGGTGCCTTTGAATTCATGGATCGCCACACTGCTGAAAATATAGGTACAGCGTTGACTAACATATGCAACGAATGGGGCATATCATTATTAAATGTTACTGCCGTTGTAACAGACAACGCAGCTAACATGGTCAAAGCTGTTGATGATGTGTTCGTCAGGAAAAAACACTTACCTTGTGTGGATCACACATTAAACCTTATAGCAAAGGCAGTGCTAAACATCGAGCCTGTGAAGGAGTTGCTTTCGAAAATGAAAGCAATCGTAACATTTTTTAAGCAAAGCTGTATAGCGAGCGACGAGCTTAGAAAGCTGGAATGCGACCACAAACTAATTCAAGATGTTGCTACAAGGTGGAATAGCACATTCTATATGCTAGAGAGATTTTTAGATTTAAAAGAGAATGTGAACACAGCTTTAATGAATGTAAAGACCGACATCACAATGGTTACAGGAACTGAAGTGAAATTAGCGGAATTTCTTATAAGTTTGCTTCGGCCCTTAGAGTCTGCCACCCGAGATCTGTCTGGTCAGAAATATTGCACTATTAGCATGATAATTCCGGTCATAAATGCGATGACGGATGATATAAAAGCTGTTGCACCTACTGACAAAGTAACAGAACAATGTCGTCAGTGCCTCCTAACGGAAATACAAAAACGCTTTTCATCCATCGAGCAAGTATGTACATATATAGTGCTTAATTAAATTATTTTAAAATACATATTTATCTTTGTTTTTAGGTTTCAATGCTCGCTTTAAAAAGTGTTTTTTTAAAAATTGTCTGGCAGTTGCTGCAGCAGTTGCGAAGCTTGACACCTTTAGTGATGCCGAAGCAAGTTCCACAACTACAAGTGCAGTAAGTACTGCAAAAAATGAAGGTAAAGAGTCTTCATTTTGGAGCAAAGTAGCCAACGTGCATGCTCAAAACACAAAAATGTGTGAAAATAACGAAATACGACATTATTTAAATTTGCCCATGGCTGATCCCAAAGCCAATCCACTGATGATTTGGGAGGCAGTCAAATTAAACATGCCGAATCTATATAAAAAAGCAATGGAGTTGCTTCCCGTTGTCGGCACGTCTGTTCCTTGCGAACGACTTTTTTCATCTGCTGGCCAGACAATAACACAAACCAAAAATCGCTTAAAGCTGGAAAGTGAAGAGTGGGAGCTTTAAACACACGGTAACGTTTTTTATGCATAACCATCTTTAAAATTTTACAACGACTTTTGTACTTTTAGATATTGCTATTATTTTGTTGGATCTCTTAGATTTAAAATCCTTTTTAAGCTTTGACATTTTTTGTTATTTTTAAATATGAAGAAATAAATATTAACTAAAAAAATGTATTCAAAATGCTTTTTGGCTGCAATTTTCTTACAGTTATAATTTCAAAGAATTCTGTTATTAATAATATCGATATCGAACTCGATATACGCGATATGATATTTTCGATACGATATTTAATTTGATATTTTTACTTATATCGATATCGTTATTTTCTTGGCGATATACATACCTAGCGTTGATTCGCAAGAGTAAGCTGCCGTTCTCGAGCGAAACGGAAAGTAACGGGAGTAGGGATATGGCCAACGAAAATTCACTAATTCTATTCGCCCAGCCCACTAAAAACGCGTGGCTGGTTTTCCTTTTCTGTTCTCCCTTTTATTTTATGTTCTTTCTTATGCACAATATATTCTTTCCCTGTCGTAGTGTTGGGTTGCTCATGAGTGAGTGAACAAAAAAGAGTTGTTCACTGAAGTGAGCAACTGAACATGTTCCTTCCAAGTCGTTCAGTTTTGCTCACTTGCTCAGTTTTGCTCACTTGCTCAGATTTGCTCACTTGCTCAGTTTTGCTCACTTGCTCAGTTTTGCTCACTTGCTCAGATTTGCTCACTTGATCACTCCCTTGCTCAATTTGGCACATTGAGGGCATTCTGCGCAATAATATATCGCTTATTCCGTTAATGCTCACTTTTGCGTTTGGAAAAGCACATGTTCACATTTTCAAAATTAAACATGTCGTTAATACGAAAGTACAGTGAAATTTGGACACATTTTGAAGACGCAAACGGCGCTCGCTTTTAAAACCATCAACAGTTGAAAATTTAATATTTAAAAAAAAAAAACATGTAAATTTGAGTACAACAGTACTCAGTACAGTGAGTACAACCTAATTTCTAAGAAGTTTGCTTGTTTAAAAATTTTTATAGCGCTTAAAAGAAGAAAACATAATGTTTAAGAAGTCCTATGAAAGATAGAAATGAAATAATAGATCTCTTTATTTTTAAGTTAGAATTTAGTATGAATTCCTATGAAAAGAACATTGTTATTTTTTTTTTGTTAAATAAATTTATTTATTTAAAAATTTTTGATTACAATTGAAATGTAACGTATTTTATATTTGTTAAAATATGTGGTGCTTAGGGATCTGAGCATGAACAGTGAACAAGTGAGTTGGTGAGCAACAGAGCAATCTAAGTGAACAAGTGAGCAACTGAGCAATATGATTGAGTTGACTCTTTCAATAAAAAAGAACAAGTTCACTAAACTGAGCAATGTTTACACAACACTAACCTGTCGTCGCACTGGCCCTAACGGTTCTCTACTCACGGTTAGAGTTGTGTCGTTTCGAACGGGTCAGTAAAATGAACGAATGAACTTATTCTGTTCTTCGTAAACGATATCGTTCATTTAATGTATGGAAACCGTTGCTTTTGAACAATTTTCGTACATCTTGCTTTTTTTCATAAGTAATAAAATTAAGAAAATGTCAAAACGCAAGCGTAGTAGTATTTGGAACCACTTTATTGGAAGCGAGGGTGGAAAGGCTGGCCAATGCATATATTGCAAGTCCAGTCTTAGCATAACTGGTGGCTCGCAAAGCAATTTGGCGCGCCATTTGAAGCTTAAGCATCCAACAATTAGTTTGGCCTTGGATCGGGAGGAACAAGTGCCACGTGCACCTGCTGATGCACCAAGCAAAGATGTAGAGCCAGGCCCTTTGGTTTCTGTTGCCGGTCAACAAATGATTACAAACTTCATTAGGCGACCACCCACAGGAAGAAAGGTGGATCAAATTGATCGGCAAGTCCTAAAAATGATTGTAAAGGGCAATCATTCTTTTAGGATAGTTGACGAGCCGGAGTTTAAAACGCTGGTAGAAATGATGTCCCAGTGCCCAGGATACCGTCTACCCCAAAGGAAAACTATCGCAAATGTGCTTCTCCCCAACATATACGAGGAGTATAAAGCGAAAGTAAAGGAAAACTTAAATATTGCGCATGCCGTGTGTCTTACAACGGATTCGTGGACATCTCGCAGCAATCAAAATTACATTGCTGTGACTGCGCACTACATAGATCCAGAAGACTCCAATATAAAATCAGGACTGCTGGAGTGTGAGGAAAATGGGGAGTCCCACACAATAATTAACTTGAGACATTTTTAAAAAAAAACAATAGCTAAATGTGGCTTAACCAACATTGTCCGTGCCGTCAATCACGGAAATTGGCGCTCGATCTCCTGCTTCGCACATACATTAAATTTAATTGTGCAGTCGTCATTGTTATGTGCTGGTGACATAATCACGCGAAGCAAGGCGATCGTAGAGTACTTTCATCGCAGTGCAACTGCGTTAAAAAAGCTGAAAGATACTCAGGAGCAGTTAAGCCTCCCCCAACTAAAGCTGAAAATAGATGTCCAAACACGTTGGAATTCCACTTACGACATGCTGCAGAGACTTTACACTCTGAAGGACGCATTGGCAGTCACCTTGCCTAGGCTTCGACCGGAGCTACTGTTACTCAAACAGGACTGGAATATTATAAAAGAACTTATTGCAGTTCTCAAACCGTTCTACGAGGTAACAGTAGAGATATCAGCAGAAAAGCACGTAACGCTATCTAAGGTATGCACAATGATGTAAATTTACATATAAAAGTATTAAATGTTCACTTATTTGTTTTAAGGTTACAATATTCTGCAAAATGCTAGAAAGCTTTTTAGCGTCATTTTACGCAGCTTCCAAAGAAGTGCAGGAAGTTCTAAACTGCCTAAAAACGAAGATGACGGCTCGGTTGTGCAACGTCGAAAAAAATATGTTGTATGCTGAAAGCACGATTTTGGATCCCCGTTTCAAGCGCAGAGGATTCAAAAATGAAGAAAATTTTAAATACGCGGTGGACCAACTTAGAAAAAAGTTGCAACTTATTCCAACCGTGGATCACGCTGAGTTTGAAGTTGGACCTGCTGAAGAAGAGATGATGTTAGATGTTGAAAAGAGTATCTGGAGTGACTACGACGTTGAATTTCGGTCAATAGCGAAGTCAACCAACAAAACTGTTGCCTCTATTCGCGAAATGGACAAATATCTTTCAGAAGAATATTTGTGCAGAACAGAAGATCCCCTTATGTGGTGGAACCAGCGAAAGCTGATTTATCCAAAACTCTACAGTTTTGTTTTAAAAAGACTGTGGATTGTTGCAACATCTGTTTCCGTTGCAGGTCAGATATTTATTTTTATTTTTAGAAAACCATAAAAGTAACAATTTTTCTATAATCAAAAAGTCGCCGCTCGAATTTGCTTCCGTTAAAATTTCTTTTGCATTTAAAATTGTTGATATTATTTAAAAACAAGCATTGTTTTAAAAAATACTTTTATAAAAAAGCTCTAATATATATTTCCAGCCACCACTTGATCCCGCGCCATGCTGCACTTGAGATCTTCACACTATTATCACACCCACAGCCACTCTCGGGCACCTGTCGCCAAAAACAATACAAAAGACGCATATCTTTCATACCCCATCACAAATTTGTCGAAAATACAAATTTTTGAAGCGAGTCGATAGCTGTTGCAAGACTTCGCAAAATGTGTGTATCTGGCATGCTAGAAAGAGACAAACATATAAACATAAAACGAGAGCACAAGCGACATAGCCGTGCTCATGATACAATAACATAAGGTAGTCTCGTCGGCGGCAGAAGAGTCTTAGCTATGCTTGCAATAAGTGCGAGTGAAAGGCACTTTGTATAGTGAGTGCGAATGAAACGACTGTACAATGTGTTGATCAACCCACCGCTGGCCCTTGGGGTTTAAAATGGCCAAAAATACAAATAAACAAATAGATTAAGTATTTTTTCCAAGTTTTATTTTTAATAATTTTGCATTTCCTACTAAGCGTTTTTTTTTTGTTGATGTATACTTATTTTTATGTTTAAATTCTTAATTCTCATGTAGATTTGTATCTTAATAATAATTCATTCAAAATTCATTGTGGTCATTGGTCACCCAAGGGTTAAACAATTTGAAAAAATTCGTCCGCAGACAACCTTCCACTCTGACAAGCACGAACGCACTGAAGCTAAGACCTTAAAAAAACGACGAGCTCTGCCGCCGACGAGACTACCTTATGTTATTGTATCATGGCCGTGCTCATCGTTTCGCTGACTGTGCCAGACTGAATTTATTTTCATCTGCATTGAATTTGCTGAGAGGCGATCGGCTCTCCGGGGCGCTACGACGTTCGTCTTTTTGCCGAAGGTCTCTGGGGGTCCATGAGTAGGCAAGCGTTTGCTTTCAAAAAATCTTGAGTTTGACGCATCTATGTATTCTCTGGTTAGTGATCATATATTGTCTTTCGTATGTGTATTCGCATTAGAGATGGGATCGGGAACGAAATTGCTTCCCGCCCCATCCCGTCCCGAAATCAAATTTGCTCTTCCCATCCCGATTGTCCCGAAAACTTTTCGGTTTATCCCGCGGGTCCCGACATATCCCGAAATACTTTTTTCACTGTAATATTCAGTACTTATTTTTTAAATTAACTCATTTTAAATGTCAACATTTTTATTTAAAAACAAAATTTTTTCGGAACTGCTTCCAACTAAGGGAGTCCTTCTTTCTTCTAAAATTCTAGTAGAAGTAAGAAACACCCTTTCTCTAGTGGCGGATGATGTTGGGACATTAAGAACTTGCCTAGCGAGCATTTGCAATAATGGCAATTCATTGCAATGCTGCCAGAAAGACAATATACTTAAATTTTTCTTTAATTTAATGTGCTTAATATAATTATTTATCTCTTCTTCAATATCATCTTCCTTTTCGTTTGGCATTGCACAAAATTCAGAAAACCTATCTGGTAAATTTGATAAGTCTTGATCATATGATTTTTTGTTTGTTGGGCTTGATAACAATTCAACCATTGTTTTCACTGTTAAGTGAACTTAATTTTTTTCTTCAACTGTCAAACTGACTTAAATATGTCTTTAAACGGTGGACGACTGACTGTTTTATCGGGACACGCGGGAATTTCGGGATCGATCACTTATCCCGGTCATCCCGGTTTTTTTTAAAGACATTCCCATCCCGCCCGATCAGTAGCTCCGGTCGAAGCCTAGGCAAGGTGACTACCAATGCGTCCTTCAAAGTGTAAAGCCTCTGCAGCATGTCTTAAGTTGAATTCCAACGTGTTTGGACATCCGTTTTGAGCTTTAGTTGGGGGAGGCTTAACTGCTCCTGAGTATCTTTCAGCTTTTTTAACGCAGTTGCACTGCGATGAAAGTACTCTACGATCGCCTTGCTTCGCGTGATTATGTCACCAGCACATAACAATGACGACTGCACAATTAAATTTAATGCATGTGCGAAGCAGGAGATCGAGCGCCAATTTCCGTGATTGACGGCACCGACAATGTTGGTTAAGCCACATTCAGCTATTGTTTTTTTTTAAAAAATGTCTCAAGTTAATTATTGTGTGGGACTCCCCATTTTCCTCACACTCCAGCAGTCCTGATTTTATATTGGAGTCTTCTGGATCTATGTAGTGCGCAGTCACTGCAATGTAATTTTGGCTGCAGCGAGATGTCCACGAATCCCTTGTAAGGCACACGGCATGCGCAATAATTAAATTGTCCTTTACGTTCGCTTTATACTCCTCGTGTATGTTTGGAAAAAGCACATTTGCGATAGTTTTTCTCTGGGGTAGACGGTATCCTGGGCACTGGGACATCATTTCTACCAGCGTTTTAAACTCCGGCTCGTCAACTACCCTAAAAGAATCATTGCCCTTCACAATCCACCTTTCTTCCTGTGGGTGGTCGCCTAACGAAGTTTGTAATCATTTGTTGACCGGCAACGGAAGCCAAAATGCCTGGCTCTACATCTTTACTTTGTGCCTCAGCAGGTGCACGTGGCACTTGTTCCTACCGGTCCATTGCCAAACTAACTGTTGGATGCTTAAGCTTTAATTGGCGCCGCCAAATTGCTTTGCGAGCCACCAGATATGCTTAGAATGGACTTGCAATATATGTATGCATTGGCCAGTCTTTCCACCCTTGCTTCCAACAAAGTGGTTCCAAATATTACTACGTTTGCGTTTTGACATTTTCTTTAATTTTTATTTACTTATGAAACCAATAGGCAAGATGTAGAAGAATTGTTCAAATGAACTGAATAAGTTCATTCGTTCATTTTAATGACGCGTTCATTTGAACTTATTCAGAAAGAAACGACACAACTCTAGCTACATAAATGCAAAACACCCCTTTAACTAAACTTAAACCAAACAAGGGAATTTCCAAAAGGTCAGCCCATCTACTTTTAACTGTTGAAGGGGTTTCAATAAATTATTGTAATGCAGATTTCTACAAATCGGCACATTTTATTTCTGTAAAAAAGAGTATAACAAAAAAATATCTTTGATTATTAAATGTCATTTTTTTTTTTTAAAACATTCTTTAACGCCGTCAAAACATTTAGTTTAGTACCACCGCTAAGAACATTTCATGAAAAATATAAGTTTCTATTTGGCTTGCTTGCAACATGTTGTTCCATATAACGGCAAAATACTCGAGTATAAGCAGCCCGCGGTACGCACACAAACGATCGAGTATTATATTTTGTTCGAACAAAACGATCACGATCTTGTTATACCGCTTATATCGACGATATTTTTCATAATTCAACCGGCTATTGCGACGTGCCGAAAATAAAATACAGCGAAATAGTGCCAAAAAATATAAGCATCAAACGACGCTGTGAGAAATTATGTATGCATGTATGTATTTATTAGTGATCGGCACTCATAGGAGAGTCAACAAGTTTCTTACTCTCTCACTCCCAGTATTCTCACATATTTTACTGTGGGAGAGAGAGAGTCGAAGCACAATGCCGACGCATACAAATGTGCGTGAGTGTGCATGTATATTCCATAGGATGTTCCGTTATATTTCTAGTTTTTACTGCTTTTTATACCCGTTACTCGTAGAGTACAAGGGTATATTGTAATCGTTGGAATGTATGTAACAGGCAGAAGGAGGCGTGCCAGACCCCATAAAGTATATATATTCTTGATCAGCATCAATAGCCGAGTCGATATAACCATGTCCGTCTGTCCTTCTGTTTCTATGCAAACTAGTCTCTCAGTTTTAAAGCTATCTTAATGAAACTTGGCACAGATGTGTATTCCCTTTGCACGCAGATCATTTGTTTAAATCAGCCAGATTGGATGTCTATATCATATAGCTCCCATAGAGACTATTAGAGCTAAAAACGTACAATACCCAAGCAGTACGAGTTTTGTTTCTGTTTTTTGACACGCCCACTTTAGGGCGTTCTATCTTCATATAAAGGCAAATGTACAGAAAAAACTTGAATGTTTTAGTATAGAAAACTTTTTTGTTAGCAATGCTATCTGATCCAAATTTACACGGAGACTACACGTCTATGAAGTTCATGTACTGCCCAAGTTTCATCGAAATCGGACAACTATATCGTATAGCTCCCATAGGGCCGATCGGTCAAAAACACGCTCCAAATATTAATTAGTATGAAAAAATTTTGCATTGACTAAGCTATCTTAATGAAACTGACTGAAATAAATCAATAATATAAATATACTGACCAAGTTTCATAGAAATCGGACTACTATATCCATAGGGACAATAGGTCAAAAATTTGCATTTAGTATGAATTTGTATGAAAATTTTCTGTATTTACCAAGCTATCTTAATGAAACTGATACAGAATACATTTATCAATAACATAAATGTACTGACCAAGTTTCATACATATCGTATGGCTATCGTATAGCTCCCATAGGAACAATCTGTCGAACATTGAGTAACGGGTATCCTAAAGTCGCGGGGCAACTGTAGCATTCTTTCTTGTTTCCAATTCAAATTTAATGCGTAAATGCACAAAATGTGAAATATAAAGCAAAATGCAGAGAGCAAATGAATTAAATTTATTAAATATTTTGTTTTAATTTAAAAATTAAAACATGACAGCAATAAAAGAAAATAAATGTATTGTTCTTTGCTCGTTTCGGTTAAAGCGTCTACCGGGTATAACGACGTAAAATCGTCGGTCCCTTTAGTGTCGTTATAACCGGATTCCACTGTATATATTTTTATACATTTTAGTCAGTATATATCACCAACAGCCGAGTCGATATAGAAATGTCCGTCTGCCCGACCGTAGGAACACATGAATCTTCTAAACTACCAGAGCTAAAGCCACCAAATTTGGAATGAAAGTTCATCTATGGTGTACGCAAACTCAGTTTTTTTCGAATTTTTTTTAACGTCTTTTTTTTTCAAGTTAGCAAACAGATAAGAACTTACTTGACAGAATCTAAAGGAATAGAAAGCACAAAAATATTTGCAT
This sequence comes from Drosophila acutilabella, assembly GCA_035046005.1. Classification (NCBI taxonomy): domain Eukaryota; kingdom Metazoa; phylum Arthropoda; class Insecta; order Diptera; family Drosophilidae; genus Drosophila; species Drosophila acutilabella. Next base: position 2,107,750 of record JAWNOK010000026.1, on the reverse strand, counting down.
TGCTAAATTAATTTGATCTCTAGCAATTATTGTTTAATTTAGACATTGTTTGAATTAACAAATTATCTCATGTCAGATTCACTACAATGATTTCCAATTTGTTCCCGCAAAAAACAAGACCTTTCCCACTGTGCAATGGCTCAATATGCTAATTAGATTTGGACCAGGGCCGTTGCATGGAAGCCAAAGAAGGTGCATTGCTCACCTGGTTGAATGCAAGCTCAGTAGCTGATTGACCTGCAACGAGTGCAGGTATCCAATCCAGGTTCGGAGCAATGGCCATGGATGACTACGATGATGACAGTAAATTCCAAATCTGATAAAAGTAATTAAAACGGTTTTTATTCAAGTGCAAATTCTAGTGAGCAGCGTGGGCGTAACCACCGCCCGAATTGAGAATCAACAGCATCATCAGTACCACCAACAGGGCCAAGGACCCCATCAGGGCCAAGGACATCAGCAGGGTCAAGGTCAGGGGCAGTACAGCACGGGAGCGGTCAAAGTAGGAGGATGGCGCTACGAAGACGCGAGTCGTTACATTGGCGAGTGGAATCAGCGCGGGCAGAAGCATGGCATTGGCCATCTACAGTTCGCAGACGGCACTCGCTATGATGGACAGTTCCAGGAGGGACTCAGCCAGGGACTTGGCTCTCTTTGGTTTCCGGACGGCGCTAAGTGAGTAGCAATAAACTACATTTAATTCCTCGGATAAGATCAACAAAGATTTGAAGTGGTCAGCCCTGACAAGTTAATTTGATTCTTGAAATTGGGAGCCTAATAACTTTTAAAGACCCTGTATTTATTGTAAAGCAACTGCAAACAAGTTAACAATTTGAGGCGTTGGTAAAGGTATTAATTAACAAACTAAATATAAGTCCATAGTCGATAGTAAAAGACCCTGTATATCATTTTAATCAGTCCGCACGGAATCACATCGATAACATTTTCAAAGCAATCACTTTCGACTTATTCATATCAGAGCTAAGTGATATTAACAAAGTTGTTCGATCCTAGTCCCAATTTCAGGAGACGGAGATAGCTTTTTGTACACACATTGCTAAAACCTCTTGTAGTTTTGTAAAATACAGGGTCTAAAAGCTGCCGAATGTTTTTTTCAAGCAAAGTGAAGTGAGATTTTTTTTAATTCATTAATTCCTAAGTAATTCTGCCCTTTCAGGTACGAGGGTGAGTTCCACCAGGGCTGGTTTCATGGCCACGGCATTTTCTGGCGCTCGGATGGCATGAAGTACGAGGGTGAGTTCCGGGGTGGAAAGATCTGGGGTCTAGGACTGCTTACGTTCCAGGACTTTACGCACGGCTTTCCACGGAACGAGGGCTACTTCCAGGACTGTCGCTTTATGAGGAAACGTCGCTGTCCCGAGGTGGTGCAGCGTGCTCAAAAGTGTGCTCTAATGGCACGCTCCCAGTGTGACCAGACCTACTAGTTCTTAGCCAAGTTAACAATAAAGTGAGAAACTCGACTTAATGTTGTGCGTTTTTTAGTCAGATTTTGAAATGAGTTAACGTTAATAACAATTTGATGCTGATGCTGGTGATCGCTGATTCGCTAATCCTCCCCGCCGGGTGCCCCTACAAGGAACCAGGCATTGCGTGCCTTCACCGCAGTATTCCTGACCAGTCGCTTGGGATCGTCCAGAGTGGAGGCGAGCGCCAGGGTCACATCTTGTTTGTGGGGCAATAACACATACGTTGGGTATTTGGTGATATCGAAGAGCAACTGCAAAGCTCCAATTCGCACTTGCTGCAAATGAGATTGGATTAACAATGGAATCCAAACAGAGAAAACTCTCCTCTCACCATATTTAAATCCGTCTGTGGCTTGGCCAACTCAATACAGCTGGGTATGAGGTGACCAAGGTGAGCCTGGAAGTATGCATCCTGCTGTTGCACAAAACTCTCGCATATTTTCAGAACAATGGCCAATGAGGCGGCATCCTTGTGTGCGTCCAGCGTTTTAAAGAGCAACGGCGCCAGCTGATTGATGTTCAACCTAATCACCGAATGAGGCGTAGCCTTGAGCACATAGATAAAGGCCTTCATGTGGTGCTCACAATAGTGTCCCAGCTTGGAGCCCAATTTGGCCATGATGGTGTGGAAGAACTTCTGCTTGTACAAGTACTTGACCACGGGCAAATCTAGCTCCGGATACTCGGCAGCAAGAATGTCAAAGGCTAACGCAGCGGTGGTTGCGAGAGACGGATGCTCGAGAAGCTCCGATAACTGCAAAGAGAGAGGGAATCTCGGTTAAAAGCAATATTTGAGAAACATTCATTTAGTGCCTTACGTCGCCCACAATGTCGGCTGCCTCCTCGAAGCCGGCGACAACTAGACCCTTGGCTATCCAGGCCAGTAGGTCCACGGCTCGAGCATCGCCCGCTTTAAGGGCTGCCTTAAGTTTGTCCGTGATGTGCTTGACTTGGTCGCGATTCGATTTGGTATCATCCATTTTATTGACCAGACTGCAGAGCAAGTGGTGGGCAATCTCACGCAAATTCTCATTATCGGAATTAAGCGACAACTTTGTTAGATCCTCCAGCAGACGCTCGAAGTGATCATCCATCGAGATGTCCTTGTGAAGGTAACCTAGCAAACCCTTGGCAACAAACAGATGCGCCTCCAGTTGAAGCTGCAGCCCCGGCAGATACTCGCTGACAATGGCGCTCTGCTCTGAGAGCGGCAATTGTTGCATGATCCGACTCAGTGCGGCAGCAATCAGCTCCAAGGATTCCTCAGGCAACTGGGCGGTCTGCTGGGCCAGCTCGATAAGTTTGTGCAGCAGATTCGATTGCTGCTGCAGATCCACAATGAACCGCTGGTCCTCCTGGTTGAGCAGCGAGTTCAGAGCCTCTAAGGCCAGCAGGCGCACTGGTTCAGCGGCTGTAGTGCTAAACACTTGTTTCATCACCAGATCGAGTATGCGTTGGGTGAATGCCAGTTGGGGCATCAAAGGCAGAAGATTGGCATAGATCTTGCGCTTAATGAACTCCGAGAAGAGCTCAAAGTTTCGCATGCAGATGTCAATGAAGTTGGCTTGCAACTCCACTGGTTGTAAGGCACCCAGACTGACCGTAAGTGGTTTAAAGTTTAAATCAATTACCGGATGACTTATCAGTTGGACCAGTGCCTTGTAGACCAAGGCACGTTGCGTCTCGCTTAGCACTGGGGCACACTCAGAGAGGACGAACAGAGCAGCTCGTTGCAGTTCCAGATCCTGTGTCGTTACATCAAAATCATCCCGCTCACAGAGCCGGAGTGCGGCAATCACATCGTCCTGCAGTGCTTGCACAATGGTCTTGTCCAGCTGCAACATGGAGTCCCGCAATGCCGACAGTTTGTATACCTGAGAGATGATGTGATAGAATCGAATGCGCTGCTCATCGTCTCCCAGTTTCAGCTCGGACTCCTTCAGCTTGAGCTGAAAGGTGTTGAGAATCTTGTCACCCGCAAAGGATGCATCGCCGGAGACGCACATCAACGCTATTGCGGTTGCTGGATGAAACAGACGCTGATGGACATCAGTTAAGTGGGTCAGCACCACTCCCAACACAATGCTCTGATAGTTGTGACTGATCTCGGGCACCTTGGAGGCACTCTTTAGCAGTTCAGCCAGTGCCTTCAGTGCATTTCTCAGCACATCTGCATTGTCCGATCCAGGAAATGTTTCAGCCTTCAGTGCCTGCCAGATCTGATCGAAATGCGGCTCCAGAGCAGTTGGTGAGAACTTGAGGGCCGCTTGATGCTGTTGAGAATAAAAAGATTAGAAACGTTCATGAAGTAAATGAGTATCCTAAGCTTACCAGCAATTCAATGGAATCTAGTTTGGCCACCAGGAGCTCACTATTCAGCTTTTCCACGGCCAGGGCCACAGTCCATTCGGCAAACTGTTCGCTAGCCACCAAACAATTTGTCAGCTTCTCAGCCAGAGCATCGCGAGATATCGCCTCCGGATCCTGTTTGCTGGGATTAAAGTCGATTGGGAAATAGCAGGCAAAGATTTCAAACATCTCTTCGGCCAAATGCAGCAGTGGATACTGAGATATAAACTCTGGCATGAAACTAAATATAATATCCAGATTACGGGGATCACGTTCACCATCGATGGAATTTATCAGACCATACAAAAAGTCGCCAGACATTTTCACAAGCTCTGCAAAGTGCGGAAATCAAATATCACCCCATTTCTTTGGTAAGGACTATTTTATACTCACCCCGCTGGAAATGCACTGTGAGGTATTTAAAGATGTTGAAGATCTTGGTGCGATCACCACGCGTCTGGGACTGACAAGTTGTATACTGAAAGAAGGCCTGGAGCAGCTGGGTCACATTCGATGCTGGCAACTGCTTCATGCGCACCAGAGCATTCATGCCCTCTATTATAGCAGGCATCACATTGTGATGGTCGCGCAAGCGATCCGTGTAGAATGTAGTTAGGAATTCCAATTGTTTTGGATTCAAGAGATCTGTGGGCAGTGCACTGAGGACTGCGGACAGTAGGTTTGTGCCGGCAACTCGCTGATCAGTGTCTGGTGATGTTAGGGCAAAGCCCAACTGTTCGGCCAGATCCGAAATGTCATAGCTCCCGGCACTTAGATCTGAATAAAACAAAAGAAATGATTGATAAAGAAAACAAAGAAGAGCAAACAGCTGATTTTCAGTTTCCCTTACCGTTTGCAATTTGTGTTGCAGCCGATTGCAGTTTTCCATCGGTTTTTAGGGCCTTTTCGAGTGTTGCACGCGTGGGCGTTGTCATATTTGCGCCGATACTAGCGTAAGCGCTAAATTTAACAAATAACTTAAGCCAAAATATAAGCGATGAGGTTTCGACAGTGCGCTCTACTTCGTTATCTGTTGAGGGTGTCTAGACACGGTCAAACGCATGTTGTACGACAATCTGTATAAACTGTTGGACGCCTTTGGCATCATATTTATCGTTTGATATTTTTTTGAAATACATTGCCATTATTGTCAAATTTTAGCATGCACAATTGAATTAAAATTTCCAAGGATGACTTTCTATTTATGTTTTATTCTAATTGTTTAATCGTTTCAATAATACAGGACTCCGTTACTTTACTTGGAAAATAAATATCGTTAACCATGATAATATGGGGTTTTTGAATCAGAGTCGCTTTCAATTCGATTTTAGTTCATGTGAACCTCTTACATTTGAACTAGTGATTTATTTCTCCGCTCTTCCGAGCGATGCAGTACAACCCTATTAAGCAACAACAATCGCCGCAGAAGTCGCAGTCGCAGCACCCGTTTGTATTAGCTTGCGCATCGGTTTAAAATTAAAACAAATTAAGTTTTTTATACATTTTGACTTTGAAACGCCGTGTAACAAAGCCAGTGTACTAATGTCCATAACCGTAAGTAAAATGGTCGCCATAAACTTAAAAAAAATGAACGTCGACGTCGCTGCTGACGCCCCCACGTAGCGCATACAAAATAAGAAAAAAATGTTAAAGATGCAAGTGTAATTGCAATTTGAATAACAAGCATGTAATGAAAGTAAATTCTATTAAAGGTTTGCATTTAATGTACATTTAACTGGTGGCCAGTAATCAGCACAGTGAGTGCGTTGTTGTTTGTGTCTGATGAAACTTAAACGCCGCGGAAATTTGAGCTCTGTTTTTTCTTTGCTTGGTCTTGTGTAAGTGTATGTCATACGTGTGTTTGTGTGTGTGTTTTAAGAGCGCGCGTGTGTTGGTTTTTTTGCATATAGCTTTTAAACGTCGTTGACTTGAAAGAATTATTCAAAAGCCCCAGCGTCGACTCAACAAGGTCAAGCGCCTTATTTGTCAGCCGCAAGGTTTATAATAATTTTATTACAATTTCCCAACTGGATTTCGGACTCAGTTTTGTGGCCAGCGTCTCGGAAATGAGTACGCAAGGCAGTTGCACGTTCAATTTTAAATTTGGTGACAGCGGCAGGCCGAACAATTGTGCTTATAATTAGCGCACTTGCTTCTTTTTTTTTTTGAGTAGCAGGCTAGTGTACTTTTTGTAGTTGTCTTCGGTCGTTGCCATTGCTATCTTCTTTTTTTTCGGTTATTTTGAGACTGGCACTACGCGCCGTTGATACTCACTTTCCATTTTAACAGGCAAGTGTGAGTGCGGTGTGTGATTGTGTCTAATGTATGTGTAGTGTGTCAGCGTGTGCGTGTGTGAGTGACAAAGCCGCTGCGTTGCTTCCGTTCTATTGTGTGAGAGTAAAAATACAATGACAAGACAATGAAGAGAGTGAGAAAGAGAGCAACAAGGTGAGAGAGTGGCTTACGCACCTGAGTAGAGTAACAACAAAAGCAACTAGAATATGCCTATGACTTTAATTGGCACTAATCTTTGTTTCGTTTTTGGTTACAATGACAACAACCTGTTCCGATTTCGATTCGAGCAGTTACTGCGAGGTGGCAAGCAAAAGACAACCACTTGCGTAGGAATGACCGTAATGGCCAAAACTACAATTGAAGAAATATGCGAGAATGCCAAATTAGCAAGAGACATGGCGTTGACGGGCAACTACGACTCTGCCTGCATTTATTACGAGGGATTACAGGTAAATAAACAAATCAGTCAAACTTACTAATTTCTATCAAAAGCATTCTATGAAGTTCTAACTAAGAATCGCATTGTATGCTATGGGATGATTTTATTTAATTTTAAGTCAATTAATTTATTATATAGTCGTTCATTAATCATCGTAGTCAGCGCAAAACAAATAATTGAAACTTATAGTAAGGTCAGGTGATATAAAACGGGAAATAGGCAATTAGGAAAAAGACAAATTTGAAAGGCAAAACATAAAAAAAAAAACAAAATATTCGAAATTTTACGATTTGCACTAAAACTAATTTTATTTTGTGTCTTTCACTTATTCCACTGAAGTTTAATATTTTACTTGGTATTAGTATTACTTTTACTCTTTAGTAGATTTTAATGTGGCATTTATAATGAATTATTAATAACTAAACTCGTTCATACCATCTTAATAATTTCAATGTTCGCCTTGTTCGCTTGAAATTTAATTTATTATTTGCTAAAAAAAAATTAAAGTAACTCTTAATATACCCGCTCACCGTTTTGATGCGTTTGCAGGGTATGCTGGCTCGTCTGCTAAAGAGCACTGTAGATCCCATGCGAAAGGGCAAATGGAATATGGTAAGTTTTGGCAAAGCTTCTTCATTGAGTTGGTATCGATTTATAAGATTTTCTCTTTCTACAGATTAATCAGCAAATCAGTCAGGAGCACGCTAAGATCAAGGCCATACAACGCACACTGCAGGACATTTCTTTGGATTTGCAGAACACAAAATTTGCCCACAAACTGCGAGCGCAGTTGAGCGAGGAGAGCAATGTGAACAAAGATCCCGCTGCTTGGTTTAGACCAGATCCCGATATATGGACACCACCGCCGAAGGACCCTGACGTCTGGGGACCTCCAAAGCCACCACCAACCATCCAGACAGTAGGTCGTCGGGCAACAACAACAACAAACAGTCGACGTACATCAAATGTAACCCAAAGCAGCAGCGGGAGTCGACCAAGCACAATCCCACAGAGCACGGCAAGGAATGGTCCCACCACCGCCACGCGTAGTAACCGCAATTCGGCATCTACCTCGAGCAGTGCTCGGGGCGGAGCCAATGGAAGGGCCGGAGGACGCAAGTTGTCCACCTCGAACAACAACAATAATAATAACAACGACAACAAAGATGATGACGCGACGGCAACTGGCAGCAATGGAACCACAGCCGACGGAGACTCGGGTGAACCACAGGCATCCGAAGAGGAGCGCAAATTTCAGCCAAACAATCACATAGAAGCTGAACTGGTGGATATATTAGGTGTGCTATAAATCTTATTTAAACTATCCATAGAATATATGTTAATTTTTCTTCCTTGGATTAGAACGTGATATTTTGCAGAAGGATCCAAAAGTCCGTTGGAGTGACATTGCCGATCTGCACGATGCCAAACGGCTGCTGGAGGAAGCCGTGGTCTTGCCCATGTTGATGCCTGACTATTTCAAGGTGCGTCACCATCTTTTGACCCACGTCGCTGCTGACTCATCGCCAGTCAGTCTAGTTTCTTATCGTCGTATAGTGTTCATTAATACCTGTCGCATGATTTTGAACAAATCCATCGACAAACCAAGCCAAATTAACATAAATGTTCTCCTCAAGAACTGTATCCATTCCATTAATTATCTATTACTGTCACTTGACAAATTAACAGTTAAATTTATTTAGTTTTTACTGTGATTTAAATTTCTTTTTAATAGGAATAGTTTGAGGTGTTTGCAGTATTTGCCATTGGCGTTGTTGTTATTTTTATATATTACAAATCAAATGTTCTTTGTGTACATTTTCAGGGTATTCGCCGCCCCTGGAAGGGTGTGCTGATGGTGGGTCCACCCGGAACAGGCAAGACCATGCTAGCCAAGGCAGTGGCCACCGAATGTGGCACCACTTTCTTCAATGTGAGCTCCGCGACTCTGACCTCCAAGTACCGTGGTGAATCGGAAAAGATGGTGCGGCTGCTGTTCGAAATGGCCCGATTTTACGCGCCCAGCACGATTTTTATTGATGAGATCGATTCGCTATGTTCCCGTCGTGGTTCTGAGTCGGAGCACGAAGCGTCTCGGCGTGTAAAGTCCGAGCTGTTGGTGCAAATGGATGGCGTGGGCGGTGGCGAGGAGCAGGCAAAGGTGGTCATGGTTCTGGCAGCTACAAACTTTCCATGGGACATCGACGAGGCGTTGCGTCGACGATTGGAGAAACGCATCTACATACCACTGCCGACGGATGAGGGGCGCGAGGCGTTGCTTAAAATCAATTTGCGTGAGGTGAAGGTCGATGATACTGTCGATCTGAACTATGTGGCCAATCAGCTGAATGGTTATTCCGGCGCAGACATAACTAATGTGTGCAGGTGAGTCAGCTGATAATCCATGGAGTAAATGGAGACTTTAATTGAAAAGTTTTTTGTGATTAGGGAGGCAAGCATGATGTCCATGCGAAGGAAGATAGCTGGCTTAACGCCGGAACAGATCAGGCAGCTGGCCACCGAGGAGGTGGATCTGCCCGTGTCCAACAAGGACTTCAACGAAGCCATCAGTCGCTGCAATAAGAGTGTCTCCCGAGCGGATCTGGATAAATATGAGAAATGGATGCGCGAATTTGGTTCGTCATGATGGCGTTACGTTTTTCGATTCCAGACTCCATCCTCCATTATTAGGATACTACATATATTTTTGGAGAACAACAAATACACACACATAGTCTTAGCAAGCTTTTGAAAAGTCTAAACCGCCCGGTCAAAAATAATGAAGAAGTTGAATATACTATTTTATATATAACATTTTGTATATATATGATATTAAATATACATATATATATAAATATATACACGAAGCGTTGGAATTCAAAGACTAACAGTTCTTAAAGAGGAAACACAAAAAAAAGGGGAAATATTTGGAATTGAGTGACCTTTGTTTGCATTTTCCACTTTCCAAAAATAAAAATACAGCAATCACAAAACATTTGCACAATCCTTCCAAATCCAATCCTTACTAAATGATAAACTCATTCTAAACTAAGCCTTCACTAAACTAAACATGCCGCTTAGCCTTTGGCTTTATTTAAACACCATTTCACACCCACTGTCTAATTAATTTAATGTTAGTTTTGATTAATTATAATAATATTAATATATACAAATATATCATAGTGTATAGTTTTATCTTGCGAAAGAGAGAATTGTGAAACCGCCTATGTACTTAAAAAATGCAATATTGAACATTTTAAACAAATAAACACAAAGTTTTTAACTCGATAAGCGTTTGCTTTTTATTTGTGTTTGATATCAAATTCTCGCTTCAAAACAAAAACCAAAACAAAAGGAAACAATATAAGCAAAGCACTTGATGAGTCATTCATGACTTGACGATCGCTATGGCAGCATCTCTACATTAAATACATATATACTGTCTCTCTCTCTTCACTATAGAAAATACGCTAAAATCTCTTTCAGAAGGGCCGCGATGGCGGCGGCATGGGCATCATCGGTCCCATCATTGGGTACGGTACATTTCCAGACGGATAGAAGTTGCTGCCTGTTCCAGGCAGATTTCCATAAGCTGGAATATTGCTGTTACGCTGGGGAGCCTTTTGTTTACGTATTAGCTCCTGCATTTTCTCAGCCTTCAGTTTGCGTAAGTGCATTGTGCGTCGATTGGTCAGAAACTCATCAAGAAATGTTTCTACATTGATCTCGTTGTCTGTGAACTTTTTTACGCATTCCTCTGTCTTTTCCTCGCTCTCCGAGGCATTGGTTTGCAGCAGGGCCAACGCCGTCTCCTGTGTATCTCCGCCTGACTTTGCCTTTATTTGTGTCAGCAACTCCTGTACGGCAGCACAACTAGTGCGTCCCTCCTCAGTGAGTTCGGCCAATTTGCTGCGTAATTCTATGATTTGTGGCTCCTTTTCAATGTTCTGTTCCGCTCTATTGCGATTCTCTTCAAATACGCGCACCTTTTGTGATTTGAGTGATTCAAGTACCTCATCGACTTTGTCGTCCAGTTTGTCGTCATTATTGAACAGTTCCTTGAGCTGGTCAGAGCTCATTATGAACAGCGAAGATTGCAATTGATTGAGATATTCCTGGTACATGATGCTATCACAATTTTTTAATATGTATTTTCGTTTTGTTTTTCGTGTTGTATTTGATTGCTTTATTTGTTTCTTTTTCCCTCGAGCTTCCGATAGCACATTTGTAACAGTGTTTTAACAGCGGTGTGAAGTCACTGTTAACAACCGATTGTTATCGTTAACTCCTAAGAATTTTGTTAGTTAATTTTTAATTTGTCATATGTATATGTATAACAAAAAGGTTGTTCAACTGAGTAATAATGTACCTTATTTTATATTGTGAGGCAAAGATACTGGAAATTAAAACAGTGTTTTTACTAGTACTTTCAGTGCTTAAAAACACAAATCAGAAAAATACTAAATTACTGAACAATCGATACGATCACGATTGTGGCTTGATAAAGGTGGTGTAATGATGCCGCGCTAAATAATAATTCAAACGAAATTATTTCTTAGACATTTCTGTTTATTGCCATTACTTAATTAGTAGACTATACGTTTGATTTGGCGCATAAATCTGCAGAGGATTGGCTGCATAGATGGTAACGGGCAAATTCCACACCATGGTTTCCACAGGCAGTTCGGCAGGTGCTTTCAGCTCTCCCGAAACGGGATTCGGAGTCCCGAAATTCATCATAATGCTAGTGACAAATTCAAAGTGTAAGCGCCACTTGACATCCACCAGATCCGTGCGGAATGTGGGCGTGACATGGAGCGGAATGGGAACAACAACCTGAGTCTGCAGCGTGGAATAGCAAACCTGTAAAATGGGATGAGATTAGAATCAAAAGGAATGGAAGATCTGGATGGAAGATCACCTGATGGGATGTGGAAATAGTGCTAAGCTTTCCCGTAGGCAGAGACTCATCCTTGTTGCGCGCACTGCCCGATGTTTCGGATTTGTGAAGATTATCGACAGCAATTCCACTTGCAATGCTGGCCATGTCGAAGGAGTTCAGCGAGGAGGCATCGTCCCCAGCTGTGGCAGGAGTCTGCTCCAGATGAGGACGCAGGGGAAGCTCCTGTTGTTGCAGCTTAACAGAGAACTGGACACAGCGCACCTGGCAGTTGCCAAAGTCCAGACTGCCCACGATGTCCTCGCCCAATTTATATGCTGGCTTAAAGAGACAGAATCGAGCTACGAATCCTCGTTTATTCGATATTCTGTAGAACTTTGGAGCACGGCGAGCAGTCACATTCTGCAATGTATACAAAGTTGCCATGATTCCAAGTAAGATTATTTATGAAGCCCACCTTAAGATGATGCCAGGATATTTCCAGTTCGCTGATCTCGCGCTTCTCCAGAAAGGGATTGGTCGGCGCCAGCTCCTCGTTGGTCTCCACCGTAACGGGCAGCTCATCTGGACGTGCTATCATCGGTATGGGAAGCACCCTAATGGGCACTGTAAGTGTCTGCACCTTGGACTTGACTCGTTGAGTGGCAATCGTAATTTTGTAGAAATAGCGAATGTCGTGACCACGATACGTTGGTGGTCCCTCCCTGGGCACCATCTCATTGAAGAAATCTGACAGAGAATTGTGGTTTTAGCAGTTGGTTTTAAAAGTAGGTTTCAGGTGAACAACAGAGCGGAAACAAAGGAATTATTAAAAAACTCTTATTAAAATGACTCCATAATAAATGAAGTAACTGCATCTACTGAGGGGAAAACTGTTTCGTGTTGGAATTTAACACGTTTACTGCTTGTCACATACACATTTTTGTCTCGCCGGGTTGCAGTTTCAGGTCGCAGAAGAGAATCTTAGGCTTCGTGGTCACAATGACCTCGCCCGGAGCTTGAGTTACTGCGTCCAGAGCTGTGCGTCCAATGAGCTCGACGAGCTCGGACGTTTTGTCGCTAGATGGCGTGCTGAAGTTGCTCTTCCGATAGCAATGCAACTGGACAGAGGCCCAGGCCAGGTTCTCCAAACTAAAAATAAAAATGAACACTGTTAATAAATAAACTAATTGCAACTTTTTTGTTTGTTTACCTTGCATTGTTGGCATTTCGATCACTTGACTTTACATCATCGTCTCCAAATACTTTGTGTGTGAATTCGATTAAGCATTCAACGCATTCACCAGTTGCATAAATTGCCGAATCGGCACGAACCAATTTTGCTTTGATTTCAATCATTTATTGCATTTTACTTATTTACTTGTTTTCATCTGTCAGCTCTGCTATCGATTTATTTCACTCGATTGATAGCACTTTGAATTATCGATAAATAACATTTGGAATAAATGTTAAATAAAGTGAAATCCATTTGCTTTTAAACTAATTGAACTTACATTTAACACCCATTTTATAATGTTTATAAACTACATTGTTTTATTTAGTTAGTAAAATAACTTATACACATATTTCAAAATGTTAAACAGGGTTATTTCTCATAACAGCGGCAGTTACAGTAGTTTAACATAAGCTTGTAACTATCGATACACTTTTGTCAATTCATTTTGTGTTTTGGTTCGTTGTCGCTTGTATCGCGTTTCGCTTCGTTCTCTTCTTTGAGTTCCAATTCAGTCGTAGTCGCTTTCAAATGTGTTACGCGCGTGGTTCGCGCATTGTTCGCTCACAAAATTCGTTGAAATTCCAAGAAAAAAATTGCAACATCAACAACGCAACAAGTGTAAAGTGTTGTGCACATGCGTATTTTGCATAAAAATCAAGTTCAAATTATAGTGTTAAAAGTGTGCTAAATCTATTTTGTTGTCCGTAATCAAGCTTTTTTTTAGCTTAGCATTCTTTTGCAATTGCCTTCGATCCGCGCGATCTGTGCGTCAAAATGTGCAGCAGCAACTACAACAACGAAGTTAACAAATATTTAATTGCAGCGTTAATTTAATTAAGCGTGGCAGTTTGTTTTAGTGAAACTAGTGTAATCGTTAATTTTTTTTTATGCTGGGATTATAAACGTGTTCTTTTGGATTTAAATCAAGCGGCGAAACGTGCCAAAAGGTGAGTAATCCATAAATTACTCTTAATTACTGCAAATTGAACGGACCAAGCGCTTAAAAACAGCATGTATTTTGTTATAGACAGACCTTTCAAAAACAACAAAAAAGCAACAATTGATGTGTCCGGCTTAGAAAAGACAACAGAAACGACATCAGTAGCAGTGCATTCCAACGCCGCGGCGTCGGCATTTTGCTGAGTTCATTTTGTTACGTTTCTCTAGTTGTGGAGAATGTCGGACGCCACCCGCTATACATTTTTTTTTAGTTCCATCGCACTCTCAAATGTACATACGTCGTTGGCATTGGATTTTGTTGTTGCTGTTATTTTTTCCATCTGCATAGGTAAAAGACGCTACTTTAATTCGGATGTGGTTTTGCGCTTCAAAATCTACACAAGCAAACAAAAACAACAATAACGCAGCAACAGCAACAACACAATAAAAAAGAAAAGGGTGCGTCGACATTCATTGTTGTTGTTTAACTGTCTTCTTTTCTGTGTTTTGCTGCTTTACTTTTTGCTGTTCACCTTCGTACGGTTATCGCAGTGTACATTTTGCTTTGCTCTTTCGTAAAGATGTTGCTGGGGCTCCAGCTCTTAAAAGTCTCCACTGACTCGACTCATACATCCTCACGCACACAGACACAAACAGTTATACCTGTTTTGTTGAGCGCAGTCGTCGCTCGCAAGTCGCGAGTGTTTTCAGACTCACTCTATTGGAGCTGAGCGCCGGCGCGACGACGACTGGAAGATTGGAATTTTTAGTGCAGCTTTACAACGTCGACAGCGGGTTAGTTGCTGTTGTTGCTATTCTCTTTGACAACAGGTTTATAAGTGCACACTTACTTAGTAGAGTAGCTTTTACATACTACTTATTTAATTCTAATACGTTTTCCATGCTGCGGGTGTTGTGGAGGCTATTTTTCAGCATGGCGCATTTGTGTTTTAGCTACTTTCGGTCATTGTACTGCCTATGTTGTGTTATGTTGTCTTGCCTACCGTCGCCGCCGTCGCGTCAGCAACAACAATAACTACAACTAAACAGTTGTGTATGTATTTCAAATATAGACATACACACTAACACACACACATACAACGATTTATGCAGCTAGCTTGTTGTATTTTTTGCGGTTTCTATAAGCTGTCTTTCTTGTGCAGTTCTATTATGTGTATGTGTGTTTGTTCTACAATAACTCACAGCTCCATTTTGGCGCCATTGCGTTTTGTTTTGTTTGCTTTGATTTCTCCATTTGCCATTGCAGAATGAACTTTGTACTTTATTGTTCGATGCATGAGTCACTGAATTTTTAATTTTGCCAAGCTTTGGCTTAAAACGAGCTTTACTTTTGCATTTGCTTTTGCTTCTACCTTCGCTGCGATACTTGAGTGACCAAATCAACTGTGGTTATTGAAAGCTCAAATATGGTCACAATCATTATATTTTTCATATCTGGAATTTGTGCTCATTTCGCTGTAATCTTAGAGTACGTTTAACCGAAACGGGTTCAAACAATTCCAAATATTTACGTTATCAAAAAACGAAAAAAATAAAATGAGCACAAAAACTGAGAGATAAACCAAATATGTTCTTGGCCCATAAACATAAGCAGAAACAACCCACACACAATGCAATTGAACTAAATGCAGGTGATAAGAAAACGTGTCTAAAAACATAAAAAGGTAAACAAATCGAAAAACGATTCTAAGAAGGTACGCAAAATAAATACCAATACTTAGTAAAAATCAAAACAAGTGCAGGTGTGCACGAACGACGAAAGAGAAAGAGACGGCTGGCGAGTAAAAGAAGCCTACGAATGTAGTCCGAGTGATCCCAAAAACGCGCAATCGGCAATTGTATAGAAAGAGACAAAAGCAGATGAAGTTTGTGTGTGTGTGTAGTTACAGGTGCAAGCTAATCTAATTACGGCACGACATAGTCTCATATCAAATGTTTGCTCATTGATAAATAATACAAAAAAATACAACTAGGCCGAGCAAGTCAAATGAGGGCGCGGCACTTTCACAATGACAAATGTGCATACACACACAAGTTACAATATATACACCAATGTGCACATGTTTATTATGGCGTAAAGAAAACTATGTATTATGGGAAATGTTTGTCCTCGAAAAGGTTTGATTCGTGAAGAATCAGGATCTATAGTCAAGCGTTGATCCCGTCGTACCTTTAACCCCAAATAAAGAGCGTAAGGACACTTTCCCTTTCTAGTTTCATCAATTTTTTATTAGTTATCCAATGAAGCAAACGAGGTTTTGGTTATTAAATGCTTCCATTTTGCAACTAATTATAAAAAGTAATTATTTCTGTAAATTTCACAATATTTGCAAAAATTTTGTGAATTTCCTACATATTTAAACAATTTTGGTTAGAGGGTTAATTTATTTGTAAAATCTTAAAATGTATTTTGCAAATAATTATAAAAAATAATTATTTCTGTAAATTTTAGAAAATTCGCTAAAAGTTTGTGAATTTCTTATATATTTAAACAAAATCGAACCTTATCGTTTAAAAAACCATTTTTGTTAGAAAGTTAAGTAAATTTTAAAATCTTGAAAATTATTTTAATACAATTTCATTCTAACGCATTAAGCGTAAATTAAGCAATAGTACTTAAAAATATGTTGTTTTAATTATAATAATTGGTTTAAGAGTTATTTTATGTTTTTCACTAATAAATACTAAATTCACTAATAAATATACTACTTTTAACATTACATAAACATAAGTTATTTACGCAGAGGTATTTGAAAATGTTTTATGAGCACTGAACAGGAGTTAATATTGAAAATAATGTGAAGCAAAGTAATACAATTTTGCTAAACAATTAAAAAGTAAAATAATAGAAGTTGTGTATGTATATCTATGCTTTTTGCATTTAAAATTTAAAATTTTTCTCTTGGAAATAATTTTTCTACGTGTCCCAGCAGCAATTCAGCTCTCACCACTCCCACCTTACTGGCCATAAGTTTTCAAATTCATGCAATTCTTTCATAAGTATTTTTCTTAAAGCTTTTTTTCTGCCTATTTCGCAATTCGTAATTGGAGTCTGAATCTGAATCGGAGGCTCCGTAAATGTTTATTTCTGGCTTTCGTACGCAGAGACTTGCAGTTCTTCTGTTGCCCCCGCCCCCTTCTCCCGTATTATTGTTTGATTTTTATAATTTCGCTTTTTTCGACTTTTTCGCCTTAGAAATCATAATATTCGGTATCTTTATCATTTTGTTATTGTTTGTGTTATTTAAACAAATTACAGTATATTATGCTTTTGCTGCATATTTGAAAATTTTATTTTCATTTCGGCTTTTGTTTGCTGTTCGATAAACAAATTGAACGCGATCTCGAGGTAAACAACTTTGATAAAAAGATATTAAAAAAGTGAGAAATATAATGGGATTTGAGAAGAGGAAATGAAATAGTTCTAATAAAAGTTTGCCGAGATTGTAATTAAAAAAAAAAAGATACTTATTGGATTTACCGTGTGCAACTAACCCAATTTTGACCAGGAAGCACTTAAACAGTTTAGTTAATAACTTTTTCTATACACTTCTTCTTCATCCATAATTATCTAGAGCTCTAATTCAAATAAAAATTAAAATTCTGAGCTTTCCAGCAAACACTGTATAAAAAACCGGAAGTTGTCAGATAAAAGAAGAAATAAATGTGTTTCAACAGTTTCCGGATTTAAATTGTTGTGTGCAGCGACGAATGTTGACAATTTGGATTGAAAACTGAAATTAGAAAATGCGCTAGAAAATTTAATGAAAAGTTTTCCATCTACCGAAGTAAAAAATTAAACAGGAAAAAAAACAGAGGCAAATGGATTAGACATTTGCATTGATTTGGTGCGGTCACTGCCACGCCCAGTGAAGCTGGCTGCCTTTCAATGTTGGCTTTAAACCCGTTTCGCAAAATCAAAACTTGTTTTTCATTCCTTTCCACCGCCGCTGACCGTGATTTTGAGCTGCATGTTTGCCCATGAGTTTTGTATTTTTGTGAGCTATTGTCGAGTCCCCATTCGAATTGACGACAATACTTACACACACACAAGGAGAGAAATATATCTGTACATACACACATGCGTGTGTGTGTGTGTGTGTGTGCAAACTGATCTACTTTATTTGCATTATGTGTTGTGTGTGCGATTTCATGCATTTTCATACAACTACTTAGTGTGTAGCATTTGGTGTGAGAAAACTGTAGGCCAAGATACTCGAAGACTTGAAGACTCGGAGACTCAACGCCCTCATGACCAGCCCAGCGTGCAATTCATAATATTGTTCCCAGTAGTCTCTTCCCGCACATTCCACACACTCCATACACAAACGCAGATACACGTCTCACATTACCAAAGCACTTCACTTATAGCATTGCGGAATATTTCTTCTTTCTTATTATGTCTGGACTAGGGATCTCCACTTGGAGTTGAATCGTTGAGTTTTGACGAACAGGAATTTGTGGCATAAATATTTTTATTTCAAATTTGCCTACTCTTAAAGAGTGCAAATTTTCGACATACCAAGACATAAATTGCATTTGCCTGTGATAAATAATCAAGTATCATTAAATTTAAATAGAATTGTATATAAATTGCTTAATTTTTTCAATAGGAACAATTCAAATAAAGAAGGAATTTTAACATAGTCTGATTTTTACAAAGCCTTAATTAGTTAATAAATGTATGCAAACTTTCAATTATTTATTCACAATAATTAATTAATGCACTTTTGTCGTAGTTTAAAACAAATCAATCGTGATAATTCCGATAGACCAGAAAGGTTTCTCTTCATTACATGTTAGTTCACAGCTACAACAGCATATTGCTATTTCTATTGGCCTGTCAAGGAAAGCAAAAAAATTAGTTACTGCAGGGAAGGAAGGGACGCCAAAGGCAAGCACTCCAAAAACTCATAATGCCCAAATAAATCCACTGAACATTTGCCTTTTTGTACTCGAGAGATTCTTCTGGTGATTGACAAGTGTCATTATTATTGATGGACTGAGAAGTGCGACAAAAGGTTGCAACAATGGGTCAATGAGTATGTAGATTCGTATGTGTATTTGTATGAAGAATTGTATCTTGTAGATGCAACAGGGGCAACAGTGGTTCAACCTCAACGTCTTGAATGACTGTACTTTTGGAATGGAATGGAATGTTGCCCTGAAATTGTCAATTGGTATGTATAATTCGTAAAACTGAAAAACGGTTTTTCCAACCACGTTATGCGCCAGTGCACCGAACCCTGTATCGCCCTCTTGCTCGCACTCTACCTTTCTGTGTCTCTCTCTCTTTTTATCTCTATGTTTCTCTTTCGATGTCCCGCACTCTTAACGATCCTTTTTCAGGCCTCTCTCTAGATACCTGCCTTTTGCCACGAACAACGGGCAACGATGATGATCATTATGATCTTGATTTTGTTGCTCTCTCCTGACATGGTCGTGTATGTGATGTGTGTGTACCTGGGGATCAGCCCTTCTCGACTTTTTGGTGGGAATGCGTCTGTTGTCGCTATATTTCCACCCCTAACATAAACACCAAATACCAAGCTAACAATTGACAGTTACCGGGCCAACAATTGAGCAACCACAACAGCAAAAATCCTGTCCGTGAGCTCTTCATATATAGAGGAATCTACTGAACTAACTCTTGACCGGGTTTCGCTAAATAATACAACAGAATTGTGTCTCTTTAACTATTAATAAGACATTTATTAAGTTCTTCTTCGTAATATTAAAAGATTCATATTATATTTAGAATCTTTTTCTATGAAACTAGGGTTATTCTAGTCGAGAGTATTATATATTAATTAATCTTTAAACAGTTTGTTCAAATTAATTTAAAAAAATTAAATTAAAAAAATTATAATTTTTTACGAAGTTAATATTTATTACAATATTCTTTGCAAAAATCGCTTTAACAATGTAGGAAATAACAGCAGTCTAGAAAGCGTTTTAACAAGAAACTTACCTTTGATTATTTTTGTAACAAACAAAATTTAAAAATCAGAACGACGAAAATGACATGAAAAATAAATCTAACCTAATATTATTAAAGTTAAGTTTTACGCTCTTGTATGTATACAGCAGTATAATTACCTAAATATTGTTTATTTGTTATGAATCTACTTCATATTTATAAAATTATAGAAATTACACCGTAATTGTTTTATATTTCAATATCTGTAAATGTATTTAAACATTAGTTCTTCTTATCTTCCCAGATGAATTTCAAACTTTCGTTTGTTTTGTCATTGTGTCTAAGAATTTCTTTAAATACTGTATCTTTTGCTTGTTGCGCATGAGCACTACTTGAGATGCTTCTGTCAGCGAGTTTTATTTTATGTTTCCCGAATTTCCCCTGTTGCTGTCTCAGTCTGTTTTGTATGAGTTGATCAGACTGTCAGACTGTCTGTCTGTTGACTGTCTCTTTACTCAAATGAATGCATAATGTGGGCTTAATGCTCGTCTGTCTCTCCCTCTGTCTGTCTGCAAATGTATCTTTATTATAATTATTTGTTCTTGCTGTGTTGATGCTCTTTATGTTCCTCAAGTGGCACAGTTCATTCAAACTAATTATTTTGTATCCCTCCGTCCCACTGTCTGTCCGTCTCTCTGTTAATCTGTCTGCCGGCTGATTACCTTTAGCTATTTGCTTTTTTGGTTTCTGAATCATCTGCTCTACAAAATATGTTCGTAGACTCTTATGCTTGCACCTCTTAACCCCTGTTCTTACTTTTTGTTGTTACTTTTTTGCTTTAAATCGCGTTGGTTGGCTCGAAATTTAACAGCTGCAATTTTCACGCTAAGCATCTTTGGCTGCTGCTGCTGTTACTGTTACCTATTTAACAGGTAATTACGAAGATCTTATCCATTTGGATGTTGTGGATCATTATCAGCAACAACAGCTGTGACTTTATATACTGACTTATTTAAGCCTTATAGTGTTGACCCAAATCTCACTACTTTCTACTGTATACGCAAAAGTTTTTTAAAATCAACATATACCATAAACCTCTCAATTCGTCTAATAAGTTATCATAAAACTTATGAAATTAATTGTACAATGTCCCTCAATTAGCTTGATTTATTTCAAAAATGTTTAAATTGACATGGCAAAGTTTGTTAAGGTTGAATTTGGCTTGAAAATTGTTACTGTAGGTGCTAATGAATGTCGGAAATAAAGTAAATTTCTTATATCACATTACGAAATTTTGAAAATCTTACAATCTGCAGCTGGAGAATTCATCAAATTGATCTCAGTTAATGGCGCTATCGAATCGCTTAATAGTGAAAGTGAATACGACTTCCGAATGACCAATCAAAAGTGAAGGGTTACAAGCAACTCAAAAATGTTTAATTCCATTCCGTTGGCATTACAAGAAAACCTTGACCCAAGGCTGCAGCTGTATTCTTAAACAAAGCCCAACGTAACACACAAAAAATTGATTTAAAGTCTTATTGACAATAAAATATTGCGTATAGCTAAAGAGAGGCCTGGGTCACAAGGAAATATGTTGGAAGGGGAGGGGCGTGTTCATGAGGTATGGAGTTCTTCACGGATTGCCCAATGCCCAATGCCCAATTTATAGATAAGCTTGTGTACATCCAACACAAATGACAGTTGCGCATGCGCAATGATCATTGCATATAAAAACAAGTAAGAAACGCGGCAACCGAGCATAGCCAATAGCACGAGACCCAGTATCCATTACGTGGTTATGAAATACAACAATTTATGAAATATTCAGGATCTATAAGCTATGAACATAATCCAGTTCACCAACTTTGGCGTTCAAAGTTTGGTTATGAAGTTGTTCGACTAACATTAGGCACTTGAGCATCTTTAAAGTACAGGGCTTTTGAAACATGCCTCAACGTGCACATCTGAGGCATTAACAGATGCCGTATAGTCCGTTCCACATTCCATAGCCCCACACACACACACTCCCCACACGCACACACATGTGGCAGTCTAACCGGTTATGATTTGACATACTATAAACATAGGTATGCATATATATGTATGTACGTATATATTTACGTACGTGTAAATGCACATATCGAGGCGAGTATTACATCTGTACCTCTCGTTCTTCGCTGAGTGACAAGACAACACGAGGTCTGATTGCCATTTGCCAAGTGCCGCAAAAACTAACAAATTGCTTTTGCCATTCAATTAAATCAAACATTAGCTCGAAATCAAACCATGTTAATGCTGACAGTTGATTGTTAATTTTTTACTAAAGTTGCTCAAACCTTAATTTGCATTTTTTTACCGGCAATTTGTTACTTGCACATTGTTCATTAAAATTATCTTTAAATATTAATTTTTGAAAAAAATAATTATTTCTGTTTCCAAAAATAATTTTACAAACATACTATAAAAAATAACTTTCTGTATTAAATTACTTGTTAGTAGAGTAGAGGGGGGGTATATTAGGTTTGTCACGAGCGAACAGTGCCTAACAGGAAGAAGTATATATATTCTTTCTTACCAAGTTTGATTTGGATCGGATAACTATATCCTACAGCTGCAATTAGACAAAGTGGTTAAAAATTTATATGATAAAATGTTCACTAGACTGAGTACGGGGTCTTCTAACGTCGCCTCGCTCGACTGTATCCTTTTCACTTGTTTTTGAATCATTAACAGTTGTTACCTAAAACGCTTAAAATAATTCTTCAAACATATTAAAAATAGACTTACATTTTATACATGATTTGAATAGTAACGTGAAATATTCGATTTTATTAACAAAAATTTTATAGTCCAAAAACTATATGAAAACCGAATGTTTTCTCTTCTTCTTCCAATTCTTTTTTGGTCGTTTTTGGTCGGCAGTTATTAGTTTTGTTTTTCAAATGCTTTTGGCCTCATTTGATAGTTTTGCTAGTTTCTCTTCACTTGATTTTCACTCGTTTGAATCTTCAATGTATTTATTGTCTTTATTTCATTTTCTTAACTATTTGACATTTTCACGTTAATTGAAATTTTATTGCCAATTGTCAATTGTCGCATTGTCGTCTGTCCACAATTGTCTGTCTATCTGTCTACTAAGTCTGTTTATCGACTTCATGTCTCTGGGTCGCTTTTTATGGGCGTTGTTTGGCTCAGTGAAAGTTTCGCATTTCCAAGAAGTACGTCGGCTGGAGGGGATCGTACTTTCCTACTGGTCTCATATCTTGTAAATATACTTTGCTATTAGATATAAGTGCATGGCCATTTAACTGCTGTCGCTCAAATCCAGTCAACATCAAAGCCAGGTTCCGGCCAAAGTGGCAATACAATTTTCCCACATTAAATATGCACCCAAAGTAAACTTCTTATAGGGGCAAGATCTATCTCTAGCTGTCTCTATCTGCTGAAACGCTTATTCTATCTCTATAATAATTTGAAAAGCTTTGTTGTCGTTGCATTTACACAAAGCTGCTGCAGGTCTATTAACCGGTTAAATTGCTTCCTGGCCTAATTAAGACTGCAAGTACAACAACAAAACCGACAGAAACTACAACAGCAACAAATATGTAAAGTCTCATTTAAGACAAGTTAACAAGTTTTGCCTCTGTAGTAGTTGCAATTATGCTGAACTCCGACAGTTAAATATTTATGTCACAAAAACAGCAGAAAATACTAAAACTAGTAATTATAAAATTTCTAAAAAGTTTGCTTTTTTAATTAAATTACAAAATAAAAAGTTATCGCTTTGTTTCTGACTCACTTTTTTGTATTGTTTAAACTTCAACGCTGTTGCAAAAGTTGCGTAAGTGAAAACTAGAGAATAATAGGGAGAAATCCAGAGAGAAATAGCGAGAGAGTGATAGAGGGAGCAATGGAATGGGAGGGGGCGGGTAAGCTTTTATGTGATATCACATTTCAGTGAATTGGACATTTTATAGTGCAAATATTATGAAACCTTTTTAACAAAGCATTTGCTTTGTTTGCATAAAAAACTGTTGTCAGGTTGACTATTTATAACTTTAAATAATATTGTTTGAATTTTGGCAAAATAACTTATAATTTCTAACTATATATATATATAACTTAGCACTTCTACCTGACAGAAAACTTATTGTAAGCCCAAAAATCGAATTCACTTATTGCGAGTAGTTGTTCACAAAAATAAATTCCAATACAAGATAGACGTTGATAATCAAAAACAAAAGAGGTAAAAAGCTTAAAAGGTGCATTCGATGTGATATTGTCTAATCATTGATAAGATACGATATTAGCATTTAAGTATGAGACTCAAAAAAAGAAGAAGAAAATACAGCATTTAAATGGCAAATTAAAAATAGATGAAATCAAGTTGTTAGTTGATATTAGTCTGGGTCTCTATTTTGTTTAGTTTTGTTGACTGTGTCACATGTAATCAGCTGAACGATTTGGACGGACAATCAAGATAAAAGTCAAGATAATGACTGATAGATAAAGACATAGGTATAATCAGTCATAACCTGTTGATGATGAACACCATAAAAGTAAACAATTGACCAAGTCTCTAAACATCTTTTGAGCACCTTCATTAATAAACATGGCCAAGAATGCCAAACGTATCGACGGAGCTGAGTTTTAAATAACATACAAGTGTACAAGTGAAAGCTGATTAATAGTTTCCGTTTTTGGTTAAGCGATTTTTTGTCTAGTTTTTGTTATTTTTCGGTTTGGTTTGGCTGTAGTTTTTGTTTTTCATTAAAATTAATTTTTATTTTATTTATTTATATATTTATTTAAACTTCGTTTCTTTTTCGAATTCGCGTCACGCTATAATATGGAAAAAAGTGGGATACCATGGCGTATGAGTAATGTTTAATTTACTGGGCATGCAAAACATTTTCCATCTAGCTTCAATGCTTTTGCGCATTTTTGCATGTCGTTCGTATAATTAATTATTTCATTTATTGTTTGATTTTATATAAAATACATATGTCTATATCTGCCGTGTGTGCGTGTGTGTGTGTAGGTATGAATATTTACCATTTTCTATGCATATTCTCACAGTTACAAAGCAACACAGCTAACTTATGGGAAATTAAATAATTAAATATGCATAGAAGCATCGTCGTGTGTGGGGAGCGGCCATCTCGACGAGGACTGCATAAATGACAACAACAACAACAACAACAATAACGACAGAGACAACTTTTGATGTGGCTTGCATAATTATGATTGGATTTGGCCATGACTATAAAAAAATACTTGATACTTGCTGCAATTGGGTTAAATAGTAGTTCCTGAAATAAATTATGAGACTAATTGTCATAGACTTTTAATGCACAGACAGAGACAGGGTCGCAGCTGATATGGGATGTTTAACTAAATTACATATAAGATAAGAGCAGGGTTTCGATGGATTTGCAGAATAAATGCATACAATATAGAAAATAACATATACTCTAAAATAGCAAAAGGGATATTGATTGATTGAATATTATCCATTTGCCAGTCTCTAGAAACCTGTCGAGTATATTTTGGGAAATGTACACAGTTCATAAGAGTAATATGGAATATAATTTTTATCTTTTAAAGAAATACGCAGTGTTTTACCCCTGAATACAATAAATAACTGAAAAGCTAAATTTTGTGATAAAACTAGAAAATCTTTAATGATTTCAAAACCATCGTGGTGTATTGTCATCGATTTGGATTAAATCGTGCCAAATATTGGTTGAAGTTTCATTGGACTTTCGAAACAGAAAGTGTGTACTTGTAACAACGCCAACAACTACAACAGCATTAACAACTACAACTATTCAGTTGTTTGTTGGATTTGACAGAATGCGTAACGAACTCGAGAATGTTGAACTCTTTCAGATTATTCATGATGATTACTGTTCCCTGTGCCGGGTCTTCCTGTTCAGAGTTTGACATCCTCTATTGAAATTCATATAGTGTTTTATAGAAACACCTAATGCCGCATTTTGTTGTGCGTTGATTCATGATTCTCCCATTAGCGCTGTTCGCGGTATTCGAGCACTTCAGGCTTCATTACAATTTACGCTCAACCCAATTCCCCTAACCAATTAAGCTTGGCCAACAATAGCAACAAACTTGACTCATATTCTCTCGTAGCTGGCGTTGCTTATGTTGTTGGTATTATTGTTGTTGACAGAGACATTCAACTGAGACTTCGTTTTGGTGCCTGGCTAAGAAGGCAGGAAAAAAACGTTGGGCATGTAAAAAACAACATAAAAAAACAAAAAAAAAATACAACAAAAAAGTCAACAACCACTTTGGTATGCCTTTGACGCCGGTTTCGCAGTTTTTTACTGACACTTTGCTGTTTTCACACACAAAGCCCAAAATATCTTGTTTATATTTATTTTAAGCAAAAAGATCCACAACAACAGCAACTTCGTTAAGACAACTATAAAGCGCCAACTACAGTTACACGTCTAAGCAGCAAACCTGCCAAATAGGTATATAAAGAAATAGTAAAAAATATAATAGTGTCGCGAGAAATTAAAAACAAGAAAGATAAGTACAGTCGAGCACGCCCGACCGTAAAATACTCAGCATTTTTTTTAAATTTAAATTATTAAAATCGGTCTAGAGATATGCAGTACTTGCATTAAAACACGTTGAAACAAACACAATCTAAGCATAATAAAACATACATCTATTTGTCTGTATGCGAATACACATACGAATGATAATATATGGTGCATATATGTATGTATGTGTGTATTCAGCGCGGCCAGCGACTGCGGGGAGCGAAAACGTTCAAACATATGTTTCTGTCTCGCTTGCACTCATACATTGGTATTGCATTTAATTATCAATATTGTAACGCTTCTTATTTACTATATGTACTATATGAACAAATGCCTAAAAACGGAAGGAAAGTTGAGAATTATTTTTATTAATTGTGGGAAAAGGGGGCGTGGCAGTCCAAAATGTTAAATTTCGCTAGGAACCTCCATACCAAAATTTGTGATCCTAGGTGCCATAGTTACTGAAATATTCGCCGAAATCACCGATTTTTTCCGAGGTGTGTCTAGTTTTTTGTTCGTTGTGGGCGAATAAGGCATGGCATCAAAAAAAAAAGATTCTTGTATTGACTGACTAAATATGTGATCGATTGAGACCAAGCTCGAACTTGTAGCTCTTACCATCTCTGAAATCTGTTTGTTCATACGGACAGACAGATGGACATGGCTATATCGACTCGGCTTGTGATACTGATCAAGAATATATATGCTTTATGGGGTCTGCCACGCCTCCTTCTGCCTGTTACATAGTTTTGCACAAACCCAATATACTCTTGCAGAGAGTATAAAAAACGCAGTCGGCCATTTGCGTCTGTTAAATTGGATTATAAAACAGCTTTAACAGCCGACTCCTTCAATAAATATGATTACAAATATTTCTATGATACATGTAAAATAGACAAAATTATAAAATAAATTCGATTATCGATAAGAATGTACTGCAAAAGTTTTGAAAATAAAATAAAAATTAAAAACATTGAAATGATATATTGTTTGAAAGTAATTCTAAAATTATAAATAATTTAAAACTGGAATTATTTTTCGATGTTTACTTAAACAATTTGAAAATGTTTCTGAAACTGAAAGTAGAGGGTATCCAAACTGTAATTGTGTTATGGTTAAGCCCTTCTGTTCTTCTAATCATTGGACTGTTTTAGTGCTGATTGTGTCGTTTGAGTGCAAAAGTGTCGCACTTTTTTTAAGCTGCCAGCGAACAATGAAGAAGCCAGAGAAAAGCACATCAAAGCAAAGTGAAGCAAAGCAAAGTATCAACAAACAGGGGAACAAGAAACAAGAAAAAACACATACGAAGAGTGGAATACATAAGCAAAAATAAAACAAGAAAAAACATTGAGAGTAAAATTGAGAGAGAGAGGGAGAGAAAGAGAGAGTCACACCTAAATAAAGCAGATTCAAGACTCTCAAAGGTTTGTGTCATGGCTATAATTTTCTTGTTGTTATTGCTTTGGAATTCTGTCTGATAAGTTAAAGAATTTACACTGGTCACCATGAGATGGTACCAAACTCTTATGCTTTGTTATTGTACTTGACTTACTCTAATTGGAATCAATTAAATACTTCACAAATATTATCTAATACCTCTTGACCCGCAGGGTTTCTGTTTTGAAATTGACCTCAAGTGGAAAATCTTACAAGTGTCTATTGGAAAATAATTTAAATTTGAAAATGTCCTTAACAAGTTCCAGTTCCGGGAACTTTGAATTTATCACGCCCAATTTAAACAGATCATCGGTACATTCACCTCTTTTTTGATCTCTGCTTGGGTCTTGTCTTTGTTTCTTGCGGTACTTTTATTTGTTGTACATATATATACAAATATACACAATTATTTATCTGTCGCTGTTTCTCTATTTATCAACCGACAGTTTTATTTTCTTTGCACTGTTTGTCGTCGTTGCTCTTTGCGGTTTTCCGGCTTTTTATATTTTTATCAATACTCGCAATCTTCGGGCTCAGTGCACTTACATGCAACAGCAACTATAAAAGGAATAACAAAAATATTAACTTGATTGTTGACTTTGAATTTTTTTTTCACTGTGTAAATGTAATTTTTATGTCTTTTTAATAATGTTGTAAAATTGCTGAAATAATTACAGAAGTAAGAAGAATTTTTCCCCTCCATGTCTTTGGGAAAATTTTGGGTCTCTTAAGTAATTGCTGTAAGACTATACATAACCACATTTGAATTTTTTCATTGTTTCGTTGAACTTTTGAAAAAGAATTTTTGATTGATATACGAAAATAAATCGCTTGTTTATTATTTTACTCTATTAAATCTCTCCAATCACTATCCAATAAGTTCAAAGATGTTTATAAGTTATAAACATTTTTTTTAACGTGTTGTGCTTGAATTTTTATTGTAATTTCGATTAAATTAATGATTTGTCCTTTAATCCCTTAAGATGTGGACTTATTATACTTCATGTAAAACCATTTCCAGTTTGAGAATCTGCTTAAAAAACTACTTAACCTTACAAATTTTATTCAACTTGAACAATCTATGGTGTTAACCTGTTGTACATTCGCATATCTGGTTTGTTTACCGCACTTAAAGTATAATTAATCTTTGGTGCATACAAGAAATGCCATCATCCCTACTAAACAACCCCTTGAAACATGTCCCGGCAACCAACCGAGAAACCGACCTCAAGGAGAATCATTGAAATGCAACTCAAAACCAAACCAAATAAAATACCAAAGCATTTAAGTGTAGTCGTATTTATATAAAAAGAGTAAGGGGTTTTTAAAAATGAAGGGGAAAAAGGAAACCCGAACTGGTTACGCACGAGTGGAGTTCCCTCGTCCTACAAATTGGAAGTCCTGGAGGGTGAAGAAGGTTTTGAAAAATTTAGTCAGCTGCTTGGCAACAACTGAATTGCAATGCAACTGTGCAAACTGACAACACGCCCTCGCTTTCAATACAACAAATTGTTGAACTTTACCCCTTTTTGGGTGGTTCTGCATCTATGGTAAAATTTACCACGAATCGCCCGCCTCCTTGTTCCCCTTTTGGCAGCTCTTTGTGCGCGGCTAAACGACGAATTCTCTGAAGCGTAACCGTTGAAGGTTATTAAACTACATACGTATGTTTCGGAGGCACATAGAAGAAAAGAGAAATAACAACAGATATCAAGACATACCAAAGGGGACAAAGAATTGTTTCAGGCATAGTTCCGCTTTTTTGACATCGCCACCGAGAGCTTGATGAACTTTGAACACACACACAGTAAGGGAAAGAGAGACAGGGAGACAGAGAGCGAGACAGAGAGATGTAGATTGAGAGAGTGGGAGACACGCCCTAAAAACATCTTCGAGGTTATTTGTTCTTCTGTAACAGTCTAAACATTTTCTGCCCCGATGAAGTTGTCTTTTAAGTCTATGCTAGGGTCATCGATCGAGGGGGAAACCGCTGCTTGTAATGGAACTTTTAATTGGCAGCATAATGTAAGTGGCATGTGCTATGTGAGAAAGGGGTTTCAGTAAAGTCTGAATTAAGCCATACTCAAATATGTGCTACAATTTCTTTAAAGTTAGATTTAAATGTAAATGGGATCGGGTTAATTAGTGCGTTCTGTTTGATTGTAACCCAAGTAACGCACTACACGCAGTTACGCACTACACACCTGGGAACACTTCGAAAATGCAGTGCCGTTGTACGCATAGCTCAGTTGCCAAATCGCTCAATATATCATATTAAAGAACACATCTTGACGAACTACCAGAATTTTTTTAATGCTTAATATTACATAGTTGTATGTCAATATGTCATTCAATTTTTATCGAATAGACTTGAAATTTTCGGGGCGTATTCTAAAATATTTATGCTTAAAGAAAATGTATTTTTCCAAAGCTGCAACCCACTTAAAACAAATACTTAAAATTGTATCACAATCGTTTTATAAACAGAGAAAGAATGGTTGATCACCTAATTCACACTTCATATACACAGTTCAAATGTTTGAGTAAAATACACCACTACCGTTTATACAGGAATTTTATATATGTATATATATATTTTTTTTATTTAAAAAACTTTATATGTACTTTTGTAAAAGCTTCATGTATACTTACAAAATCGAAGTTATATTTTCGATTATTCCGGTATCTTCTTTACAACGAAATGTTTCAGCCATAAATCTCTTCAATGCGGACATAACTACCGTTATTTATACCTCTTTATAGATTTAGAATAGTTTATCATAAAGACTTTTTTAAATAAAAGTGTTTAAATAAAATTATTGAGTTACTATACGCAAATTGTTTTTTGTAATTGTAAAAGAATATATAAATATATTATTTATATATAAAAGTAATATTATTTATATATTCTTTTTCACATCATTCAACGTTTTTTTTATTTAAAATCTTTAAGCTAATACTTTGCATACACATTTAAAGAGAACTCGATAAATACTTTTCACTTAATTGGCATTTTGCAAAGGAGCAATGCAATGCTTATATGGAGCATCTGGCTCTGAATTTGATGAATTTTTATGATCTTTCGTGGAAGTTGTAAACCTAAAATCTAATTTTACTTTTTCTGCTTTCTTGTTTACAGTTGGCCACATACAAACAGACGAGAAGACTTACACCCCAACCAAAAGGAACACAGATAAACGACGTCACACTGGAGTCACAAATACGATAAACATTCCAAAAATTCCATTACCTCTTCCCCAGTTGTACAGTATGTCACATGATAAGAAAATGTTGGATCGTGAGGCGGTACGTTCAGTAATACAGCAATGGAATGCCAACAGATTGGATCTTTTTGCTCTTTCCGAGCCAGACGAAGTACGTACAAATTTTCATAAGAATTTAAGTAGATGGTAAATATATCTAATATAAAATGGATTTTTTTGTAATTCTACAGAATCTGCTCTTCCATGGAGTAATGCGATTTTATTTTCAAGACGCCGGTCAAAAGGTGGCCACAAAATGCATCCGTGTTGCCAGCGACGCGACAGTCACAGATGTCATAGGTAAGAATGTTATAAAGACAGTGATCGGGGACTGCTTAATTTTAGAACTCACAAAGTTTGTTTATACTGGATCAGGAGGAACGTTCATATGAACACCTAGATTTCAGAGACTATAAGAGCTAGCACATTTATCTTTGGAACGAAAGTCCGTCTATTTGATGAGCAGACCAAGATTATTTCCAATGTTTGACACGACCTCAACAGTCCCGGCAAGTTGTAAAAGATAATTTAGAACATGGAATTCAAGTTCGAAAACTAACACATTTTTAATATCCTTACCTAATTTGGTTGGGATCGGCCAACTTTATTATATTGCTGTCATAGGTCTCATTACTCAAAAATTGGACAAATATATTTAGACATTATATAGTTTTAATTGAACTATCTAACTATATCCTATAGTTCCTATTGGCATATTGTATGGAAATATGTGCACAATCAGTGCGGGGTCTCTAACAATCCGCTCGCTCTACTGCTGTCTTTCCTGCTGGCTTTTATTCAGCAAAAATTTAATTATTTATAAAATATCTATCCATTTGAGAAATATTAAACTGTTTTAACTTGAATTTAATGGATTTAAAAAAACAGTGCTAGTATAAATGGCTTGAAAACAAATTATGTTTTCGATCTTTGTTATTATTGAAAAGTCTTTACCAACTTTTTTAAAGAGTCGCAGGACAAATAAAGATTCAAAAATTTGTAAAAGACACGATTGAATTCCTCTTGTCTTTACAAAAGTGTTCCGAACAATAATTCTGTAAAGCTTGCAAAACATGTTGACATTTATTTTAAAGCAATTGGGTAAAATAATAATCAGTTATTTAATAATTAATAATAAAGATATTTAATACTAAAAATAAACTATACTGTTTAAAAAACTATTCTGCTAATAGACACGCTCATTGAGAAGTTTCGTCCTGATATGCGAATGTTGTCGGTGCCTAATTACGCACTTTATGAGGTACATGCAAACGGCGAGGAGCGTCGCTTAAATGCGGATGAAAAACCACTTCTGGTACAGCTCAATTGGCATATAGATGATCGCGAGGGTCGCTTTTTGCTGAAGAACATTGATCAGAAGACGACGGTGAGTTAAAGTTAAATAAAACTTAAAATTAAAATTAACTATTAATTGTTATTTGCATTTCAGCCCATTGAGCAATCAGAGTTAAACTTCAAACGCAAACTGTCCAAGCGCGAGAAGAAGGAGCAAAAGAAAAAGGATAAACTGGCGAAGCTCGGCTCCGATATTCCAATGTCCAATGGCAGTCAATTGGGCTTAAACAATGGTACGGGAAACTCTGCCTCATTTGGCCACATGAATGGAAATGCGGGTGGAGGCGTTGGCAACGGGGATGCTGGCGATGCTGTAGCTGGAAAACTGTACACAGAGCTGCCAGAAACATCATTCACACGCTCGATCTCAAATCCGGAGGCCGTCATGCGCCGAAGGCGACAACAGAAGCTGGAAAAAAAACTGCAACAGTTTCGATCACGGGACGGTGGACCCGACACAGGAGGAACATTGAAAATCTATGGCGAGAGTCTGTGCCAGGATGTGCCCTACAAGACGCTACTGTTGTCCATTCGGGACTGCGCCCAGGCTGTCGTTAGGGAAATGCTTACCAAGTATGGCCTGGAAAAGGCAGATCCTCTGCATTATTGCCTCGTTCAGGTTGGAAAGTCCCTAAGCTGATAACCTTCTATCTTACTTATCTGTAT
Organism: Drosophila acutilabella; assembly: GCA_035046005.1. Lineage (NCBI taxonomy): Eukaryota > Metazoa > Arthropoda > Insecta > Diptera > Drosophilidae > Drosophila > Drosophila acutilabella. The sequence continues at coordinate 2,074,887 of JAWNOK010000026.1, read as the reverse complement.
TTTATGGTTTCTACAGGTAAACAGCGATGGCACCGAGTACATACTTGACGACGATGAGTGTCCACTCTCTATACTCATGAATCATCCAACATCACGAGGTAAGTTTGAACCGGCAAATCCTTCCTTGAACTCGTTGCCTGATTGTGGGCCATTTAAAATCACTTAGTGTGTCAGATCCTTTAAGTAGATGGTGAAAAAGGGAGGAAATTGCCACGCAAGTCATTCATAAATATGAATATGATAAAATATAGCGTGCAATTAAATTTGTTTTATCAATAATTATGCCTACCAACAACAAAAACACTCGATTCACGGTTGTTTACTGTTGCTATTTCGCCGTTGTTTTTGTTATTTTTGTTGTTGTTGTCTTCGATGCACTCGTATTTAGAGTAGTCAAAAATTGTAGATGTTAGTTCAGTTGTTTGCTGGCATTTCGTAGGTTGTAACGAAGTTATTTAATTTTATATTATTAATTTGCGCGTGTTTGAAGACGACAAAGCGTTAATTATTTATATTCAATTCATATCAAAATGAAAGATAAATTTGGTGAAAAGATACGTAAGTTTGACCATTAATTAATAAAAAAAAAATTAAATATACAAAAAAGTTAAAATACAATTTTTTTTCTCTAAAAAGTGCGCTGATATAAATATACATAAATCTCTTAGTGCTGTTTAGTTGCATTTATCGTTGAACTAATAGAGTACATAAAAATATTTATGCCCAATAATTTAATTATTCATTAACGCATACCCACTTGTAAATTTCATTTAGCGAGTACACAAACCTCATTTCGTACAGGATTCAAACCGAAGGTGAACAAAAGCTAAATGATACAAGATGTTCGTTAAGCGAGTTCTGCAACCATTTTTCGAAATTCGAAAAGTTATAAGCGTTATTTAAAGTTGGTTTGACAATTAATAGAATTTTACGTCCATAAGGAAACCATTTAAATTATTGTTGTCTCAAAATAAAATTTGTTTATACTATAACAATTTCTGATTTAAAGAATGAAGTCATCTTTTAATTGTATAAGTTACTTGTTTCAATGTGTTATTTGCCGGCAAGGATAATTCACATTTTTTCGCATGCCCAAAAGCAGGCAACAAATAACATTAAAGTATGAATAGTTTCTTCGGCGCAAGCGCGACAAAACGGTATTAGCGATACGACCACGTACACATACATAAAATTATTTGGAAACCCATACATTCACATTTGCAAGCATAAATTTCGGGACAATGAACGTTGGATGCTCGTGCTGTTACAATTCACACATTAACACATACAAATGTGTTCATGAAAAAGAGAATCGCAAACTTAATACGCAACAAAAAGGCCGTTGGGAATTTTAGGTCGTCCAGCGTCGCACATAACAACAACAATAAAGTAGAACGACAAACATAAATGACATTTAAATAAGGACAGGCGTGAGGACATGTTAAGAGGCTGAAGCATAAAGCTGCGGCCGGAAATGGTGTTGGCATCATCTAAAACATAAGGAAGGAATAAAGTGTTGAAACTGCCAGCGCAGCTACTTAGCTGCCACATGTTGCCGCCCTCTGCTTTTCATAGTCTTTTACTGCGTCAGTTTCCCACGCTCTCTTTGTCGCTCACTCTCTTCTTAGTTCGCTTTTGGTGTTCTTCATCTTATATTTTTTGTTATTGTGTGCAATTTAAAAGGTGTAAAATGTAAATGCGACCGCACTAATGTAAATATTTCATGAGCTTTGTCTCTCTCGTCTTGCGTACCGCGCGTTATCCTAATTGCGTGGCACGCTGGTAATAATAAATTTCACACCCTCTTCGCTCTCCACTCGTCATTGCCTTTAACACACTTCTGTCAGACAAAACAAACAATTTGGGTCAAATGCCCAGAGCGTTTTAAATAGAAGTTGTGTCGTAATCTGTTATGTTAACTATCTTTGTTGGTTAATTCGATAAAACAATCTCACAAAGCTGACACAAATTACACACAACAACAATAGACAACAACCGACAGCCAGAAAATTAAATATTTTTAAAATTGTATCTAACCATCTCTTGTTGCTGTCTGGTCGAATATCTGTTCTAAGTATGTTATCCATTTATTTACCACAGCTATGTTATATGTGGCATTCTAACAGCATTTCGATGTCATTGCATTTATCTATTTGTTGTGGTTGTTGTTGTTGTTTCTTTCGTTTTTGTTGTTTAATGTGTAGATGCGCTCTCAGTACTTAAGTCAGTTACAGTTAGATGTTTCACTCTCTCGAGTTCCCTCCCTTTTTATCTTCACCTTCTGCTAATCGTCCTTCAATATTTATTGTTGGACTTTTTATGTCCCAGCGATGTAGACAACGAGAGAGTGAGAAAGTGAGAGTAAGACAGAGAGTGTGAGAGCAAAGACAGCGTTTATGCTCTGTGTGCTCTCTTTATTGTAACATTCGTTTTATTTTCGTTGCCCTTACACTTGTTGTTTTTGGCTTTGTGCAGTGTACAGTGGTGAAAGCTAGTTAGTTTTTGAAACGTAACTGCAAATTTAACAACGCTCTTAAGCTGTTATACTCTTTAAAATTTGTTATATTGCCTACCTTCAGGCTGTCAATTTTTTATATATCTCCTGTGCATCAATTGAGCTTTTCAGATATTTTAGAATTTGCACACGTACACTCTCGCCCTATCTTGTTTTATTTCAGTGTGTCTGTGTTATGGCTACTGCGTGTCTTAAAGTCACACGCACACAATTTTTAAGCATAATGGCATTTTTATGGCTAAATTTTCGATTGCGAATTCCGCCACCTGTGCAGCCACAAGCGTCGAAATTTTAGCTACGAGTGTTGGTGAGTGTGTGGATTTGTCTGTATTTTTGGAGCATTTTCGTATACAACAGCACTGCTCCACTTGTTGTTGCTGTCGACGTCCACGTCCTCGTCCTCATCCTAGTCAATGTCGAGGTGCCCGATTCAAGTGCCGAAGCAGCGACGCGACGCCTGTCCTGTCTCGTGTTATTCCCCTCTTCTTCTCTATCTGCTCTACTCAGCTCTAAATATTATCTGCGTCGTTCGCATTCGGTACCGTCACAGTCACACTTCGCAATCGAAGCATCGCTGCAAGCGTCGACGTCGACTGTGGCGTTGACGTTGGCGCTAGCGTCGACGACGGGAACACATTGTGTCTGTGGGCTTAAAATTTCTGCTGTCGGTTTTAGTCATGAAGAAAATGCTGCTCGGGCCAGCAGCATAGCACGGCACGGCCCGGGATATCGTGTTACGGACTCATATAACGGAATTGGATTTTGAATTTATATATTTGGTGATAGCGAGTACCGAAAGCGAGCGCCCAAGCGGCGGCAACAGTTATTGTGTTGTTGTGTTATCGTCCTTGTTGCTGCTGTGTTGATTTTGTTGTTATTGTTGTTCTCCTTGCTCTCGCCTCTTGAGGAATACATAAAATTGTCAAAATTAGAAGCAGTTCAATTCAATTTGTGCGTGTTGTCGTTGTCGTAGCCGAAGCCGCTGTCGTTGCTTTACTAAAACGTTTTTGTTGCTATGTAAGAAATCGTTCTGTCTGTACTCTAATCAAGCCGGTTTTGGCCGGCATTTTCATCGCATTTTGTCCTGACGCTAATGTTGACCACTTGGCGGTGTCTAGTTAAAGTAGTAAAAGACGGAGGACCCGAACAACAACACCTGGCGCTTTTTTTCCAACTTGGGTACGAACAACAAAAGGGAACAAAATGATGGATTGGGGCATAAGACGTAAGTACTCCTTTGAGTAGGCGAGGGAACATTTTCATATTGTATGATATTTGCTTTGCTATTAGCAGCATACGGGTTTCTTCATTAAAGAGTCACCCTTGAAAGTATGCAGTGAAATTAGTTAATACAACTTATAAATCATCTTAAATTTACTGGGTTTCAAATGGTTTTCTTATTCTTATTCCATTACTGTTAAATAATTTAATGACTGCAATTGGCAGTTGGTAAAAAGTTTTTAAAACTTGTTATCTATAATGAACTGTCAGCAATTAGGTAAATTTAGTTAAATTTCATTGTACTAATGAGAAAATCTAGTCCATTACTCTATCAGCCCGTTCACATCTATAATTATTGAAATAATTTCTATCTCATGATTGTTATGTTGAAATGCCAAAACAAAAAAGAAAATAATTAGCTAATGACCCAATATTAATTTCAAAATCAGATAAATTCTTTTAATAGTCAGCTATTACGAGCAGCTGACGTACAAAGCTTTTCGAAACGGCTTCATACATTATTCAATCGTTGACCATGACGCTACTAAATGTCCTGGTGACATTTCGCTTTTTTCTGGACATGAGAAAATTAACGCTTCATTTGAGCTATAAATTCTTTCGTTCCCATCCTTTTAGGAGTTTCCAGACGACTTTACACAATTTCAATATAAAGAAAAGACAAAAACCTAAAGTGTTTCTGGACTTTTACTCAAATCGCAAAAATCTAATGAAGCTCTTAAGGTTCTTGCATGCAGACGTGGTTGCTCATAAATATATTCCACTAGCCACACCCACTCCATTGAATGCCCTACGCTCTGTCTCGGCGAAAGCTTGCAAGCTGCACAGGCATAATTTTGATTCCTCTCCCTCTGGGCAAGTAACTAAGCGACATCATTCCTCTAGCTCCTTCTCAACGCAAAACTTTCCCTTAGCATCTGTATCCATGAAGCTCATGTACAAGTCTTGCACAAGTATTGCATATTAGAGATGGAACCTTAATTTTTTTTATTCTGCTTACAATTTTTAAATAGTTTATTTTATTGAATAAAACTTTATAACTTTTTGTTAGAATTTTAACAGTTTATTGAAAGATTAGTTTACAAAACTGAAGAACATATATTTAAGATAGTTTTAGCAGATCGTTAAAAGTTTAGTTTAAAAATTCAAACTTAAAATTTCTCATTAGCACACAAAACAAGAAAACAGTAAGAATATTTGGGTATTTTTAAACATTTTCTGCATATGTTCAGTACATATTCCTTTGCATAAAGTTAACAATCAGTAAAGGATGGATATATAGACTTCTAAGATAATTTGAAATTATGTTTATAAATTTTATGGAAATTGTCAGACTTTAACAAAACTTGAATATATTTTATTAGAGCCCTTTGATCATACCAACACCTATCTATATTTTAATAATATGCGAATAAACCGTATTCCTATTCGTGTCACGTAGCGGAACACGATAAACGTCCATCTCTGGCACACATCTCGCAGTTGCTGTCGCCTGAAAATGCGCTTAGGAATTTGATAGCAGTACGGAGCCGTAAGAAAGCAAATTGGGTTAACAACTTGTTCCTTTTTTACTTTCATTATTGTTGTTTTTCATGATGTCCTTGTAGGGCTTTTAAGCTTTAAGATGGAAGAATTAGTGGCATTGAAAAATAGCAATGAGCTTTTAATATTAATTTAATTGTTTGAAGTGAAAGCTAATGAAATTTGAGCGATTCTTTGTTTCATTTAAATTTATTAAATTGAAATGTTTTGAATAGTTGCAAATCACACAAGTTCAATAAAACAACATTTCTCATATGAGGAATCATTGTATATATAATGATTTGTGGTGTGACTATGTGTCAAAAAACGTTTTTAAGGGAGTAATACAATAAGTCAAATAGGATATATAAGTCTGATAATTGGTCAAAATATTTATATTGATAGCAAATGATTAAAATGTACAATACGCAAGACATTAAATAATTTTCAAGTAAAATAGTATACGAACAAACCGAAAACCATTGAAAGTATACCATTATAACACATTAATATAATAATGTTGCTATGTCATAATAATTTCCTGTCTATCGGCGCAATTCGATTGAAATTGGGTCAGTATGCTAATAGTCGGCAAATGTTTTTTTTTTGCCGAAAAACTATTCACATTCTGTTTATGAAAGCTATGAATAAATTTGTCCGATTTGGAGAAACTTGGTCTGTAGGCAGAAAACTAACGGAACTATAAGCATAGCAAAAAATTGTTTTTTATTTTAAAACATATTTTCAGACCCTGTGAGTGTTCAAGGGTCTATGGAGTTTAGCAGAAGTGGAATGTGCGTAACATGCAAAAGAAGGTATGGCGACCCCCTTCCATCCCTGAAAATTCAAATAAACAAATTCATTAACCATTTTATCTTAAAGATGACCAGTTTTCGTAGTAAGTAGCAAACTGGCTAATCTGTTTATAGCAGATTAATAAAAGCCTACTCATTATATTTGCACGTTCGAGTTTCTATCGGTATCCATTGGCTATCAGACCTTATAATAATTGTCATGATGATGCTCAATTGTTCTTTAAATTTCTGTTGTGTGACACTTGTCAGTTTCAAGCATTTTGGAAGATGGAAGATGGATGAGGGAAAAGGGGGAGTTGCTTGGTGTGGTGCCGGAGGCGAATCAAAACTGTTGTCAGCTTCCGTCAGAAACAGAAGACGTTTTCTGAGGGCTGGCAGTTCGATTATGGCTCACACAACCACACAGATAGATATATTTTGCAACTGCAGGACGACCTTTGTGAAATCATGGCCTACAGCATGCAAACGACACTCTTGACTTTTAACAAACATTCAAAGACGTAGACTATGATTTGGAGATATTAGGTTGTACTTTATGTTGTCATTGTTGTTGTGTCAACTGTGAGATGTGTTTTTTCTGTGCAAAAGAAAATTTACTGATTCTTAGACCCCGTGCTCAAAAAGTGAACAGGGTCCATTAGGTTTGTTTGAAGCGAAGTGTGCGTTTCCGACCAAATAAAGTATAAATATTCTTGATCATCATCGACAGCCGGATCAATTTAAAAATGTCTGTTTGCTCATACGAACACATGGATCTTCTAAGCTACAAGATCTAGAGCCTCCAAATTTATAATGAAAGTCGATCTATGGTGTACGCAGATAAAGTTTATCTGAAATTGTATAATACCGTTTTCATAACTCCATAACTTGAAAACTGCAATAGCTATAGTAACTTAATTAACACATTATGTGTATGGTACCATTATAACTATTCATACCAAGTTTGAAATGAGTATGGCGTCTTTCACAGTCGGCTCGTTCGACTGTAGCCTTCCTATCTTTTTCTCATTGTTATACTCATTTTCGAATCTCCTTTATTCTCAGAATTTGACTATATTTTATGAGATGTTTGTTTGTATGCAAATCAACCATGAATCTGTTTAATTTCATTTCGTAGTTAAGATTTCAACTTAGGGGTAGTTTTGTACTCAGACAATCCCTACTCATTCTCCCTGCAACAATAGCAATTAATCACCCTTCCAACTAACTGATAGATTCGAATGAAAGCTATCTGTACCTAAAAGTTGTATTGCAATTTTCCGGTTCTCGGGATTACTGGGAATGCACTTCCTTGATCACAAACTGATCTTAGCTTGCGCATAGAGATAGGCAACGTGCTTTTTTTCACATTTTACGCTTACAATTCGCAAATGGTTTTAGCTTGAACTGATTAAGGTGTTGCTTCTAACCTACAGTCGGTCTTCCTTGTCTTGGGGAGCAGAAATGTTCAATGAACGTATAGTGAGGACATTGCTGCTGACACCAATGATAAAATCTACCCCCGTTTGTTGATCTCGAAAAGATAAGCAATCGGAATTTTTGGAAAAAGGCTCCCTTACTTTATAGGGAGTCGTCTATGGAATACATTGGAGAAGAAATGAATAGGGGATATTACTTTTCAATACTTGATTTTTTCCGACATGCAATTAACCCAATATATTTTGGGGATTTCTCTTAAAGTTTACGACACTGAAAGTTAATTGCACATTTTTAATATCCTTCCTGCCAACTCCTATTTTATGGGAATCCATCAAAAAGTGCTCCTTGTCTTGAATGAAGCGCAAGTTTGGCAACAATAAAGATGTTGACTGTACGATGCTCGTTAGTCGAAAAGTAGCTGCTGGATTACATATCGCATGTCTTTATGTCCACACAGATACACACACACACACACACACACATGTGAATATAACAGTGTTTGTTTTGCTGGCATTTGCCGATTTTCTATGTTTTTCTTGTTGAGAATTTATTTTTTTTTTGGTTTTGTTTTTAGACATGGTTTGAGTTATCGATTGTGTGAGAGTGCGTTAAATTATGATGATGATATACTCAGGTAGATTTATGCACTCACATTAAGATGGTTTTGTGGATTATTTTATATCCAAATCTCTCCTAGACAAATGAGCCTTACAGCCTTCTTTTCGTTGTCTATCAAATGTGATCGAAAGACTTTTAGCATTAATATATAAATTTTGATAGATTATTTAAAATTATTTACAATTCATCAACTGTATTTATAAAAAGTATGAATATTATACATATATGCATTTTCGCGTTAATACAAATTAAGGTTTATTAACTTATATTTGTTTTTGTTAACAACTTTTAACTCATACTTTTTCTGTACTATTTTTGAAAATATATGTTTAAGTTAAATATTTTTTTACTTATGATATTAATGTCTACAGCTTAGTACGAAGTATTTGAATTTTATGCTCATTTGTAAAATTCGACTTTTTTTCTTTTCTGACATTAAACGAAATGGAAAGCTCGTAAGCTTTCAGTTAAAAAGCTTGGATGTGCTAAAGCGCACAGTTTATCGTGTCATTCATAACATACTATATAGCCTTGACCATTCCACAGACATAGGGCATTTATTCAGTTGTACTGACTGCATGCCTTTTGGGTTATTTGAATACGTGTGAATGTCGGTGTGTGCGTGTGTGTGTGTGTATGTGTGACTGAGTGTTGGGGCATGTCCTGTGGCACACAAATACGCTTATAAACGCACTTAAGCACACATACACACACCCATTGCTGGTAATGTAAACTAAACGTTGTCTTGTACAAACACACACACACTGAGAGAGCTATACACACATTTATATATAGCTAGATATACATAAATGTAGATAATTTACTGTTGTAGCTTTATGTGTTATATACTTTTTCGTTATTTCATTCATTCATTCAGTCACCCATTCATACACATACTGAGTGAGTCTGTCAGTCTGTAAGTGAGCCAGTAAGTGACTCAGTCGCTCAGCGCCTTTGACTTTGCCTTTGCTTTTTGGCATTGTCCGCGTTGTTCATACGCTCAGGTTGCCGAGTGTCAGTGCTCGGCGCTTGCTGCTCGGTGCTCAGTTATCCTTGTGCTGTGTCAACGCATTGTTGTGGCCAACCGGCGTCCGTCAGAGCAGCAAGCTCAACAGTTCAGTACCCACCAGCCGACGACGACCAACACGGTTAGTCACTCTACCAAATTGAACAAATTATTTACCAAAAAGTATATAAAAGAAAATCAAAAGGAAAATGTCAAATAATTCGCAAATAAATGTTTTTGTGATCAAATGTTTTGCACTGTGTGTGTGTTTGCTTCTTTTGAATACTGTTTTTAATTTGATTGAATTTTTTTTGTTTAATTTAATTTTCTGCACTGTCAGCTTTATTTTGACTTCAATTTAAATGGATGTTGTCCTTCCATTCCTCCGTTCCATGTTTGTTTTTGCATTGCTTTGGGAGCAAATTGAATTTCCACATGTTTTGCCTTTTTTATGGGTTTATGGTGTGCTGCCATGATTCATATTCTCTGGGAAAAATCCGGTCTAAGCCGTGCCATTAATTTCGAAAGTCATATAAAAAATGCAATTTTTTATTATTGCGCGATATAAATGAATGAGATTGGTGTAACAAGCAGAATCGGTTCGGATAATCCTTGGTTGGCACTGCCAAAACAAACACAAAAATCAATAAAAGTCCTAAAACTGAATATTTTTTTATTTACTAATTTTTTTTTGTTTTAGCTTTTTTGATTAAAGCACAATGGAGAGAATTTTGCTGACCATTATCCAAATGAGATAGACGACAAATCGAAAGTCGTAAATCTTTCTAATCTAATACTGCACTAGCTTCGATAAAAGAAAAATGCAGACATCCACAAAATATCATATTTCATTAAAATCACGCCATTGAAGTATTATTATTTTATTTCCTTTGGCATTTTGTTTAAATGATGTATTTTGGTTTTTAAATGTACCGTATAACGAAAAAAAAAAAGTATAAAATATTAATAAGATATTTTTTTTCACATTTTTTCAATTGCTTCTTTTCGGTTCCAAACGGTTCTTAATATTTTCGAAGCTTTTTACAGGGAATCTTGAAGACAATCAGTATTTAAGTTCTTTGTTTTCGCAGCAATTTCGTACTTTCTGTTGCTTCTTTCTGCCTTGAGTGCTGCAATTATATTTTTATTGTTTCTTTTGCCAAATTGTCTAGCAAAATTGTTGATAGCAGCCTTGGGCGTCTCTCGACTGAATTGCCCGACACAAAAGTGCCAAAGAATATAGACTGAGCATGAGGTTATAGTTGATGGTAGGGAGATTTGTTAAATTGACGTCAAATACGAAATCCTCATGTACTTGGTTAATAACTTTGCTTTTAATTCGATTTTGTGCATCGATTACTTGTGATTGCGTTTATGTTTCTGTCTTAATGGTCAATATTGAGATAAGATTAATGAAATGTCTCTCAGTGGGTTAATAAAATGTAGATAACAAGCTGGAAATCCTATTTATAAAGTGGCTGACCTTAAATTTGTATGCTTAAATTAACAATTACGTCAGTTGAGTAATGAAGTCGGTAACAAATAATTGGATCGTTGAAATATGGTAATATTAAAGTAATTTAATGGAATCGTGACAGTTAAATAGTTGAATGAAAATACTTATTTTCATTGAGTCTTTCGAAAGAATTAATTACATCTTTTATTTACTACAGTTCATAAATCGTTAAATCGTTTGCACAACGTTGCGTACATTTTGAATGTACAAACTTTATATGTGAACAGATTCACAAATATTTACTTCTCCTTCTTCTTGATTGCTGTTTTCTTTGGTCGTATGTAGGCTTTTATGAAGAAGTTAGAAAACATAACGAACATTACAATTGACATTACGAATACGACACCTATAAGATGCCGTGAGACCTTGCAGTCAGGTTGCATAAAGGTCCAAGCATTGTGTAGAAAGATGATCAGGAACTGAACCATCTGTAGAACGGTAATGTACTTTTTCCACCAGAGACTTTCTTTAATGTGCGGGTACTGGGAGGCGAGATAGTAGTAACCGTACATCACGGCATGTACAAAAACATTAACATATCCCATTATCAACAGTTGACCTCCATGACCATTGAATCGGATTGAAAAGTAGCCTCCAGTAGCCATAAAAACATGATGAACAAGATGTAACACCGTTATTTGTCTATAACTTTTTCGCAGAACTATGAATATTGTATCCAATAGATCAAAGACTTTGTTCAAAAAATACAAGTAGGATATCAAGCGTTCCACCGACTTCAACGGATGATCCAAGGGCATTACAGTCAAGCAACTTAAATCGTAGACCTTTCGCCAGAAAAGATAGTAGGTTCCCTGATAAAAAAGGTGCCTATGTTGTCAAATGAGTTAATTGAATTAGCTCTACCGTACTTACCAATAAAAAAATTGTTGAATTAAAAATGACCTGGGTGATATTGTAAACTTTGAGCACATATTTGAGATCATATGGATTTCGATGGGACATGAACTGTCGTCCAGCTTTCAGCACAAAGAGCAAATATAAAGCTGTTATTGTTGATATAGGCCACAAACCATCCGTTAATGGTAACTTGACTGGATCAGCATGAGGTTTATTTAAAATTTCGAACATAGTGATTTGGTTTTGTTTAATATTTGGCGGCTATTTTATGATGTGAGTGATTCGAGGGCTAAGTTTTGACTAATACAGTGTCCTACGTTCTGTTTTTGATACTGAATTCCTAAGTATTTCTAATATATGAATATGTATATTCATTGACACGTTGACTGTTTGACGCGCGGCTATTGAAAAAAATAAAAATTGTATTTCACTTTGCTATATACCCGATTGCAATACATATATTTTGCAAATCGAATTTTCATTCGTTAATTTATGTGTACCGAAGGCGCTGGAGTGCAATGATCTTTGCTCGTAGCATTTTACAGTACTTAAATAAAACAGCAAAATGAATAATAACAAGAAAAAATGGTTTTCTTTGGCTCGCCAAAGATTAAATACCCTTGCAGTTATGTATATTGCGTTAACTAGGTTTCAATCACCAATTGTTGATAAATAGCTATATTATATAGTGTTCCGATTAGGATGAAATTTGGTCAGTAGATTGAGAATGATAAAAAGTATGTTGTGCGAATTGGGTTTCATAATTATATTGCTCCAATGGCATATACATATATAATTGTCCAATCCGTATAAAATTTGATCGGCAGATGGAAAGTGACAACAAATGCATATTGCGTGAATTTGGTTGAAATCATTTTAAAGTCACCTAAAATGTTCATATTAAGCATTTTACGCATTTCCAACGGATTGTTCCTCTGGGAGCTATATGATATAGTGGTCCGATCTGGATAAAATTTGGTTTGCACATGGGACTTTAGACTAAATGCATATGGTGCGAAACAGCACAAATAAAAAGTTATATGTTTGGCGTCATATATCCAATTCATGACATTTTATTTGTCATTTCATTTTTTTCATAAACAAATTTTCAATATTGGGCCGATGGGAGCCAATGTCCTGGGACCCTAAAAAAAGGACCTTCGTATTTTACACGATATCAGGTGAACGGTTAACCTGATATCAAAAAACTAAATATTTTCTGTTAGTAGATATTGGAAAAAAATACCATTCGTTCAAATTAGTGGCTAGATCATATTGTTTATATACTGTATACGTTTTAAGCTCAAAACTTTTCGAGAAAGCGTGTCAAATAACTTCAAAAACACGTTTGCAAGAAAAACGTTATTAACTGCGACGCTTCAGGAGGAAATACTCTAATGAGCGGAACTTCCGAAGGCTCTATCTCTTACAATTTTACTCGGCTCCAACGTTTGGGAGTAAACATATTGAATTAATTTATAAGCAACAAAACAAAAATCGACTTTCAAAAATTCTGAAACCCATTTAACCCCTTAAGATAGCTTTGAAACTGATAAGTATTGGCCACCAGCTATCCGTCAAAGGTAACTTGACAGGAAAAGCATGAGGTTTATTTAAAATTTCGGGCATAAATTGGTTTATTCTAATATCGTGTCGCAAATTAATGATTTATGCAACCCGAGAGCTTTGTTAAGACTATCCAAGTATCCTATAGTCTTATTTTTATACCCGTTACTCGTAGAGTACAAGGGTATATTGTAATCGTTGGAATGTATGTAACAGGCAGAAGGAGGCGTGGCAGACCCAATCAAATATATCTATTCTTGATCAGCATCAATAGCCGAGTCGATATAGCTATGCCCGTTTGTCCGTCCGTCCGTCTGTCCGTCTTTATGAACAGAAGGATCTCAGCAACTATAAGAGCTAGAAAGACCGGAGAGGTCGTAAATGAAAGATAAAATGCCCAAGCAGTACTAGTTTGTTTTTGTTTTTTGACACGCCCATTTTAGGGCGTTCTATGTTCATATAAAGGTAAAAGAAGGTATAAATAGCATGTTTTACTGTAGAAAACTTTTTTGTTAGTTACGATATCCGAACCAAATTCACATAGGATGTACACATCTATGGCGTACATATACTGACCAAGTTTAATCAAAATCGGACTGTTATATCGTATAGCTCCCATAGGGACAATCGGTCAAAAATTTGCATTTAGTATGAGTTTGTATGAAAATTTTCTGTATTTACTAAGCAATCTTAATGAAACTGATAAAGAATAAATTTATCAATAACATAAATAAACTGACCAAGTTTAATCAAAATCGGACTGTTATATCGTATAGCTCCCATAGGAACAATCGGTCAAACATTGAGTAACGGGTATCCTAAAGTCGCAGGGCGACTATAGCTTTCTTTCTTGTTTATACTGGGTTTCTAAGCAATTGTAGTTAAATGGATATGAATATTATTAACATGTGTACTGCTTGACGTGGGGCATGTGAAAATCCAAGTGATTTTTTTTTCACAACGGCTATTAAACAGATCAACTTTATTTTGGTGGGTTTACTTTGGGTAATTAATAATTGTTGTAAGTAAATAGCGATGAAACCTTTAATATTATAAATATGATAAAAAAGACAATCGAACATATATGAATTTATTTTTTTATAACTACTATTAATTGGAGGCCGGAGAGTAAGTTGATAAAAAACTATCTCTTGAACTATGTAATCGTTCCTTATTGAAGTGATTTGAGTTAAACTAAATATAGAAATTAAAAAATTGTACATTGATGCTTGTATTAGGGACAACAAAGTACCATTTAAATTAGATAATTAATTTGTAGCCGGCATTTAACCTGATGCTGACGCCAGAAATTCTGACTTTGTGTTTACCACGTGCTTTATTTTCCACAGAGTTGTCGTAATGTGAGTTTCTTTACTCTGGATTCAATTCAGAGTCTTGCAAAGTCCTGTAGATGGCAGCAGAACTTGACTCATTAAATTTTCATTGTTTTAATTTGCACAACTTGGAGCAACTTTGTATGTGTAAGTGTGGGTATTTGAGTGTTTTTGACTGTTCGAAAGTATGCGATGTCTGTGTGTTTGTGAGTTTCTGGTATGTTGAATTGTACAGTAAACATTTACAGTGTAGGCTGTAACAATTTTAGTTTTAGCACTCTCAACGGTTTTGGTTTCGTAGATGGCCAAAGTAATAAAATCTTGCCACGTTCCGCGACTAATTTGGCTAATTTCAATAGGGGGCAGACTACTGCCACGCCCACAGACAGCACACGACCAAACCACCCATCGCCTGATGACCAGAATATCAATCTCAGTCAATTAGGCAGCAGGAAAGGAGCCCATTTCAAATGCAAGGCTGAGAGTGGAGTTGCCAGAACTTTCCTGGAGTTATTTTTAATTAAAATTCCTGTTTCTGTATTCGGCAAGTTTTTGAACTTAAATAATTGAATAGCATTCAGCAAGCTACTCGAGATCAAGGCGCATCAGTTAAATTTATTTAGATATGACTGGAAAAAAATTAGTTAAAAAGCGTTCGAAATTATTAGATGAAATCATACCCAATAGAATAATATTTTCAATAGTGAACATTTTCATGAGTTTGCACATTATAAAACTCATGAAAATGTTCACTATTCGTAAAGAGTATTTTGAAGTCTATTAGAACTTGGAATATTACGCTGAAGAATTACATTTTTTGTCATTAGAGAAGAAAACCTGCGCTAATATAAACTAATGTGGGCAACGCTTGGTGACCATTTTCACGACGCAAAACACAAGTACACACACACTCACAAAAACACGCTCACACACTCGACGGCAACGAAAGGATTGTGCCCACTTGACTGTGGCTTGCCTGCTGCCAATTTGGCCGAAAGGGTGTAGTTGTTTTGTTTGTGGTGGGGTTTGAGTGCGCGTGTGGCCGGAGGGCAGTCAAGTTAACTTGTAATGCAATTTTCTCGCATCGTTTGCTTTGTCTGCAATGTTTTCCGTGCTCAAAACTGCACATATTTCAGCTGCTTTTACTCTCTGTTGCCAATTTATGCACACTTATGCACGTGTCGGCAGCAAACCCAAAAGCACCTGAATACATTTTCACACTGTCGCATACATCATGGGCGCTTTCACACATTATTCTGACACGATGTTGACCAAATCAATTTTATGGCTCGCAGGTATTTTGTTCTCTACTGTGTCCAGTGCTTTCAAATTTCAACCGTCAACATTGCGTGTACATGTGAGAGTGTGTTAGTGTGTATATAAATGTGTGTTGTTTGAGCTGCATTCGAGTACAAGCTATTGGACATGTTTTAACAATTCAAATACAGTGGAATCCGGTTATATTGCTGTCATGTTTGCAATAGGCTTTAAAAAAAAACAATATAATTTTTAAATCAAAAAAAAATATTTAATATTTATTTTTTAAGAAAAAACTAGAAATCTATCGGGACATTCTATGGAATATACCCGCACACTCACGCTGAAAACATTTGTATAAGAACCTTGTTGACGCTCCTATGAGTGCCGATCACTAATAAATACATGCATACATACATATTTTTATACCTCTGCAAGAGTATATTGGGTTTGTGCAAATATATGTAACAGGCAGAAGGAGGCGTGGCAGACCCCATAAAGTATATATATTCTTGGTCAGCATCACAAACCGAGTCGATATAGCCATGTCCGTCTTTCCGTCTGTCTGTCTGTCAGTATGAACAAACAAATTTCAGAGATGGTAAGAGCTACAAGTTCGAGCTTGGTCTTAATCCATCACATATTTAGTCAGTCAATACAAGAATCTTTTTTTTCTTTCTAAATGATTCTCAAATTTCGTTCCGTTTCGTATGGAGACTTACTATATCAAACTATTCTGAAAGGAGCATTGAAATCGCATGATAAACAAGAAAACTAGAAGCGTTACGTTATTGATAACTAAATGCAATACCAAAGTATAAGTGCAAGCGAGACAGAAACATACAAGCACATGTTCGAACGTTTTCTCTGCCTGCGTGGCGGCAGCGCAGCCCGGCAGCCGCAGTCGCTGGCCGCGCTGAATACACACATACATACAAAAATGCATAATATACTGTCATTCATGTGTGTATTCGCATACAGACAGACAGTTGTACATATGTTTGATTATGCTTAGATTGTTTTTGTTTCAACGTGTTTTAATGCAAGTGTTCAAATCGTACAAGAGACACAGAAAATTTTCATACCAAGCATTTTCACCAGTTTTAACCGATTGTTCCTATGGCAGCTATATGATATAGTGATCCGATCTGGCCGATTTTAACAAATGTTCTGCGTGCAAAGGGAATACACATCTGTGCCAAGTTTAATCAAGATAGCTTTAAAACTGAGAGACTAGTTCGCATAGAAACAGACGGACAGACAGACGGACAGACGGACATGGCTATATCGACTCGGCTGTTGATGCTGATCAAGAATATATATACTTTATGGGGTCGGAAACGTCTCCTTCAATGCGTTACAAACTTCGTGACAAAAACAATATACCCTCTGCAAGGGTATAAAAATGCAGAGAGTATTTTACGGTCGGCCGTGCTCGACTGTACTTTTCTTTCTTGTTTGGTTTTTAATTCCTACTTGCAAGTGAACAGACACCTAGAAAGACATTCAGACACATGACATCTGTTCCTGTGTTCTAAAGAAAGTATGACACGTACACATATTTATTTGGGATTAAGTTAATTCACCTAAACCTCATTTCAACTGATTCTATTAAAGTACTTCTTCAGGTTTAGAAAAGGATCTTAGTGAAATGCCTTTTTGGCTAAAAAAGAATTAACGGAAGTTTAGTTATTAGGAATTAGATTCTGTAAAGACTTAATATAAAAAATATCAATTTATTATATTAAAGTTTTTAAGGTTATAAAATTAAGCATAAACTCGCCATCCTTTATTAACCATGATTTAATTTTGTCGAAATTCATTTTCTTTAAATACACATCCCATTTCTAAATTTTAATTTAGTAATGATTGACTCTGGAACAAAATGTGTGGTTACTTTTAGTTTATACTATTTATTTATAGAAAAATTTAATATATTTCATGTGTTAAATGCCTGTTTCATTAAGGGAGAGAAGGTTGACGTCTTGAAGTAGGGCATCTGTTCATGCATTTGAAATGAGGTCGTGAATGAAGTGATACATGCGTTTACCTGAACTTTAAGCTGTGTCCATTTGTCTGAATGTTGATTGATTTACAATTTGCATTTGTTGTCTTGCCATACTGGGTTCATAAGTTACGTTTCCGGACATTTCATTAAGCGAAAGCAACTGTCAATATCAATCAGACATAAATTATTGACTTGCTATGGAATTGCAATGGAATAAGAACGGAAATTCAATTACAGCTTGCAATTGAACATTGTGAACTCGAAATCAAACAAAACTAAAAATAAAAATTTAAGCTGAATTATTTAGTGACTAGAAGACACTTAACAATGTTGGTTATATGTTGGTTTTTGTTCCTTAAGTTTATCACATTTTCTTTTCTTGTATTGGGTTTTGACTTAATAGATTTATTAAACTTATTGCTAATACTGCTTCTCTAATTGAAGGCCCCCTAATCAAAGAACAAAATGATAAAGTAAATCATTAGAATGTAAGCCTGTGATCTGCCAGTAATAATACGAATAAGTAAAAACCATATGCAGGAATCTGGCCAATACAAATTTCACATATAACACACCCGGCAATAACAAATGTGGCTCTTTTGGTTGCGCAAAAAAGATATTTTACACATAGTATATTTGTTCTTGTTGTTGTGTTGTTTCATCTCCTTCGTTGACTTTTGTGTGTTTGTTTGTTTGTTTGTACAGTTAAGTCTGTTTCCCCAGGGACAAAACCCAATTTCAACATTGCGCTTACGTCCTCTGCACCGCCAAAGTCGGCAATGTCTCAACTCCAGTAGCTCTGTTCATTTCGTTTCAATTCAGTTTTTAATAAGTTTTCCAACTTGACACGTCCAACATGCCCGTTTCTTCTTTCTTTCGGTCTCTCTCTTACTTTATATCTGTCGCTTGGAACAGTTTGCAGAGTCGAGTTCCCCTTTGTACTGTTTTATGTTACGATGCATGCTGCAATATTTCTAGTCTAAAACTATGGCAACCATGAAGTCATTGGAGGCGGAGTTCGGTGGGCATGGCAAGGGGCGTCTTTCTAGCATCATATTTTGCATGGTTCGTTTAACATTCTGTACAATGCACAACAAGCAGTCAGAGAAAACCAAACAAAACAAACTAACAGCTATTATATACCCATGTGCCTATGTATATCTTTATGTGTGTCTATGGATATGTGGATGTGTGTGTACCCCAACCTCAGTCTCTATTGAGTTGTTGCTATTGCAGTTGTCGACTTTGTGTATTTCATATATACAAAGCTAGAACATAATAACAAAAGTTGTCAGTCGTCTGATCTGCCACTCTCTTTCCAGTTCCTCTGTTCACCTTTCAATCCTTTTGTTTCGAATTTAGCTCTTTCTCTTTCCGCTGCTCTTTTTTTGCTCTTTAACTAATCGTCTACTTACTCTCTTCGATTCAAATCAGAAATTGTTGAACCAAAAACTTAATTTGAATTCTTTTCTGGAATTTATATTTGTGAGCGTGAAATCAAGAGATGGGATGGGATCTACAAAATTTTTGTAAATGAACAGTGTTGTTTCTTTATAAAAGTGACAGTGCAGTCTAAAAGAGTGTGCAACATTCAATACTACTAAACTTGTATACAGTTGGTATTTAAATTAAACTTTTTAACCGATTACCAATATTAAGCATTTTATACGCTTCTTTTACAATTTTGTTAAACATTTAATGCGTAATAATTTCTAAAATCCATTTTTTTAGAAAATCATTTTATTTCAATTTTGTTCCATTTAAAATTTCTTGTTATTTTATTGCAGAGGGTATTATGTTTTTGTCACGAAGTTTGTAATAATATAGATATATTTTTGATCAACATCAAAAGCCGAATGTCCGTCTGTCTGTCTATCTGTCTTAGTCTTTGCGAGACTTTCTTCATATTTTACAGATGTATTCTCTGTGAACGTACTTCATGTTTAAATCGATCGTATCGGATAACTATATCATATAGCTCCAAAACAAACTAACGGTTGAAAAAAAACTGTGTTTAACCTTAATTTAAACGACCCTACCCAATATGTGATGCCACCACTGTATAAAGCGATGCCACTGTCAATTTGCGTTGTGGCAATAAATGTTCCATATACTGACAGCAGCTGTGGCAAATGTTAGCGCATTCGATTTGTCGAATGTGCATATATCCGTGAGATTTGCAGCATTAAGTTGTGGAATATTTTTTGTCTAAATACAAAATTAAAAAATAAATATAAAACGTAAACTTTAAATATGTTATCAATTCTTTTTAACTCAATCTTAATAACATTTTATTTTTACTTGCAGGTTCCATCATGTTTCATGTGCGGCGTCGTCCGGCGGATTCGCAGCCGCGTCGTCGAAAGAAAAAACCCTTGGGTGCTGCGAACGGTGCGAATCATATGTCCAGCGATCGTGAGGGTCCCGTCTTAGTCGAGGTGACGCACAGTGGCGATGGCGGGAGGCGCATCAAATTGGGAAGCGATCCGGTAGAGGTTGGATCCGCCAACACAAACTGTCTGCAATTGTTTGGACCTTCCATACAGGCGAGGCATTGTCTCATCTCATTGCTGGAAGGCGTTTGCACCGTCACGCCACTGCACACGGATGCTCTGACATTCGTGAATGGACATCACATTAGTCAGCCGACAATTTTGCATGTGAGTTGACATTTTCATGTTCATTCTTAATTCCATTTTGTGGTTTGACCTCAGAATTTTGCTCAAATATACCCTGTACGCAGAAAACAGGTGGCATTAACGACAGTTGCTTCAAGTTATTTAAAATCAACAGATTACAGACAGGCATAAATGTTAAATATTGAATTTTACACAAAAAATTAGGTTGATCAGTAAAACTGCTAATAGCTACTGTAAAAGTGTTTCTGCAATACAAACATGTTCTTGGTCAGCAAATAAATAGTTATCTTCTTAGAATTCTATACAAAAGTATAGAAATAATTATGTAAAGAGCAGAATATCTCGTCATTAAGCTTGGTAGTCTCAAGGTGATTAACTTTAATAGTTTCATTTTATTACAAGATTCCAGACTAATTGTCATTGTTGCATGTTGGCAATTTGCATTAATTACCAAAATCTCAAGGTTTGTGGTTTATGTGGCGTAATTTATGATTAATACACATGCCAAGCTGTTAAGTAGTTAAGCAGGTCATCCTTGACCCAGTGCAGGATTTTTCGTGTTGCTGCTTTTGATCCGTGCAGCCTGTGAAATATCCACAGTTAATGGTCTTAAATTGTTTGGCATTTGTCAGGCACTTTACTGCATGTTAGCGGCCATTTACCGTAAAGACTTTTTCGGGTTTTTCCTGTCAATGCACATTATGTATGTATGTGATCCAATAAAATGTAACGATGATAAAGAAAACGAACGGAAAATTAAAAATTATTCAATGAATATTAGTTAAGTGGACTGCGAAGAACTTTGCTTTTTCACAGTTGTATATATAATTAATGTCATTTAAAAATTATCATTATTTTTTTTCATAATATTTAGAATTATGTCGAAAAGGACCGTATTAAACTCTATCTAACATTATAATATGATTCATTAATGGCATTCCGGTCTAACATAACTTGATGTCAATAATAAATGTGAACTTTAAAGTAATAATATTGATTCGTTTTTTGTGTCACAAATTTAGTCAAACTTTATACTTTAAAGTTCACATGAAATAGAAAATTGAACTAAAAGTTCGAAACACAGTTTTGCTGCTTCGTCGGAAATATCCCAAATGTCAGCCCTAAATAAATAATACAAACGTTGTTAGAATTACAAAAAGTTTGAAAATGTAGCTAAGAATAGAAAATTCAATTCATGGCGATATTAAAGTTATGTCAAGTGAAGTGGACTTTAAATGAACTTCAAATAAAGAGTTGAGTCAAATAAATTGCACTTCCTGTACTTTGTAACGCAAGTTCACTATCAACAGTTTGATTTGTAATTGCTGTTTGTTTGTTGTTTCCCAAAAGTTGAATTTGCGACAAACTCTTCATCAAGTTTATTTTTTACAAATGTTCATTATGCCACATCTCATCACAACCTTGGGGCACAGCTGATTTATCTTTTGTTTTGACAACTTTTTGACACACAACGCAACACAAATAGAAATATAAAAAAAAGGAAATAAAAGCAAAACACGCATTGGCTAAAAACATATAAAAAGTACAAGAAGAAGAAGAGCAACAACAATTCTACTTCTAACACTGATAAAACTTTGTGACTTTCCGCTTGATGAGTTCGAAACCAAATAAACAGAAACAAACTTACGGCCCTTTAAACTCACTCGCTGAAACAACTCTTCCCACTTTCGTATCTTTCCTCGAGATGAGCGAAAAATGTTCGCCAATAACTTCAAACAGTCGCCCGGGAATTGACAACGAAAGATATGAGAGACAGAACGACTGAGAGAGATACAAAGATAGAACGAGAGAGGAAGATAGACAGAGAAAAGGCAGAATGTGAGAGAAAGACTTTTAGATACATTTTGCGTAATTTATAGATTGAAATGTTTTGTTTTTGTTTTTGCCTTGAATAATTTTATTTGATTTATTTTTGTTCTTGCATTCAATTGGTAAATTGAGGTTAGTTTCGGTTCATTGAACCCAAACAAAACCCAAAAAAAAAGAAAACTACATCCAAATGTGTGTTTTATAAATTGTAAAGCAACTAAAGAGCATGAAATTCAAATGTTTAACCCAGTCAATACCATTTTTAGAATATTGTTAGAGTAGAAAATGATTGACTTCGAATTGCCCTGTAAAAAGTTTATCTTTAAATAATCTTTATGTTAGGAAAATATAAAAATACTTAAAATAAATGTGATCTTTATATTTCTCTGTACTGAATAGAAAAAAGTCAATTGCTCTTTTCGCTTCAATTCGATTTAAATCTCAAATTTATTTTAATAAACATCTCAACGGTAATTATATAAATTCACTGGGTATGGCTTATTTTACATTAACCAAAAACTGAGGTCTAGAAAACGGGGGGCGTCTCTATCAGTTGTTAGCGATTAGTATTAAAACGCCTCACATTTTTCCCATACGACATTTCCTAATCACCGCAGTGGCACAGAAACTCTCAGTAAAACCACACGTTGTGGCACGTACGAAATTCAATTAGTTAATCTTTAATTATTTTTACATGATAATATGAAATAATATAATAATAATAATATAAGTGCTTACTTAATTATGTTTTTTGAGAGCATGTTCTAATTAATCATGCAATGTGCTTTTTTTCACTTTTTCTCTGCAGAACGGGTCGGTTGTCATGTTCGGTCGCGTAGCCTCATATCGCTTTCTGGACTCACCTACAGATGGGCGCTACAATTTGGCCCTGTCACAATCCCAACTGGACTCAGCATGTCTATACGAAAGGTGAGTGCACTTAAGTGGTTTTAAATAATATATTAAATAGTTAAAAGTGCTCGATAAAATGTTCCGCTTTGTCTGGCAGTTTGTTTTGCATTCTGTTGTAATTGTTGTGCCACTCATTCAAATTAGTAAAGTTTATGCTAATTAATTATTCCCATTTTATAAAATAATTGACAGTCATATATTAATAATGATTAAGCATTAAATAAACTGTTGTACCAAATACAATAGTATCTAGCTTTAAGTCATTTTAAAATCTTTTGAATTTAAGAAAATTAAGAAAATCTTTTATTTGAATTTGAATTTAAGCTTATGAAGCGTAACTTCAAAGTCGTGAATTGAATTACTTAAAGTTTTTACTTACTTACTTTTAAGAAATTACGATTAAATCATTTATTGGCGTAGCGCAACAATTCAACAGCTTTAAAAATTTAGTCAAATTTTTAAATGTCTGTGCTACATTTTTACATACTTTTTTTTTTGTTTATTTATATGTTTACGCTTTCTGTGACTTTATGATTGTTACTTGTTGTTCGTTTTCATTATTATTGTTTTGCTGTTCGTCATAAATATGTCGCATACACCTGCAAACAAATTTAAAACACACATATACACATACTCGCACACACAAAATAAACCCAAACATCGACCACGACTTACAATAACAACAAAAAAACCAATGAAACCTGCAGTCGCTCTCCAACATCGCCAGGATCATGGAATGACGAGGACGGGGCGCTAAGTTCGGTAAGTAATCAACCAAAAAATATATTCGAGGTTGTAAAGAGGGTAAGAGTATACAGAAGACGATTACTTTCAAACTGCAGACGCACAAAAGTGAATACGAGCAGCATCAGCAGCTGAATCAATCCTCAGCGGGTTATCACAACAACAATAACAACAATTCATCAGAGCCACAGGCGTTGCACTCTCTGCGGGATGTGGTGGACAGTAAGCATGGCAGCCAGGAGCAACAGCAACAACAACAGCAGCAGATGACATCCCTGGTGGCCAACTATGATGGCCAGAGTCTTGAAGGTAATCTGGAGAACGAAATTAAATCTATATCAAGCATGAAATCCGGCGGTTCCATCAGTCAGGAAAGGTAAGCAGACATCACATTTAATCCACTTCCTCTGCATTAACTATAAATTAATAAATTTAACGAAACTCTTTAACAGCAACAAAAGAAACACACATTTACACTTACACTTCACAATTGCATTGTTTTTTTTGTTGTATAAATATGCTTATTTTTATTGTACTGTACGCTTTAAGTGTGTTTGTGTTCATTTTGCAACAACGCTTAAACCTTTGCATTTGTACAGATAATTTCATATGCTTTAATTTATGTATGGAAATGTTTGAATAACATTTGTTGTGTTATAAATAAAATATATGTTTTATTAACGTAACACTCCTAAAAAAACAAAAATAACTCGACGTTTTCAGATCTCCAAAATTGGCCGGAGGTGGAGGACTTTTGGCCGGCGGTAGCGGCTCTGGTGATAACCAAGGACAGGAGCCAATTTTACCAGCCGTTCTTGAATTTCCTGAGACTCATCAGGAGCTTTTTCTACGTCACATCATCAGCGAATTGGATGTGAATGTGCCGCACTTTAAGCTTGCGCCAGTTTATTCGCTTTACCTGTGTGCCAGGTTCGTACACAACTGATAAAAAGTTTTAAAGACTGCTTTGCTGCCTGGCTTAAATGTTAGATAAAAGTAATGTTGTCTGCCTGGCTCTGTCTTTTTAATATAAAATTAACACTATTTAGTTTTAGGTTATATAACATTGATATTGACCATTAGTATTGTTTTCTTTTTTCGAATTCAGGAGAATTTATTTTAATATTTTATAAACAGTAACTTAACATTGTCTGATTTGATTGAAGTGAATATTTTTAAGTTAGATTAGAAAATAGATATACAGACTATACTAGTACTTCAAACCATTAGTCTCTTTCTTTAATATATTCTCAACAATGATAAGTGTCACAATGAACAGTGGACTTAAATTTTAACATTCTTTTCTTGAAATCATTGCTCTGCTTTAAATCACACTGTTCTCACTGGGGTTACAGCAGACACAGCTTTAAATTGTCGAATGTGCCTGATAAATGTGAGTCCTTTAAATGGAAACACTGAAACCATCTTCTCCAGTTGAATTCCCAGCTGTGTCGTGGCCAAGAGAATGAACAATTCATTATCAATTATGATGATTTATCGTGGCTGCTGACCCAATTTGTGCGCTATTAATATTAATGTTGACGTGGAAGCAGCAGTGGACAACAGAAATTTTGTGTTTGACTAGAAAGAGAGTAAAAGTATGCGATAGTGATAGAGATTAACAGAGGGAAGGGAACATGATTTTTGTACATTTGTTTGGGTCACGGTAGGACAACAAGTTAAAGTGAGTCAATTAAAAGGGATTGAATGTTGTTAAGTCTACATGATTTCGACTGGAAGATGCTCTTTAAGAAACTCAAAGCTATTATTCAGCTTTAATGTGTTTGGGGTAGAAATATTAATAATAATATTGACATAAGTTAGTTTATGGTATTATTAGTATTATAACTACTACCACCATAACTTACATGTAGTTTTCTTTACTGTATTAGTTTATTACTATTTATGAAAGATACAATTGTGGTTAAAATATACGATTGACAAAATGTCACGTTAGCAGATTCTTTTGTTAATTGTAAATGTCACTTTAATGATATAGGTTAATAGGGTAAACTGAAAAAAAAAGTAATTCAGTAATCACCATTACAATTAAAAAGTGGAAATTGAGTTAAATATTCTGTTGCTTTTTCTTGTAGATACCGAGCCTCAACCCATTACCGTCCAGAGCTGCAACCCACAGAACGAGCCCACAAGTTGACAATATTTCTGCATCATGTGGCGAACCTGGTCTACGGCGTTGTGCAAGAGCAGTACACGGATCCCCGCATTTTAGCATTCTGGATGGCCAATAGTTCGGAGTTTCTGCATTTCCTGAAATCGGATCGTCACATTAGCGCCTTTAGCGTTCAGGCACAAGAGGTGTTAGCTGAGGCGGTGCAAACGGCATTTCGCAATCTTGTAAATTGCTTTCGATTGGAGCTGTCACAGACTTTGAATCAATTCCTTTCGGAGACTATTGACCATGATTCGGCAGCTGGACTTGTGCTGACTGTTCTTGGCTCGGCAATGGCGTTGTTGCGACGCTGTCGTGTGAATGCCGCTCTTACCATTCAGTTGTTTTCGCAACTGTTTCATTACATAAACGTTATTTGTTTTAATACGGTGAGCGGACATAGAAGGTTGAATTATCCAAAATGTTCATTTGAACCCCATGGATTGCATTTATCACTCAAATCTGTCTTGTTGATTCTTTGTTACAGATTGTGGCCAATTCACATATGTGCACCGCCGATTGGGGCAAAGTGATGACGGAGCGTCTGCAGCTATTGGAATTGTGGGCCGAAAGACAGGGCCTCGAATTGGCTGCCGATTGTCATTTGGCCAAGATTAATCAATGCGCCCAGTTCCTGCAAGCACCAAAATCATCTGTTGAAGAAATTCAGCAATTGGCCTGCTCCTGCTTCCGCTTGAACTCCCTCCAAATGAGCGCACTCCTTCAGCAGGAAAAGATTCCACGAACTCTTGTGGACACGGCAATTCGCATGGCCGAGTCTGTGGCGGACGAGCTAACACGTGCCGATGGCCGCGAAGTTCGCTTGGAGGAATCACCCGAACTTCATTTGGCTCTGCTCTTGCCTGACGATGGTTTTAGCTGTGATGTGGTCCGGGGCATACCCACAGGCCTTGTGGATTTCTTGAATCCCCTACAGCAGCAGGCCATGTGCCGTTTGGCGGCTCAACCCACTTCGATTGGACTGTGGACGGTTTATATGCATCAATTTAATGTAAATTCGTATTCCTGCTTCTAAAAAGAGCTATTCATATTTATAATAATTTTTATTTATATTAGCAGGCTCGCAGCTCCAGTGCCATGTCGAACAAGTTGCCTCAACCGGAGGTGCAACTGATAAAACTGCACAAGAACAGCAACGGAATGGGACTTTCCATTGTAGCAGCCAAAGGAGCAGGCCAAGAGCGTTTGGGTATCTACATAAAGAGCGTGGTGCCCGGAGGAGCTGCAGATGCCGATGGACGGCTTCAGGCTGGCGATCAATTGCTGAGAGTGGACGGTCAGAGTTTGATCGGAATTACCCAAGAGCGGTGAGAAGCTGAACTAAAGAGATGTCAAGCCGGAAATTAACTTACAATTGCCATTTATATTTATAGTGCTGCGGATTATTTGGTGCGAACGGGGCCTGTTGTTAGTTTGGAGGTAGCCAAGCAGGGGGCAATTTATCATGGACTTGCAACCCTGTTGCAGCAACCAAGTCCAGTAATACAGCGTGGTGAGTAGTTCGATCTCAAGCCACTTCCCAGTCACAACCACAGCATAAATGAATACAAATACAAGATTAGTAATAACTTTATTGGTGCTGGGTAGAAGCTAGCAAATAAACAAACACACATACAATTACAAACTCGTATACACAACGAATAGTCTTTCACACACACTCACACACATAAACACTTGTGTAAGCTATCAAAGTATAAATCCCAACTCCAATCAAATCCAAATTCGCTCTTTAAACATGCTGCCAAATCGTTTTTGTAAAGACTGTGCCAATAGTAGCAACAACTACTTGCAACTGCAACAGGAGCAACACCATCAGCAACAGCGTCGACACTCGTCGTATCAACAACACGCGCGGTATTATAATAATTCCATATCGGACGATAGTTTAAATCGGAGTCGCCGTGAATCATTTGCTTGCATGCGTTCCGCATCGCCGCCAGTCCGTCGTCTAAGTGCATCCTGTTTGCAGGAGGAGCTCTGTGCATTGGGACATCAATTGCACATTGATCCGAGATATAGAGACACACGACCAATTGCCCGATCGGCCAGCAGTCTATATCTCTCAAATGAACCCAATTTGGGGTATTATCAGCAGCCACCACCAACGGCACCACATTTTAGTCCACTTCGTCCATTGCGCCGTACTCCACCGCCTTCGATTTATATTGAGGAATATCAGGATGAACCACCGCAGCCACAACAGCGACAGGATACGCGAAACTCGCAGGAATCTTTTAGTAACTTCAATTGTTACAGCGATGCACATCAGCCGCTAAACGAGGAGAGCATTGCCTCCATGGCTGACTCTTGCGATATACCCTTTATAGATGATGAAGATGAGCAGCAGCAGCAGCAGCAGCAGCAGCAACCTTTACCACAACATCAACAACAGCAACGTCCTTGCATTGCCGGCAGCAGCAGCAACAACGACAGCAGCTATAGCTCCGTTTCAACAGTAAAGCGGAATCCTGCTGCTGGTTATCGCAAAACAGTTAGCTTCGATTTGGAGCAGTCGACGTCGAGTGTTGGTCCCAGCATTGATCGCAAATATCACACACACGACGCCATCAGCAATTTTGCCATCAGCAACTCTTCGAATGAATCGCTTTCGACAGATCCACAGGCTATGGAGCGTATGCCGCTCATACAGAAGATTCGGCGCGAATTAAATACGAAACGTGCTACAAATTGTTCAGCGGTGGATTATAGCTCCGGTGGTTCAGGATCCAATAGCCAGCGATCCTCTAGCGAGTCCATAGAACGAATGCCATTGCTGCGGCAGGCACAGCAGCAGCAACAGCAACAATCACCCTGTCGACGGCAACTTAACATGCAGCGTTCACATATAAGGTCAGGAGTCAGTTCATCAGCAATTGCAACAACAACAACAACTTTAAACCCTCCTCTAGTCAGCATACAAGTTCCTAATGACAGTTCCTGTGCTTGTCCCCGCACACAAAATGTACATAAAAGCAATCAATATTGTGAGAGCACCACAAGCACAAATCAAATTTTCACACGTCGCGCCTCCAGCCATACAAATCTCAGTCCTAGTTTCCTTTTGCCTTTTGGACAAGGCAAGGTGCGTGAAATGGCAGCCTATTTCAATGCCAATCAAACATTTGCGAACAACAAAAACAAACTTGATTCCAAATCCAAATCCACTTCGGCATTATCCGTCAAAACAGAAGAACGTGTCCCTCTCACACAGCATGAACAGGGTGACATAATCAAACAATTAAAGGAATGGAGTCTTTTCGGTAGCTCTGGCAAGGATTATGATGTAAAGTTGCCGCAGACGACAGCTGAGACGGAGCAGCAGCAGTCAAAGCTCCGTTGTGAATGCCCCTGTTGTGCACACTGTCGTGGCCGAAAAGGAGAAATAAAGTTACAACCGGCAACAAACAACAATGTGGCGTCCACTTTCAAGTGTTATGACAGCTGCCAGGAGGCAGCCAAAGAACCACTTGCCACGAAGCCCGTATCCGTGGCTCAATCTCATGCTCAATCCCAACCCCTTTCACGTCACTTGCCCTGTCGTCGCAGTGTTATTTGCAAGAACCGTCAGGCTCACAGTGTGAGGCAACTGAAGCGTAACAAGCAGCATAAACAAAAGCAGCAGATTCAACCACGCCCACAACATCAACATCAACAGCAGCATCATCATCATCATAATCCCCATTCGCGTCATCACCATCATCACTATCATGATGGTCGAAAAGCGACCGCTTCACCGCCCTCCACAGCAAAGTTGCTGCTGTCACTGGCCAGCAAGAACAACAGCTGCAACAACGATTGCAACTGCAGTAATAATGCTGATGTTGCTGTTGATGATGATGCCTCATGTTCCTCCTCCTGCTCCGATTGCATTTGCTTTGATATCCCAGCTAATATGCTTGTCAGCGAAGAAGATGTTGATGACGACGATGACGCTGTGGGTGTTGATGATGATGACGTTGCTGTCGGAACAGGAACTGGGCTACGTAGCTCTGTCGGACGAGCGGAATCAAATGAAGCAACATTGTTTTGCTCAACGCACAGATGACAACCCAATTGCAATGCACCGAGGTTCTTGTTGTATATAATAATATATCTTTTACTGTTATAAACAATTATTTCCACTTTCTCTATTAGCGTATCTTATTTAATTTAGATTCCACTTTAGCTGCTTTTCAGTTATATATGTTAATCATACCAGTTAGCCGTATAGTACAAGGGTATATTGGGGTCGTTGGAATGTATGTAACAGGCAGAAGGAGGCGTTTCTGACCCCATAAAGTATATATATTAATGATCAGTATTAATAGCGGTGTCGATATAGCCATGTCCGTCTGTATGATCAAATTATCTCAGGAACTATAATATAAGAGCTAAAAACCCGAGAGGGGCGACTATAGCATTCTTTTTTGATTTAATTGTGTTAACTGATACGCATTAATATTGTATTTGTATTTAAAAGTTCTTTAGATGCAAGATAAATTTCCTTAAACGGCAAATTTTTTGAGTAAATTCTAAAATGGTTTGTTTCTAGAAAACAGGAATTTGTACTAATAAATCTTTGTTTCATATTGATTTGTTAAATCTTGTTATAGAGTTCTATGAAGCTTTTCAGTATCAAATGCTTATTTTTAAACCCCGTACTCTAAAAAAGAGTAGAGGGGTCTATTAAGTTTGTCAGAAGCGAGATGTGCGTAATAGGCAGAAGGAGGCGTGGCCGACCCCATAATGTATATATATATATGTTGATCAGCATCAACAGCCGAGTCGATATAGCAATGTCCGTCTGTCCGTCCGTCCGTATGAAAACCTGGATCTTTTAAACTACAAAGGCTCGAGCCACCAAATTTGGAATGAAAGTCCGTAATCTTCTCGAGCAGATCAAGTTTATTTCAAATTATTGCCACGCCCGTTACCGCCCCCGCAATGAGTAAAAACCATAAGCACGTCGAAAAAAAATTTGTGTTTTAAGGCAAATATCTCATTGACTGTAGCACTTGGGAGCACCACTTTTGGTACACACGTTCCAAGAGACAGTCTTAATTAAATATTGTCATTCAAAATGTTAATCTGCCACGCCTTCTTTTCTCATCAAAACTAAAAAACGTTCCATCTTAAATGCCGTTTTTAAGGCATTTGTTCAAATAGTACAGTGATGTAATTTATCATTCGTTTGTAGGCTTATCTAATCTAATTATCCTTTTTAACTTTTTAGTGGAGAGTACGGGGTCTTTTATAGTCGGCTCTTTCGACTTTAGCCTTTTATACATTTACTTTGCGCATAAAATTTTAAAAATACATTTACAAAATAAAATGTAATATTTACATTTTGAATGAAAATTTAAACGGGGTCTTTTATAGTCGGATCTCTCGACTGTAGCCTTTTTTACTTAGTGAATCATGTTGCAATTAAGTTATTTATTTAGGATTGCTGTATCAATTTAAAATTCTATAGAATATTTACTATTGAAATTTGGTTGCTCTGCTGATAGTTTTACATTATTTAAGATTGTTGTAAAAAAACATAATTGAATTAAGTAAAATTTGTATATCAGCACAATATTTAGCTGGTTTTTGTGTACCTTTTGTGGACTTTAAAATTGCATGCTGTTATAATTCTGGAAATAATTGAATTTTGTATTGTTGTGTGACTTTATGGCAATTAAATTGAATAGAATTAAAGCGTCAACACGAAACACGAAAGCTTTGGTTTAATTGAATATTCAATAAAGTGTATTTAAATATTCTATTGAACTTAATCGTACAGGCTCTGTTGGATTTGCCTTTTTTTGATTCTTTGGCTTTTTATTGTTTTATTTGTATGTATTTGTAGAGTTTTTGTGTTTGCACATGTTAATTACATTTAGTATGCACATTGAATTAAATTTGATTACATTTGCCACAACCACACACATACACACACCCACTCACACACAGATACACTAAAATAATTATACTGGGATTACAATGATGATTACTAAAACAAATACAAATCTATCTCTTTCCCCACTTTCTACTTGCACCATCCTCGATACACTTCCTGCCGCACTCTGTGGATGACAATGATGTTGATGATAATTATTTTGATGATTATGTTGTTGTTGGGGTAATCAGGTAATCGCCGCATGTCCGAGCGAGATTTGAGTCGCATGGGGGCTGCCGAATCGTCGAAATCATTGGGCGTTATCGGTGGGCCTCTCATTGCCAATAGTCACACGAGTCACAGCCTCAATCAGCACCTGAATCTGAGCAATAGTAATATCAACAATAGCCACAATCACAATAATAACAACAGCAATAACAGCAACACCAGTAGCAACATCATGAATCCCTTAGCTGCACACCTGCCCAATAGCAAATCGGTGCCGGCTCTGCATCATCACACGGGATCTGGCAATATATGTAAGTGATACACACACAACTCATACATACCTTTCTCTCTTGCTCTGCCTCTCAATTAATCTCCATAACAATGCTATGCTTTAATTGATTTCTCTTCCTTTCTGCTCTCAGCTCTCGCCAGTTCCAAATCACGCAGTACGCACAGTTTGCATAACAATGTGGGTGGCGGAGCAAGTGGCCCTGGAGCTGGGGCCGGAACTGGAGTTGGAGGAGGAAACATCGGTATCGGAATGGGATTGGGAATGGGACTGGGAATCGGAGCTCAACCAAATGGAATTCACAACAATTCAAACGCAAATGGAAATCTTAATGGCAACGAGCAGGGCTTCTATCAGAATTTAAGCGTCTATCGTGCACAAAATCAAAGTCAACCGATTTTAAACGAAAGGTAAGTAAATAATTAATATTCCCTTGCAAAGGATATTATGTTTTTGTCACGAAGTAAAGCATTAATGGAGGCGTAGCTGACCCAATAAGTTATATATATTCTTGGTCAGCATCAACAGCAGAGTCGATATTTCCTGTTCTCTGAGAGGATTTACAAATTATTTTTGACCTACTTAACTAAAATCACCAGATATGCAACTAGTAAAAATTCGTAGGTACAAACCAACTTTTAATCAGTTCGGAACACAATGTCATATTGCCAAATAACTATCATCCCCAAGTTTAGACTGGTATAAAATTGTTTATTTGAATGTTAAAAAATGAGCATTAGAATGAGTTCGAGATTTTTAACAGTCGGCTTGCTCGACTGTTTCCTTTTTTACTTGATTGTTTTAAATACGTTTCCTGTATTTAAAAAATATAGTTGACTTGGAAATATCTGAATTAAAAGTGAAGTATAAATCAGTTCTTGTCATGGAAAACTAAGGGTTAGATATAACTTATTTTAAGAATATGCAGGACATTTTCTGGTCGGATACATACTATTTATTGCTCTGACATATCCCTAATGTTGACAAATTAAATCGACTTTTTGTTATTGACTTTCGTGCTCCAGCAATTTTATTATGTTTCATGGTTTGCCCTCTTTTGTGTTTGTTATTAATTGTAATTATAATTGTCAGATATAAACCATACATGCGAATTCACTTTAACTTGTCTAATGGGAACCAGTGGGGTTTTTGAACACCGCATCTAAACCTTTACAGACAAAAACAAATTTTCTGTCATTGTTAGTTGTGTGACGCTTGAAGACCTTTTATATTCGTATTAATGGTAATTGTATTAATGGTAATAAGCAGATATATTAAGTTTGACTTACCATCTAGACCCACATGTTTCTAGCCCTTCAGTTTTCATACAGCTTTGTTGTACTTTCTGCAAGAGTATATTGGGTTTGTGCAAAGTATGTAACAGGCAGAAGGATGCGTGGCAAACCCCATAAAGTATATATATTAATGATCAGCATCACAAGCCGAGTCGATATAGCCATATCCTTCTGTCTCTGCCTGTCCGTATGAACAAACAGATTTTAGAGATGGTAAGAGCTACAAGTTCAAGCTTGGTCTCAATCGATCACATATTTATTTAGTCAATACAAGAATCTTTTTTTTTCGATGCCACGCCCCATTCGCCCACAATGAGCAAAAAACTAGACACACCTCGGAAAAAATTTGTGTTTTGGGCGAATATCTCAGTAACTATGGCACCTAGGATCA
Organism: Drosophila acutilabella; assembly: GCA_035046005.1. Lineage (NCBI taxonomy): Eukaryota > Metazoa > Arthropoda > Insecta > Diptera > Drosophilidae > Drosophila > Drosophila acutilabella. Next base: position 2,040,833 of record JAWNOK010000026.1, on the reverse strand, counting down.
CCAGTTTTGGTATGGAGGTTTCCAGCGACAGCGTAAATGCAATGACATTTACACAATTAATAAAAATAATTCTCAACTTTCGCTCCGTTTTTAGGCATTTGTTCATATAGTACAGTATTGTAATTTAAAATTCGTATGGAGTCTATCTATATCAAACTATCCAGAAAGGTGCATTGAAATCGCACTATAGACAAGAAAACTAGAAGCGTTACGTTATTGATAACAAAATGCAATACCAAAGTATGCGTGCAAGCGAAACAGAAACATTCAAGCACATGTTCGAATGTTTTCGCTGCCTGCGTGGCGGCAGCGCTGCTCGTAGTGCACTGCAGTGGCTGGCCTCGCCGAACACACATACATATGCAACATATATTGTCAATCGCATGTGCATCGCATACAGACAAACATCTGTATGTTTGGTTATGCTTAGAATGTTTTTGTTTCAAAGTGTTTTAATGCAATGCGAATTTAATTTAATCGGGAAAAAAATGCAGAGAGTATTTTACGATCTGGCGTGCTCGACTGTACTTTTCTTTCTTGTTTTATTTCTAAAAACTGTTCATGAGTTCAAATCGTACAGCTATCATAGCATTAAAATACGCTTAGCCTTATACATCCGTTGGTATCAGATCTGCACACTTTCCACTTTTTTTTATAGGTATCTCCGAAATGGCTTGACCGATGTTCATGAAGCTTATAGTTTATTTTTAGTCAAAAGCCACAAAATAACAATTTTTTGGGTTTCGAAAGCTTTCGATAATTTTTGAACCAGCTGCATTAAAATAACTTAATTTACTGTTGGTGTTTAGATATATTTCGTGGGCAGCTAGTTTACATTTTGTGCGGAAATTGTTTTGTCAAGTGGTATTTTTGCTTGTTACAGGTATAATAATCATTAATGGACAAATCAGTCTTATTTTGTCGGCTTTTAATGCCAAAAATCCATTTGGGACAAACATATCTCAGATCTATGTACTGTTCTTGCACGCAGTACATTTAAAAATAGCTCACTAGATATATTAATACTTCAAAATGGTTTACATTCTCTATAATATTTCCAATAAAGTTTCTAGAAACTTGATTTTTTCCAACATTTTTTATACACAATATATGGGTGTGCAGATCTGTAGATTGGTACTATAGACTTTAACAGATGTCTGAGTTTAAGTATAAAAAACAAGATAATTACAATCTCAATTATATTTCTAAATAAATTTGGTACAGAGCAAGTGGCCATATTATCTAAAGGAACGATTAGATAAATACTGTATGAAGCAATATGCCAGGATGTATAATCGCGAACATGTCAAAGACAATCAGACTTTCTTGTTGCGACTAAAATAAATAAAATGAATAAAACGGGTATTTAAAAGCCGAAAACTCAACTAGAACATTCGTTATGGTTTTCATTCAATCATTAACAAAATTTTGTTAATATTTTTGTTTTTATACTCTCTGCAAGAGTATATTGGGTTTGTGAAAATGTATGTAACAGGCAGAAGGAGGCGTGGCAGACCCCATAAAGTATAAATATTCTTGATCAGCATCACAAGCCGAGTCGATATAGCCATGTCCGTCTGTCCGTCTGTCTGTCCGTCTGTCTGTCCGTATGAACAAACAGATTTCAGAGATGGTAAGAGCTACAAGTTCGAGCTCAATCGATCACATATTTAGTCAGTCAATAAAAGAATAATTTTTTTTTTCGATGCCACGCCCCATTCGCCCACAATGAGCAAAAAACCAGAGACACCTCGGAAAATATCGGTGTTTTCGGCGAATATCTCAGTAACTATGGCACCTAGGATCACCAATTTTGGTATGGAGGTTCCTAGAGACTGAGTTAATGTCATGCCATCAAAAATTTTGGGCTGCCACGCCCCCTTTTCCCATAGGAACTGAGACACTATTCAAAATTCAATACATTTTTATGGCATTTCTTCTTATCGTAGAGTATTCTAATTTATAATTCGTGTGGAGACTAAATATATCAAACTATCCTGAAAGGTGCATTAAAATCGGACTATAAACAAGGAAACTAGAAGCGTTGCAATATTGATAACTGAATGCAATATCGTGTATGAGTGCAAGCGAGATAGTAACATACAAGCACTTGAGCGGCAGCGCTCAATGTATGAGTGCAAGCGAGACAGAAACATACAAGCACATGTTCGAATGTTTTCGCTGCCTGCGTGGCGGCAGCGCTGCTCACAGTCGCTGGCCGCGCCGAATACACACATACATATATGCATCATATATTGTCTTTCGTATATGTATTCCCTTACAGACAAACAGCTGTATGTTTGATTATGCTTAGATTGTTTTTGTTTCAACGTGTTTTAATGCAAGTACTACACATTGTAATATCTCGATACCGATGTTAATAATATAATTCGTGGAAAATGCAGAGAGTATTATACGGTAGGGCGTGCTCGACCGTACTTATCTTACTTGTTCGGTTGTTCGATTGTAGATTTCTTGTTTATTGCTGTTGTTTGCTTTTAAATTAATTCGTTTTTCTAGGATGACTTTGCGCTTTAAGAAATTTCTTTATGGCCTTCTACCTATAGAACGTGAATACCAACATGTAGAATTGTGTCATGTGCGTGTGTAATTAGCATTTTTGTCGTGCTTAATTTTGACACTCACAATGTTGGCCTTGTACTTTCTTATGTTGTTGTACAACAACAACGTGTATAACATTCACTTGTAAATAAGATATAAGAGCAACACTCAGACACAAAGTTATACACACACACACTTACATTTGCAGTGATACACACACAAAACGCTCTTGCAATTTATGGGGCTGTTTGACAGCAACACCGAACATAGAATCAGCAACTGCAACAGCAATGTACTCATAATAAAAGTTGCTGGCATTTAAAACGACTAATATTCTATTAAACGTATTGCTTGCAGACCGACCATTTCCGCACAAGCCGCCTTGAACGTCTACAATGGAAATTCCCCACATGCCGGCACACTGCAACAACAACAACAACAACAACAGCAGCAACTGCAGCAGCAACAGCAACAGGCATCACCCTACCAACAACATTTACAAAACAGTGCCAATCTACCTGCTCGCCCTGTGTCCGCATATTATCACAGCCAACAGAGTGCACAGCTACAGCAGCAACAACAGCATCAGCAGCACGCACTACAAAATCAACAATTTGCCCAAAGCAGTAGCAATCTTAATGGACAGCAGCATCAACTGGCGTTTAACAATCGGGGCAAGAGCCAACAGAACTTCCAGCATACACTAAGAATGCAACAAATGCTGGCACCCTCTATGCCCAACATCAGCAACATGTACCAACAGCATCAGCAACAGCAGCATCAGCAGACCCTACAACAACAGCCAGCCATGAGTGCCAGTCAAAGCATGCAGAATGTCAATGATTTTGTTCCCGGTTATCAGAATGGTGGTCTCGACTATCAACAACATGCGCGTCGTAGTCAAATACATGAGGCTGCAACACTCTACGAACTGCAACAGCAGCAACAACAGGCATCGCCTAACTTTATTGCTTTGCCACCAAAGCCAACTGGCAGCCTACAGTCGCCAAGCAAGTCGGCAGCACCGCCCAGCACTGCACCCAAGCCACAGCAACAGCAACAACAGCGATTACAACAGCAACAACAAACTGCCTATATGCCTAGCCATATCATGGGCGAAGATAAACCCCCTCTGCCACCAACAGCTACACATCCGTTGTACAAGGCAACACAACAGCTGGTGCCGGGCATGAACTATGTGGCCAGCACATTGGATCCACCCAAGGGCAGTTATTTACCTGCCAGTCAAGCTGCAACTCGACCAGTACACGGCGGCAGTAATCCCTGGGAGCGTGAGGAGCGAGAAAAGGATTTGGAGATGCGACGTGAGCATATACGTCAATGGCGGGAGCAGCAGATTGCCGAGTTGTCGGGAACATTGCCACGAACACCACAGCAGGAGGAACAATTGAAGACGCTTATATTGGAGCGTGACTTTGAAAGGCGCGCGCAAGAGTTGCAGGAGCAGGAGGATGATCCAGAGCAGGCCTACGATAAGGATAATGTGCAGGAACTGTTTAGATTGTCAGCTAGCGGTGCCATACAAACGCCCATCACCAGTTACCGCCAAACAGAGATCAAGCTAGCTGAAATTGGAGAGAGCAGTCCCGTTGAGTCGGTGGTTCAGCCACCACCGCCACCAATGCCACTTCCAGCTATAAGCAGCAATGCGACGAACACACAGCAGCCAAAGAGTATACTGAAGCATAATCGGTACTCAGAGAGTGGAGCTGGTGGCAACACAGGTGGAGGAGCTCCTTCGTCTCCATCAAAATCGCACAAATCGGCGAGTTTTGCTGATGAACGTCATCTTCAGACCGAGCACCCCATCTCAAATTTGGCCAAGGATCTAACGCAGCTCTCAATGCTCGACAAGGATAATAACAATGAAACCGCACTGGATGTATCAGTGCCGCCACCGCCGCCTCCAGAACGTAACAGCTCTTATCTGATAATGTCACAGCAGAAACTGCGAACCAACGTTGGTGGGGCAGGTGGAGGAGGAGCAGGAAGTAATTCGTCAGCTGGATTGCTCAAGACGGCCACAGGCAATATGGCTGCAGCGGCTTCTGTGGAAATTAAAAAAGCATCCCTACATAGCACTAGCACCAACAACAACATCAACAACAATAATTTAACTAACAGTGTGAACAATAACACAATGCAAGCGTCTCCTCTGAGCGCCATGGAACTAAATGCTGCCTATGTGTCGGCCACGGGATCGGGTATGAGTTTGGTTGGAGGATTAGCCACTCCACCGCCACTATTGCAGCCAAGAGACAACAAGCGTGTGAGTTTCCACGACGAGGAAAACAATTTGTTGCAGCAACAGCAACAGTATTTGCTCGACAACTTTGCTCTGGAGCATCAGGATTTGGATACGATTCGCGAAGATGCAAGTGTAAGCGCATAAACTTGAGTAAATTTAAACAAACAAGTAAATAATGCTTTTATTATTTTGTAGTATTTGGATGCCTCTAATTTGCCCTCAATGCCATCTACACCAGATGCAGCACTTTGGAATACTACCGTGCAATCGACACCTGGCGTCATTGGGGCTCAAGAAGTTTATAGGTAAGAACATAGATAAGCAGCTCTACCGTTTTAGAAAGATACCAATTTAAAATATTATTTCTACAGGGATCCCCGGCAACGGCGTTTGGCTGAGAAGCAACAACAACAGCAGCAACAACGAGCTGGAGATGCGGTACCAGAGAAACTGTCGTTTAAGGAGAAGATGAAGATGTTTGCTTTGGAATCTGGCGAGGATAATACGCCCAAGGACAAGCTGAAGATATCGCGGGCACAACGGGACATCGATGCAGTGCACTGAGAGCGGTTTAACAAGTAGCCGTTGATCATTGCGATGTACATACATATATTTATAAACTACCGAGTACACTGTTGAATTGGGGGCCAAGTTGTTACGATAAAATATCAGATACTATATATTTATTATATAGACCACGATTATATAGCATATATGACAAAACCTAACGAATTTGCTAAGCAATGCAATAAACAATCCATAGTATCACGTTTCAATTAAAATATATCACCTAGTTACGTAGTACGAGTTGATAGCAAACAAAATGTTAACCGAAATCAATTAGTGAAAAGCAAAATTAGAATATTCTATCATTTACGGTATATAAAGATATACATACGTAGTACTCTATAAAAATAAACACATTAGAAGCCTACAAGATAGGGCAACGAATGTTGGGAGAGCCACAATTTGTAATGCGGTTTTAAACACAATTCTTTACCTATGCAAACACATACATACTCGAATATGTTTGTGTTAATATCAAATATTATATAACAGAGAAAAAAAAACTAAAACTGTTGCAACAAATATTATAATATTTAGTATTTACCTTATAGCCGATAAAGATGTGTAAATGATGTGCGTTAACTTAGAGATATTTACATGGGAATCGTGCGGAACAAAACACGAAATGTTTATTATTATAGGCAATTATAAGCCACGACGTCATAACAAATGGTCCAATTATTCAATTGTTAACAAAGAAACAAAAAAACTTTACATTTACAACAAAACAAAAAAAAAAAAAACGAAAGAACCACATATATATAAATATATATTTTTAATTAAACAATTTTTGGTATATATTTTAAAAGCAACATACAAAGAAAACAAAACGAAAACAAAAAAAATTATTTAGAGCATAGACGAAATGTACCAATTTAAATCAAATAGGATTTCACTACACAAGAACCTAATGGCTTTAAACAAAATATATATACACCAAGTACTATATAAGTACTTATACTTTGTGTATGATTTCTTCGTTATAGCATTAAATTTATTCGAACGATAAAATATATAATTAACATATTAAAAGCAAAAAAATGATTATTCTGCATTCCATGTATTTCAAATATAACAAAATACAAATTTGCAAAATTATGTTATTAAAATTTCAATTATCAAAAACTGCTATTAAGTTTCACTTTAAGAGTGTTTAATTTTAGAAAAATAATATAGTATATATCAGAAGAAATATAAACAGAAACAAGAAACAAATATTGTGCATATTTACGCAAATAAACGGTTATTAAATTAATAATAAAAATATGTATGCGATTTTTTTCTGTGTGAAAATAAAACGAGGTACAATTTCAATTAAAAAGCCAATAATGTATTTATACTGCCATACAGACGGGCAATTGTTTTCAAATTGAGTTTAGTGCCTTTTGTTAATAGTGGATCATATTTAATTTAAAGTAGTTATATTTATTTAACTAGATTTTTTCAGACTCAAATAACTAGTGCAACTACCTAAAAAGAGGGGAAGCGAACATTTGACCACAACATTAGATGCACTAATTTAATAAAATAATCAAACTGCAAATGTTTTATCTAGAAAGTGTTAAGCTTTTACAACAGAAACAATTTATGTTATTTTTAAACAAATAATATCATTATTAAATCAAAATTTTACACCATTCAATGGACAAGTTAGTTTTTTCATAACCTAAGTTTAACGAATTATTATTAGAAGAAATCTAAATTTTTAGTTAAAATAAAATTACGTCTCAGTTTTGTGCTACTTTTAAAGGAAATATTACACATTTCAGCCAAATTTGTACACTTTTCAAGCATTTATTTTATAAAAAATTATAATTAAGTGATAATTCTTCCTTATATTCAATTCAATCGCAATTTCTTCTCGTTATTTCGTTTTGTCATAGCAGTCAGCTTTGTGTTTAATTGAGAACAGATACAAAGCTTGGCGCTAAGAACAGATTTAAATTGTGTACATGCGCAATGGAAACTGTTCTCATACAGCAACAGGTGCGCCAATTGACCTACCTGAATGTATTTTTTATGAGGCAGGCAGAAAAAGTTTCCCTTTTTTAACTTACAAAGCAATTTTCAAACAATTTTCCGTTCCGGGGAAGGCCGATAAATTCGTGACTTTATAAGAAAATTGACAAAATTGAATAAGACGAAGCAACTGAAATAAGTTGAGAGTTTGGGTAAACTCGAGTTGTTAGTTTCTTAGTTGCGTAGGATTATTGGATATAACTTAAATTTAGTTGTCAGCAATTCAAATTAGAATGGCCGGAAATGCCTGTTGCTAATGCCACTAGAGATAACTAACAATTTCCATACGTATTTGCAGTCAAAAAGTGGCGGAAGTTCTCGACCAAGTTTGCCGCCCACGAATAAAGTCAATGTAATTTAAAAGTCAGGCGGCAAACTTTAAGCACTTTTAGCCACAAGAAAGTTGTTCCTACCACTCAAAAGACTTGTTTAGTGGCAAGGTACATTGCCTATGCTGCAGAATTGGGCAAGGGAATACGGGGACAAGAGTACAGTCTGGAGGCAACGCGTGTGTATTACTTTTTGCTACCGTACATTTTGGTGGTGTACTTAAATTATTAAAATGGAAAAGTGTCTTTGATATGCAGCCAACTCTTTGGGGAGTTCAAAGTAATATGCTGGCTAAAAGACACTATAAAAATTGCTGACAGTTCGCCAAATACTTTCCAAAATATTTATTTGATGCGGAAGGTAATGCAAAGTATTTTTTTGTATTCACTCGTAAGCTTTTTCTTCAGTAAGTTTTCGTTTATTCTATGTTTTTTTTTGTTTCTGTGCTTTCAGCTCGAAACCACAATGGCAACTGGAGAAAAGTACAAGCAAACCATAAAATCAACTAGAACGGGAAAAATATGAACTGTGGCAAAAACTTTTTCCAAGCGACTGTTGCAAATAAATCAAAAAGTGATTAGACCAACCAGACTTCCTTCCACCCCTTACCATGACCATAACCATTTCCATTTCCATTCCCATACCAGTAGCCATTCACACTCTGGGATTCTTTGGCGTAGCTTTCCCTTTTCTATCTGCTTTCAACTGTCCAGCTGTAAATTGTCTGTCGAGTGGCTGTGGCTTTAGCTTTTGCTTTGGCTTTAGCTTTGAATTGGGATGCAGCTGTGAGGAAATAAGAAAATCGCAAGGTGTGCGCAAAAGATGAAAATGTGGGCCAACTTCTGTGGGACAAGGAAATTCAAAGTTGGCCGTAAAACTTTGGCCACGGCTTCTTTGGCTTTGGTCAGCCGTGTTGATAAATGAGATTCGTGAAACGTGTAGTGCGGGGGAGGCAATCAAGAAAATCGCGGAAAATTATAGTTGCCACGCTGTAAAACAAAAACGCAAAACTGAAAAGTGCAACAAAAGCATCAGATCCAACGTGAAAGACATAACAAAAGGCACCAGCAAAAAGGCGTCAGCAGTTGCCCGGTCTTTTAGCCCTCATCTCTACTGTTCCCTACTTTTTTCTGATGACTTTGTAATTATAGATGTATATGCAATGATATTTTATTTTTTAACAAATGGCTGCAGCTATTCAGCAGTTTAATTCACTTAAATTGAGGTTGAGAAAGTACCTGTAGTTTCGGCACTAAATTTCCTTATGTTAGAGCCTGTTGAATTTTATGTGGTAGAATATAATCTGATGTTACAATCGTCATTAGTAGCTTTCTATACATATTTTCTTAACTTAGATAAAAAATTTATAGATATCATCGGAGATTTGTTATTTATTTATGCCTTTGGCTTTATTTACGCAAATATCTTAGTGTCTAACACAATTGAATGCTTAAATTTACAAATGCTTAGCAATGTCTAAATTTAAAAGCTAGAAAAAAGAGATGATATTATATCTATAGATGGTATAAAATTCTGTGCTGAAACATGATTTGGAAAAACACTTTCAGAGTGTGCGAATTATCTATAAATTTATCTAATACGATATCTTAAATAGATAATGCCACAGTCGGGCAGAAGTTCATGTTTTATTGAGGGCTACCAGCAAAAAGATTAGCCATCGATGAAGACTATTATAGCCATGTCCATGTCTGTGTAAGCCATCTGCTGTCGACTTTATAGCCGAGGCCGAATACTCTCCTGGAAAGCATGATATCATTACAATATAATATAATTAAACAAAAAATAATATTATTCTCACCACTGAGTACGTGTAATTGTATGGAAACCGCTTGACTATTTTCCGGCTCGCACGTGTAGTTTCCCGAGTGGTTCTTACGTACAACAGGAATGACTAGGCTGCCAATCTATTAATGAATTTATAAAAAAGTGTTTATTAAAAAGTTAATTTACCGATTGAATGTCATTTAACATACCGTATTCCGATTGTACTCCGTATTGCCGAAAATATTCCGATCAATCTGGGTGTACCAGCCATTATCAGCCCCAGTTGCTTCGTTTTCCGCGAACACTTGTTGATCTCCCCGATACCAGACTATATATTTGGGCGACTCCAAGGTACCACGCACAATGCAATGCAGTTCCACTCGGCTGCCAGCTTTGACAAAGCGCTGTTTATCCCCAATTAATTCCGTTTTTGGTGCTAATAAATGCAAAAATATAATATAGTTGAGGTTAAACAGAATTAAGTTGAGGTTATGTCGATCTTAGCCAAGATTTGGTTTAATTTAATGCTTGTAGATAGTTATTGGGATTTAAGTATGGAGTTAAATTGTTAAACGAATGACAAATTATCATATTTTTAATGACCATTTGATTCAGGATAAGTACATAAAATAAATAAATTCAGTAAAATTGTATAACTTATTGCAGTTCTAGATTTAATTCGTGTGAGTATTTCACCAATTTGTAACTTCGTCACTTTCACTGTACTGTAGTAACTCAAATCTATTGATTCATATAAGGGACTTTCACACCAGACACAGAGCAGCTAAAAATTAAAATGTTTAAAATTGAGTATGATAGCTTTTGAAGTTTCTATGTTATGTTGTTATTTAAATGATTTTTGGAGTCGTGTTAAAATTTTGAAATGAACTTAAATGTGTACAGAATAGAGGATTTTCATTCCCAATTTGGTGGCTTTAACTATTGTAGTCAGTGAGATCCAGGAGTTAATACGGACGGACGGACAGATGGGCACTGCTTAAACTCACTCAGCTGTTGATACTTATACTTTATACTTTATGGAGTCCACTTGCTTTCTGATAAACTTTAAAACCTTTAAGGGAACAAAATTATATTGTTAAAAATTTATCTATTAAAGTTGTATTAATGTATCAAAATGGTTAAGATATCAATCGCCTTGAGATATCAAACTGATTAAGGATGTACCAAGTACAAAAGCTAAAATTTGTGCTATTTACATTGAAATTCATGTAAGTCAAATTAGTTGGTTGGGAACAGTGAACTGCCTTCCACAGTGTTTTAAGTTAAAATTTAATTAAACTTGATTTGGTTAGATTCAATCGAAATAAGGCTATGTTGAACTACATCGCGGTTATGTTGAATTTAATCAAGGTAAGACTGAAATACGGCTAAACACGTTTTGTATTAAATGAATTGAATTCAATTTGTGTACATTATGGACATTATAGTGAGCTAATTGGATGTGATGGTTGTGGGTTATATTAAATTAAATTTGATTCATGCATAACTAAGATTTCATCTGCTGTTCACTTTCGACTTACTTATAACAAGCAACTGGACCTTGGCGCTCATTTTGGGCTCCGTTGCCAGCTGGCATTCATACCAGCCATTATCCTGAAGCTGGACATACTTAATTAACAGAGTCCAGCTAAGGCTGCTGCTGCTGCCATTTGCGATATTCATTTGGGGCTCAGAGGAATTCGACGATGACGACTGAAGTAGTGCTGCGAATCGTGCATCATTGATGAATGTTGTATGATCCACGGCTATGATATGTTCATCCCGTAATCGGACCCATGAGAGCGGTTTGTTCGAGTGCTGATGAAGCTGCAAGCATACAAAAGGCATTCGACAAAGAGGAATGTTTGATTTAGTGCCTTTCAATCATACTACTCAAATGAATGCCACATTCCGACCACAGAACATCGCCCACTTACCTGGCATGGCAGGTAGGCGGTCTGTCCCACCTGTACAGTAACATTCCGTGATGGAAGACTGAGGTGGCGACGCGGCAGCTGTTGCCTCTCACGTGCCAGTTGCTTTTCGCGTCGAATCTCCTGCGCCTTCTTCTCACTATCGTAGGCATGGAGACGAGGCTGGGGTTGGGGCTGCGATTGGTGCCTTTGTGGTTCCTGCTTATTAGCAGACGACTGTACCGAGCTCGGGGTGATTATTGTGTGTGTGAGTGGTATTGATGTCACGGTCTCCACTCCCGTTCCAGTTCCAGTTTCCGTCACCATCTGTTGTGGCAAATCAGCAGGAATGAAATCCGGAAAAGGTGGCAAGTACGTGGGTATTGAGAAGCCCTTTGTCAGTGTCGCTGTATCAGGTCTTTCGCTCCAGATGTCCACAGTTTGCTCTTCCGTTGTACTCATCTCAATGGTCACTTGATTGGCCTGCATTGCATTTAACATTGTTGTATTCGTATTCGTTAGTGCAATTAACGTGAAGTTGTCTCCGAGAAGTACCGCACTCGCCGACAGGGCTGCAAAGTAGTCCAAAAAGGAGGGCATTTCTAAGTTTACTTGTCTCAAAATGTATGTTGTGATTTATCTGTCTATCAATCGGTTTTATTGCATTAATTTGCGATAGCTAAACAATAGCCTACTTTATATTTGTCATAAATTGTTTTCTGTTACAAATTGAAGCAATTATATCAACTAGTTTACGAGTGCAATAAATAGCAAACAAAAAATGCTCTGCCTAATTATGTTCACTGGGTTTTTTTTTATTAAACTTTAGAAATCTGCTTCAGGCTTTTTATGCACTTTTGTCATTTCTAGAAAAGGATAAATAAACTAGAAAAAATGTCGTGTTGTTACTTTTACTGCTTTTTTTATAGAACTAAAAGAACCTGGTTAGTATTTTATGCTATACTTTGTTAATACTAATAAACAATAAGTAGAAAATAAACGATTAACTTTAGTTAAAACGAATGGACATTTGTTGACCAATTTAACTTTCTCGAAAATAAATGTTTTTAATTTTTATCAGTTATCATTTATTTGGCATAAATCAATTAGATATGAATTTTAATTAGATATTGATTATTATTAATTTTATAAATAATATAAGTAATTTAACGTTTCTTTGTTAAGCATTACCAATATTCTGTCTATTTATTTGCAAAGTTTCAGTGGTCAACATACTCTTGAGTATAAATTATTAATAAATTTTACAACTGAGCTGCAATGGCCAACTAAATCATATGTCCTATATAATTGCTATAAAATGTTCAATGGTTTTTCTGACCGATTTGATGAATTTGTGAGGCATTTCAATTTTGATTTTTAGCCATGCTTTTATGGGAAATATGAATATTATTTGGGTTTTATTTTCCATGCTAATAATTGTCTGTGCATTCAAAATTTTGTTCAATAAATTATAAAAGTTGATCAATTTCAGTTTCAAAGTACAAAGCACTTCCATTTGACTAAATTGTAAAATTTATTTATCATCTGAATTGGAATTGCTAAAATCATAGAATCATACATTTATCAAATGATAAGTACCTTATTTATTGTTAGAAATATTTGTATTTTTTAAATAACGACTAAAGAGAGCAATCGATTGCATTCCTTAGGAGGAGTTTACGGACGCTACATTCTTTAAAGACGATTTCCGCATGTGGTTGCACTTCTTTGAGAATCTGAAGTAGCGTCAGACGTATTTGCATTGCTCTGACGTGTTGTTCACCCTCATTGTGATTGTTGATCTATTGAGACAACTGTTGGGATCTATTATTAAGAAGCTACGGGTCTAGATGAATCCCGTTTTGACATTGTGCAAGCGAGACTACGCGTACTTCATCTTCTTGCTTTGCAACGTATTGTTTTGATTCAATTAACGTTACTAGCTCTTTACTAGTTCATTTGGGCGATTCACTATCGATCAATTTATAATTTCTTTTCTCAGCTTTTCTGATCTTATTCAATTGTTTGCAAACGATATTTCCACAAATTGAATTCCTTTAATTTAATTTAATTAATTTCAATCGAACTAAATCGAATTCATTTGATTTTGAACAGATGTGAAAATTGTATCGTTTAATATTAAATTTGCCATGAAAATCATTTAAAAATGATCACATGTCGATTGATCACGATCACTTCTCACAGGGAATTTTACGGTCGGGAGAGCCCGACTGTACTTTGCTTTTTGCTTAAATACTATGTAATCTATATTTAAATTATAGTTGGTTTTTTAAACAATCTCAGGGGAGGCCTCATCAAGTATAATTAATTTTATACATCATGTTGTACTTCCACAAGCAGTACACTAAACTGTAGTAGTCAGAAACCTCTTCAAAAAAAGAGTGAGGGGTCTATTAAGTTTGTCAGAAGCGAGATGTGCGTAACAGGCAGAAGGAGGCGTGGCCGAACCCATAAAGTATATATATATTCTAGATCAGCATCAACAGCCGAGTCGATATAGCAATGTCCGTCTGTCCGTCCGCCCGTCCGTATGAGCAACTGGAAACTACATAAGCTAGAACAACCAAATTTGGAATGATAGTCCGTAGATGATGTACGCAGACCAAGTTTATTTCAAATTTTTGCCACGCCTCTTACCGCCCCCGCAATGAGCAAAAAACCAGACACACCTTGAAAAAGTTTGTGTTTTAGGCGAATAACTCAATAACTATGGCATTTAGGAGCACCAATTTTAGTATGCAGGTTCCTAGAGACAGCCTAAATGCAATGACATTAAAAGTTTTGAGCTGCCACGTCCCCTTTTCTCATAAGGACTAAACAACTTTCCAATTTCAATGACGTTTTTAAAGCATTTGTTTAAATAGTACAGTATTGTAATTTAACATTCGTTTGGAGACTTATCATATCTAACTATCCTGAAAGTTACATCAAATTCCAAAGTTAAACAAGAGAGTTATCACGGTTCAAAGTTTATGTTATTTAACTCGCTGTGCCGACCAATACATATGTATGTACGTGCACACATACATATAATTTCAAACGAATTTGTATGTGCATTGCAAACAAACAGATGTAAGCATGTTCGATTAAAGTTTTGTTTTTATTTCAACATGTTCTAATGCAATTACTATCTGTCGTAAGAGTTAGATACCGATTTATTTAATTTAATCGGGAATAAAAGCAGATAGTATTATAAAGTCGGGCGTGCTTGGCTGTACTTTACTTTCTTCTAAGTACGGACGTACTTATATCAGGTAGATCAAGTTTATTTCAATTTGTTGCCACGTCCCTTACCGATCCCGCAAATTGTAAAAACTACTGTCCACTCACCAAAAACTATTGTCAATAAATGTAATTAATGTACACGTGGTAAAAAGAGAAGAGAAAACTCTTTGATTACGTACTGTATTAAACGATCTATTTACTGAAAGAAGCGTGGCCCAAGTAGTAGAGATGCCTGAAGGTATTTTCGTACTTGAATGTAAACCTAAGGACTGCGGTTCGAATCTCGGCACAGACGACAACACTGCCGTTTCATTTATTTTTCTTACACAGCAAAAATGTATAACATGTAAATGCAGATAATCGGAAGGTTCTTCAAAGTGCAATTGTTAGAGTTGCAACATGTTCTGAAACCTTTGTATGACGTCGCGGGTTCGAGTGCCGATAAATACAACTGTTTATTTAATTTGTTAAATTTCAATTCAAAAAGTTAGAATTTTTAAATTTTCTTTTAAAATTTTAATTTACATTAAATACAAATTCGCACTAGTAGGGGAGTACGGGGTCTTTTACTGTCGGCTCGATCGACTATAGCCTTTCTTACTTGTTAAAGTCTGTTTCTGTTGTATATAAATTTTAGCACCTTTGATTTGATTGCTGGTAATTTATTAAAGTCTTGGCACTTTTTCCCAATTGCCATTTGTGTATGCTTCTATTAAATTAATAAGTGGATCCAACTTTCGAGTGCTACTTATAAACCACACCCCGCAAATACCCGAGGGTTTTCCGCTTTAGGCTGAATATTTTCAAGGCAGGACTCATCTTTATCATCATCAAATCAAAAACTCGGCTCAGGGCCACTTGGCAATAGCGTATAAAATCACGCAGATGGCCCCGAAAAAAATGAATTCTCACGCCTCTTAAATTGCGGAATTGCGGACGCCCAAAAACCATAGCCACACCCACTAACATACAATATAACAAGATGGCCATTGGAAGTTTTATTCTGGGCCCACTAAGTGCCAGTGGAATTGAAGACTGAGAACTCAGACTAATCCCAGTTCTCGTTATTTCTATACAGAGGGTATTATAATTTTATTTTGACTCAAAATGAGTTACGTGTTGATTAAATAAAAAGTTAAATATAATGAGATTATACTTGAACAGTCAAGATGGATTCCGTCTTTGTCAATCTTGATTTTTTTCTTCCGAGAATAATACTCAACTTGATGACATCTTGATGCGATTATAGGATATGTCAAAGATTGTAGACTTTTTTTGTAGACTTAATTTAGTAATCATACAGAAGATGGTTAGGAATTTATTTATTTTGTAGAAACTTTAAAGATGAGGCAGCAAAATGGTAACAAAAAAATAAATATTAAAACTACAAGCCGGCTTGTAAAATGATTATTTACATATATACATTTAAGAAATGTCAAATGACGAACAAAAATTATTTAAAAATAGGCTCTTACAAAAAAAATGTGAATGATTCTTAATCAGTTTAGAGTTAACTTTAGATTAATTTATAAGTTAAACAAAATTCTATATATCTTTCAATATAATTTTTTTCTTAAATATTGAACATGAAAATCAACTCATCAAATTGATTCTGTAGGGTATTCAATCCTCGACAGACGGGAAATTACTTTTCCCCTTAGCTCTGAGATCTGGAATATTTGGGGATTTTGCTTGGAGCGTCAATTTTACGCGCAGAATAACAACTTATAGCCAAGTGTTTATTATGTAAATAGTGTAATACTGAATGCTGGTAAATGCATGCACACACATACACACACACACACACTGATGTTAACAATTTAATGATAACATCCTGCAGACAAGAAGGAAAAATAGTTTTCCAGCTTTCAGCAGTTGGCCAACAAGTAACCAGTGTTATTGTTTATAAATTGCTTTAAATATGAATTGGAAGTTAAAGTTAAAGCGTTTGTGCTGAAGTTTTAATCAAATTGTCAGTTGGCCAATGGAAAGTCATAGAGAAATCATGAGGAATGTGCAGAAGTTGCTGGGAACAACTGGACAAGGGACGTTCTTTAAATTTTCAAAAAATCTGGTAACTTTTATTGCAACATTTGTTTTGTGGTCCCTTTTTAACTTTACGAGTGCTTAGTCATTGTCGTCATTCCCATCGTTATTGTTGTTGTTTTTGTTGTCACAGCATATCGTTGCAATTAAAACTATTTGCAGGCAAAAGTTTATAAAAATAAATTAGAGTAGCAGAAGTAACAACTATAATGGCTAAATGATGTGAGATGACCGCAGAAGACCCTGTACTTTACTTGTAATTAGATTTGGAATAACATTAAATTAAAATTAAAAACTAATATTCATTTAAAAAAAAAAAAAGTGACAAATTTTTAAAACAGTTTCTAAAGGTAGCAGAGGCCGTAGGTAAATTCTAAAGAATACAGACTAGACCCACACTTACATCGTCTTGGATATAATTAATTATTAACATAAAAAAATATTATAAATTAAATACTAGGCCCGAGGTCATTTCCCCACCAAATTAATATACCCTTGTAATATTCTTAAATACAGAGTCGAAAAACGAAAACAAGAACTGAGGTGAAAGCTTCAACAACATTTACTGTGGTAATTAGTGCAACAACTCTCAACTTTAAACCACATAAACTGATTTTGGGTTTTACCCGGGGTTTTTAATTTTCCCCCATTTATATTTTACACCACGAAATTTAATAAATAAGCGAACATATATTTTATGGCTTATCTAATTTACTGAATATCATTTGCTTAATGTTTAATATATGTTTGGAAAGCGCTCCCAAACAGGGCCATAAATTTAAAATTCCTTTTGCAATCATTGAGCAAATGATTAGTTTAATATTTTACGGCTGTGAGAGGCGCGTGTTTTTCCAGCACTTTGCAATGAATGAGCAACAACAACAATCATAATACAACAATAATTCAGCTTATTTCTACTTGATTTGTTGTTCTTGTCGGCCGAGTTAAAAAGGAAGCTCGGAGTGAGGGGCAGATGAGAAAAATAATGGCACTTCTGTTGGTCTGCAACTCGTCGTTTGTTTAGGGCATTTTGTGTCTCGAATTTCGCATTTAGTCGAGTGCAAATTTGGAAAGGGCCAGCAAGTTCTCTCTGGATCCGAAAAAAGTTATATATATCGCCATTGCCATTGTAATGAGTCCAAATATACTATACATATATAGATGATAATTTTAAAATAACGTATGATATACATCATTTCATTATGTATGTGATAATCAAAATGTCCCGACGTATTATTATATGGTGACTAGTTTTTTATATATTGAAAAGCAGAATGGATTATTTTCAAATTTGTCTGAATCGGATAGCCTCATTGTCAAAAAATTTATATTTTATTCATAACATGGTCAGGATAGCTATACTATTTTCTCAGTTATAGAGTTAAAAAATAATTTTAAATGAGCGTAATCTGCACGACAAATAGTCAGACCTTCTTTCCAAATTTGGTGGCACTAGCTCTATGGACAGACGGACGAAATGAGAGACATTAATTTATCGACTCGGCTGTTGATGCTGATCAATAATCTATATACATTATGGGGCCGGATACGCCCTGTATCCGATATCACCTGTTACGCATGTATCGCTTCTGACAAACCTAACAAACCCCTGTACTTTTTGATTTTTTTACAACATTTATTTTGTTGGCCAACAAAAATATGCTAAGCCTGTCAAAGTAGTAAATAATTGCGTTTTAAAATATCTACACCTTACTGCTTAAGTTTATGATACGATTTTATGTCATGACCAAGTGAATTACAATTAAATAATTAAAAAAAAAAAAATGAATGAGGTTCTTCGCAGTTGTATCGTCATGTTGTATTTCTTACCATTGACCAATAAACCTGAACAAACCAAATGTTGATACTTGCCTTGGAGAACGAGAGATTCAGTTCTCAGGGGTTCATGTGTTATCGGACATCTGACCGTTGGCTAATTGACTTGGTCTTGGTAATGTGCCCAACCACACTGGCCTAATTACATGCCTAACATGTGTGACTTTGTTTAGGCTCTTCACTATGCTGTTGTTCGCCCAATTTATTTTTATTAATTATTATAAGTAATGCCTGCAGTAATTACTTGTGTTTATGATTTCTGTTCTTGGCATAGTTTTTTTGATTTTGAATGTGTTTGGCTTTGAGACGCATATATGTATTAAGATGAAAATACAAATTCAATATTAAGTCAGATAATATAAACTACATTTTCAGTAAAATATGATATATTGAAATATAAAGTCTACAAGTACATTGTTAGACATAATATATTATTAGAAATAATTTTTTTAAAGACTTGATACGAAATGAATCAGATTTTAAAAAATATTATTTATAGTGTTATTTACCCACAATGTGCGAAATATGTCAAATGGTCCTTGAAGAAGACTAAAACTAAAAAAACACTTGGTATTTTATATTTCTCATTTTATAAACCTAACTATGTGTGCTTCGTGCAATTGGTCAGGCAACTGCCTAGTAAAGATATAGAAAACCATATATCATAGATTATTTTTAGCTCAATTTTATATGATTTTGTTATTTTTTATTATTAAGTATGGGGACGATGGCCGCTGGGCTCTTTCATGGTCGCTTGAACTAATGGTATTTTAATTTCTATGCACAGTTACTCGCGCCCCTCAGGCGTTGACCTTAAACCCCTTTCACTGCATGAGTGAAAAGTAACTGAAAATGTGTGTGAGCTTTAAAAAAAAAGCAAATAGAAGAATGAAAACAGAAAAATAAATGGAAAACCCATTGTAGCCACATGACGTTGCCACAAAAATGCTTCGCTGTCGCCAAGTTAAAGAGCTTTTGGGAAATACAGTCCATAGGCTGAAAACAGTATTTACGAGTATGTTTCGCAATTAACATGAAAGAGAGATAAAGAGACAGAAAGAGAGAGAGAGGGAGAGAGAGGGAGAGAGAGAGAGAGAGAGAGACGGAAAGAGTTCCGATCAATGACGCTTTAAGCCGCACATTTGGTATTCGCATATTTTAGCACATTAATTAGAAGGCATAACTCGTCATTTATTGGTTCATAACACATGCCGAGCAAATACCACCATATTGGTCAGCTCACGCACTTGGGCACTTTAACTCACACACACACACTCATACACACTCTTATCGAACTGTTCCGAAAACAAACACACACGCACTCGCATTATAAGTTCCGGCTGTTTCAAGGAGAGTAGCTTCTACAATTCTCCCTTTTCAGAGTCTACAACATTGTGCCCCGAAGTGGTTTGGTTTCTTAACCAAAACAGCAAATACACGTCACAGCACACATACATTCAAACACCGTACAGAAAAGAATGAAATCATAAATTTGTTTGGCCACAGCACACGATTCTCGACCTACATCAACACTATAGCCATACATTTTTATCAACGGATGCACGTTTTCACTGTCGTTGCCCTGTAAAGTAGACCAAAGTGATTGGGTGGTTCTTTTTGTCTTACATAATTTACATATTCCCATATAATTTTTTATATTGAAACTATACATTACATTAAGTGATTAATGTTTTACGACAGCTAAAGGCAGCTATAGTTGTTAAAAATATAGTTCAAAATTATATTTTGTAAATTATTAAATTTATGTTTTATTTCCTTCACGACTAATTTTAATATTTGTTTTTCGTAAATTAATTTATAACTTATAACACAGCAAATATGAGGAGAAGCCCGCAAACAAATTTTTATTATTTTAATGTAGTTAATGTTTATTCTTAATTTGCATTGTTTTTGTCATTGACTGCTAATTTATTATTTGTATGTCGAACATATGCAAGTATAAAATAAAAACTTATTTTTTTCTTAAAATTTATTTTTTAATGTTTTTAAATGTATTAACTAGTAAAGATTAAGATTAAGATTTTAATATATTTCCCAAGCTGACCATAAAATGATGTTTCTACACAGTTTCGAACTTTATTTATAGCATAGACTTAACATTTGAATGAATTTAATATCAGAGTATTAACTAGTTGAGTCATTGCACGATTTTGATGCTGTTCGCTGGTTCTTTACAAGTGATGGGGCGTTGTTCATGTTCTTGTCGACGTCTATGTCGTCAGCGTCGGCGTTGGCGTCGATTTTCAATTCCATTCCGATTTTTATGGTACTTTTTGTAGGTTTTGTACTTTTTGTTGTACACAGCAATTACACGGCTTAAGTGTGGAATGGGCGTACAGCTATTTAGCTTTCTCTTTACTCACTCTGGTTCCTTCAAAGCATCTGTTCATGTTTCTGTTGCCTACTTTTATGGGCTACTTGAGTGTCTGATGAATGCCTGACAACTTTACCTGAGTGTTTGTGTGTCCTTTCTCTGCTTCGGGTGAACTGTTGTTTTTAAGTGTGTTGATAATTTGTACACAGGTTAAAACAAACAACTTAATTCAAATTTTGGGGTCATTATATTGTCCATCACTGAACGATAACATACCGCAGTAGAAGGAATAATCCAATAAAGATTTCAATACTTTGTACTTAAGAATACAAAACGATTTAACGACCTGTCATAACGAGAACTTCATGCCTATATGAGTTCAAATCTGAAAGTGGATCCTAAACCACCATTTACAGTATTACTTATTAAATAAATATATAGCTCTAATTTATAAATATTATAAACGATTAAATTTAGATTGTAAAGAAACAACAGTAAAATTAAAAAAATAAATAAAAACAGAAATTAATTAAAAAAAAAAAAATGCAGGAGCTGGATACACAAAAGCGCTTTGTTTGGGTAATATGTCAGTTAATACAGTTAATTCTCATGGGTCCAATTTTAATCTATGATTCGCTACTGAATCACAACAAAATCGAGCCTTTTTGAACTGTATGGTAAGATACGGCCGACTTTGGCTAATAGAAGGGAGTCGCTTTTCATCATAAGTTCCGGGAGCTCGACGCGAACTAAGTAATTTCTACCTGTTTGTCTGTATTGCAAACAAATTCGGTGGAGAAAAATGTACCAAAAAAAAAAGGTCTGCAAAAATAGGTTGCTTTACAATTTTTTTTTATAAACTCCAAGGTTTCCATGAGAAATTTATTATGAAATTATCTTCAAAATGGTAGAAATATATTGAACATATATACGAGTGCTATATACTAAATACACAATTGAATTTTGTTACTAAAATAATGTATTTCATTTTACTACACCTAATATTATGTACATCAACGGATCCTTGCAGTTGACAAGGTTGATTAGGGTATTAGCTGAAGTACATATAAATATATATATATATATATATATATATATATATATATATACACAATATATACATATATATATATATTATTTTTGGGACTTTGTGTGCCTGAATTGTGAAACATAACTTTCCTCTCAAGAAATTAATATTAACAAGCTATGCACGAGTACAGCTAATGGCTGTATTAGCGCCATCAACTCTTTGACTTCACTTAGCGCAGTTATTTAATTAAAATTCTCCACCCAAAAGCACAGGCTCCTACCTTCCAACAGCGTCTTTGCTGCTTCTCCATAAATAAATTAAATGTGACATTTGACCGCCATTTGTCTTGGCCGACATTTTCATGGTAAATACTTGTATTTTATATTCAGACGAATAAAATATAGTTGGGAGCGTTGAGTACATTGGGTTGTGTCTTTGTTTTATATGCTGTGCATTGTCATGATGTAATTAACAAAAGTCCCTATGGGATAGTGGGACCAAGACGGACCATCTTTTTGACCTTGCCAAGCTGCGTTGATTGATGGCTTAAGTGTTATTTGAGTGTCTATTTATGTTTTTTTATATGTTGTTTTTCGCTTCCACCGTATTACTTTGGCTTTTGTTTTCATTCATTTATGTTCTGGCATTCTCAGCTTCTTTTTGTCCTGTAGTCTTTATTTAATTATATCACATGTGGTCCCATGATTGAGAGAGAATAAATGGACATATGTGTTATTAATGATATCGTTTTGGCCTTGGCGAAATACCAACTGAGATTGATTAGCCAGCGTAGTTAGATCTGAATGAATAGGGATTAATAGACAGCTGTGATTATGATTATTAATTCATGTAACTTTGCCAAATGTGTTCAAATGATTCGAATTGCAAATTATCTGCAGAGATTATATATCTTTAACTTATATAAATCAACCAATCTATCAAATAAGCCACATACAATTACAAAATACATTTTAAATAGTTTATCAATCAAAATGGCCCACAATACCAGATCAAAATAAATTATTATGTGGCCATGTAGTACATTACAATACAGAATATCTTGGTCCTCATTCTACCTGTTGAGCAGACTGAAACTTAATCAACTTCTCTGGTTATCGAAGATGGGTTTGTCAGCATTTTAATTAACTCAGGCTGTGACAGACTTGGCATTTTCATGAAGCAATCGACAATTTCAAGAATTGTTCACAGAACAGTCTCCTTTTCACTACGCAATACCTATAAATGTCTACGTAAATGTTTTACAGGAAATATCAACTGTGAACAGTTCCATGTGTCAAACAGTTTTTTGGTATATGTGTTGGATATAAATGAAAACTTGTTTAGCTCGATTAAATGAACTCGACAACCTTATAAAAATCGTGCCAACGAGTTGCCAGCAACAACAATAACAGCAACAGCGACAACAGCCAAGAGAATGACAACGACAATGCAGCCAAGCAAATCTCATCATGCAAATTAAATTTGGCAAACGCTTCCGACACTTGCA
Source organism: Drosophila acutilabella (assembly GCA_035046005.1). Classification (NCBI taxonomy): domain Eukaryota; kingdom Metazoa; phylum Arthropoda; class Insecta; order Diptera; family Drosophilidae; genus Drosophila; species Drosophila acutilabella. Next base: position 2,017,388 of record JAWNOK010000026.1, on the reverse strand, counting down.
CAAAAATGTGCGAAATTGAATTAAATATGCATGCAAAACATAGGAGAGACCAAAAAACAAAAAGTAAAAAGTAAAAAGAAAGCACGTACGCAAAAAGTTTGGACCATGTGTAGGATTCTTCAATGTGCGAAATATATACACATTTATTTATAAGACTGTGTTTGTTTGTGCCCTTCATATATGTTCCGGGATTCAAATTCTCCAGCAGTCCTTAAGTGTGAAAATGTAAATTCTACGTCTACCATTTAAAACAAATAAATTTTTGATTTTTTTTATATTTGTTTAAATCTAGACTATGTATCATATATGTCTTCTTTAGTTATCTTTCATACTCATTTCATGATTATTTAATAGTAAATGAATTTGTATGACCACAGGTCTTATAAATTATAATTAAAATGCTGAGTTCTATAATTTTTTGTTACTGTCTGCTTAATTCTTACTGTATTGCATCTAATGCTTATCAGTAATTGATTTACGGTTAAGTACGTGAACCATCCAATTTTTCAATCACAATTTATCCAAATTTTTCTGTTTGTTTAAGCCAACTGAAATAATTTTCTTCCATAGTTATTTTTTAAACAAAAATTACAATATCTTAAGATATCAACTTGTATAATGTTTTTAGCACGCATTGTGTAATATCTAAAGTGAGATGCTACTGTAATTTAATTCAAGCTATGTTAACAATAAAAAATAAAAATGTATATATTTTTTATTCGTTTTATAGGCTTAATAATTTAAGTAATTTAATTTAAAATAATAATTTGAGATTTAAAATAAAATCAATAATATGTTAAGTTAGAATTAAATGATTTATCTTCATGACTCGAACATATCGAATATTCTGATTATACAGTTATTATTTAAGTCAAATAAATGATGTGTGATAGTTCTAGAAATATAGTTTATACTGCACAAATTAATTGAAAACATTGCAGAATTTACGTTTCAGTTATCCTAACTTAAGTGCTGTTATTTGTTGAACATATGTTAAAGTTTCATGCAGTAGCACAGTTCTTGGAACAACACTTAATCCTTTGTATTTTCACTCTATTTCATTCTATTTGGTTCCCTCTCTGTTCTACATTTTGTTTATCTGGAAGTATTCGTAAAGTAAAAGATGTTTATACTTACGGGTGCTCGGAATACCACGAAAGCTGACAGCTGCCAGAAATGCCAGCAATATACTGGCAGTTCCCTTGACTCCAAATCCGATGGCTCCACTCCTGGCTACAACTTTGGCTGTAGCTGTTGTTACTACAGCTCTTCTACCTTTGTCCTTTTCGCCTCCAACTGCTTCTTCCCCTGCTGCTGCTGCTTCGGCTGTCGCTGCTTTTGCTGCCCGTCGACAGCGCATTTTATTGCGTGCGAGGATTTGTTGTTGGTTGCTTTGTGTCACACCTTTAGGATATGTGTATTTGTTGTAATTGTCGTTGTTGTTTCTGTTGTAGATATAAGCTTGATTGTTGCTGTTTTAATCCGAGTTACAGCAGCTTAAATAATTCGTTATGTTTCACATGTAGGAGCCTTGTTTATTTGACTCTGGTATTTAATTATTTTGCATGCAATTCAAAAGTATCTTGGAATGCATTTGCATTTCTCACATTCCGTTTCGGGGCCTAACTAAGGCCGTGTTGTGGCCAACCACAGGCCAAAAACATAGCTTTATCTTATTTCGTACTCTTTTTATGTTCTACTGGCAAAAGTAAACCACACAAAAAAATAAAGAGCCCACAAAACGAGAACTATAATGGTAACGAAAAATGTTGTTAGACTTTTTGGCGGAGATGGAAAAGCCACATAGGCAGCTTTCCACAGGCAGGCAAGTGGTTAGTGAGAGGGTCTTGATGGGGGTGTGGCTAACCAATACAAGCAAGGTTTTGCAATGAATGAACATTCATCTTGTTGGACACTACTCTCAACTCTCTACTAAATGGACCATTGGTTCCTTGGGAACCACGTTTTGCTTTGGGGAATTACTTTTTTGGAGCAGACCTGATTGTAAGTCAATAAATTAATGAATTGCATTCGGCTGTATGCGATAGGTAACGTAACACTGTTGAAATCTGTGCACATCACGAATTCTACCGAATTGTACCTATGTAAATGCGAGTGTAAATATCAATTGCATTTTGCAACTGGTTCAGTTGTTACATGTAAACTTAATCAGACTGAGTGGAATGCGAGTGAAAGGCAGACTTAACTCAAATGTTTCTCTCTTTATCAATTGTGCTTTCTATTTGAAAGAGAAAAATTTATCGCTTGACTAGAATGTGGAAAATGGAAATTTGCAGGTGTCGGTATCTAATTCAAGCAATTCGTTTGATATTTAAATACAATTTCGTTATAAACACATTACGTTTAAATATCATTGTTTAAAAATAATATTTGAACTTCAAAATGAATAAGGGTCCGACAGGGGTCCGACAAAAATTAAAATTAGACTTGATCTGCCTGACATAAGGAAATACTTTCGTTTCAATTTTTCTAGATTTTATATTATTTTAATAAAATTTGTTTGATTTGTTCACTTTGGATAATTTTATCAAGAGATAAACTGGTCACCGCATTACGCCTTTTTTGAAAAAGGTCGCCGAAGATCTCCTGTAGCAATATTATTCTAAATCCTCTTCAAATTAGAAAATCTTTTCTATAAAATTGTTTGAAACTCTCATTTATTATGGTTATCAACTAGATGTAACCCCTTATAGCGTATTTGAACATTTTATTTTATGCCAAAGACTATGATTTCAAACCGTTCAAAACAAGTATTCGAAGGAATTTTACTATTTGTAGCTTTGCAGGTAAGAAGCTTATTGATTTGCAGGACTCATTATTAGATTCATTGCACACATTTTAGTTTTTTCATTACATTTTTCCAAGCATCTCTTGACAGCAGCTCAAAGACTCATTAATGAGTTTAAATTCATTGTTTTTGCCTTTTTCTTTCGTACCAACGAAGTGCAAATAAAATTAGCATCAGGATAAGAAAAAAGTTGCGAGTTAAGGCTTGAGTCCGGACAAGAGCTAAGTTGATGCCAGTAAAAACGGATGTTTACTAGGTAGGTAATGGTCACGGGAAAATACTATCATATTTTAATCTTAAATTAATATTAGAAAGAAATAATATTAAAACTTAACAGGACATGGATGAAATGGATTACTCAACTCAATGCAAATGTGGTGTAAATATTTCTAATGAAGATAGGCTAAGGACATTGGGACACAGGGACTGAGGGCTGCACGTGTGACACTGCCAGCTAAAATATAATCTACACCTGCATTACACACATATTCAATGGTTGACGAAAGACTCAAATGATTTCTGCCATTCGTCTTTCTCTACTTCTTCTTCGACTTCTGTCACTTCAGTGTTTGCCAACTCCCACCTCATTCGCTTATTTTCTTCATCTTCCCTTGCTCCTTCTTTGATGCTTTTTTACGAGGTTACAACGACGCAATCAGCGCTTGATGTCGCGTTTGACATCGTTTGACTTTAGATCTATAGCTGAATATGTTGTTGTTCTTGTTGGTGTTTTTCTTTCTATCTGTGTTGTTGTTGCGGCGATGTTACTTATGATGCTGTTGCTGTTGGCTTTGCTGTATCCGTTATAATGCTTCGCAATTGGAAATGTGATTTTGCTTGATTTATAAAGGACACATTGCAATTCAGATTTGGATTCACGTTCGCATTCACATTCAGATTCACATTAGGATTTGGTTATATACTCAAATTCTAAATCACATGAGATGCTCTTAAACAAAAGACACTTGCTTCGCACTCACATTTGTATTCACATTCAGATTCAGATCCCGAATCAGATTCGTTTTCGTATTCGTAGTTTTATTTATTTAATGCGGCTTCAGCCATGTCACGCCCATCGCCCACATCCTGGTATTTCACTGTAAACAAGAGCGGGCAGCAACCGCCACAACAACAAATTTCTTTGGAACTTAACATTAAACATTCGTAAAAGAATCGCAAACTTTTACACAACTCGCAACACTTTCGCGCCTTGCTTTGAACTATGTTTCCATTTGCTTTTTATGTGGCTTTTCTCGTGGTTTTCCTGCCCACGCGTCCGCCACCGAGCCATGCAAATTTCATACTAAATTGCCACAGCGAGAAAGGACGCGAATTGGCCAGAAAACGATTTCATACGATTCCAAACGATTCACGAATTCCAGTTTTATGTTGTTTGGTTTCTGATGTTTCTGCTTTCTTTTATTCCCCCCACTTTGTTCGCTAGACGTTTCACTTTCCACATTTCATTTGTCACGCGTTTAACAGCAGCTTCACTTGTCCTTTATCAATTACCCCTCTATTTCATACCATTGTAACGTTCCTTGCCATTCCATTTCAATCTATTACATTCCATTTCATACCGTCTCGTTTGCTTTTAGGGGTAAAATATATTGAGCTGGGGAAAAAAACGGTGGGATGCTGTGAGACGTTGCAGCGCATGACTGTTCTTACTGTGCTGTTAACCCACGGTTGATGTTAAGAGCATGTTAACTCTAACCGTTTAATGTAAACAGTGGCCGTTAAAAACAGTATTTCTGTTGGTCTGAGTAGTTTTGTCAATTAAAATAAATATATAAAACTTTGAAATATGAATAATATTAATGTTTGAGAAAAGCATTTGAGTTTACTATCATTGGGCTTTTATTGTGCGTTTGACTTTATAATAGGCTTGGCCGTTATGATTATTACAAGACAATATTTAAATTTAAATTAAGTTAAGCAGTAAAATTAAAAATTATTTTCTATTTATACCGTTGTAGAGGGTGTTAGCTTTATTTTCCGATTTGCGAGCTAGTATTTCAGTATTAAAGCTATCTTTATAAAACTTGTTACAAGTTTTTATTCTCTCTAAATACAATTCATATGTTAAAATCTGCCAGTATAAAATAGGCACTAGCGCCCATGGGGACAACCGGTAAAAAAAAAACAACATATGTATATCATATAGCTAACATAGGAACAATCAGTTCAAAATACTTAATATGAATATCGTAATTGAAATTAAATAAACGTAATATGAATGACTGAAAGGAGACTCGCGAGCCGAAAATAATTTTCTTTTCTTGTTTTGACTGAATTCATTTGTCGCTTTCATCCTTTTTCTGTATGGTTTGAAGGCTGTAAGCGATAAGTATTAAATTTTTTTATATAATTTTAAGTAAATTATGTTGAATTGCGATGACAACGAAAACAAAAGCAACATACGATCCATTCATCAACTTGTAAAGCAGTTGTTTCCTAATAGTAAGAAGAATAAATTATTTTGGAAAGGGGTATTGTGAATGGTTAAAGGTAGTAAGAAGCGAGTAAGGCACAAATAATTGACTGCGCATTCAGTACAAAGAATACCCGCGTGGGAGGTAGATGTTCAAAGAAAAGCGAAAATCAAGCAAAATGGAAAGCTCAAAACTATATGTTTTATTGACAGCCACGTGGAAAAAGTGGCGACAGCAACTGATGGCAACAATATTGCTTGGCGAATGATTCTTTTGCATAATTTTATTGTTATTTCTATATAAAGTTTTTAACATTCAAATCCATCTTAAACTTATTTTAAATAAGCATTAGCCATAAAGAGGTTTTTAATGAATCCTACCAGCTGATTATAAATTAAGTCATTTGAAATATTTTAATTATACTCTCTGCAAGAGTATATTGGGTTTGTGAAAATGTATGTAACAGGCAGAAGGAGGCGTGGCAGACCCCATAAAGTATATATATTCTTGATCAGCATCACAAGCCGAGTCGATATAGCCATGTCCGTCTGTCCGTCTGTCTGTCCGTCTGTCCGTCTGTCCGTCCGTATGAACAAACAGATTTCAGAGATGGTAAGAGCTACAAGTTCGAGCTTGGTCTCAATCGATCACATATTTAGTCAGTCAATACAAGAATCTTTTTTTTTTTCGATGCCACGCCCCATTCGCCCACAATGATGAAAAAACTAGACACACCTTGGAAAAAATTGGTGTTTTGTGCGAATATCTCAATAACTATTGCACCTAGGATCACAAATTTTGGTATGGAGGTTCCTAGCGACATCCTTAATGCATTGACATTTAAAATTTTGGACTGCCACGCCCCTTTTTCCCACAATTAATAAAAATTATTCTCCACTTTCGTTCCATTTTTAGGCGTTTGCTAAGATATTATAGTATTGTAATTTATAATTCGTGTGAAGACTAACTATATCAAACTATTCTGAAAGGCGCATTGAAATCGGACTATAAACAAGAAAACTAGAAGCGTTACAATATTGATAACTGAATGCAATATCTTGTATGAGTGCAAGCGAGACAGAAACATACAAGCACATGTTCGAATGTTTTCGCTGCCTGCGTGGCGGCAGCGCTGCCCGCAGTCGCTGGCCGCGCTGAATACACACATACATACATACATGTATATGCATCATATATTGGCTTTCGTATGTGTATTCCCATACAGACAAACAGATGTATGTGTGATTATGCTTACGTTGTTTTTGTTTCAAAGTGTTTAATGCAAGTACTACACATTGTAATATCTCTAGACCGATTTTAATAATTTAATCGGGTAAAAGGCAGAGAGTATTTTACGGTCGGGCTTGCTCGACTGTACTTTCCTTACTTGTTTTTTAGTTATCCTCTTTAAACTCTTTTTAGACCCCGTACTCTTTAAAAAAGAGTAAAGGGGGTCTATTAAGTTTGTCAGAAGCGAGATGTGCGTAACAGGCAGAAGGAGGCGTGGCCGACCCCATAAAGTATATATATTCTTGATCAGCATCAACAGCCGAGTCGATATAGCCATGTCCGTCTGTCCGTCTGTCCGTCTGTCCGTCTGTCCGTCTGTCCGTATGAACACCTGGATCTTTTAAACTACAAAAGCTAGAACCATGAAATTCACAATGAAAGTCCGTTATTATGTCAAGCAGATCAAGTTTATTTCAAATTGTTGCCACGCCCCCTACCGCCCCCGCAATGAGCAAAAAACCAGACGAACCTCGAGAAAATTTTTGTTTTAGGCGAATATCTCAGTAACTATAGCACTTAGGAGCACCAATTTTGGTATATAGGTTCCTAGAGACAGCCTTAATATAACGCCATTCAAAATTTTGAGCTGCCACGCCCCCTTTGCTCATCAGAAATAAAAGACTCTCCAGCTTCAATGCCTTGTTTCAGGCATTAAATCAAATAGTACAGTGTTGTAATTTAACATACGCTTAGAGAATTACTATTTCTAACTTTCCTGAAAGTGGCATCAAAATCCTATGTCAAACAACAGAGAAATTACCGTTCAAAGTTGAAGTTATTTTAAAGCAAAATCACTGCATGCGCGCAACACATACAAACAAACACAGAAACATACAAACATATGTTCGAACGTTTTCTCTACCTGCTGGCGGCAGCGCTGCCCGGAGCCGCTGGCCGCGCCGACCAATGCTATACATACACACATATGTATGTGTGCACATACATATTTGCAAATAATCGGAAGAATGATAGAAGAGGAGTGTGGTGCAACTGATAGAGTTGCGGCGCAATGTGGAACCTTCGCATGGATCGCGGGTTCGAGTGCTGACGATGACGGTTGTTAATTTATTTGTTTTTTAATTTTAATTCAAAATGTAAATATTTAATTTTAATTTTTTAAATTTCATTTGAAAATTTTAATTTAAATAAAATGCAATACTATGGGAGTACGGGGTCTTTTACAGTCGGCTCGATCGACTGTAGCCTTTCTTACTTGTTTTTTGTAGTAAATGAAACTGACTATCGCGTCTATGATATTAAAGACACTATTTGATTAAAAAGTAAAAGACAATGAAAAGTTCACGATCCAGAAATTCACAAAATCTTATACACTGTTTGAATACATTCATTTATGTCCGCCGTCCCAAATGAATAACAAATCCGCTCTGAAAGTAACTTCTCATGTTCTCTCACTCACTCCAGTAGGATTTTAAATACAGTGACTCGATTGCTGCTTAAAGCCCAAGCACAACCCGTTAAAAGTAAAGTTCTCCAAAGAGATACCGGTAAATTGAAAAGAGTAGCTGCAGAGAGGTCCGGAGGGTATAAAGAGTTTGCCTCCCCGTAGCCACCTTCGTATAAGCTTCCTTCAGTTCTGCTTTCAACGTCATTAAAATGTGTGCTTAAATAGCGGCCGTTGCACGCTGCGTATATGTAATGTTTTTTGCAATTGCATTTTATAGCCAACTGCTGCTGTTACTATTTCTGATGCTGTTTCCTGACAAAGGTAGCACACGTAAGGGCGGCAATTGCATTTTTATTTTCGTATCTCAACACATAAATTTGGATGTAGTCAGAATTTTGTGTCTTTTTAATTAAAAATTCTAATATGTGTAGTTAAAGCCCGAAGAGATTTGAGCCGAAAACATTTGCTATTGATTACTTTGGAAAATATTGACCCAAATCAATACATTTAAGTCCCAAAAGTCTGCAGCAAGGGTATGCAAACACTTTTATAAAATATTTGAAAATAATTTAATATCCTCTAGACACTTGCAAATTCAAAAGTGTTGCACGAACTTTTAAACAATACATAAAAGCAAAATAAATATATATATGTATATAAGTTACTCAATCAATATAACACGTTGAGTATTTTGAATAAAAGAAGAAATTTTGTCTCCTGCTGAGTTTAAAAGTGTAAACATAATCGAGACAGGAATAAAATAAAGAAAAATTTGACCTATAACCCAAATACAAATTTACTTATTTTACTAAACACAAGAGTTTATTTTTATAATTATTATAGCAGTATAATTTTTAATTAAATTAATTTTAGCAGTTGATGGCAACAGTTTTTAAATTATATTATGTTGGATTATTTTTTCAATTTTCAAGACTAAGTGCTTTTATCAAACCTTTAATTAGTATTTAAAATTTAAAGTTTGATATTTAAAGTCTACAGTTGCTTGCACCACTGTGACAACATCAAGTGAATGACATTCAACTGCCAGCAATGCGTTTCCAACTTGGCCAGTTGATGAAAATGTTGGACTTGAATACTTTCATTCCCAGTAAGTTGTATGAATTCGTATTCAAGCTTAATCACAATTGAGTCTCAGTAAGTTTTGCCCTTATATGTGAACAGTATATGCATATGTGAGTAAATAAAAAAACGTTTACGACTATTCACATGGGAAGTTTCTTCCGTAAAACCTTTGCATTTTCAATTTCCAGTTTCCATCACTCAAAAACTGATCCAATGGCAGTTCGAGATGACGCGGCAGTCACTGATATATTTTGCAAACACAATCAAGTGGTAAAATGAGCAGACAATGGGTATGAGTGTACAATTGAATGCAGAGAGAAGCAGGGAGGGGAAAAGGAGAGTGGAAAAGAAAGAATCGGGAGTGGTGTAAACCGTTCGGTGTTTGTTTTGGTCTTTTATGACCCACTTAAAGGTAGGCTCCAACTAACGCAGGTGAAACAGGAAGATTGCCTTTGAGTATATCGTGCACTGGTTGATTAAAGGTTCTATATTTGAAATTTAAAACAGCTTTTGGCCCATGCCAATCTAATTCTGAAGTTGCGGAAATTGTGGCAAGCTTTTGTTGCAACTGATTTAAGCTTGCTGATTGGGTTGTTTTGTTGTTGTGAGCCATTCACACAAACTCACTGACACTCACCCACACACACTATTACACTCACGCGTCCTTAGCGTTTAACACAACTGAGAATTCTGAAAGTCGATTCGGCTTGGGTTGTCCAAATGTCTGAGTATTAGGGCCATTTGTGGCAGGGCAAACTCTAAGTGAGTTGTGGCCAAGCGTTGAGTGTTAGCTTAGAAAATCATATACATATACAAAAACGTATGGATAAATCTATTTACAGTATGTATGTGTAACACTTTTCTTCTTTAGCCAATCACTTGACTTAACCACGTAACCGTTCGGGATTTAAAGCTTCTTAAGATCTGAGCTACCAAAATTGTTGGTTAGGTTTTAGATAATCATCCCGGTGATAAAATACATTGATTCATCAGTCGGTGACAAACTAAAAGGTAGAAATACGATTAAACGACAACTTTTTAAAATGCATATAATTATGAACATAATGAATACCTGTAATGGTACAGTCTAATATTGCTGTATTAGCACAACTGATATTGACTTCTTTTATACCTTCCCTTTCGATATGTTCCCTGTTGACCCCTGTGAACTTACGAGTGATCACATTTTATCACAAGATATATCGTTCTTGAGATCCATGAGATTCCTAAAATCAAGCAAGGAGTGGAAATGAACGAATATATAAATACAAATTATTTTCAAATTAATTATTACTCTATCAATATTTAAATGTCTAGTTTTAGTATAAGGTTCTTATACAATGGCTGCTCTTAATGTTTGGTAAATCAAAAAAAATAAAATCATGCAGATTGTTCAGTAGGTAACAGCTAAATAGTAGACTTAACTCATTTTACGCTTAATTAGTGAAATTTTACTTTGGTATGCAGTTAAATAAATCTTCTACTTAGTCTTCTCAAACGGTATTAAAGTTGTAATCAGTAATCAAAGGACTACGGTGGTTTATATTTAACTAACGTACCTCCGGGTAGTAACTACCTACTTGCACCTTAATTAGTAAAACCCGCAGATGAATATAAATTGTGAAGTTCTATTTATAACAAGCACATAAAAAGCCATTTTATTTAGCTTAAATTAATTAATTAGACCGTGGAATGAATACACAAAGAGACAATTTGTTATAACGCACTAAATAGACAGATGGTCATCGCTGAAACCACGAGTTGGCTTAAATGACTTTAAGGCCATAATGATTTTAAGTGTTTGCTTGTACAAATAAATATAAAATCTATGTGATTTTGTCCATAATTATTTTTTTTTTTACAATTGTTTGTTCCAATTGTGAATACACTAAAATAAATAAATTAAACTTCGGGTCAATAGTAATTAATTATATGAAAATTGCGCTAGTTTTTGATTTCGGCATATTTATGTTGCACCACTTTTTGCCATTCGAAAATTTGCATAAATGAAATGTAAACAACACGAGAATTGTGCATTATAAATTCAGCAGAATTTTCCACACTTTAAAGTGGGAGTAGACATGGAAGTGGGACTAGAGGGCGTGTCACAGATGTGTATGTTAATTCGAGTATGTATGAAAGTATGCGTAAATGTTTATACATACGTATGTAAGCCTATTTTGGGTCGTAGGGGTTATTCATATACATACGTACATTTCATATACATATGTTTTTGTATTTATTGCCGCCTCTTGCCGGCCGCATAAACAGCGACCAAATTTGTAGTTGTCACTTTTTCGTTGGGTCATGATATATTGGCTTAAAGCAAAGACAACAACAATTGTCTGCAAATAAACATTACACAGAGCAACACAGTAGAGAACCAAGTTGCCAATTACCAGTTGCCAATTGACACTAGCCAGCAGTAAATCAGAAAATAAATTATGTGTTTTGCTAACAGCACATTGAGCACTCAACAGCCTGAGGCATTGGTCAACTTCTCTCTCTCTCTTTCTTTTATGACAAAATTCTTGAAACCAGTTAAAACTCCAAAGTTCAGCAACTGCTAACACACTTAAGTTTACTAGAAGTTATATATTTCTGTTTTATATCATTGTTTTTATACTCTCTGCAAGAGTATATTGGGTTTGTGAAAATGTATGTAACAGGCAGAAGGAGGCGTGGCAGACCCCATAAAGTATATATATTCTTGATCAGCATCACAAGCCGAGTCGATATAGCCATGTCCGTCTGTCCGTCTGTCTGTCCGTCTGTCTGTCTGTCTGTCTGTCTGTCTGTCCGTATGAACAAACAGATTTCAGAGATGGTAAGAGCTACAAGTTCGAGCTTGGTCTCAATCGATCACAAATTTAGTCAGTCAATACAAGAATCTTTTTTTTTTTCGATGCCACGCCCCATTCGCCCACAATGATGAAAAAACTAGACACACCTCGGAAAAAATTGGTGTTTTGGGCGAATATCTCAATAACTATTCCACCTAGGATCACTAATTTTGGTATGGATGTTCCTAGCGACATCCTAAATGCATTGACATTTAAAATTTTGGACTGCCACGCCCCTTTTTACCACGATTAATAAAAATTGTCCTCAAATTTCGTTCCGTTTTTTTGGCTTTTGTTTATATAGTACAGTATTGTAATTTATAATTCGTGTGGAGACTAACTTTATCAAACTATCCTGAAAGGCGCATTGAAATCGCACTATAAACAAGAAAACTAGAAGCTTTACAATATTGATAACTGAATGCAATATCTTGTATGAGTGCAAGCGAGACAGAAACATACAAGCACTTGAGCGGCAGCGCTCAATGTATGAGTGCAAGCGAGACAGAAACATACAAGCACATGTTCGAATGTTTTCGCTGCCTGCGTGGCGGCAGCGCTACCCGCAGTCGCTGTCCGCGCTGAATACACACATACATACATACATGTATATGCATCATATATTGTCATTCGTGTGTGTATTCGCATACAGACAAACATCTGTATGTTTGATTAAGCTTAGACTGTTTTTGTTTCAAAGTGTTTAATGCAAGTACTACACAATGTAATATCTCTAGACCGATTTTAATAATTTAATCGGGAAAAAAGGCAGAGAGTATTTTACGGTCGGGCTTGCTCGACTGTACTTTCCTTACTTGTTAATGATGAAAACATATAATTTCCATAGGTCGTTTTGAAGAGTTTGTACTCTTTCTATGATGTTCTAGCGATATATAATTTATTTTTTTTAATAACTGCTCTACGATTTTCATAATAACAATTTCGGATTAATCAGAATATCTTTAATATTAATAAATATATTTAATAAATGAAGTTAAAAAAATTCAAAAATTCATGGGTTAGTCCGCTGAACTATTTATTTTTTTTTCGTATTTATAGTTAAATAAAACTAGAAAATTTTATTAATTAACTTGTAAGTTAGATATTTTTTTAATAAAATTCTAGCACCACTACTTAAATGATGGGAAAATTATTTAAATTTTTAAATCCCATGGAAAAAATATCTGGATTTAATAGAGTCTTTAAAATAATGGTAATAATAACAATAATATTTTCTACTACAGTTTTTTTACTCAGAATCAATTTGGTGGGTGTTATTGACGCATCATTTGAGTATATAGCAAGCATGGTTCAAATTGTTAATAGTGAAATTTTAATTGCAAAAATGGTGCATTACGGAAATTTACAAGAAAATAATCATAAATAAAAAACATTTTTGTTTACAGTAAATTTAATTGCAATCTATATTTGAAAGTGTCAATCCTCAATGTGGATTAAAGTGAAATATTTACGATTTTAACAATTCCACTTAAAAAATCAATTTGGCTCAGAAGCGGTGTGGGATAGGACTTAAAAAATTTTAAAAAAATCCAAAGGAGATGTGAGCAAAAATGAATAAAATTAATAAAATATAAGCGAACAGACTTTTCACTTTGAATTGATGCTGCCCGCAGGAAATGTGTGACCAGAATGGTGCTGCTGCCCCACCCCTGCCTCTCCTACCAGCAGCTGCAATCGATGTTGTCATGTTTATTTTAAATGCCGCACTTAAAAATAAAAGAAGTTAAAACACAGTTGTTGTTGACATTACACTGCTCTCTGCTCAATCATCGTTATCTTTTTGCATTGGCTGTTTTGCATTGAACTCGAGTTTCCAACTCCAGCCGAATCCCGTTCCCAATCTTAATTCCACTTTCACAAACCCGGAGCTGCACCCGTACCCGCACCATGGATACAATTAGCCGTTAACCTAATTACATTGGACGCCGCCAGGTTAATGATGCCTACTTGCCTCGATAAGTCCCATCTCTGCTCATTCCCATCCACATACCCATTCCGAATCGCATTATTTCGTTTTTTCCAACCCGCTTTCATGGCATGTATTTATGGCCTTATGAATGGTATTCTCATTACAGTAAGCCCGTTGAGAAAACATTGGAAAGCGTTGGCTATTAGCTCACTCAAATGACATACACACACACTTTTTCCTTATTTTGCATCAGTTTCAGATTTCCTTTCTTGTTTCTCTTTTCCTTTTTTTGATTTTTTTAATTTTGGGTCAACAATGCCAGAAGACCGCATACAGAAAGCAAAAGCGTTTAAATTAAATGAAAATTACACAATTAAAATTCTGACGAATAAAGCAGTCTGCAAGCAGCAATACGGCCATAATCGGTATAATCACTTGATATATGAGAGTATATTATTAACAATTAAAATAAAAACTGTTGTTGAGTTGGCAAGGACGAATTCGCAATTCCGGATTAATTGATAAAGATTCATGTTGACCAGATAATAGCACAGAACACGATAAGTAAATATTTAAAAATTTAAGAATGAATTAATTTTGCATCATCAGGTAAATATGAATTAAATGTCGGCAGCACCAGCTTAAAAATATTTGAATTTTTTATAAATGTTATTCGTCTTGTTGAAAGAAAGTTGTATTCTATTAGTATTTTAATTATGTTTCTATGATAAAACTCGATTTGATATACATACCTCGAAAAAATTTGTGTTTTAGGCGAATATCTCAGTAACTATAGCACTTAGGAGCACAAATTTTGGTATACAGGTTCTTGGAGACAGCCTTAGTATAATGTCATTCAAAATTTTTAGCTGCCATGCCCCCTTTTCTCGTAAGAACTAAAAAACTTTCCAACTTCAATGCCGTTTTTAAGGCATTAAATCAAATAGAACAGTGTTGTAATTTAACTTTCACCTGAAAGTGGCATCAAAATCCTATGTCAAACAAGAAATTTATCACGGTTCTAAGTTTATGTTATTTTACTGCAAAATCACTGCATGCGCGCAATACATATGCTCGAACGTTTTCTCCACCTGCTTTGGCGGCAGCGCTGCCCGGAGCCGCTGTCCGCGCCGACCAATGCTACACATACACACATATATATGAGCACACATACATATATGTAAATAATCGGAAGAATGACAGAAGAGTGGTGTGGTGCAACTGGTAGAGTTGCAGCGCAATATGGAACCCTCGTATGTATCGCGGGTTCGAATGCAATGACAATGACAATGACAATTGTTAATTTATTTATTTTTTAATTTTAACTCAAAATGTATATAATTTTAATTTTTTTTTAAATTTCATTTTAAAATTTTAATTTAAATAAAATGGGCACTACTATGGTCTTCTATAGTCGGCTCGCTCGACTGTAGCCTGTCTTACTTCTTTATTTACATTTTTTCTTTTTATTGCATCATCCACTTTATGATGCAGTTATAGCTGTGTATAGTTTTAGTCTACATTTTCAGTTACTGTTTATGGTCTCGGACAATTTTTGTGGTTACTTGACCTACAGAGGACAGATTACGTGATTTGTGAGACAGAAACGTCAACTCTGACGTCATCACCAAAATCTGCGAGCATGAAAAGGAAGAAGAGAAGAACTTTGAATATTTCAAAGAACATGAAAATTTAAATCACGTCACTTAGCGAGCGGTAACACAAAAGGCCCAACAAAAGGCCCTGTCCCTGTCCCTGTCTCATCCGGATCCGGGTCCGGACATAATGGGGCGACATGTACTAAATAGTTTGGCCTGGGCTTGCCTTTTGTGTGTCTGTGTGTGTTTGTGGGTCCATGTTTGTGTCTGTGCGGGTATCAAAGCATCTCGTTCTCTTTGCTTCTCTGTAGGTGTGTGAGTTTGTTAAGCCGCTTTTGAGTCAGGCACTCAGCTACTCACATGCACAAGTGTGTGCGAGTGTGTGTGTGTGTGTGTGTGTGTGCCGCTTGTCATGTTGCTTACGCTTTTGAGCTGCCGCCTGCGGTTGACAGGTCACGTTAGGCACGTTGGGCGCCATACACGGGAATTAGGTGCAACACAGAAATATACTACAGTTGAATCCGTAAGATACTTTACTCGCCTGAACAATCACAACGTTTGCATGCAATTAAAGTTGCAGGCGTTTATTGTTTCACTCGAATATGTGCAATGCTCTCATAAAATTTGTAAATCTCTCTCAAAAAAAATAGTCAGTACTTGTAACACTTGTAAAATAAATTTAACAGTTTTTCATTTATGTAATTCTACTTTAAAAACAATAGCTCAGTGTCTTTTTATCTTGTCATGTAATATCCCTTCCACTAGTATACTTAAATTTAAAAATAAAATATGTACCTATTATTATTTTAATTACCAGTTTTGCTACACGACATGCTTATAATAT
Organism: Drosophila acutilabella; assembly: GCA_035046005.1. Taxonomy (NCBI): domain Eukaryota; kingdom Metazoa; phylum Arthropoda; class Insecta; order Diptera; family Drosophilidae; genus Drosophila; species Drosophila acutilabella. Next base: position 2,001,151 of record JAWNOK010000026.1, on the reverse strand, counting down.
TCAAGCAGTGTTTCCTACCTAATTTTTTAATTTAATATGATTGTAAATGGAATTCAATGACATAACATATTCTTGGGTTGTTTTCAGAAAAAAAAATGGGATTTCGACCGTCAACTCCACGAATAACGCATACTTAAATTTGAATATTACAATTGGAATTATTATTTTCAAAACTAAATAAAAAAATGTAAACACAATAAAATACAACCAAAACATACATTTTATAGTATATCTAATTAAATATTTAATTTTGTAGATACAGATAATATAATTAAAGCTTGTTTTAAATATTTCAAAATAATTGACAAGCTTTGCGACTATTATGTTGCAGAGCAAAATTGGTGATAGAATCCCAAGCCCAAAGAAAAGTTAGGAATTGAAATATCAGATACAAAATAGGAACAGTGATAAGTTTACTATAATTTAATGTATTAAGTACAAATTAATCAATTTCTGGAAAACCAGGAAGAGTTATCAACTTGATGACTTTTGGAAAATAACATTTCGGTAATAAATCGTGTTTATGAATTAAAACCAGTGCATAGACCAAATTTTGGATACTTCATGTGAGGGAAGAGAGGCGAAGAGCAGGTCAGTAGAGTGAAATAGACTCCCCATCAACTCAGTTTCGACTCATTTATCCCCGCTCTCTTTTGTTTCCACTTTTCGAAGTAAAATCCGTTTAGCAGCCCAACTTTATCTTTTAGTACAGATTTTCAATAGCACTCGCTATGTGGCACTCTGTGGCACAAGAGCGATAAGAATAACAGCAGATGCACCACGCTGCATGCACAAAACTTTTGTTTATTTCACTAGCCTTTATTACCTCTTTTTTGCAACGATTGCATAATATAGTGTACATATAAATAGTTTTTGGCCCTGTACTTTAAATGTATAACGACTCAGTTACCTTTTGGAAAGATATTGGTGACTTAGATAAGCCACCAGTCGAAAAACAAAAGACATTTGTTCCTCTATAAATAAAACTATTCATCCAAAAAGCTTAACCTTTTAATTCGTATCTTAAGTAAACCCTTTTTTTTTTATCAAATTTCTGGGATTAGTCTGTTAATAGTTTTTTGATAATTGAATTACCTGGACCAAAACTAGACTATTTATATATTTTTTTTTGTTTACATCATGTTTTTAGTTTCCTATTGGACTAAGCGTTTGATTAGTATGATAAACTCTAAAATAATTCAAATATTTATTGTGCTTGGTACTTTTAAATACGGGGTCTTTTTTAGTCGACTCGCTAGCTTGATGCTTTCCAAACCATTTTTATTTACTATTCTTGCAGCTGTCGTGAGTTTTGGCTTAAGCAGTATTCAGCATTCACCATTCGCCAGTCTCCATTCTTCCCTCTCTTTTTGTCATTCGCCATATCGCGGCAACGTGCTACTGAAATAATTAAGTTGCCAATTCAGAGTTTAGTTCAGACACAAAGTCTACAGCTGACACTACAGCATGTGGCACGGAGACTGAGAGACACACAGGCTTACTGTTTAGTGGCATAGGTTTTCCATTAGACGAATTCGCACAGGCTTCTCACTCATATAGCTGGCCATGAATTTAAAGTTTTGAAAACTTTCATTTTCCGATTAAAATTCTGTGAATATTTATCAACTGCATTCAATTCAGAAGGTGAGCTCCCAATAGCTTTATATTTTTAACACAAATACTTTTAACCTGGCGAATGCACTCACACACACACACATATATATAGACATGGACAGAACACTCTGATAGCTTTATGATCGATGAGTTTATAGTTTATTCACTCATTCATATTGTACTATCCTTGATGTGCAATCATCGTTTATATTAGTTTATTCGGGCTGATTGCTTTCAGCGTGATGAGCCAATTGATAGGCTATTATCAGTTTGCAGTTGTTATTTTTGTACTCCTTGTGTCTTCTTTAGAATCAAACGGTGTGAAAAATGCCAACTTTCCTCTGGTATCGGCCAGAATTAAAATTGCATTGTCCGACATGCTCAAAAACTAGATTCTTTAGTTTTACTAAAATTTGTTATCACTTTTATTCTTTAGTTGTTAATACTTTTTTGTTTCGCCTGCTTTCAGTAAAATAAAAAGTTTTGTAGGAGAGATGCTTTCGTTTAATTGAACCAGCCTTGCTCTAACTATTTAAACTTCAAAGTACTTAAGCACATTGGAGGGAAGGAAACACAGATTGATTTAACTGATTTATATTTATTAATTTTTATATCATGATTAAAAGTCGTAATCGAAAAGAGAATAATGGGTGAAATGTGCGTAACAGGCAAAGAAGTCGTGGCCGATCATATAAAGCACATAATTATATTCTTGATGAGCATAACTATAACAGCTAGAGACACAAAATTTGCAATGAAAGTCTGTCTATGTTTACGTTGAACATGTTTGTTCATTGAGAGAGTGAATAACAAGTACGGAGTCTTTTACAGGTAGCGATTTTACAAATTTGTTTTACAATCTGTTGCAGTCATATCGTCAGTAAAGTTTCAGAAATTATAATTTACTTATGTATATAATGTTAAGAGTTATTTAATTAACAAAATTCATTTATAATTTTATGAACACTATACATAAAGAACGAATTTAAAAAAAAAGAATCTTTAGATAATATATAAATTCAATTATAAATTTTATAAATATTAAATTACGTTAGTAAGTCGTTCTTCTAGTGATCTATTGCCAATGGCCTTAAGCGGTTTAATAGGCACCAAGTTATAGCCGTGGATTAAAGAGACATGCTGAGAGTCAGTGGTTTTCGGGTCTTGCTTTGATTTTGTAGAACACTAAGAACATTCAAGCAGTTCGAGCGTGAAACGTATAAACTCTTGCCTACATGCCGAAAATACATACTGATACGTAATACGTATACGCACCGATGGCGCCCACAACCGCGACATGTCGATGCATTTTGGAAAGCTTTGTTTGCAGTGCAGCTGAAATTGCAACATAGTTTTTGCTATTGTGGCTGTCGTGAAACAAATGAAGTTTAAGGAATAGGAACGTTTTAGTTATTTTGCTTAAGCTGCACATTTTCTTGTACTTTCTTTCAAAGCCTGTAGGTATTTAAAATTGGTTGACTAATTTAAATAATTTTAAACAGATTTTAATATCTATGTAAAATGTTTCAATAGCGTATTGTAATAAAAATAAGTGCTTTTATTTGTTGTTGCACTTTTTCGACTGTTTGCTGCAATTGTTCAAATGCTTTGGGGCATACAAAGGCGACATTACGAGCAATTTGGCCAATGCAAACAAAGGAAAAGTAAACAGAGACAGATACATGAGAGTAATCGAAAAAAAGAGAATGTCACGTCATTCTGTGTGCAGTTTGCCAGTTGAACTACAAAGAAACGAATACAGAATCAATCGATAGTTGGAAACCGAACGTAAGCAGAGGCAAAGAATAGAAAAGGGGATAGCTGGGGATTGGCACCGGCAGTCGAGCAGACATTTTTATGCTTGACTGAAGCTTGAAGCGTAAAAGCAATTTTGTCTATGCCACCTCAAGTAGCTGGAACGGGATGAGCGTGTAGGATGGGTTGGGGTGCATGCTACGCAAATTTTGTGAACGCATCACTGAATATTGCTCAGCAAACCAACCAAGACATTAAGCAGCAGCTAAAAACTTGGCCAAATGCTGGCAAAATTTCAATTTTTAACTCAATCAGCTAGAAAACTAAAAAAAATGTTCAAATCAACATTTAGGATGGTATACTCTGCGTGTACGTAATTTGCAGGCAAAAACTTTGTGTTAAGAAGTCAAGCAGTCCCTGGCGATTAGACCAAGTTTACCAGCTTCGAAACCACAACCTCACTTACACGCACACTCGCATCCGTATCAGTATCCGTATCCGTATCCGTATCCGCATCTCTGCATCCGTACGAATTATGCTATGGTTTTTATGTCTTCGTCAGCATCTGCCGCACAATGAAAGCGCATTCAACAATCGTGGATCTGTGCCAAAGTGATGTTAAAGCTGAGGTTGATGTCTTCGTCCAACTCCGAAAGCTGGAGGCTAATCATCTGTGGTTACGTCAACAGCTGACACAACTGCAACGTGTTGCAGTCAACCGACGACTTTCGCAGCAAAAGATTTTATACGAGCAACGCAACAACCTGGAGTGCAAATTACGACATTTGCAGCAGAAGCACAATCGACAGTGGGGCCTCTGATACGCTAGACACAACATGTGCAGCAAATTTTAAAATTTTGAGTTTAAGTTAACCAAAATGTTATAATTAGTCATTTAGTGAACATTGAATTATATTCAAACTAATTGAGGTCGAAACTGTAAAAAGGCATACATAGAAAATATATCAAATCTAAATTGAAAGACTGTTAAGATTTAACCTTTAAAAGCCATTTACATTCAGAATATTTTATGAATTAAAACAGAAAATAAATCACAAAAAGATGAAAATTTTAAAGAAATTTTAAAATATGTGATTATTAAAATAAAGATTGTTTTCAATTATAAACAATTTTAAATGATAAGAAATAGAAATTTTAAATTTTTCGGAGTTACTACAATAGGATATTTGGAATTACTTATCAAAATAGTTAAATTAAAAATAAATGAATAACAAATTCATTGAATTGTTCTATGATAATTGATAAGAATACCAATTGGCTTGTTAATTTTCAAAAGTTATTTGTCTTTTTATTCCCTTGGTGACGGAATATCGTTTTTGTCACAATGTATATATATGTATATATATACATTAACACCTAAATCTTGAACTTTAGGGACATCAGTTGACATTAGAACCACACATAATGTAATACAATATAAGCCAATAAATCAGACCACAGTCTAGCCACATCATGTTAACCCCAATAATGCCTGACACCCAAATGGAACAGAACAGAAAACAGACAAGAAACATCACAATTATATGTCCTTGGGCAACTATTTATAGCCTCAAGTGTGGAGAAGATAACCCATTCTCGTTGCTCTCAAAGAGCTTGAAGTGCTCGACTTTATGTTGTTGCCTTGTAGGGACTCTCGCCTGTAAATGACACCTAGCGTGTTATCATTAAATCCTCGCTGCGTACAAGGATGCCAGTGACAACACTTAAGTGGACCATAAACGCCAACAAATGCAAATGCAAATGGAATTATTGCCACTGTCAAATGCTCCACATCGTTGTCCTCCAAATCGAAAGGACTGGGACTCAGAGTCGGAGTCTGGGTCCGAAATGGGAAGAGGGCTTCCCAAAACTGTTTGCATATGCAAAAGCACAGAATGTTGATCGAGCAGAAGGGCAAACGAGTAACCGGACAACTGGTCACGACTTCGTCTCCATAGTCATAAAGGCAGTGGGCGCTGCTAACTGCATTTCAGCGATATAAATATTTATATAAATTAATCGGTTTATGGCGCACGAGTAATTGAATTCCGGTACTCGGATACTGAAATGGATCCACAGCAAACCCAAACAACATGGCTACCACCGATGATACTTTAAGTTTGTTGCAGTTACAGTTGCAGGTGCCAAACGGTGTTCTGTGATTGGACAAAGTGACTTTATTGTTTCGGCATGTTGAGTTCTATCTTTTACATATATCATTTACTTTTTGCTCTTTCCCAGAATGCTGTTTGCTAGTGACGTCAAACTTTATTTAGCTTTGGACAATGGCCGGCGGAAGTGCGAGTGCCATTGCACGATGCTATGGCACTTCCGCTCCGCTGCACGTTAATTGCAATTAAATTTGGCATTACAGACGCTTACAAACGACCCTAAAGTATGACACAACCACCAAAACACCACCTACACCACCACATCTACACCCGCGCACAACCAAGCCACCGTCACAACTGACGCACATTTCACGCTCGTTGCAGTTTTTGATGCTGTTGCTTTTCCACTTGCATAATTTAAGTTGCTTGTTTTTGGCTGCTGCTGTTGGGAGGAATATGGCTAGCCCGATAAAGTGTGAGAGAGAGAGAGAGAGAGAGAGAGAGAGAGAGAGGGATGGATGAAAGGTGTGCGCGGTGTAGTGGTAAATATTGTTGTTTTCAATTAACTGTGCGTCTAACTAAAAAGGCAAGTAAATGCATGTTTATAGTGAATTAATATGCATTTTATTTGCACGTAGTTAAAGCGAAAATATAAAGTTGTTAATGCTAAGCATCTGCATAACATAGTAATATAAATCAGCGGGGTTGGTAGAACCTTTCACTTAACACTTTTTCTGCTCAAAACCAGACTTAGTTAGAGGGTATAATAGAGTTGAGACAACGCACTGTTATTCTGACCCAATGTTGTTATTGCTGGTTGTACTTAAATTTTATTGAGTTGTTTTATGACATTAAACATTTATTTTAATGAGATAAAATAAAATCGATTACTTGATTATTGATAGCAATTTGATAACAATTAGCATACTCGATTTGTTGTTTCTCCGCCCAATTGCCCAATTGTACCATTGAGGATTGATTTATTATAGTTTATGGTCATAACTTACAAGTTTGTTTAACCACGGGCTGTGCTCTTAAATTATGTTTATATATTGCTTTCAGTTCCTAACATGCATGCCATGTGCCTCCCCTTTCCAGTGATGGACGGTTGAAAAAAAAGAACAAACTACACACACACTCAGGACGGGCATGACTTACTGCAAGACAGTTTTTAGACATGATAATGCATGTGGAAAATCATACAAATAATATTTGCAGTCACACTTATACACATGTATGTACGTGTGTATATAAACACAAGTATGATTATACTATACAGTCCATATTTGAATAAATATATTTGTGGTCGCATTGTTACACTTAAATTGTGAGCAAGTCAGCTGCAGAAGTCATAGAAAAATTAAAAATAAAACTGCAACTAGAATAACTGTAATGCAAGTCGGCAAACAAAAGATAAAATTTAGATAACAAAAACGAGTCGGTAACTGTTCCATATACTGTATACCCAGTAAAATGCTAAATATTAAAATGTGTCATTTCATCTGGTTTATTTGAACAAAAGTGGCGACGGTATTGACGATATAAAGCGATATAATAAAATCAGAATTTATTATTTATGTCAGATATTTATTATATGTGTTTCACATTAAATTTCTTTCTTTATGTATCAATTTGTCTGAAATAATTTCCTGAAAAAAACAAATAATTATTAAAAAGATCGGTTCAAGAGTATTTTCAAGTAGAGTATCTAGGAAATTTTACTTTTTTACTCATTTTTAGTTCTTTGCATATGTAAATTGCGGTCGGACGAAGTGTAAAAGCTTGACGAGACGAGAAGTAGAAAGGAGATACGAGTTCTCGGAAGACGAGTATTCTTGTCACTGTCATATAATATTCAACTGTCTTCTCTTGTACAGTTAAACAAATGACGTGGCTTAAATAGAAAGTTTGCAAAAAAATGCATCATTAAACGAGGAACTTATTAGTATAAGAAGCTGTGGCTGCACTTAGACTGTGTACTAGCTCACTGGAAAAACTTACCAAAATGGCTTGGTGATGTCGGTTGGAAATTCAATAGCCTCGATTCGATTAAAGCGTCTTTAGTTGACACTTTGTAATTGCATTACACATACTTTACGCTGCGTGTTGCTCACTCTTACTTGTAAATTGTAAATCGAAGGACGAAGGGGAGACCCGTATGGCTAAGGGGCGGGACAGTCGTGGAAACAATTGCCGCCAAAGGCAAAAGTTCATTTTAACAAGTGAGCAACTTTCAATGGGCAATTAAAAGGGCATACAAAACATGGGGACAACAGGAGAAGGATTCAAGTCTTTGGCAACTAGAAACTGGTAACGTTGTTGGAGAGACGCTGCAACAGAATGTTGCAAGATTGCTGTGGCGTAGGGAGGTCGTGAAGTGGTGAAGTGGGACTGCAGTTTCACTCCAAAAGTCACAGGAAATGTTAACAAAGTGTACTGCGCAGATTTTCCAAAGTTTTTGGCCGAAAGGCAATTAAAGTTTTGCCCTCTGGTAACAACGACAGCAATAACAAAACAACAACACCAACAACACTGGAAATGGGGTTTGACAACAGAGTGTTTTTTGTGGTGGGCGTGGTTACTAAAGTACAAGTTACAGACATTTCAGTTGGAGTAGCTGAGAAGTTCCGGTATTTAAAATATACAAGATAAACAACCAAAAGTGTTGGAATTTCATTTTCTGATGCAATCAGTTAAAAAGTAATTATTTAAAAGACGAGCGAGTGATAACGAAAGGGGAAGGATTTAACAGAACGTTATGTGTTTAATGATAGAAACAATAGAAAGCAAATCGAATTAATCCGAATAAAAAATATATGATATATAGTTAAACTACAGTATATCTTTTGGAAACGATTTCACTTTTAATTTATACTGTAAATTGAAATAAATATTTAAACTAAAAAAATACGTTTTATTTATTTACTTATTTTTTTTTCCTTTTTTTAGAGCTCACAGTTATTTTGCATTGTAATTAGGTGAGTTCGATTCATTACCCATTTAGCAGAAACAGCCATTAATGCAATTATTATGCACCCAAAATTGTATTACGTGGGTCTAAAGCATTGGAGATGTCTGAATTTGGCAATCCGTGCATTTCCGGCAACTGCCATCTCGAGTTGAGTTATATTGATTTCAATGAAGTTTTGGGTGTCGTTAATTAAGTTTGTCTTGCTCTACACAAAGATCAGATGCAATTTGTAACCCTTAGTTTTCAGCCACACACACTGCTCAATTTGATTGGCATCAAACACATTAATGAGCGTCAACGTGTTAATATCACGTTTTCCGGCAAGCGGCAACATTTCAAAATAATATCAAGAAATTTATGGCAGCACAATAATTAATATTCAGTCAGATGCGGACAAATGAGGTCTAAGAAGACAGTTGGGATAATAACGGAAATTTAAATGCCAAGTCGTTGGATATGATGATGACACGTGTAGGATATAATATCCATTAAGAAATGCGCTCGTTTATTTCCATATGACGAGTAGATATAATAGACATTGTTGAAATTCCAAAGCAAACACACGTTACCCATACGCCATGTGTTCGTGCAGCTGCATTCACCTATCTCTCTCGTTTTCTCTTGTTATATGTCTTATTATCTACTTTATTCTCCCTTTGCTTTCCTGAAGGTGCGTTAACACCGTTATACAGGCATCACGGGGCTTTTCACATCTTTCACGTTTCGAGACGCTTCACAAAGTGTTAGAATCTCTTCGGTCCTTTTCACCTTCGTTCTCTTTCACACTCATTAGCACTTGCTTTCTCTATCTATCTCTGACGCTCTTTCTACCTCACCTTATTCCCTTCATAGCTCCTGAAACATTGTCGCTGTCACTTCATGTGGCACGTAATGACATGCGGCTGCCAATGTTGCGGACGCATGCATACACATCCTTCACCATCAACCTACAACCTGCAAGTTGCAACCTTCAACCTGCAACGTGTAACCGAGAATCCGCTGCCATCACTTCCCTTATAATTTATGTATAAAACTAGCTCCTCCAAAATACCACAAATCTTGCAACGCTTCGTTGCACCCTCCAACCGTAACAATACCCCCAGCAGCCATTTCAGCAACATCTTCAATTTTGGCCATGTCCTGGGACCTTTTGTTCAATAAGTTGTTAAAGTAGTCGTCTCTATTGCTTCGTGCCTGCGATTGTTGAAGCGGTCCAATTTTTGATTTAATGTTTTCGAAAGGACTAAAGACTTGTCAATGATTTTTAAAGCTCTTAACCTTTTACTGGTCAGTTATACATGATTGTAAATTGGACTTTATATTTATCTGGAATTAAATTAGAAACATAGCCAGCACGCGAACTGGAAACTGTATTACAGATTAAGCATATGAGCTCTTAATGCTTTGTGCAGTTTATGATGTCAGCATAAAAGCGTTTATTACCGTTTACTTATGCGTTTTTTAAAATATTGATTCTTTTACGTTACATAAACATAAACGACATGATTACAGATTCATGTAAAATTGTTAATTTAATATGATTTCAGCAGATGACTGGATATTATATGAATATATTTATATAAGTGTAGATAAGACTTTTTACTTAAACTAATCAAATTTACAAACAATATGCGGCGCTTGTTTGGAATTGCGATCAAAATTCAGGAATTTCATCATCAGTAAGACCTTAAATGAAGAAAAATTGTAGCAACGATACTGATATGAATTCTTGTGCTATTTTACCATTTACTCCAAGCTGGAGCTATATCTCAAGGGCAGTAGATGGCTCCACAGTATGTGTAACTGAGTCTGCCACAATTAGATACTGGAAATAGGGAGTCTTTGATGCTTGAATAGGAATCTCAAACTGTTGTGGAAAGTCCGTTGAATTTGGCCACTTGGCCAACGCCAGCTCCATGCTCCAGCGTTGGGCCAGGTCCTTGTAGTATCCCTTGCGCAAGGCATCTACCTGCTCCAATTTGGCTAAGTGGCCCAGACTTTGGTCGTGATAGGTGGTTACATCTATAGCTCGCATTAGAAGCGCGCTGGTTAGGAGAGTCCACTTGCTGTCCGGTTCATACTCAAGCAGATCCAGGCAGGACTTTAGCTGCGATTCCAACTCTGTGAGCAACTCTTTGCTGCAACTACTAGCTGTCACAGGTGGTGCAAAATAAAAGATGCTTTTATCACTAGGATGTGTCGCGAGTTTGAAGGAGTTTTCTCCTACTTTCAAAGCATATTCTTCGCTTGGTTTTATATCCACATTTTGGACACATTCCCAACGTGTATTTTCTAGGTCAACACGTGTCCATGAGTTAAGCTGCCACACTTGCTTGTCGTTATGCATCTGTATTGTTATTTTTTCCAACTCGGGACAAGGTCTCCTCAGAGCCAGTTGAGCTCTATTCGGCCAAATACGAAAGGCGGCAACAGTAGCTGGCTGGTCCAACTGGGCTCCGCTGCCCAGAAGCCAGCGCTGATAAAACCAGGCACTGCTATCGTTGGGATCAGTAAAGGCCGCTGTCAACACCATTTCCAGTTCCTGCTGTAGTTTGTGCTCACTCATGGGTCGATCATGCTGCTCGTTGGGGTATAGGAGTGGCAACAAGAGACTTCGATGGTGCCAGCTCGAATAGTTCGAAAAGTTTACTTTGATTTTGTCCGTGCAGAAGTCTAGCTCCTGCTCGGGAGGCACAGCAGCCTTGGCGCTTACATAACGTCTGTAGTCCCAGGTATGGAAATTGCGTTCATCGTACTTTAAGTACTTGTTGCACAGTTGCACCTCTCGCTGCCAATCAGCTTGCGGATTCTGTTCCAAGGTCCAACAGCGATGGTGCCAACTGTTATATGATTTCGGATTGACCATCAGACACTGTTCTGTGAGATCCAACTCGGTGGAATAGATGCCTTGAAGCACTGTTAATGCATGGTCCACTTTGGACTTGACCTCACCGACTTGCTTATCTCCATCACCTTTGTCACCTTCCACATCCTGTTCTCCAAGAGCCTCACTCGGTTGCTTTTCCAATTCGTTTTCCTTTTCCAGCTGAGCAATCTTTGTAAGTACGCATTCTCGCCTTATGTTCCAAAGAGTACTAATGTCTGGATTACGCTGCAGAATTTGTACTGTCAGGCTAAGAAGTTCGTCATCGAGTTCTCCAGCGCTGCGTTTCTTTTGAATGCGTGACATGGCGGCCCGATACGCCCGCATCTTGAGCACTTGCTCCTTCTTTTTACGCTCACGTTCCTCCTCCGTAGTGCGGACCTTGACACGACCATGCATTTTGTCTTACTTTAAATATTCTTCTTTCAATACGAAATAGCAAGAATGAGTAACTTGTTCGCTTTGCTGAACAGCTGTTATCGTGCCAGCAACATACAGCAGAAATGTTTTTAACATCATGTAGCTGAGACCAGCTGTTTTTTAACATTCTGGAAGAACTAAAATGTTAAGAAGTGATATAGCAGTCAGCTAATTTTGTTGAGTTATTTGTTAAAGTAACACTCACAAGCTACGCGCTATAAGTTAAGAACTGATTGTGAGCAGTAGATGGCTCTTTAGGCTCGTTCGTTAAAAACTGGTTGTGAGCAGAAGATGGCTCTTTAAGCACGTTCGTTTTTTCACACGTTTTAAAATATAATACTATAATAAGAAATTACTCAATAAATCAAGATGTTATTATGCTGATTTGAATATTAATACACAGATAACAAATTTATTTTGCCTAAATTGGCTGAAGAGAATTTCTAAAATGACTGATTTTTACGAGTCATTAATCTATTTGTAGGTAATTATCACAAAACTTTTGTCCATTTACATTATAACTATTGAGCTTCTTTGTATGAACTTTTATATGAAGTTTAATGTGAGACGTTGTTAGAAGTCCAAAGTTTAATTTTTCTTGTCAGACTTCAGATCAATGCATCAATTTCTTCAATTTAATCACGAAAACTTCAAATAACTGGTCATAAAATTTAATTAGGAAAGCATTTCCCGCGGGGCGGTCGACGTACCAATCGAACTTTATTGTTTTATTGCTGCGAAGCAATAAAAAAAAATAGGAAAAAAGTCGCAATGACAGCCATAAACGATGGCTGCTACAAGACAAAGGACGAGAAATCAACGAAGCAACTTGAATTCGTCAGGGGAGTTATTTAACTCGAGGCATCATCGGCAGGAGCATCAGATACAGCAGCAGGATATTCGGGAAGAAGAGGAGAAGAAGGACGAGGCAGCAGGTGCGAATGAAGGACACGAATGCCAGCAACGCCGCCGTCTTCTCAAATTGGGAACGGGAAAATCAATCGTGCAGCAAAATCAAAGAGGATATTTTCGTATATAAAATGTTTTATTTTTTTCTTTTTATCGAGCCTTCTTTCATTTTATATTTTTAACAGCACATTTTAGTGCGACGCGTTGAATTGTAGGCGTGGCAGCCATCGTCCCTCACACCCGCGGCAAGAAATAACTCAATGGCCCCTGGGCGCGTTTATCAAAGGCAGCTCCCGAGGGTTGCTCACTGAGCAACGGCAACAACAACAACGACAACAATAACGGCCACACCGTGTCGTTACCGTTAGTTGCTATACACGCTATTCTTGTTTCTGTTGTTGTTGTTGTTGTCACCGTCTAATGTGATACGCATCAATTTATGAAATTTGAAATATTATGACTGATTTTGCAGCTTTCCCAGCGTATGTGTGTGTGTGTGTTTGCGACTGTGTGTGTTAGTGACTGTGTGTGTTTCTGACTGTGTGTGTTTGTTGCCGTGTTAATCTTGGTAACAGGTCGCAGAAAACAGACGAGGACAAAAGAACTTCGGGGGTGAGGCTGCACACGCATTGTTAGAATTACAACAATTCTGTCGCAATCGCAGTCACAGTCGGCGTCTTAGTCGTAGCCGCAGCTTAGCTGCAAATTGTCCACAAAAGCAGAACTCGTATATCACATAACGTGACCCGTTATGGCACAGAGGCAGAGACAGTAACTTCGACGTAGACTCGATTTCGCATTGGTAATTGGAGTAACAAAATCCATAAAAATGAAATGAAGCGAGATTTATATTTTTGTGACACACACACATATACCCACACACGTACGATACGGGTATTTTAAAGTGAAGGTTGGTCAGGGGTGGACAACGGCCTATGGGCAGAGGAAAGCGGGTAACGCTCAGGAAAGGAAGGCTTAGGGGTACTACTAATGCCACTGAAGGTTTATTTGGCTTGATCTCAGTGACACTGACAGTGACAGTGACAGTGACAGTGATATCAAACCAGACAAATGATAAAAAACGATGGTTAAAACATTCGAATATTCAAGTTGAAGTTGGGAAAGTTGTGCAATTAAATGCATAAATGAATAAATTGAACATCGTAATCGTTTTTATTGAAAATGGATTAAAACTTTAGATAAGTAAATTCCAAGGTCAAAAAGGAACTAGAGCTTCATAAATTTTCAAACTTAATCTCGTCTACTAAAAAAATCAAATGAAACTCGTGGAAACCTTTAATACTTTAATGCATTTATGTGTTTTCTATATTTATGTTTTTGTATTTTAATATCAACATTAGACATTAATTTGAACATATTTTATTATAATGTTCTTTTATGTTCTTTTTAATGCAGAATTTGTCAATTTTTTTATGGTTCAACTGCTAAAAACTTTTCAAAGAAAAAAAAAGTTAAGAATAATTTTGTTATTTATGTACACACCCTTGTACAGTAGAAACTCTTTGCAAAGAACTTCGCTAATATTGTATGGTAACCCATCCATCCAAAAATTCCTTAAGAAAAAAATTTTAGGCTTTAAGTACACATTATAATATAAATGGTTAAGAAGATTCTAACTGACTTAGCTGACACATTTTGATGTTTTACTAAGAAATTCATTACAGAGAAATAAAAAGAAAAGAAAATAAAAGCTGTAGCTGAGTTCGCGAGTTCATAAAAACTTTTATGATTCACTCAACGCAGTTTTCATAGTGACATTTGAGGTGTTTAGTCTCTGTGGCTGGCAGTTGGTTGGCCCTCAACAACGTGACATATCCTTCCATATGGCCATCTTTCGAGTAAGTTGTTTTGTCATCAGGCAGGTAACCCAAGACGTGAGACGAGAAAAAGACAGGAATTGGCAAAGAGAAAGGAAATGTGAGTGAGAGGAGATTTTCAGCATAGTTTGTCTATTTGGATGGCAACCCAGCAAGTGCCCGAGATTTTCCGACAGCACACATCAACAGCATTTGCTACTCTGAAAATTGACACCAAAGGCCCACGCAGCTGTGGGACAATTTAACGATTCAAATGCCAACACAGTTGCCACCTATCTTTACACTGATAAAAACTGACTAGATTCTTAAATCACGGACACGCACAAGCTTTTACATTATATTGAAAATATCTTTAACTTTAGAATAATTTTAGACTACGTGTTGGAATTGTTTAAATAATAAAGAATAGCTACTCATTAAGGCTGGAAAGTATTCTAAAAGACGAAAACAAAGTAAGTTATTTGGACAAGCTACAGTTAAGCTAGTCTCATACTGTAGTCGCTCTTAAAATCACAACGATTGGAAGTTTTCCTTCTTCCATGTACATCTTAGTTTTAGATTAATTGATCTTTTAGTTAACTAATGGAAGGTTTTCTATTACAATTTGGTGTTAAAAAAAGTGGCATTTAATCAAAGATGTGCTACCTAACAAATTCCTTTAAATCTTTAATGTTAATACCAACATTTATTTATCAGTGTTTACTTGACTTCTTTCTGCTGATGCTGATGCTGCTGCTGCTGCTGTTGCCAGCTCTCAGGACCTTTCCAAAGAGTGCGCAAGCAATTGACGTAAATAAGCAGCAGCCTGGGTGCTTTGCCAGCGACATTGACAACAACTACGACTACAACAACAACAATAACGACAGAAGCGACAGCAACATCGACCAGGATGACGCTGTAACCGACGATGGACCGTACCACCGCTACGAGGGGCGTGTCTTTGCTCCTGACACATATGCCATTGCCTTGGCCACAGCTTGAGCTTTCAAATTGAAAAAGTTATGCAAATCTGTTGCTGTTGTTGCTGCTGCTGCTGCTGCTGCTGCTGCTGGCGACAACATGGACAGCAAAGGACAGGAAACGAGCGCACAAGAACTGAATTAGTTTTCTGCAATTTTCCGCAGCTCATCTATGTGTTTGTGTGTGTGTGTGTGTATGTTGTGGCAAGGACGCCTGGGTGCAGGACGAGTGCCAGAAAAGTTGCTTGCGTGTAACTGTCGATTTGTGCGCGCAATTATAATAATTGCTATAAAAACAACAACAGCAGCACAACGAGTTGCTGCTGACATTCAACATGATGAGGGCTGCAAAACTGTCGAGCAAAACTGGCAATGTCCTTTACAGTTTCTATCTGTCTGCCCGTCCCATTGACAGTCCTTCCGTCCCTTCGTCCTGGTTTCATCTGTGCGTGCGTAAGCACCTCAAAATCGCATCTTTGTTTACTGACGGCATTAAAGGCTTTTCCCGGAGCACGTAGCGCGCCTAAATAAATACGAAAACGAAAACGAATCCGAGTCCGAGTTCCAAGCCCAAATCCCAATCCGAATACAATAACGAATGCCAATGAAAAGAAGCAAAGGACTTACATCGTTTGTTTTAAAACTTGTTCGCGCTTAAAAATCGCCCTCTCTTTATTTTGATCTCTTTCTCTTCGCCTTTGTATTTAGCTATCTGCTTCGCTCGCTCCTAATTACAATTTCAAACGGTTTGCTCCCTTTGGCATCCCAACAGCAACTGCCTCCTGAGTCCTGTGTCCTGTGTACCATTATTTCCATATTTTCCCCCATCTTTACGTGCTTAATGCCAATTAAGCGTTTGGCAAACGTCACCCTGCTCAAAGTACCCTTCCATGACCTTTACTCCCTTTCACTTCCATCCCATTCGCCCTCTTCGCCCTCCATTAGATTATTTAGATTTTGCTTTTCATATTTGGCATTTCATTGATTTTATTTGATATTCATTTGAAGAGTCTCCACAGCTGGACAACTGATTATTCATTCACTTGGCTTCGTAAATGGAAAATCCACTTGAACCTTTTCCAGTACTGCCTCAATCTGTGCCTAGGCTTTTCATTCATTTCCATCTACGATGTCGCTAAGGGGGATTTTCAATTTCCGTTGCATGACATCAAATAGTTGCACTTAATTAGATTTTCAACGTTGCCAAGATTTCCTTGGCTGCTCGTTGTCAGGGTTAATTTTAATTAATAAAACTCAAATATACCCTGTACAGATGGCATGTCAGCTTCCAGGCTTTCTTTCAGCCATAATGAGTGCTTCTCGATTTCTAGAGGCATATGCTGAAATACGAAACGAAGCCAGGCAAAGACTGACCACAAAAGTTGATAAAAACGAGAAGGCAAAAACAAATCCACATGTCGAGCGGACACAACTGGAAAATACCCTGCAGACAGGTACTCTCCTAAATGTACAGTTCATTTGGAATTAAGCTTTCTTATCATCTAGAGAATTTATATAAGTAGTAATACTCTTTGCAGTTAAGGAGTACAATTTAGTGCAATATATCAGTCTGATTTGTCGCGATTTGGGTCTCCAACTTATATAGACATTATGTATGTTTCTCAATCGTTAGTTCTTATACGTTTAGTATAAATTATCTAGCAAGTAGTAAATTTTATAGTACAACTTTATTAATTTTTTAAATGAAATTAATTAAAAATTTATCTTTTACTTGTGAGTCTAAGCCTTATTACCCTTTTTATTGGTGGGACTGTATAAAAAAAACCCCGATAAAATAACTTGCCGCCAGGCAAAGATCAAATATTGCCAGCTTTGAGCTCGAATCTCTGAGATACTCTCAGACCATTAAATACGTAGATCCATTGACTCTGCGGTTGGCTGCATGACTAGACGGTTGCTCGGTTGCTCGGTTGGTTGGTTGTGTTGGTTAGTCTTGGCTTATTCGCTGGTTGCTAACCACAGCAAGGGTCGCCCAGCGGCAGTCAAGTTCAAATTGAATCGCACATTGGAAGTTTTGCAACGGTAGACGGAACTTAATTCGTACATAAGTCTCCGGGTCGCGGGGTCTCGTGGCATTTTGGCCTTTGTGTTCTGCAATCTCTGTGCACAAACGCAAAACGAACGTCAAGAATAATAATATTATTATTATGAAAATTATAAATGCTTGACTTGGAGGCTCTCTTTCTCCCTTTGTCGCTCCAACTAAGCGGGCGGAGATTCCTGTTGTTCTTTTACTGTTTTCTGGTCCCCGTGTTTGCTTTGTGATAATATTGTACCCAACACGCCTCTCATTTTTATACTTCTATTTTATTTATATTTTTTAGTTATTGTACGTCACTCAGGGCAGCATTGTTGTTATTATTATTGTAGCTGTGCTGGACGACTGCCTGTCGATGATTATTATGTATGCTTAAATTCTATGCACGTTCCGGCACTGAAGCTTATCTGTATCGAATATGATTAAGTGTGCTGTGCTGCCTCACCCTAGACTGGTACTGGTACTGGTACTGGCAATGGGTCTGTGTCTGGACCTTGGTCTGGGTCTGGGTCTGGGTCTGGCTATGGCTCTGACTCTGGGTCTGATCTAAGTTGAACGTGCAACATTGAAAAGGGCAAGAACAGGCAAGCTCTTAAATAAACACACAACAAAAACTACAACAACCTCAAGAACGTCAAGAATCGGTTTTGAACTGGACTGTTAGCCAACCATTTACTTTGGCTCGAATCTAGCTCCCAGCTCTTTACGATCCACTTTCAACCCCATCCTAATCGGAAACTCATCTCCGGCGGTCCAAAGCCAAGAAATGGCATTGTAAAATGTCACTTGGCATTTGCATATTTGGTTATTTTTGTTTAATTCAAGTTTCCTTTCATTTGATTTCTGAATTGCTTACATTTGCATACGATCATAATTGAATCAATGGTTGAGCGTTTCCCTGAATAAATAACAATCCGTTAAAAAGGAATCAGAGAATACATTTTAATGAATTTTCTTTGACGATTCGATTCACAAATTCATACTTTTTTTTACATTAATTGCACATTTTACAATAATTTCAATAATTATATTATTAATATGCATTTTACGATTATAAGCGATAAATCAACTGACTTAATTAGCATATAAATTGCCCGAGCGAAACATGTTTAAATCTTTATCTTAAATGGCATATTATTGCTTACATTCAATTATTATATTACATTCTCTGAATTTATGACAAAACTGTGCATATTGCGAGATTAAAATCAAGCTGGTGATATCACAGAGCAGAAAGAAAGTGCAACGTATGTGTACAATTTATATAACGAATGACTGAAATCTTCATTAGGTCATTGAACTAAGTTCCTAAATTGTACCTTTCTACAATACTTGTGTTTAATATGCAAATATACTTCCCACTTATAAAAATAAAAAGACCTCCCAATCGACTATCATTTATTTGATTTACAACAATTGCTTTTGATATTTTCATTGTATACAAATTTTATTTAATATGCGAGCATCGCATTGAAAGAGATTTATTACTCTACTTCGCGTAAATGAGTATAAACATATCTACACGCATTTATAGAATATAAACTAAAATAAAAGCACACATGCAAATAAATGTATATAAATTTAGAATAGAGCTGCAGCTATCTGAAATATCTAGAATAATAATAATCTAGCCAGAGTAGAGTATTTAATATTCTGCTGTTTTGTTCTTAGCTCTTGTTTTTGGCTGAGTTTGCCTTTGTCGAGCACTCGAATTTGGCACTTCAGAGACGTGAACAGCGCATTTAAATTCAGTTCGTAAGTACTTAAAAGGCAGCCCTCGTCAGTGCCATGAGGAATGCTTAATACTTGAGATACTTTTTGTATTTGTTGTATTTGCATTCGTCTTTATCCATACGAATCATACTTAAGATATATACATATTCTATGCCCCATTGCCGTGCCCAGCTGAGAATCGGTTCGATGTGGGTCTCAAGTGAATGCGGCTTTGCTTTGACTTTTTCACACACACACTCGCGCACACACACATATGCGCTATGCATACAACATTTTCAAAAGGGTTTTTACTTCCATTAGGGGTTGTCGGTAGATTGCTGAGAAATGTTTGCTTGGAACAACTTAAATAAAATATATTAAATTGCTTTCAAATGACATTAATAACGCCCGCAATCCACAGTAACTGCCAACCTGTCGTTAAGCAACCAGATACCTCACCCACCCCTCCTCCATTAAAAACAAGTAAGATAAGTACGGTCGAGCACGCCCTACCGTATAATACTCTCTGTATTTTCCACCGATTATATTATTAAAATCGGTATCGAGTTATTACAATGTGTAGTACTTGCATTAAAACATGTTAAAACAAAAACAACGTAAGCATAATCACACATACATCTGTTTGTCTGTATGGGAATACACATACGAAAGCCAATATATGATGCATATACACGTATGTATGTATGTGTGTATTCAGCGCGGCCAGCGACTGCGGGCAGCGCTGCCGCCACGCAGGCAGCGAAAACATTCGAACATGTGCTTGTATGTTTCTGTCTCGCTTGCACTCATACACGATATTGCATTCAGTTATCAATATTGTAACGCTTCTAGTTTTCTTGTTTATGGTCCGATTTTAATGCACCTTTCAGGATAGTTTGATATAGTTAGTCTCCACACGAATTATAAATTAGAATACTCTACGATAAGAAGAAATGTCTTAAAAACGTATTAAAGTTTTTTAGTTCCTACCGGAAAAGGGGGCGTGGCAGCCCAAAATTTTTGATGGCATGACATTTACTCAGTCTCTAGGAACCTCCATACCAAAATTTGTGATCCTAGGTGCCATAGTTACTGAGATATTTGCCGAAAACACCGATTTTTTCCGAGGTGTGCCTGGTTTTTTGCTGATGGTGGGCGAATGGGGCGTGGCATCAAAAAAAAAAAAGATTCTTGTATTGACTGACTAAATATGTGATCGATTGAGACCAAGCTCGACCTTGTAGCTCTTACCATCTCTGAAATCTGTTTGTTCATACGGACAGACAGACGGACAGACGGACAGACGGACAGACAGACGGACAGACGGACAGACGGACATGGCTATATCGACTCGGCTTGTGATGCTGATCAAGAATATATATACTTTATGGGGTCTGCCACGCCTCCTTCTGCCTGTTACATACATTTTCACAAACCCAATATACTCTTGCAGAGAGTATAAAAACCTTCCCTCAATATATATAAGGTGCAAACATCCTGTCTCAACAACGAGACTAAAAATGCAAAAAAAATTGTAAAAGCAGAAAACAGCAAAGAGCAAATCCCAAGAAATTCACACGAATCCCGAATAACTGTGGCTCGTCCTTTTGTCCTTTCGTCCAAAACAAAAGGATGGCCAACGGTAAAAACTGGCAACGGCTGCTGTGCAAACAATTAAACCGCTCACAGTTCATTCGAGCAAGGTGCAGAACCCCGAGACTATCGACATCTGTAGTTGATGCTATAGACACACAGATACACACAAGCACACAGAGTAGATGCACTCTCGACACACAGATACATTTACAGACAGATGCAATTACGTTCACTACTGCATTTGTGTTTACGTTAACATATACAGATACACGTACAAACACAGATGTAGATGCATCTCTCAAGTGCCGAAAATAAAACGCAAACAGTGCAAAGGAGATTCCCTGCTGTTGATTGTGCCCGTACTCTACTCCGTCCCCTCCTCCTCGGGTGCTCTTCCAGTTTCTGTCCTTGGCTCTTTCTTTGATGTTCTCTGAAATTTTATTATGATTGATGGGCAGAGAAAAAACTAAGAATAACAACAACTAAGATTACTTAAGACGCGAGTGCTCGAACTACATATACCCTCTACATAGATTTATCATCTCCCTTCTGATATTCAAGCAACACGTCTATAGATTCATTATTACTGACTTTATTTTAGTTTTATATTCATACTATAGTTACTATTGCTTCTAATCAAAATTTAATACCACCTGCAAGGATAATTATATTTAATAATTATTTAAATAAGTTTGTTAATTAAACTTTTCTTAACAATAAATGTAGCAACGAATGTTTGAAAATGAATAATTTTAAATTACTTGTTATATATATACATATTAGTTTCGAGCTAGAAATAATATTATACTCTCTGCAAGAGTATATTGGGTTTGTGCAAATGTATGTAACAGGCAGAAGGAGGAGTGGCAGACCCCATAAAGTATATATATTCTTGATCAGCATCACAAGCCGAGTCGATATAGCCATATCCGTCTATCCGTCTGTCCCTCTGTCTGTCTGTCCGTATGAACAAACAGATTTCAAGACGATTTCGAGCTTGGTCTCAATCGATCAGATATTTAGTCAGTCAATACAAGAATCTTTGTTTTTTTTGATGCCTCGGACACCTCGACATCTCGGAAAAAGTCGGTGTTTTCAGAGAATATCTCGGTAACTATGGCACTTAGGCACTATGGCACCAATTTTGGTATGGAGGTTCCAAGCGACAGCGTAAATGCATTGACATTTGGACTGCCACGCCCCTTTTCCCCACAATGAATAAAAATAATTCTCAACTTTTGTAGAAATCGGTCTATAAACAAGAAAACTAGAAGCCTTACAATATTGATAATTGAATGCAATATCAATGTATGAGTGCAAGCGAGACAGAAACATTGAAGCACATGTTTGAACGTTTTCGCTGTGAGGCGACAGTGCTGCCCGCGTACGCTGGCCTCGCCGAATACACACATACACACATATATCATCTGTCATTCGTATGTGTATTCGCATACAGACAAACAGCTGTATTTTTGATTATGCTTTGATTGTTTTTGTTTCAACGTGTTTTAATGCAAGTACTATACATTGTAATATCTCAAGACCGATTTTAAAAATTTAATCGGGAAAAAAATGAAGAGAGTATTTTACGCTCGGGCGTGTACGACTGTACTTTCCTTACTTGTTTTTTTTTATGTAATTATGCATTTAGTATAATAAATGTTATACAAAATGACTTCTATTAATCTTAATATACCCGATACTAGCACCGACTCCAACTACTTATGAAATTTGTAGGAGCCCATCTAATTCAAGGGCCTTTGCCCCATTTGCGTTCCACTTAAATGAGGCATGCAACGAGCGCACTCTAAATTAGGGGATATGCTCAGCGGGTCCACAAAGATTATTGTTTGCCAAAAGGATTCTTTTTTGCCTTTTACTCACCTTTTTTTTATTTTTGGTCACGTTTTGTGCCCGCCTGCCTGCGCATTCATTTCGAGGCTCTTTTTGGCTTGTCATGCGTATAGAATTTCATTTGATTGAGCGCTTAATCAAGCAAACATTAACGTGCACTTATTAATAATAATAAGTGGTACGCATTCTGAGTTTCGGTATTCGGAATTCGTTTATCTGCTCAGTCGTGGCTGAATGGAGCCAATTCCCAGCTGGTCACGATGACAAGCTATTGAAA
Source organism: Drosophila acutilabella (assembly GCA_035046005.1). Taxonomy (NCBI): domain Eukaryota; kingdom Metazoa; phylum Arthropoda; class Insecta; order Diptera; family Drosophilidae; genus Drosophila; species Drosophila acutilabella. Next base: position 1,978,191 of record JAWNOK010000026.1, on the reverse strand, counting down.
CGACAACGTTCGCCATCTCAAGGAACTAATTTCAATGGGCGTGTCAGAGCCATGATATATGGCTATTTTTATAATAATTTGGCTATACAAAATTCACGGAACCATTTATTTTTATACCTGAAAATTTAAAAACTGATTTCAAAAAGTTCCTTTTAAGAACAACTTGTTACATTTTGATATTTGGCTGCTATGACAATTTTAATTCAGACTGAACACATAAACCTCTACAAGGAACTGTTTTATGGGAAGTTTAAAAAAGCAAGTTTGGTAAATGAAGAAAATTAAAGTCTTTTGGTAATTTGGGCTATTTCCATAAGATACTGTAAAATTTTTCATAAGAATCTATACTCCATTTACGAGTATCTATTCAAGACATAATTTGATCTAGATTGGGTTCTCCTAAGCTCTTAACACAATGCCTACAGCACAGGACCACCCATTGATATATTCAGACAGCTGCATTTAAGTGACTTACTTTCATATTTGTATGTTTGTATACTATTCTTATATGTAGGTTCGTTTGTATAAAACATAATCCCAGCTGGTAAGAGCTTCCACGCCGTTAAGGATTATCAGCCATAAAGCTAAGTTACGAGCATGTCATTCCCAGCAACTTAAAAAACAACAATGGGCACCCTTTATAGGACTCTCCCTCTCTCTGTCTCTATCCCTCTATTTCTCTTCCTCTCGTCCAAGAGAGAAGAAAAAAGTTTTTCTAAACCATCCATTGTCTGGTCTGGGCTGATTGTTTTTGTTGTTCCCGATTGTTATTGCTGTTGTCGTTATTTTTTTGCGTATTATTAGAGCGCATGCATTTCTTTATCAACTTCTATATCTTTTTGTTGTTGTTCCTGCTTCTGGCGACGGATACGGATGCAGATGCGACGTGGTCGACGGGAATGAAACATAGAGCTTTAAGCGGCTTTCTGTCTGTTTGTCTACACTCATTTAAAATGTGAGCGTCGCTGTGTGTTTGTGTTTGAGTGTGCGTTCCAGTGAATGAATTGAACTGCCGCCTTTTGCATTTTTTAACTGTTTTTGAGTTTTTATTTTTGCGCAGGCCTAAAAAACACGATCCAAAGCCCCGTCTTCGTCCCCTTCTCCATCTCTATCTCCGCTGTGTCCAAGATTGTGGGTCTGTCTCTGTCTGTGGCTCGGTGCTGAGCACGGGGTCGGACCCAGACAAGCGCTCGTGGAATTTGTATGAAATTTAAATACCCATTCAGCATTCAAAATGCGAAGCGACAGCCGCACAGAGACCTAAATACTTAAGTACTTTTTAAGGGGCTGCCAGCGACAGTCACAGTCACATTCACATTCACATTCACATGCACAGCCACAGATGCAGATACATTTAAAGAGTCAGATACAACTACACACATATCCATAGTTACAAAAATGTACAGTAGAGAAATATGCCACATGGCGGTGCTTTCATATATGCTGCTACACGTTTTGTTAGTTACAGATACAAATAGAGCCAGCCTACAGATTACAAATGCCGATGCACACAGATACAGTTACAAATGCAGATACAAAGCAAGCTGGATTATGCCTATACTCGATGTCGCTTTGTCTCTGTGTGTGCGAGTGTGTATACATACATATGTGTATGTGTATGTGTGTGTGCTGCACGTAAGATTTAATCTTTATTGATTTATTTTGTTAGATTTTAATTTATGACACTGAAGTAGGCAATCATTTTTAGTGCGCCACACGGTGAGTCGAGTATTGCGCATGTATATATGGTGTATATCTATGTATATACATATATACTAAAATATAGATATTTTTATATGTGTACTTTTCGCTTGAGCACGTCTTTGAGGCAGCTGGTGGGATGGGGCATTCAGTGGGTGCCACAGAGTAATCGTCCAGCTGTGAGACTTTGAGACCAAGAGATTGTCCCATGCAGACTATTTGCATTGGGGCGGATTAATTAATCTAAAGTGCCGTTGACAGATGAGTGAAATCGAAGTGGTAATCAATTAGTATACATACACCTAACAATCCACTCTGGTCCAATCATACTGAACTTAAATTCGTATTACCGACCAATCTGTGTGTTTTAGACCCCGTACTCTTTAAAAAAGAGTAGAGGGGTCTATTAAGTTTGTCAGAAGCGAGATGTGCGTAAAGTATATATATAGATATAGCAATGTCCGTCTGTCCGTCTGTCTGTCTGTCTGTCTGTCTGTCTGTCTGTCTGACACCAGACACACCTCGAAAAAATTTGTGTTTTATGCGAATATCTCAGTAACTATAGCACTTATCAACACCAATTTTGGTATGAAGGTTCCTAGAGACAGCCTCAATGCTGTTTGGTTACATTTTTGAGCTGCCACGCCCCCTTTGCTCAAAAGAACTAAAAGAAAGCAATCACGGTTCAAACCTTCACATGGATCGCGGGTTTGAGTGCTGACAATGACAATTGTTAATTTATTTATTTTTTAATTTTAATTGAAAATGTAAATATTTAATTTTAATTTTTTAAATTTCATTTTAAAATTTTAATTAAAATGCAAATGTTTATTACTATGGGCGTACGGAGTCTTTTACAGTCGTCTCGATCGACTGTAGCCTTTCTTACTTGTTTTTTATTTAAATGCAAAACAGTGACAGTTGACAATTTAAAAACTTTATTCCAATTTTACTCCAGATAGAAGCTGATAGTTCATGTTGCTGATTTGGTATTTATCTGCATCGTATACACAGTAAACAAGCAACAAATGCTACAGCCGTGTAAGCTGTCCGCTTAGGACTTATGGAAGTTTTTTGCTATAGTTAGTCGATAACATGCTTGATCAAAATAGCTCTCCAAGTTATGGAGATATGACTCATAAGAAAGGTTGCTAGCCGACTGTTAAATATGCCATACAAATAAGCCGAGCTTATGGAAACTATAGAACATAGTTCTTCAATCCAGACCAAACTTGGAAAGGATAATTGCAATCATGATATACACATAATGCGGTTGCAATCACTCAACTTAAATTACACATCTTCTTAGAATTGTAGTCGGTTCGAAATTAATAATGAAACTCCGTCTATACGTCACGCAAACTAGGCCACATTCTCAAATTAAAGTAAACCATTTATAAACCTCGTACTCACCAAGATTACATAAGTCTATTTGTTTTGTCACAAGGGAGATTATATAAATTCTAGATATCCATCAATAGCCGAGTCAATATAGCGATGTCCGTCTACACTCGGGTCTGTCCATGTGAACAACTAGATTTGAGAGTATACAATAGCTAGAGCCACTAAAATTGGAATAAAAGTCGGTCTATGCGTCAGGATAAAGATCTATTTTTTGCCACGGGCCCTTAACCCTCCAAAATTGTGAAAAAAAAAATATTATAAATGTTTCAAATACATATGTGTATAGTTTTTGCTGTACTGTAGCCTTTGCTTAAACTAACTTAATGATGTTCATTTTATCGATATTTACTTTTAAAACTTAAATTTCTTTACATCCATATTAATTTCAAATTAAATTTACACATTCTAAGCTCTAAGCAAAAAAAAAATAAACCCGACTTTAAATTAATTAAGGTCAATTCTAGAGACGCTAAGTAGTTAAGAAACTTTCACATTAATCAAGCTTTTAGTGAAAATTTTGATAGCCTTGATATATTAAAAGTAAAGTTTAAAGCCACCCCTAAGTCCCGTTGTCTGCTGATATCTGCCGCGTCCAATTGGGACTTGAGCCACCCTGGATAATGAGAGAAGCCCTTTTTGGAATACACAAATTTTAATATACGCGTAATGCGTGTCAAGTTACCTCGAAAACTTTTCTGACCGTTAATCAAAATTAATTACAGCCACGACTGTGTCTCTCTCTGTGTCTCCGTGTGATTCATTCCCTCGTGGCAAGACATGACTGTGCCACGCCCATATGCGGCATGCAAACTAAGAAGATACCAACAATAACAACAAACACAACATTAATTGTAATTTAATTTAATGAGACACATTTAGTCAACCCACACGTCCGATGGTTGGTCTATGATTGAAACAGGCACGTTGCTTAGACCAAGGAGAACGTCTCAAGGGGATTGCCGGGGAATGAACGCAAGGAAATGAGCTATGGCGAAAGAGATAGACATAGGTATATAGAAAGAGAGTGAGTGACAACTTCCATCGTTTTGTCGTTTGATTGTCGAACCAACTGATTCGTCGTTGTGTAATTAAAGTTCGCATGACCAGTAATTGCAATTTGAATTTGAAACGGGTCGATGACAATTGTCTCGCCTCACGTCCCGCGATTCTCGCAACGAGTCCTAATGCTCAGCCCACTCTGCAAAGAAGAACAAGAACTGCAACAAATATTCAACTATGAGATACCCATTAATTAAATTTAATTTTAAATTAATTTAAATTGTAAATGGATAATTCAATCGTATGTTTCATTAAAAACATGACAGAATACCATAATCATAAAATGCTCTTGATACAATCGTCAGATGTACATCAAACTTCAACAATACATGTACTCTCAAAGACATTTTATCTGTCATTTGAGACCGCTCGATATCTTTTTGTTCATACAGAAGGACAGACTGTCCGATGTACAGACTTACAGATGCACCCTGCTACATTAACTCACCTAGTGATGCTAATCAAGAATACAATTACTTCTTCTGACAAACCTAAATATCATCAGTACTCTTTGCTAAAATCAAACTACACTTACCATTCTTTATTTTAATTATTGTTGTTTGGGAAAGTTGGAATTATGTGTAAAATGACACCGACAAGCAATAAATTCAAAATTCTTGCTTGTGGATACGTATTTTATTCGAAAACTTAACCTAATCATTTATATTCTGAGGCCAGCGTTTTGTTTTGTTACCTAAATATTGTACCCTATTAAAACCAATGATGGCACGATTAATCAAATTTTTTTCAATTAACAATTTAATTGATTTTATTTAGATTAGATTAATTAAAAAGTTTATCGAATAATTGTAAAATAACAGCGTCTCTTGGAGCAACGTGTCCTTGCTTTACAATAAATTCATTTTCAAGACCCGATCGATTTGATTTCAGTTATGAAGCAGTTATGACTTTCAAAGCTTTCAGAGAGAAATATAAGTCAAAAATGCATAAGTGACGGCTCATCTATTTTAGAATTTTAGTTTGACTTAAAAGCAGTAGAAAAAAGTTGACACACAAATGCCGTAGAAAAGGCATCCCGTCTTAAGTTCAGGACAAACTCAGCTTCAGTCTAAATGCTCCTGTATTAAAGCTAAATCATAACGTTGACAATACCTGAGAGAAGATGCGTTTAACCCAATCGATATATCATATCTTGCCGGTATTACTTTCATATAGTTACTTCGGTACCAGCAAAGCGTCTTTTTTAACGGCGAGTGCTACCTTAATAATTAAGGAACAGGTTGACTACTGACCTCATTTCCCAACTATTTGCTCTTCAATTCTATATTAAGTAAATTATTCTAAATCATTTGTTTAAATAATCGATTAATGAATTTATTTTGCCATCGCTTAGTACAACCCTTTCAAATATTTTCATAAGTCATCACATGCGAAATGGGAAAACGGAAAATATCCACAATAACTATTAAAACTATTAACTAATTAATAATTTTTTAACTTAATTTTTTTTAATATTTTCAGTTAAAATAAATTTTTTATTACAATTTTTATAGTCATAAATGGTAATTATACCCGTTACTCGTTGAGTACAAGGGTATATTGTAGTCGTTGGAATGTATGTAACAGGCAGAAGGAGGCGTGGCAGACCCCATAAAGTATATATATTCTTGATCAGCATCAATAGCCGAGTCGATATAGCCATGTCCGTCTGGCCGTCCGTCCGTCCGTCCGTCCGTCCGTCCGTCTGTATGAACAAAAGGATCTCAGAGACTATAAAAGCTAGAAACGCGAAAGGGGTCGCAAATGAAAGGTACAATACCCAAGCAGTACGAGTTGGTTTTTGTTTTTTGACTCGCCCACTTTAGGGCGTTCTATCTTTATTTAAAGGTAAATGTACAGATAAAACTTGAATGTTTTAGTATAGAAAACTTTTTGTTAGCTATGCTATCTGATTCAAATTTACACGAAGACTACATATCTATGAATTACTTGTACTGACCATGTTTGATCGAAATCGGAAAACTATATCGTATAGCTCCCATAGGGACGATCGGTCAAAAATACGCTCCAAACATAAATAAGTATGAAAAAATGTTGCATTGACTAAGCTATCTTAATGAAAATGACACAAAATAAATTTATCAATAATATAAATATACTGACCAAGTTTCATAGAAATTGGACTACTATATCGTATAGCTCCCATAGGAACAATCGGTCGAACATTGAGTAACGGGTATCCTAAAGTCGCGGGGCGACTGTAGCATTCTTTATTGTTTTAACTATAAATTTAACTTTATATTTTGGTTATACTCGCGACTGCATTTAGTCTGCGTTAATAAATAAATAAAATAAATAAACAAAAAACTAAACTTCTAAACACTAATTCTTTGACTTTGTTAAACCATCGTCATTATCATTATCATAATCTTTATCAACATCGGCATCAGCGTTAGCATCAGCATTTAATGCTGGGTTATAGCTCAAATATTATCTTACCATAGAGCCATGTACGAGCAGTTGTCATTTAATGTTCTTGTTGAGAATGGGCTGCTATTGCTGAGTTGTTGTCGTCAGTTCAGCTCAATGCTCAGACGGAGTATTAACCCTAATCAGACATTTATCAAATAATATTCTACATTTTTTACAACACAAATCTAACAATATCTCAACATTTTTACTTATCACTGAATTTGTATATATACTTGTATCAATAAAAAACACAGACATCAATTAAAAATTGAAAACGTCCACAAAAATTGATATCAATTTTCTTTTTGCTAATCGCTTCTGAAAATGGCAGTTTTAAAATATTTCCAAAATTTAATTTTTTGACAAGCATATACAAAATTGAATAAATACATATATCTGTTAGTTCAAGTTCATTATTAAAATACAATGACTTAATATTAGCTGCCACTAGCTTGTAGTTATAGAGTGTATAAAAGTCAGTACTGATAAAACTATTCCTCGTACTTGAACTATTGTCGTTGCCAGTTTCATATGCATGACATGTTTTTAAGTAGGCTGTTAAGTGGACATTAGGGGCATATTGTAGTATCAGACATGTGTGACCTTATATAGCTTATAGTCTTGACAGCCTACTTGGCATTCTGCAGTCTCCAGCGATGCCAAGTGGCAGAGAGAAATGCTAAAAATCGTATTAAATTTGTGCGCTCAAAATAGACACATTCGGTACTTAGATAAGTAGTTCTTCAAATCGCCCACCTACTTGAAATGTGATTTTATAATCACAAAACTTTTCAATTCATTGAAACTAAAACAAAAAATATTAGAAAACTTCTGGTTTTAACATTCACCCCTTATGATGAATTTAAGAACTAATCGAAAAAAACTAGACAGTGGGAAATCCTGGTGCATTGCTTTTAAAAATAAGCATATTATTAATTTCATTTTGTGGTTAAACCATCAGTAATTTCATTACAAAAATAGTCTTCAAAAAACACCTTCAATAGATGGGAACTGCCGTTAGTTAAAAAAAAAAATAAAAGAAAGTATGAGGATAAAAATTGGTCTGCCTTAAAATTATCTCGGTAGTATTTACAAGTATTTTCAAATATGCTTTTTTAACGACTTGCGGTTTATGTCGCTTCGTATGGCTTTACCCTCCAATTCTCAGCCTATGGCCCCTTCCCCTGCCATTACCATTATCACCAGCCCATCCCTTTACTATATCGTATGCCGTAGCTGGCGCATTCATGTGGAAATGAGTGCAGCAAGCACACAAAGTTGCATTCAACATAAGAAGAAAAACATATAACAAAAACGTAGCAAAAAAACAAAACCAAACCAAGCCGCGCAGTGGGAAAACAATGGCAATAGCTGCTGGCCCCGGCTGGCCCGGCTTTTGCCACGGTTTGGTCTCTCCGACTACGGCTGTGGCTTCTGATGATAATGGCGATTACATACAGACAGACAGACTGAAAGACTGACGAACCAGCGAGAGTACATACATAAGTGGTAATAATAATTCCGCTCAAGAGGCTTCGCCTGGCGTTTCATTTCAATGACACACAAACCCATGACGCCAACTAAAGTGATGAGGCTACCATCCGCATAATCATCATGATGACAATGATGATGATGATGTTGGCTTCAACGAATGCTAGGTGCAGCCCCAATACCATACGCAGTCCCAACCAGCACAAGCAGCTAATGCAGCCCGCATTGTCTAAGCACAGAACAGAGCGTATGTCGAGTCGTCGATATGTGCATTATATGGAAACTTATATCATATTTTTACACAACGGCCGTTCTATGCTCTTCATGTTCTAATTCTTTTACAGTGAACTTGAATATATTGTTTGTCTTTAAACTGACATTTCCAAGCTATTTTTGATACCATTTGTATAAAATAAAACAAGTTTGTAATTAAAATTTTTTTACTCAGACTAGACTAGTTAGCCTCAGGTTCAACCAACTTTGGCCGGTTTACTCTTAAGAACTAATCTTCATAAATTACTTTTAGAATTGGGTACTGTTGTTTGATAATAATTTTAACTTTATAACTTTACATTTAATTATACATAAAATCTACTTATATTCATTGGCTTACTTTATTTTCCTCGGGTCTGACACTTGTTTATCCTAACCTGTAGACTACAGTTATATTGCTTAATTTGGTTGTAAACAATTTAAATATTTAACACATTTTGGAAACGCAGCGATGCTCGGAACCTCCCAAATGAATTCAGCGACAAACCATCTATACTCTTAGTTCAACGTTGGGGAAGGAACTTGAGCCTCCCGATGGCTTAATATTGCGTATGCACAGTTCGTCATTCATTCAATGCTCGATTGTTCCACAGATTCCGCCGTTCCTCTTCGTTCTACTCTCTCTTGGTCTCTGGCTGTCGGTCTGTTGTGGCTCCTTTGATTGCATTGTCTCGTCATGGTCTCGAGTGGTTCCTGCGACCGTTTTGTACCAATCTTTCTGTCTCTCTCACTCTTTCAGTTTGGCTCTTCCTCTATCTTTTCATTTTTTACTTTTTATTGCACTCCTCCCCAGTTTTTCTTACTGCGCTCACTTGACATACAATTATGTTGATGACATTGTTGTTTATGTCGCCAGTTTCACTGCAGTTGCTGCTGCTGCTGCTGCTGCCGCCGTAGCCGCAGTTGTTGCTGCTTCCTTCTGCTGCAACAACAACAACAATAGTGACTACAATGTCGACAAGTTTTATGCGCTTACTGCGCCTCATGCCCATATCCAGACACATACTCAAACTCACACTCGTACTCGTATTATACTTATACTCAGAGTCACACTCCTATTCGTTGTGCCACTCGTATTTGTTGTAGGCCCATATATCTCTCCATATCTCGCGTATCTCACATATCTCTATGGCCATAGCTGCATTTTTTTATTGTTATCGTTTCATTGCCATTTGCTGACGTTGCCACAACAACAACAGCAACAAGAACAACTGACGCGATAACAACAACAACAACTACAACAATTGCCAGAAGCTTCTTGCCGCGGCCTTAATTAAAAATTCTTTTGGTGTCAAATGCTACGCTGATGAGGCCGATGACGTTGCTCTAGGGTTTCCCTACACGCTTTCATACGATTTTCACTCCCCGTTTTTCCTCTTGGGCATTTTTGGAATGAGTCTTTGCAAATTCATCTATTCGCAATTGTTTGTTTTCCCACAATCAAAGGAAATATTCGAGTAATTTAGTTATGCGCAAAGCACTAACAACTTTGCACGTAGTTGTTTTATATTAAACTCTCAAATTGCATACTATGAAAACCCTTGATCAGCAAATGCTAACACACGAAATGGAATTATTTTTATTGTATTCGAAACTAAACTAAATTAACAACAAGATAACTTTCAGCTCTGAAAATAAGTAATAAGAAAAAAATAAGTTTTATAAGATTTTGAGAACTCAGCTTAAATTGGTTAGAAATATTTATATAATAGGAGTCTGTTAAATTTAAACTTCTGCTTTGTGTATACTTTTTGCTGCTTTACACAAATTTTGGCTGCCGGTTATGAAAACAAAAAGCTATCAATACTGTAGATAATTTGTTAGTCGAAAACTTTTGGCCAAGTTAACACAGAGTATTTCAAAAAGCTCTCAGAAATTCACTTTAGCAGCTTTGGCCAAGTATTCGCACACCCGTGCACGTTTGAACGTGAGTGTTTGCAACCACAACCCATTAGGAGCCTGCACCCCTGTTTACCATATGTGGCATGCCCCAAGAAGTATTGAAATGCTGACAGTGCGCTTTTTCGTAGATTGGGAAACTTCTTCGACAGCGAGAGATCTAATAAATTTCCAAACACGTAACACAAAATATGCGTGTAAATTTCATTTATTGATTTATAGAAACATATATCTGGGTTTTGGTAAGGGTTCGAGAGGCAGCCACAGATGGTAGTGCTGCAGAGTTGGGGCGGGGAAAGCTGCCCCGAGAACATTTGTATAAATACGCCAAGTAATGGCGTCTCCAATGTCGGTGCGAATGCTGCGAATTCTGCAAACTTCCTGCCATAAATCAAGATGAGCCTGGCCAAACGAAAAGCAGCGCGATTCTCGGCGTTCCCCAATTTTCTCTGTGCTTCTGTGTGTGTGTATGTATTTTTTCGTTCTTTTATTTTCATTTTCATGGGCTAAAAAGTTCTATTTGATTTCGTATTAGGGCAAATTCTGTGCGCTCATAAATTCTGCTTTTAAGGCCAAATTAGTGTCGTTCAGGCAACCGGCAAGAGGGCCGGTTTCGAATCCGAAATCGACTCTGCTACGAATGCGAGAACGAGCAGAGATTAAAGTTGGCTACGTGCTGAAGTACGTGGCTGGGAAATCACTAGTGAGCAAAGGCAAAAGAAACTCAAAAGATGTGAAGAAAAATAGTCAAAAACTGCAGTATCAGCTCCTCAAGGCTCCTTATTGCTCCTTCTAGCACACCAGACTCCATTCAAGTGGTCACGTGGCGGCGGACGAAGAAGTTTTCGGACCAAAATTACTTGAGCAAATATTGCTTTGTTCAATAGCTTCAGCCTCTGCCTCAGCCTCAGCTCCAGCTGCAATATTATGAACGCTCACGCTCACGCTCACGCACACGCTTGGGGAATAGGTAAATGTAGAGACGGAGAGGAAAGGAGAGAGAGCTAAAGATAGAGGGAGAGAGAAAGAAAAAGCTGCAGAAAGTTGGTGCCAGCAATTAGAAAAGTTCCGGCCAAACTGTCAGTGGATGGTAAACTTTAGCCAGAGAAAATTAAAAATCAATAGCCATGACGGGCTAAAACTTTATTGCCACAAATCAAAAATTGAATTTCACACGAACTATGACAAAGACTTTGTTTGTCATGGCAACCCTTTCTATAGATTTTCTCCCTTAGCCGTACCCGTACACGTACGCGTACCACAGCCGTACTCAAGACCCTTAGTCTGTCTTTAATGAGCCTTGGGACGTCGTGCTGTCAAGGCTGTTGAGCGCATACCTGACGCCTTTCCAATCTTTTAATTACACACAATAGTAAAAAGGTCCCTGGCATATAGACAGGGGATTCGAACTCGGACTAAGGCTCGGACTCGGTAGTGGACTAGTCATATCTCTACCTGAAACCTTCCAATTATACTTTTCATCCCCGTCAACATATGGCGCAGTACCTCATAGAGTACCTCGTAAAAATTATCTTTGTCATTGTTTCGTGGCACGGTTAGGGTGCCATAAAATCTCACAATGTGGCACAGGAACTCTGTTACAACAACAGATACAGATACAACAGAAACCAGGCATACCGACAAGACCGGCGACGGCGGTATAAATCACTAGGAACTTGTTAATTGTGCACCATTTGTGTGCATTTGGTTTTTAGGAAAACGGAATAAAAATAATTGTAACTGATGTGGTACGCGTGTTGAGACGAAGGAGAGAAACTAACAGGTGCTCCATGGGCTCGATAAGATACGAGCAACTCCAACTATACGTAACTTGAGGGAATATTCGAAACAGATCTGGCTATTAGTTTCGATATTGAAAACAGATGCCGCACTTTTGTCATCAGTCAAATAAAGAACTTATATTTGTTTTAACTTAGAATCAGTTAAATAATTAAAGAACAAAAGAAATCAAACAAAACTCGTATTTAAATGTGGGCACCTTTAAGTAACAAGTAAATAGTTTAAGAAAGACATTATGTTGGATATTAAGATGCAATATAAATAACAAAAAAAAAACAATTTTATTTATATGAAAGTAAAAACTATGCTCAATAACTTAAAATTGCAATTGCATTGAATTTGAAATTATTGAATAATTTATTTAAAACCATAGTTTATAGTTTAAATTCATTTCATAGTTATATCATTTTATGCGATGAGTTGACTCTTCAGCATTTTTATAGTTAAAGCAGAACAATATATTAATTGATTTATAACGTAACTTACAAGAGAAAAACAGAGAATTCTTATGTATGCAAAAATTTTATTTATAATTGGATTAACAAAGAAATATATGAATATATATTAAGTTACTTTGAATCTAATTTTTAATGTTTTAATTTAAACATATAATTCTTTTTATTTTTTAGCTATTGCCTCTTCTGTTGTACCAAAACTATTAACTAAAGTAGTTAACTAGAACTCAATTTATGGACACATGAGATTCCATGGAAACGTGTCAAGTCTGTTTCATGTTAGAATTCTTAATTGTCAAAGTCAGAGTCAGAATTCTCTGGTAAACTCTTCACCCTTCCCCCTCTAGCCCACTTACTTCAGTATCAATCGGACGATCGACAAACCAAAACATTTGTATCAACATATGAGCTAAAAAATATTTATAGACATATTTCCAGTTCAATGTGTGTGTTTATTGTGAAACAACTTTCCATACAATGCAATAATGAATTTTATTTCCATATTGTGTATTTCCCTCTCCATTGCCATCTCCATATATTATTTATTTATTTTTTGCCTTTCTGGTTAGCATTTAATGTTTTTATTTGGTTTCATTAACGTGCTCGCCACAGCCGACAATATTGACTTGTTTTTGTGACTTTGATATTCGAGAAGCCAAGTTAAGGCAAACTAAACTTAAACCAAACCAAACCCAAAGACATCGCATTTCCATGGGAGCTGAGGACTGAGAAGTGGAATTGAAATTGGAATTGAGACTGGAACTAGAACTCACACTGGCGCTTGAGTTTATATTTGTTTAGTTGGTCGATTGGCGACATTGTTGATGATGATGATTGCCAACTGTCGACAAGGGGTCGCTTTTGTTGTCTACTACTTATTTATAAGAATTATATTTGCACTCATTGGGTCCTCCTTCTGTGCTCGCTTGTATGACCAATACACACGCACTCAGACAAATAGACAGACAGGCTGACAGACGCAGACTGACACAGAGGTAGAGGCAGAGACAGAGACTAAGACTGGGGAAACAGACAATGCACACATGTTGAGTTTTGCTTCAATTTCTTTCATAAATTATCGATAATTGGGCAATGCTTATCGAGGAAAGCGTGTAACTACTCGTCATGTTGGCAGGTGTACTCAAAAAGAGGTCGCTAGATTGGAAATTCGTTAGAAATTCATAAGCCTATTAAATTTTCAACTGACGACAGCAGTTCCGAGTTCCGACTCCAGGTTTCCTGGTTCCGAGTTTAAGTTGGGTAAATACAATTAAAATGCCATAAAGCAAATTAGCCAAGGCAAACTTTTCATATTCTCAGCCGCGAGCTGGAAATTAGAGCCAACAGACAGTGGGCGGATGGAGACAGGAGAAGGGAACGAGAATGGGCAGAAGGAGAGGGAAATGGAAGCCCAGTTTCCTTGGGTTGGGTGTACTAAAACACATCCTGTGCCTGTGCTTGGGTAATTGCCAGGCGTGTGCTGCAACTTCAGCAAATTGTCGGCAATTATGTGGCTCAAAGTAACGTAAAGCACATTTACACACACACACACACACACACACACACACACACACGCTCAGATACAGCTACATACATACAGATTTAGATACAGATATATGTACACAACACATCAGGGGGAAAATTCAGCTCGCATTCAAATCGCTTCGAGACTGTTTTTGGAAAAATCTTTACACTGGGGTGGCCTCACTCTCATCCACCCTCTCCTTCTCCCTTCCCCTCTCTGTGCTTCTCATCGTGCCCCCTTCTGGCAACCTGCAGGAGGCCACAGTGTATTAAATTATAATTATTTGTGCATGACAAAGGGTCATGAAACATGCCTAATGACACATTTGCCACAGCCTCGAACAAAACGCGAAGCCGCACCACTTACAAGATACCCAGTATACACGTCGGGTGCTCGTTGGAAATGGAAAAGAGAAAGGACAAGCAAGAAGGGAGGGAACGCGAAATTGTAACCCAAAGGGGCAACACCGATTCCAGTACCTGTATATATATGTGTGTGTGTGTGTGTGTGTTTTCTGGTCCGACTGGGTAACTTTAGCCCTGCGTGCTGCATGGCGAAAATCGTCATTGACGTCGTATATGGTTACAATTAACAACGCTCGTTATGTTTGAGGCGTGCGGCACCCAAAAGGAATTAAACAAAGTTGCTGCAAAACTGCAAGTTTCGACTTGTTCGACTCGAAACGCTACACCAAGACAGCTGCGACTAAAAATATCTGAGTTCAAGCCACAGTTCAATCGTCGGCAACGCAGCAGGAACATTGTGCTTAATCTCCAACTTCTCATTCCAGCCTTAAACCTTAGCCACAAATCTTTGTTATATCGATGAACAACAGACTTTGAATTATGAATTAAAATGCATAAATGCTTAAAATAATCAACTACTTAAAACAAAACAGATAACCAAATGTGGTTTACAGTAAATACTAATATAACTATATTTAATGCTTTTAAAATAATAAAAATAAATTCAGTGTTATAAATTATTTAAATATTCTAGACAATTGGCCTTTGTATGGCCTACGTAAATCTAAGAAAATTCGAAGTCTTTTAATGATTTTATAGTTTTCATGTTTTTATTGTTTTACAAGGTTTTCTAACATATCTTTGAATTATATTATATTTAATTCTTTTTTTTTACAGAATATTTGTTTGTTATTAAATTTGTGCAAAAATATAATATTGCCCTTACAGATTTTATGTATAATTGTTATTATCCAAAAATGTTAAGTAGAGAACAATTATTAAGTTTTGGTCGAATTTTTCCGAATTAATTTAAGCTAGTCCCTAGTAACAAATACTTCAAAACTTGGATTAAATCTGGCTGAACTGGCCCATTCCTTAAGGTTAATAGAACCAAAAAATTTATTTTGGTTCCACAGAAAGATAAAAGATTAGCAACAGAGTATTCAACACTTACGACAGATTGCATTCACGATGAGTGTCAGTTGTCTTACTTTCCATTTTAAAATGCGATTTACAAATGCAATCGTACACCCAGGCGGGATATCAACTGTCCTTTTCTGTTCTCTTCTTTCGTCTCCTCTGTGCCTATCCCAAAATAAACTCGTCGTCGAGACTGCCTACGAAAACCAAGTAGTGGGCTTTAGTGTCGCATTCAGGTCAATTCAAAAGAGCTCAGTTGGATGTATCTCTGGAAATGGACAAACAAATGTTTAAAAATAAAATAAACGAACCCCTAGGAAAACCCTAGATGATTGTTGTTCCAATGGAAATGCTAAGCAAACAGATTCAAATGTGTCACATTAAAATGCCGGTATCTATTTTCGATTCTTATGCGAATTTTTCGTTATTAAAGTGTAAACTCTACCAAATTAGGCAAAAGGGAAGCGAACTGTCCAGATGGAAGATGGTAGAAGGGAGAGTTAAATAATTCACATAATGAGTTTGTAGAATAGTCAGTCAGAGTTCAGAGACGATTCCCTGGTGGTTATTACGACGCACATGGCTGAGCTCTGTCGGGTCATCAATTTGTGTCAGGTTCCCAGCACCACGGCAATAACAACAGCAGCAACAGCATTTGTTGCCAGCTGTGTTCATAATTTGATATGCGCCAAATTTTATTCGAGTTTTGCCCGGTTTAATTAGCTACAGTTACTGACTTTTTAATGGACAAACTGGGACCGAAGCAGGGACACATGACGCTGTTCCCCATCAAAGTTTGTTTTTTCTTTTTTTTTTGGTTCAGATTCCGAGTCAGATTCGGGTTCGCTTATCAATTGCCCTTAAATTACGCACATCAATTACTTGGTTTAATGAAAAAACTGGACAGCATTTACACAATAGTGAGCGACAGTTGTCCAGGGTTTGAGATTTAGAATCTGACTGTTTCTATAGATTGGAATAAGTCTCGGGTTACTTTAAAGCAATTTAATTGAAACACAAGCCCAAGAATGGAATCCGATTCGAATTAAGCCATACTCGCACAACAGTATCAACCTGAAAAATAATATCAAGTCACATCCGACTCACAGCCTAAGCAACCGATACATTTAATCACTGGAGATTTCAGTTTCCAAACGGTAACTCAAAAAGAAAAGTTTCTTTACTGGGCTTAATTTACGATTACCTTTACTCACTAAACTAATAATTTTCATGGCACAATACTTAGTTTGTGTTTATCTGAAACAACTGCTTAAAGATTATTGGAACTTTGCTACTGTAATGAATGTAAAAAAAATCCTATAATGATCCCAAAAGAACTCAGTTGACAAAATATTTAATAAATGAATATAATATCCTCCGGTGAGCTTTAAAGCATAATAATTTATAAAAATAATGTTTTTAAACTAGTTTAAAAGCCCAAAAACCAAAATTTGTCTGTTCTGAATTCTTAAAAAACAAGAAAAAATGGTTATCTTCGTCTAGCCGAAGATTATATACCCTTGCAGTCATGCACATTGCGTTAATTTTTTTTCAATGACCGATTGTTCCTATACCAGCTATTTGATATAGTGGTTCGATCTGGATGAAATTTGGTGTACACATACGATTTTATGCCAAATACATATGGAGCGAATTTGGTTTAAATCGTACAAGAGACACCGAAAATTTTCATACTAAGCATTTTCAACCGATTGTTCCTATGGGAGCTATATGATATAGTGATCCGATATGTCCGATTTTAACAAATGTTCTGCGTGCAAAGGGAATACACATCTGTGCCAAGTTTCATCAAGATAGCTTAAAAATTGAGAGACTAGTTCGCACAGAAACAGACGGACAGACGGACATGGCTATTTCGACTCGGCTGTTGATGCTGATCAAGAATATATATACTTTATGGGGTCGGAAACGTCTCCTTCAATGCGTTACAAACTTCGTGACAAAAACAATATACCCTCTGCAAGGGTATAATAAAAATATTGTGGATTTATAGTAATGCACGTAAACTTCAAAATTAAATGAATCCGTTTGATAAAGTTCTTAAATACAACAGAAATAGTACCCATGTATTAAGAATTTTATTTAAAACAAAACTGCTTAGATTGAAGGTTGTGCCTCAATACAAGGTATAAGTATAAAAGCATAACTCAACAAAGATTTAAGATTATTGAAGATTGCACGATTGTTGTCCTTATTTAAGTGCACGTCAGTCGCTGCATTCATAAATACGTGTGTGTGAATATGCGTGTGTGTGTGTGTGTGTGTAGTTGTAACATTTTCTTTATACATATCTTTCTTGCCTTCAGCTGCCCTTGTTTAGCTCTCATTATACGTTTCTTTATCGGGATTGATGATGACGACGTGCAAGATTTACGCTTCAATTGGTTTCATTTAAGCGAAAAATGCAGGCATGGAAACCTTCACTTTTCTTGCTCCTATTGTTGTTGTTGTTGAAATGCTGCATTAATGATTATGGAAATGAATTTTTGGAACGAAACGAGAGTCAGTTGCTTTGATTTACATGACAATTGCGGGAGGTAGGCATGAGAAAATGCATAACTCGGACTTGAAAGTACAGACCTTATCGACAGACACTCGAGGCGCGATTCTCAAGTTGGGCAACCCCTTCATAAGCAACTAACTGTATTTTATATGAAGAGACAGCAAGCCCCCTCAGAAACTGAAATCCTTTAAAGATATCTTTATGCTTATCAGAGCAAACGCAAATCATAAACGAATACGGAGTACGGATGTGCTCCCCGGCAACCGCCCCTTGTCTTTGCCAGGAGTCGTGCAGGAATCAGAACGAAAATATGCCCAAGCAAATTATGCAAAAAACTTGCAGGAAATCAACCTTCAGAGCACCCTTCCATGAGGGTGCTCAACTGGGGAAGTATCTACCATCAAGTAAATAATTTTCAGACGCTTGCAGAAAACGGCATAATGGTAGAACGGTAGAACGGTGAAACGGTAAAACGGAAAAGGCAAAAGAAATAATCAAAAATAAAATGAAAAGTCAGTTGTAATAATTTGCATTTTGCTGCCAAATGAATTTAGCCACTCAGGCGTAGAGTTGGGGTCCCTTTTGGGCCAAGATAATTTTTAACTTCAATTTGCAGGAGTGAAAACTTTGCTCCTTTTGGTTTTGAGTTTACTGATGTTGGCCACCTGCTGTTAAGTGAAGTTGATATTTTAATATTTTTGCCTGATACTTTGCTCTTCAATAATTTTTAGTCACATTTTTCAGGGTTGATTCTCTCAAGGGCTCTGTAGCCCAAAATGCCATTGTGAGCCATAGAAATCGTCACACATACCAACATAGTAAAAACTTCAAGTGCACTAAACCAGATCTGAATCTAATTGACTTGCTTAAAAAAATGAGTTAAACTTTTGCCTTAGTTTATTTGCTATGACAGGGAATCATAAAACAAAATTTAACTTTTAATTATATGTTTCTAGTTAGACAGTTCTATTTAATGCATTTCTAGTGTTCACTTTTGCCGAGGTTTGCGACACAAGATGTGTTTTTAAGCAGATCATTCACTAATTATGATGGACTTACACTAGTTGACTCAAAATATCCACTGACCTTATGCAAGTCAAGCATAAGTCGAATTATGAATTAATAATGGTTGGAAAATATATTATGGTGTAAACTAAAAATATTATTTCTAGAAAATTACCATGTTTTAAAAGTTAGTTTAAAAATTATTGGCAAAACGTTTTAATAAAGAACAAGAAAGAATGCTACAGTCGCCCCGCGACTTTAGGATACCCGTTACTCAATGTTCGACCGATTGTTCCTATGGGAGCTATACGATATAGTAGTCCAATTTCTATGAAACTTGGTCAGTATATTTATATTATTGATAAATTTATTTTGTGTCATTTTCATTAAGATAGCTTAGTCAATGCAACATTTTTTCTTACTTATTTATGTTTGGAGCGTATTTTTGACCGATCGTCCCTATGGGAGCTATACGGTATAGTTTTCCGATTTCGATCAAACATGGTCAGTACAAGTAATTCATAGATATGTAGTCTTCGTGTAAATTTGAATCAGATAGCATAGCTAACAAAAAAGTTTTCTATACTAAAACATTAAAGTTTTATCTGTACATTTACCTTTAAATAAAGATAGAACGCCCTAAAGTGGGCGAGTCAAAAAATAATACCAACTCGTACTGCTCGGGTATTGTACCTTTCTTTCACCTTTCTAGCTCTTATAGTCTCTGAGATCCTTTTGTTCACACAGACGGACAGACGGACGGACATGGCTATATCGACTCGGCTATTGATGCTGATCAAGAATATATATACTTTATGGGGTCTGCCACGCCTCCTTCTGCCTGTTACATACATTCCAACGACTACAATATACTCTTGTACTCTACGAGTAACTGGTATAAAAATTAACATTTTATGTTACTTTTGAAATATTTCTATTTAGAAATTTGTTTTGTTATTTCATTTTAGTAAAATAAATGAAATTTCTACAGCCATTGCTTTAAATGATAATAATTAATAATAATTAATATAATGTTTATTTAAAAAAAAACTTATTAAAATGTAGTGTGCACCAAAAGCATGCAAATTATTGTTAAATACTTAAACGCATACATGGAATTATGTGTATAATTTAAATTTATGAAGCTTCGGCGAATTTTGAGGAATGTTTTCTGGTTTTCATTTACTTTTTCTTGAGAATCAAAAGGTTTTTTGCTTCTCCTACTCGAAATGAGTGTCGCATTGCTTAGGAATTCAATCGAAATGTCTTTGATCTCTGCCTGCACGAATCTCGCAGTTTAAAAGCGTTTTATCATGACCAGTTAGATATGTTCTAGCCAAAAAGTGTGCTGGATACTTTTTCTTCCGTTTAAGTAAATGACTGATACAAACGGGAGCTTTCTGGCTGCATTTTATCTATGTACAAACCTGGCTTTTACTTTAACTCTGTAGCTAATTGCCTTAGCAATGCTGTGGCGAGAGAGGAGCAAAAAGGTCTAAGTTACAGGCAGTCATAAGCAAAAGCAGAAGCCACACGGGCACTGACAGCAAAGTCTACAGCCAAATTGCGAAATATTTGTGCAAATGAAACAGCCACAAGACAAGCGGGTCCAAACAAAGTGCTTACACACATACCCGACCAACAGGCAGTGAAACGGGCCTTGTCCTGGTAACCACTGTTTTCTGGTAAATGGTACAGGGTGCAAGAGTCTAGAGAAGTACATAAACTACGATTTCAACGACAAGTATTTCATTTGAAAATGCTCGCACCTCAAATACCCTGTCTTGAACTTTGGAAATAGAATAAAATCAATAAAAGATGTGCAGCAGGACACAACTTTAGTTGATCTGACCAAGAGAATTGGTCTTTAAAATATACAATTAAGTAATTTATTAATATGTTCAGTTACTTTAAAATATGGTATACAATTGGATTCTTAAGTTATATTAAAGAAAAAACGAGAAGGTAGTGAATTTAAATATACTTTGTAAACTGTTCCTGGGCTCTACTATATCTTTAAATCCCATCATCAGCAAATGCTCCAAAACAGCCCATTTAGCGGCTTTAAGGGACACAGGGAATAGAAACTACATGAGTGCGGCAATTACTACGTGCAACATCGGGCTCAAACGAAAGTTGGCAACGTCAAAGGTAGATACATAGGCGTATTTAGGTATACCTGCTTGAAGTGTACTACCGGTGCCACCGGATCACATAGTCGTTTCGAGCATTTGAACAGACGGCAGACAATTGAACATGGCAGGGCAAAAGCAGCAATAGAGTCGAGGCCAAAGCCAGACTCAGACAACGAGTAGCACAGACAGTCGGACAGACAGACAGACAGACAGACAGACAAATAGGCAGACAGACAAAGAGTTGGACATCAAAATTTATAGAATATTTACGTGGTTGAATTTCTGTTAGCTGGTCTCTTTGGACACGTCGAATTGGTAGCAGTTGCCGAAATTTACAAATTTGTACGGCGCACAGTTTGTGGCCTATTTAAATGAACCTTGGCTGCTCGTTTTAAATGGGTTTATTTTTATGCCTTCAAACACATGGTATAAATTCTTATTGCATATACACTGAATAAATAAATACAAGATTCCGGAGTAGAATTAATTCTAAACTATGTAAGTTAGAATTGAATTTCAAATATCGATATCAAAGAATTAAAATTAATATTAAATCAAATAATTTAAAGCCTAATATCCTAATAATTTGAGAAATATATCTTTTATTTTTTTTATTTGTTTGTTCTTTTTTAATCAATTTATGTTAAATTTAACGATTTGTCTGATTTCTATCAAGTATCTGTCTTTTTTAGACACAGTACTCTTAAAAAGAGTAGACTGGTCTATTGTTAAATAAATCAAACCTGAATCTAACTCACTTTCTAATCGAACAATTTATCTACATTTATCTACAACAAATATTAATAATAGTTATATAGTAATTCAAGAAAGAAATGTTTTTTGTCTAAAATAAAATGTTTAGGGGCTTAAATTTGTGCCTGATTTTATTCTTTGCAGTTAAGATTTTAACATACAGTATTGCAACGAAAGCTCAACTCTATTTTTTTAAGCTAAGATAAGATAAATTTAATAGTTCAGATACAAATTAAATATTATCAACGTTTAATTCAATTTTGTCTAAATTGCTTTTCTGTTTTATTTCATTGTTACCAAATTTGGCAGACAGCCTGGACCAGTATGCAAGCCGGAATGCAGCTCTAAAAGAATAAGAATAGCAGGCGGGTAAAATTTTAATTACATTTTATTATGAAAAGGCGAAACCTAACAAAGTCGTAAAAGTAACAGAATAGACGGGTAACTCCGGCAATTCTCAACTCTCGACATAACTCTCTAGCTTTTGAATTTGGTTTACTGCATATTTAATAAGACGTCTGCAACGTCAAAATAATAATACACACTCCAAATTAATATTAATTTTAGACATGTCGAAAAGGTAAAGAAAGAGGGGAATATTTAGTTGGAAAACTTTAACTGTGCCTTAATGGAAATCACGAAGTAACTTCGCTGGCTTCCCGCAAACTAAGACAGCAATTTATTGTAAGATAACGTGGCATTGGAGGAAAGGCAAGGGGAGAATCGGGTAAGCAGTTGAAGCCTTCTAACAGGATTCACTTTTGGCATGCTCCATTTAAAGCCAAATTTATGGCACGTGGCGTCGGTTTGAATTACAAAAGGGCGTTCGCTACGGCCTTAATGAAAAGACAAATCCAAAACCAAAGCCAAAACCGAAGCTGAAAGACAGCAACCTGCACATTATGCAGGCATGAAACAAACCTGGGCCGGAAGTTAAAATGAAATAAGATGGGGATAACGGTAAGGAATCGTTAAGAACTGAAAACCGTTTTTGGCTTTCGAACTGTTGCTTTTATTGTGCTTACATCTTAAGAATCTCAGGATGATTTTTAAAGTCTCATTCTGCTCATATTGGCAACTCTATATTTGTTAAAATTTGTTATCGCTTATAAACTTAAAATACAAATCTGTCAATAAACAAATTAAGCATTGAAGAAGACTCATTAGAAAATTATTAATAGTATTATTTGCATTTTAACATTAAATCTGAACTAAATCTAAACAAATATTTTCTATGACTAAATCTTAGAAAATTAATTGTCCTAAGGCTCTAAGACTTTATAACAAATTATATACTAATTTATTAAGAAAAAAATATTTTACTTAATAATTAAAATAAATGTCTTCAATTTGTTCTTTTATATCTTTAAGTTAATGCTTGATGCTAATATGATATGAGCTTAGGAACATTTAATTATTTCTCTCGAGTGGGTTTCACATTCTCGAATATAAGGGGACAAAATCAGCAAAATATTTACGAAAAGGATCCATCAAGTGATTATGAAGTGTTGGTAGATGTTTCTGAGTTTCAGGCAATTTTGAATAGCCAAGATTAAAACCGTTTCTATGTACATGTTAGATTGTTAGCAAAGCTAAACCTCTGCTTCGGGAACAAGAAATTCTTTCACATCGATCACTTGCAATCTGTTAGCTCTAATCATAATTATGTTGCTTTGCCTCTTTCTTCTTCTGACAAACTGGCAGTCCCTAAAACCTAAAAAAAGACGAAAAACGATCAAAATAAAAAAAACTGCATGCAATATATTACTTTTTTTGTCAGACATTTAATTTACATAGTCGTATATGTTGAGGTATCAAGCCTGGGGCGGTTTTTTGCTGTTTTTGGCACTTTCCGTTAGCCAAGTTGCGTGTTATCAAACGATTTACAGCCCGCAAGTGCGACTGCATAATTTATCAATAAAAAACAAGTAACGAAAACAAAAAAAGACAGCAACTACAACAATGGATATTATAAAGCAACAGCCAGCAAAAAAATGCTAATGAGTCTGCGTCTCAGCCCCTTTTGTTAACGGACTAGTTCGTCTCTCTGTGGTCTACTGCCAACTGTCAGCATTTCTTGAGGGGATGTGGTGTGGATGCAGGAGTTGCCTGCGGTAGGCAAGAGGGTGAGACGGAAACGAGGCCAAGTAATTTCGTTTCGCTTGATTTTGAACGACTTCCTGGCCAACAATCCCGTCTCGACCAGTCCCATACCCTTCGGAGAGCCCAGCAATTAGCGACAGTTGCAGCATGGACATAACTTTGAGTTCCTTTTCAAACCCTGTACTGCTATTGTATTATAAAGGGTCTACCATATATGGGTTGACATACCCAAAAAGGTGTATACATTTTATGAGCTGCAATAAAAGTAATCCGAATAGATGAGTATTGCTGATTTACTGGTATAAATTATTTGTAATAATGTAATGAATTTTAATGGTAGTTACATTTAAAACTTCAATGAAATATATTCACAAATCGCTTAGTATTGAATTTCTGTTAGATTTGGTATAGACAGAAACATAAACTACAGTTTGGTTCTGATTTCAACTTTGTGCAGGAAATCTACCGGGTCTTTTTCTGTCGAGTTTCATTATTTTGGGTTCCTTTCACCTTAGATCTTTTTTCTGTGGTATTCGCTTTTTGCCCTCGCTTCACTGCGTTCTGCTTCCCTCTTTCTCTCTCCCATTCTCTCTCTATCTATCTGTTTTCCACTCTCTCCTTCTCTATCTCTTTCTTTTGCTTTTTTAATGACAATTTGTGTTGGTTAGTCTCGTTTTTTTGTGTGTCGTTTTATCATTGCACCGGTTAATTTGGAAACTGTCGATTTTCATTTATTTGCTTCCGGTTTTCTTTCTCGCCAGGCAGCGAAGCGTGCCAGCTGCCCGATTGCCTGCCCGTTTGTATTTGGAACCAGCCGTTGAGCTAGTTCCTTTGACGCCTCAGAAAAAAAGGGAAACCTTTAACAAAATGCACATAATCAACCGGTAAACCAGCCCAAATAGCTAAAAAAGGATCCGTTCCAGTGCTGCTAAATCAGCCTTTTTTTTGGGAAGATCTTTCTATTTAGACCCCGTACTCTACTAGTTCTTGAACATTAAACCTTAATACAAGCTAGGATTATCAAAGTATTTAAAACACAATAAAAGTGCAATACAAACTAAGCTACAAACTAGATGCAACTTAAATTACTTGAGTATTACAATTGCAGTAAAATTAAATTAAAAATAAATTTAAAAATTGAAACTTTTTTAGTTTCTCAATCCCTTTGAATTAATAATTTTTTATAACCGTAGCCTTTTTCTAGTCGATAGCTGGCAGCACTGATCAGCTCCGTTTTGATCCGACCCAATCCGATCCGACCTAAACTCACCCTGTTTATCAAATTCCAGTTATGGTCCCGGCATTCGATAACTGCTGTTATTTCATTCATTTTTATGGTTTTTGTGTTATTGTTGTATTTTTTGTTTGGCTCCTTTCTTCTTCTTGCTCGCTTTTTATGATGCTGAAAAGCGTAATTAATGCGTTTTCCTTTCGCAATCGTTTTGGGAATTTTTTGCGCTGAGCGTGCAAAATATATACGCAAAAAGTAAAAACCAGCACCCCGAGGGGCTGCTGTGCATTGGGCGTGGCACACACACACACACTCGCACTAACAATGAGCACAACTTTAGCTTTATCATTAAACATCCAAGTGTTACTTTTATGTTTTATTTCTGTTCCATAAAAATGAAGCTTAAGGCTTCGTGCTGGATTCGCACTTGAGCCGCAATATCGCACTCAAGGGTTTAATTTATAGTGCTTCATAGTGGCTATACTTCCACATAGGGGTGGCTGGATACTGGATACTGAATGCAGGATGCCAAGATAAATAGATGCAGCGATATTACGACCAGCTGCCATTGCCATTCGATTTGTTATTGGAGCTGCGACGTCTCAAGTGCTTCCAAATGAGTTCAGCCTTCGAATTGATTTGCAGCGAAACTGGGAAACAGGATTTGGGATTGCGATTGGAATTGGAATTGGGAGTAGAACTGGTACTGGTATTGGGCTTTTCAAAGGGACTCTATAAAGGACTCGTCCAAGTGCGAATGAATGCCAATTTATATCTGATGCGAACCCCTTTTAAAATGAATATTCCTCAGTGAGACGATTGACAATTGGGAATTGTTCCACAAATTCAAAGAATACTCAGAGAACGCTCTCAAAGCGGTATTCAAATGTGACGGTAAGAGATAAATGTAAACTTAAAAGCTGTCAAGTTAATTTGAAAGGGGCCCAAAACATACAGGCTGAATGCTGTATCCTTTTGTGCATCTACTCATTTGATTTGTCTAACAAAATTTGACTTCAACCAAGTCTCAGTTATTTTTAAACTCAAATCATAATTCATGCGATGGTTTAATTGCAATTACCAATTGATATATTAGCATAGTAGATGTATAAACATCTCTTTAAAATTTTTAATTGCTATCCCAATCAAATTATGAAATCTCTTAGCCTAGCAACTAAACTCACGGACTGCCTGGGTCTATCAAGGTGCGTATGACACATTTGTGGTGAAATATCTCGAATTTTACAGATGTAACCACAAAGGTTGCCCTTTGATTTAAATGCAGACAATGCATACGTAGTGATCCTGTGCCAAACTTTTTGACCACTTGAGTGATTCAGACAAAGCACCACACACACGGACACACATGCGATTACAGGAGAACCTTGGTAGAGAAATATTAATGTGAAATACAATAGAGGGAAAATCCTATTGGACGCTTGATTAATGACTGCAAATTCATTTCCGCTAGCGATTGCGAATAGGGAAGGGAAACGTGTTATAAAGAAGAAAGGGAGGGAGAGAGTGGGACTCATGGCTCATGGAGATTTGAGTTTGCCCATTTGCTGGGCGGATTCTTGAAGTGGCCTCGTCGCGGACTGTTGCCTGTGCCTAGCTTTCGCTCTCGCTCATGCTCATGCTCATAGTCTCTATCTCTATCTGGGGTTCAAAGTCGTATCTTTTGTGTATCTTGTGCACACTTCCTGGAAATGCCTGGCAAACAAAAAGTGCTTGTATCTGCAGGTAGAGAAGCCATGTGTGTCCGTCTCTTTGTCGGTCTATAAGCTGGAAATTACTGTAAATCACCAAATCAGGTCATTAGATACATTAATCTCGACAGCATGGACAATTTATGCTAAATTATACCGTGACAGCCGCAGTTCTGTATGCAAACGTTGCACGTTTTGCAATCCCCTGGATACAAAAGTATCTGCGAGAATGTATATTTGTGTGTGTATGTTTATCTGAGAGTGTGTGCATTTTGTGTGGCCCTCAATCTTTTAAACACTCATGTCCCTCGGGCAGGTGCGACCCTTATAACGAGCTGCTGGCCAACAATTTGTATAAAATATTGCGCCCGCACCGACAACAACAACAATCCACTAAATAACACCCATAAAAACTGAGAAAAGAAGAAAAAGTAACAAACTAAAGAAAAGAAAGGCAAAAGGGGAGAAGAAAAACGGTTATCACCAAAAGCCCCCATTTCTGCAGAATTAGCAGAGAAGCCGCCTTTTCAACTGTGAAGCGACAGTTTTTCAGAGGAAGTGAAAGAGGAAAAGGGAGACCCGGGGTGACAGAGGTGAAAGAGGGGAACTTATGGAAGTATCGAGTTCCCCCTTTTTGCTCATTCCACTCACTTTGTAAACGCCTAATAACTGCAATCAAAAAGTTGAATGTAACTGTATGTCGGGTACGATATTCATAGAACCGAATCACCCCGAACGCAGAAATACTCTAAATGTTTACTTATTCCTTCGAAATATATATTGATATATATATTTTAAGTCCCAAAATTAATTTTAAAGTTTATAGAAAATTGGATATTAATAATGACAAGTAAGAAAGGCTACAGTCGGGTGCGCAAAATATGAAATAAACTTTACCTGGGTACACTAGAGGGACTTTTATTCCAAATTTAGTGTCTATAGCTCTTATAGTCTCTGAGATTGTTCATACAGACGGACAGACGGACATTGCTATATACTTAATGGGGTCGGACACGACTTTTATGCCTGTTATGCACATTTCGCTTCTGACAAATCTAATAGATCCCTCTACTCTTTTTTAGAGGACGTGGTCTGAATAAATAATTTTCAAGCTACAACCAATGAAACATTTTAACAAGTTTTATTCCCACACTGATTTTGAAAGTACTAACTGGACAGATCTCATATCCGTTTTAAGAAAAGATTGCTAAATTAAACTAAAGCACTTAACAAAGTTATCGTATAAAATAAATGTATTTTAAGTAAATTTAAAGAGTATATTCTATTGTTACAAGGACTCTTTAGATAATCACAACCCTTCTCCGTGCTCGTACTGATATTCTACCGATACATTTTATAAAGTCATCCCCTCAAAAAGTAACCTAATTGTACAGTATACAAAGTGCCTATTGAGTGGACCCGCGTAATACATTTCTTCTTAAATTCTGAAATGTTTCGATGTAAAGATGTTGTAGAGTCATGTAATTGATTCCGTAGAGCTCCTGACGAGGGACAAAGGTGCTGTTATTATATTAAGTATAAGGTCCACATTTTAAGTGTTAAGAACGTACTGAAGTACTCCATGTAGATAGTGACAAAAGTGATTTTGTGAACAAATTCAAGTTTCCAATTAAAATCAGTTAATGCCATTTTAATTCTAAGATCAACATTTTTGGTTTAGTTTCTAATTTAATAATTTTTGTTTGCGCTCATAATATAAAATTCGAACTTGTTTTATTTGATATTAAGTCGCTTTCATAGCTCTACGTACACATGAAAAATAATTTTTTGTTTGTTTATAAATTAGTTAAGTCATTCTTAATTTAAGTAATAACTTTAGCAAATAATAAAATAAATAGGCAGTAATAAACATATATAAGCACGAATGTTAATGCTGATCACAAATACCTTATGGGATCGGAAAAGCCTCTTTATACCTGTTACGCACATTTGACTTCTGACAAACCTAAAAGACTCCTGTACTCTTTTAAGTACAGGGTCAATATATCAAAGTGTAGACACATTCTTAACAGACTGTAAAACAATGCTGTTCGATATACAAAGCAATAACCACCGATGAACTCCTTAATGATATGGGATTGTTTCTATGATATTTGATTCCTTTATATCCGTTTCTACTTTAATGATGAAATGATTACTACCTTATGTGCGGCACATCATAAGACTTTCAACTCTCACGGAAACTTTAAATATAGATGTTTTTTAATATGAAACCAATTTTCCAAATTCCCTATATATATGTATACAGCTATAACTATAATTTCATTTCAGGGTTGACTCAATAACAAAAAAAAAAAAATTAGAAATGTATAAAAAGTTGAAACCAAACGACATTCCAGAGCCGTAGTTATTGCCGGACAACGGTTTGTTCTTAAAAGTATTTCAACGGAATTCGTTTAATAGCATTTGCAATAAAAATGGGTAAAAAAGAAATGATGGAAGAGGAAGAATAAGCAGAAAAGACCCAACCACTCTGACAAATATTCAGTCAGTTATATATAACTGCAATTTCGTAGCCCTTCTCAGACCCAAACCCAGTCATCGTTTTTTGATTGGTCCCGTCGAAGGTCAGTTTAATTATGCATTTGACAGCTGACACTCCAAAGGGGTGGGAGTGAGGTGCAGAGGGAGGAGTTAGGTGAAGGGTAAGTACTTTTTGTTTTGGATGGAAACTAAATAGCTCACATGCCTCACAATTAGTTGCATAATTTGAAGTCCTACATGGGGAAAGAGCTCTGAAATACTTGAAATTTTTTATAACTCGATCGCTCCTTTATTGAGGTCTTGAGCCGTAGCCGTGGCCGTAGTGAGCATTGCGAATACAATGAAAATGAATAATTCCCAATGGACCTGTGGGGGCTATTAAAAAGATTCCAATGTGTGCCCAGCAATCAGCCACCAAAATAGCCATGATGAATCAGTAAGGAGCTGTCGGAATCGGAGTTGCAGTTGGAGTTGGAGTCAGAGTCGGAATCGAAGTTGCTGTCGATGCCTGTGACTCTGGGAAAGGAAAAGCTAAATGTATACAATACATTATAAGTAGCATGAAGCAACTGAAAACTATGGAACGGCTTCTGCGAAGACCAGACCAAGATACAAAGATACATTTTTAAAATGTTAAATTGATGCAGGCAACTCGTAGCCACAGCTCGCAACTCGACGCTAACCATAAAAAGGTATTTAGCAATTTAGATGCATTCGCCGTCGTGTCCAGCGACCGGAGTCTGAGTTCGAGTTCGAGTTTGAGTTTGAGTATTCAGTTTCTGGTCTTCAGGTCTCTTAAGTCGCTTGTTGTTATTTTTTGTTGTTGTTTTTTCCTGAGTATCGCACTCTTCGATCTTGGCTGCCGATTGCGCAGCTGGAGGGGATGACACGAAAGTGCTCGATGTATATGAGTGTGTGTGTGTGTATGTCCGCTTGTGCCTTGAAAAATGAATTGCTTAGCGCTCGCTCGTCCAAATAGTTCATGGCATAAATTCCGAATGGGAAACGCATCAATCAACGGTTTTAGCTCAAGCAGCAAAAGAATGGAATAAGCTAAACAAACCCAAGCCCAAAAACAGACTGGCAGACTGTCTGTGGACAGACGAAAAGAGTGAGGTAGAGAGAAAATGCGCACCATAATCAGTTTAAAGCTTAGCACGCAAAGCAATCAGACAACGAGAGAGAGCAATGTGTCAGAGAGTAGTTGGCAAATGCCAACTGCAGACTGCAGTAAGAAAGGGACAGAGAGATAGAGAGAGAGAACATAAGCCCGACAGCTACGTAAAACACACGCACACACACACACACACAGAGTTGCAGTACGGAGTCCGGAGTTGGAGAGAATTTCAGCTCAGCGCGTTCTGGGCTCGTGATGATATTGCTGGAAAGATTAGGCTGCGCAATGGCAGCCAAAAATTAAATAAGAAAAGATAACAACCTAGGCTCATGGTCCCAGGCCATGGAACAAGCAAACAAAGGCAACATAGCGTAGAGTTGAGAACAAATAGGCGAGTCATCGTCATGACCATGGCAAGCGGATTAGTTTACCTGCCCCGAGGTACCGCGACAGAGACAGAGAGAGAGACACAAAACGATGACGGAGACAATGGCTGCGACGGCAGAGGCAAGCATTCGACTGAGCCGCTCCCCTGAGTGGCAGTGGCAGCTAAAAATTTACGATTTTAGCACAGATTGTAAAGTAAATTTTCCTGTTTTTATTTCGAATTAACAAGCGGCCCATGCAAACAGACGGACAGAGGGACACACCGACCGATGAAGAGAGATAGAGAGAGAGAACAAGAAATAAACAACAACGCTGCTGAGATGCTTGTGAAAATAAAAAACGAAAGTTTCATGCTTTTTTTTTTGTTTTTTTCTCTTTGTGCTTCTTCTTTAGAATCCGCATTACAGGAAGCCATGGATCGAACCGGTTGCTCTTTTTCAACTGAACTAAGCTGAGCTCAACTGAACTGAACTGAACTGAGCGGTTACTTAATAATACAAACAGGTTTCGGGTTCACATCTATTCGGTATTCAGTTTCCAGTATTTAGTATTCTGTTCCCTGTTCTGTGTATTCCGTATTCATCTAAGGATGTGAGCCAGCTCCTATTGAAAAAAAGAAAGGCGAACCTTTTGCTTGACTTAAATTATGGATATTGATATGCTGGCAGCGGCCCTAAACTTGCCCCTTTTTTTGTTATCAAAACGATGACAATGCGCGATTAGAGCTCAGCACAGGAAGTCCAAAAATGTGGGCTGGATTTAATGAGCGAACCGCAGATTGGAGCTCTACGATGTCTGACGAAGGAACATTTAATGATGAACAAATGAATGGGTGGATAAATTTACAGGAGAATGAATTGGATTTTTCAAAAGAAAAAAAAGAGATAAATACAGCAAAAACAAATTTTTCGTAATTTTTATTAGTTTTTTAAAGTCTTGACTAGACTTTAGGTGACAAAAATACATTTTAATGCATGAGTCTGTGTGTGTGTACGCGTGCATCTGTGTTAATGCCCAGTCTAATTATTGGTGATTCAATTTTCTCGCTGCTTATTTTCTTAAGCAATTTCCGGTTTCTCTTTACTTTGTAGTCTTCTTGTACCTATTTCTTTAATTTGAGCAGTTTGGTAATTTAAAAATTGGAGCCCCCCGTAATCATCTGTAATGCGGTCGACTCGGAGTTGAGCACGCAAGCAGCAGGCAGTCAGCAAACAGCAACAGCAACAATAACGGCGCAAAAGAAACATATGCTTCCACAACAGCAGCAGCAAAAGCAACAACACAACAGTGCTTACTGTAATGAGTACGCTGAATCCAAAGCTTCACTCACAGAACCACAGCCAGACGGCCACACACAGGCACTCTCAAACAACAATTTCGATACATGAATACTGACACACCTCCCCATTTCGAATAGTACTCGGCCACTCGTAAATAATTGCCGACAGTTCTGTATGTGTGTGTAACTCACGAAACAGCTGATTTGTTATCAACGGCGCTGAATCAGCAAAGAGCATAAGAGAGAAAAGGCTTCAAGCGCTGAATTCTCACGCTCAACAGTAACACTAAAACAACGAAGGTAGAGCACTAAAAAAAACGTCGACTGCTGCTGCTGCTGCCGCTGCTATGGCAACGACCTTCCTTATTTATTACGATGTGTGTAATCGTCTTCTGTGCTTGTGTGCGAGTGTCTGCTCTCTACAAGTGTGTTAGTATCGAATATGTACTTGCAGACGACGTAGATGGGTGGGGGGCGAGGGCGGAGGAAAGGCAACGGAAGGCGCTGACTTAAATTGCTTAGTTTTTAGTGCAGAAATGTCTGCAACATTTAAGTTTAATGTGGGCTCGTTACTGTTGTTGCCTCTGCTGTTGCTGCTGTCGCTTCTTTTGCTTTGTTCGTTTCGAGTCTGTTAGATGGAAGAGCACGAGCGATAAAGACAGAGATAGAGAGAGGGGTAATCTCCTTTGGCATGTATTATTTTCTGGCAGCTTTTTGCACCGAACATTTTGTGCTCATTGCGCAGTTTCCGTGTGGCTTAGTTTGAATTTTATTTTATTTTAAATGTTGTTTTTGTTGTTGTTGCAATTGTAACAGGGCAGCTGCCGCTTCTCGACTGCATGAATGTTTTTTGCCTTAGTTATGTATTTTTTCGATGTTTTATTTTGGTGCCGCACCTTTGAAACTGGGAAAATAAGAGAAAACAGATAAAAAAAAATACACGAAATGTTGGTAAATTGCAGTAATATTGCTCAGGAAAGTATGTACACATAATGGAATGGATATGTACACAAATGCGGAAAAAGTGAAAAATTAAATGCAATGAACAATAAAATATCGTATATCCCAATTCAGTATTTTAAGTACTTTTTAGTATGCTTGCACATTGTACTTATTTTGTGTGCCCTTTTAAGAACTTGTCGCCAAAGCTATTAAAACAAAGCTAACAACAGTTTGGTGGCATATGAATGATCAAAGCAACACATAAAACCAAAACTGCGCAGAGACGGAGAAGGCGATGAGAAGGAGGATGCCATAAAAGAAATCATAAAAATTAAAGCAGGGCAACACTTAACACACACGCTTAAAAGAGTGAGAGAACGGCAGCAAAAATATGATTACAAAATAAAAAGGCAGCGACGTCGCTGCGTCGCTCTCTCTCTCTCTCTTATACTCGAATAACGAACGCAGTTGTAAAGATGGCCGCCTCAGCTGTTATATAGCTGAATTTGTAAACGACACAAACACTAATGCACACACATACACTAAAGCCAACAGCAAACAGAGCGAGAGAGAGACAGAGAGAGAGCGGCCATGCGATGCGGCATGTGTTTCAGTTTCAGCTACTGAATGCAATTGGCTTAAGCGTTTGCAGCAACAATAACAAAGCAATTGTTGTCGCTGTATTAGTGAGTTTGTGTGCAAGTTTTTGCTGAATACGCGTCGACGTCACGGCCCTGTCGGTAATCAGCTGTGCGGCTGTTTCACAAAACAGCAGGTAAAACGCTGGCCTGAATAAGGGCCACACCACGATAGACAGTCGTTTGAGAGAGCTTGTCGCGTACAGACGAGTTTGAGAGCGTGAACTAAAAAAGAATTAAAGTTATTATTTTAAAACCGCCACAAAGCATAGCATCGAACGCATTAAGACAACTAACATCAATCATAAAACAAACATTGTACGTTTACGTGACAAAAAGTGAACTGCAGACAATTTGTGTAGACGTTTGAGTGTGTGCAAACGCTCTCACCGAAGAATACAGAAAAACAACAAATTTTAAATACAAACAAAATCATTGACGTTGACATCGTCGATGGCGTCGCATAACAGCTGTTTCCGCTCTCTCTAGATTCAGCATTACTCTCGGCCGCGTCAATTCAGCGCTGCGCTCTCTTCGAGTGCTGAATTTAGAAAATTACAAAAAATTTACAATATTAAATCGTCGTTTCATTTCGCTTGCGCTGCTCAACGGGAACGGACGTGTTAGAGCTACTTTCCCCGACTATCGTTTTCATATGGAAAAAAAAAACAGTAAATTACAAGCGTGTATTTGCATAAAAGACTGAACAAAATAAAAACATTAAGCAACAATACATTAACACAATTTGCAGCTAAAATAGAATACAAACAATTTTAAAATAACAAAGACTGATTAACCATTACAATAAACTGCAAATCGATTGAAATACGGGTGCGACAACGCAACACGAAAAAAAACTAACGAAAGAAAATCCAAAAACGGAAAACAAAAACAAAACGCAAGCAACAACATATGGATTAAGGTTCCTCTCTCACACACACATACACATCTCTAACATACGGATTACTTCAGCAGCTTTAACTGCCGTTGAACGCTGCTCTCCCCCTCTCTTATTCTCTTTTGGATTACCAGTGCCAATTTCTCAATTCAATTTGTCAAACGCCAAAGTGAAGTGAAAAAAAGTTGCAAATCTCAAACAAAAATGAAATTCTAAAATATCAAAGAGAAAAAATTAAAATACAAAAGAAAGCAACCATTTTGTGTTACAACAAAAATAAAACAAAAAAATTAATAGTCGACAATGACTATGGCAGCGTGTTATGCCAATTATGACATGTCGTCCATGTCTTCGCTCTCGCTCTCGCACAGCATGTCGGCAGCTTTGCAACAGCAGCAGCAGCAACAACAGCAGCAGCAATTGCAGCAGCAACAACAACAGCAGCAACAGCATCATCATCAACAGCAGCAACAACAACAGCACATGTATCATGCTGCAGTTGCTGCCCATCAACAACAGCTGCTGCAGCAGCAACAACGACAGCATCAGCAGCCACCCGCCAATAACAACAACAACAGCAATAACAACACACGCCACAGTCACAGCCACAATCACAGTCACACCCATGCTGCTGTGGCTGCGGCGGCGGCAGCCCAAACGCAAGTTGCTGCCGCCGTCGCGGCCAGCAATCAGCGTCAACACAGCAACAACGCGACAACAGTGGCACTTAGCAGTGGAGCTACCAGCAGCGGCGTCAATGCCAGCGTCAACGCGAGCAGCAACAGCGGCAGCGTAAACAGCAACAAGGACTACAGCATTCCACTGCACGTCGACTGCAGCGTCGAGTATGAGCTGCCAAATCAGCCCAAGCCCCCCGCCGGTCAACGTGTTGAGCCCCTGCTTATGATCCATCCCTGTTATTTTCGCAAAATGGAGTCGCAGCGTCGCAGTCCGTTTGTGAACAATATGCAGGCGACGGCGAGTGCACGCAATGCTGCTAGCAGCGCTGTCAGCAGCGCTGCGGCATTGGGTGGTGGTGGGGGTGGTGCACCAGCTGCTGCGGCTCCAAGCAGTGCTGCCAGGCGCAAAACACAAATACAACAGCAGCAGCAGCAGCAACAACAGCAGCAGCGACAGGCGGCATATCAGCAGCAGCTGCGACAGCAGCAGCAACAGCAAATGTCACAAATGTCGCAGCAAGCTCTGTATCCTGTGCAGCAGCAGCAGCAGCAACAACAGCAGCAGCAACTGCGACAGCAGCAACAGCAGCAACAACAACAGCGCAACCAAAGTCGTCAAAGCCAAAGCCACTCAGCCACCTCAGTAGCAGCTGCAGCAGCAGCAGCCGCCGCCGCAGTGACGTCTGCGTCTGGTCAATGGGAACAGTTGGCCGCTGCACTGACGCCTCATCAGCAGCAGCAGCACTCACACTCTCACACACATACACACTCACACCCACATGCACATCAACAACAACAACATATGCAGCATACAGCAGCGCTTTATTCAGCCAAAAGCAGCAACGCAAGCACAGCTAACTCCGCCGTCACCTCCTCTGCCAACGCCGCTGGCAAACGCGATGCGTTAATTTCGGGCAGCGGTAGCTACGCCAGTATCGCTGCCGCTAAACAGCAGCAGCAGCACTGCCTACCGCCTCCTGTTGCTCCCTGGGATGCGACAGCTGCGGCAGCGGCTGCTGCGCTGCTGATTGATCGGTCGCCGATGGCAACAGTTCCTAGTAATTATCAGGCCGGTCCTGAGGCCACGCCCATGCACCGGTTGCCGCCTACAGCGACTGATAAACTGAGCGGCAAGTACCGCCAATATTTGCGTACACAGCATCGCATGCATCCCTATGCGGCCGCGGCCGCAGCAGCGTCGCTGGCAGCGGCAGCAGCAGGTGCAAATTTGGGGCCGGCTTCGTTTGTTCCCTTTGGTTCGGCGGCGGCAACGGCAACGTCGGCGACAGCAGCGACGGCAGCGCCTACATTCCAGCAACTGCAGCAAATCTCCTGCTATAACGTGTGATCCAACAACAACAACAATAGTAACGGTAACAGCAAAAGCAGCAGCAACAACAATAACAAGAATTGAGACAGACACTTACAAAGTAAGCGTCAATGAAAAAATTGAAAACAAAACGAAGCGAGCGGAGAGAATCAAATGCAAAACGCTTTTTCCTTTAGTAAACAAAAAAATTTCAAAATGTTTTGTGTTAATTTTAGTTTACTTAATTTTTTGTAAGGATTGCAAATTGCCTGGTGTTAAAAAACGAACGATACGTGCATATTTTGTATGACAATGAAAACATCAACAATAATAAAAAGGAGAAGAAAAAAAAGGAGAAGAAAAAATTAATGACAAAATGGTGTCCAGAAATAGTTTGTGCACGCTTGGATTCTGAAAAAGCTTTCGATGTGTTCTCTATGCTTGGAGCTTGCTTGTGCAGTTTACATGTGCCTAGCTTAAAGTACCGTTACAGTTCTCGTTACCTTTCTGTAGAGTTCGTTGGCGAATGCGAAGTTGAAGCAGACAAACATAGAGAACACTGAGAATTGCAATTGTGATAAGTTCAGTAAGAAATTGATTTGTAAACAAAACAAACAAGTTGGTTCCTGTTTTCATTGTCATGCGAATGTGAAGTAGAAGTGTTTTGTGTGTTTTTTTTTAACCCGTTGGTGATTTGCCGTCCCATTATTGAGCTATTTAATTTCTAAATTTTATTACCTATTTAAATGCAAAAATACTTGAATGTTAATTAGCTGCGAAAAACTGTTGCCAAAACCAGAAGAAATGTATAAAAGTAATTGAATTTCAGTTTTAGTAATTTGTAGTAATCTGATAAAAAACAGAAAAAGAAGGAAAAACAACCAACAACAAAACAAACAACAAAAAAATGCAAACTATTGTAGTGATATTTGTTATAAAATAATTTTAGTAATTAATTTAATTTAAATTAAACAACAACAAAACCAACAAACAAACAAGAAATGTGTGTAAACCAACAACAAATACAACAAAAACAACAAATACAATAATAACAAGTAAATGAAAAATGCTAAAAACTAAACATATGCTTATTTAATTATTATTATTATTAAAAATTCATGCTTGAAACTTGAATTAAGTAGACGCGAAAGAAAGAATCGATTAAAACGTAAGAGATGCAAATACTGATTATTGAATAACTGAAAGATACACTGTATAGATACAGAAACAGATACACGAGCTACAAAAACATCAACACTTCCCATTTCAAATGATAACGAAAACGCAAATAAAAATTATTCCAAATTATGCGACGTAATTTGAAGAAAAATGTGCGACAAGAAAATGCAAAAATGTAAGCAAATTTTGCCTTCAATTGATCAAAAGTCCAACGAAGAGGAAGAAGAGAACGAGAGAAAAGTGGGGCGAAGAGCAGAGAGGAGTGGGCACATTGTACAAATTGATTTGACTAGCAAAGAGCAAAGTAACAGTATTTACCGTCGGTATTTCTTTTCATCTTCTGAGGATTATTTTTACTGGCGACACCTCTGTCTACTATACTTCTATAACCACACCCCCTGCCAACCACTGCCACACTCATCCATTGTCGCTTGGTATTATATTATATACTCTACTTTACCTTAGTTTACTTTAGATTTTTCGACGTTGTTGTCACTGTGCGACGGGAGCTGCTTTAATTTGATTTCTTGCTCGCCTCGCACTTTGCTTCGGTTTTTGGTGTCAGCGTCTTAGCTACCCCGCCTCTCCTCCCTCTTGCTGTTTCTCTCTCTCTCTCTCTCTCTCTCTTCCTCTTTGCTCCGATTTGCCCGAAAGTCACTGTGATTGATTGTTGTCATTGATGGAAGACTTTCAGCTTTTGCCTCGCGCACACAAACACTAGCGCACCCATTGTTTGTGTGTATGTGTGTGAGTGGGCATAGACGTGAGTGTGAGTGGACGAAGGGAGGTCGCAATAGTCAAAGTCGTTGATTATGAGGAACTCACATAATGGGAGCTTTCCGTCTCATATTTCTATGCCATTACACACACTCGTACACACGTTTGTGTGTACTAATAACTGTAACTGGCTATCTTTAAACTGGAAGCCTTGAGAACGTTTGTAAACATTTCAATCGATTGAAAATCCTAAAATAATCAACTAATCTTTGGCTTAAATCACTACTTTCATAGGAAATCCGGGCTATTAAAAACCCCATAGGGGTGCATATTTTATTCCACAGTGGGTAAAAGCAAATGCTACGCAACATATAATAAAAAAAATACGAAACGCTGTCGGATTAATTTGTTTAAAGATAAAAAACAAAACCAAAATAAAAGGCGTAGAGCAGAAAACGACATCCGTTTCCCATTGACCAAAAGTGGACTCTTTTGCCCATTTGGTTTGTGAGTCAGTTCAACTAAACTAAACTAAGCTGAATCCATTCGCATGATTCACTTTGGTCTGCCCTAAATTGAAACAAGTCCATAGTCAAGACGAGGCACGACGCGGTACAATAAGACTAGGCATGACCAGACACGACAAGACAAGACAACAAAACCAGCGCCATGACAGGAATTACTTATTTAGACCACATGCGAACTTATCGAGTGCATAGTCTAGTTTATAAACTAATGTTTAAAGTTATACTTACTATTTTAGTAGAAAGCAAGGCGCACAAATCTTGTTCAGTCTAAATCGGAGAGAAGAGCGCAGTTCAGTGTGCCAGGGGGATATAAAATGATTGCAATCTGCTTAGAATCGTAAATATTCATTTATTCAATTCATTTAAATATTAAACTGGTCCCCATAGATTAGACTACCGACAATTGGCAGTAATTAAAAAAATTACTACAATCTTCATCTGTATTCGTAAGTCTGGTTTGAGTCTGGTGTGAGTATATATGTGTGTGTTTTTGTGTGATAAGTGCTGAAATCAGCTGTTGCCTTCACTCATACTCATTGAGAAACGAGGTTGTTGTCGTCATCCCATATACATACACACAAACACACACCGTACAGTGAGTCAAGAAATTCGTTTGATAAGGACTTAAAACTAGCATTTTGGTCACTTGTGCTCAAATTAAAAGGGAACATTTCGAACAGAACTAAAGTAAAACTAAGTGAATTGATTTCTGTGTTAAAACAATAACAACGTTGAGTGTATGACTCGGTATCTTTACATCAGACAGGTGCTTTAGCTGCAACCCTCAAATACTAGAATCGATTCATTTGTTGATTGTGCTTCCGAGGGAAATCTTTAGAGATAATGGCTGCCTTTTATAAAGTTTCAAGTGCAGCACTCGAAATTTCAAGTACTCAATTCAATTTTTTCGTTTTATTTTTTGAAAATAGAAATGAGCTTAGCGATCGTTTTTTTTTTTTTTGGCTCTGAATCAACAATAGAATTCAAATTTTTAAACTATTGTTTACTGCAAATGAAAAGAGAACAATGTTATCGATGACAACTTTCGATATGTATTTTGGGCCAGCACTAATTGCCTGCTGCAACTGTGTGTGTGTGTGTGTGTGTGTGTTTGACTGCTTGGCCTTTCGATTAGTGTTCGTTTTGTTTTTTCCCATTCGTCCCCGCTTGTTCAATTCCAATTCCGTTGTGCCTGAAAGCAAGTGCCATTTAAAAGTCATCAACGGAGATAAATAAACTAAATAATGGGCAAAATACACATAAAATGCGAAATATCAACAAAAGTATGGAAATAAAACGGCATAAAAAGCAAATCCACCCAAAAGCCACTTACACACACACACACACACGTACTCACACACAAACACATACACATTCAGACACACACAGATGATTAGTTATTTTTAAAATTAAGCTGAAAATGCAAACAGAAAAAACTCACGAAAACTGTTCAAAGTGAAATGACGCAAAGCGCATTAAACAAAGTCCGAATAAAAAACGAAATAAAGTCACAGCAAGCGCCGCCAAATAAAAATTGAGCAGCAAACGAAAAATGCGATAAAAACTGAAGTAGAGCGCAAAATGAAAAGCAAAGACAGAAATGCGACAATGACGTCGGCGCCGACGACGACGCGAAGCGACGATGACTGCGACATCGACGACGTCAGCCGCAGTGGCAGCGGAAGCTGTCTAACAAACGGCTCCACTGTGGGTGCTTTGGGTGTCGTCGCAGGAGGGGCTGGGGAGAAAAGAGTGAGAGAAAGAGATAAAGAGAGAGAGAGAGAGGGGGAAAGAGAGAGGAACATTACACACAGGGACGTGGACGTCTCGCATTGAGGCTGGTCATAAAGCTAAAGTTTATGCGCAACTCAGCGACAGAGACACACATATACATATTCATCTAGACAACCAGTTTGTTTGCTTTTAGTTGTTTTTGTTTTTGCTTTTTCCTCTGCCTTGGTATTGTTTTTGCTTTGCTTTTGCTTTTCATTTATACATTTTTTGCACTTTTTTCAAGTGGCTGCTTTGGGGTCAACTTAATCCGAGCGCTACGTAATTTGCGACTTAATTAAAACATTTGCCGGGGCTAAAAATCCATTTAAATTTTAAATGTGTATTTACATATATTTTCTATGAGTCTCGTTGAAAATCGTTCTCCTTTTTATAGTTTCATTTATTATTTTACCTTTTTTTTTATCCATAATTTATCCATTTTGTGCCGATATTGACAGTTATTTTTGAAGAGGCAATTTGTGCGTTCGTGAAAATTAAAGTCATAAATTAAGTACCGCATTATCAAATCATAAATAAATTTTAAAGTTAATGATAAATTCTTTTTTTTTTGTTATTTTTTTTATTTGTTACCAAGCGAAGGTTCAAAAAAATGGTAATTAAATTGTACAAGGCGAAAAAAAGAGATAAAAGAGGAAAAATGTATGTTGTTAGCTGCTGTAACTAATTAACATCATTTTTGTATGCATGAATGC
The DNA here is from genome assembly GCA_035046005.1 of Drosophila acutilabella. Taxonomy (NCBI): domain Eukaryota; kingdom Metazoa; phylum Arthropoda; class Insecta; order Diptera; family Drosophilidae; genus Drosophila; species Drosophila acutilabella. The sequence goes on along the minus strand of JAWNOK010000026.1, from coordinate 1,936,642 downwards.
GCAATGGAAAAATGCGGAGAGCGACGAAAGCAAATAAAAAAGTTAAACAGTTTCAAGCGGCTTTAAATAAATTATAAATATTTATTATTAATTAAAACACACTGCTAATGGGACACTCCAAATATTCAGATGGGGACAAGAGCTTGACCATAAATATATAAACTGAATATTTCCAATTTGCCATTTGAAATTTTTCAAAAGACAAGCCCAAAAAATGATGTAAATATATAGAAATTTGTCGGCTCTGGATACGGCCAAGTTGAGTCATGGCCTAAACTTTGAGCTGATGTCAAACCAATTTGTCTCAGTTAACGAGTAAATAATCACTACACTCTAATAAGGGATAAGGGGTGTGGCTTATATTCGTCGAACTCAAAGACACATGTTGTATGATGTTCTTTCTTCATTTCAAAAAATTATTTCATTTTGAAATACTCAAATTAACCGCAAATGACGACATTTTGCTTGAACTAAAAACCCTGAAAAATATACACACTTAATTATATAGAGCTGCATTTTTGGCTGGCCCAAAAGTTGTGAGCAAAAACAAGCAAAGTGTAATTAAGAGCAACTTTTGTAAGCTTGAAAGCTCGTTGCTCAAAGCTTAAAAAAAGTCAAAGCACTTAAACTGCCCGAAAAGACAGACAAAGTATCGCGAAAGATTTATTTGATGCGATAGACGATGGTGGAGAGGCGGTGAGAGGGAAGCGAGAAGGTCAAAATGCTTTCGAAAAGGCCTATGAATAAAACGTGAACTACAAACTTTAGACTTGGCAACAAGAAAAAATCCAAAAAATTAATTGTAGAAGAAAGAAAAACACAAAAAAACATGACAAAGTGTAAAACTAGTTAGCAGAAAAGCAAACAAAGACACAAAACCACTCAAATAACAATTAAAAAGCATTAACGCTTAGTGCTGCCTAAGTGCAGTATGGGGTATACCAATATATAGTATATAGTATATACTATACAATATATATAGACATATATACGAGTAGCTTTAAGTAACTGAATTATGTAAGTAGCACAACCAAAAATCAAGTGTCAGATGACAGCCAAAATAAATAGTTTAGGATTCAAACACAAGAAGAAAAAAAGTATCTTGAGTAGGCAGTATGCTTAAACTACCTACAGTCTGCATGTATATAATTTACTGATACATAGCACATAACATATATACTTATTTATGGGGAGCCACACGCAAATTATACTTTTTGTGGGTTTGGTAATCAAAAAGCACTTAAGTGGCACGAATCGGAGTGGGTATTGGAGGTATCTGAACATCCAAACAGTTAAAGCTAACATTAATATACATATTCATATAGATATATACGTATATACTCCTGATAATTGATACCATAAACCATAAATTAGCCAACCATATTGTGACTTACAACAGCAGCAACCAGAAGATGATGAAGAATCAGAGGGATAAGAGCAAACAATATAAAATTTAATACCTATATAGGCGACTATGTAATGCAACTAACTATATATATTTAGACTATATACCAACTACGCCTATGCCGAAAAAACAACAACAACAAGAAACACACTATAGAAAGCATGGAGTAAACCTTATACTTATACTAACTAGGCCATCAACAAATTATAAATACATGTTTTATGTATATGGTACCGATATGATATACCGAACGAGAGTACGCAGCAAGTAGGGGGCGTGGCGTACATTATGCATACCCAGAACGCGAAAAAGTACTTATGAATACGAAAACACAGAAAACACATTCGATTAAGCGCTGAATTAACACAAATAAATCAAATTCAGCAAAAAATACTTAATTGAAAAAATAAGAAGATTAAAAATCAAAAAACAATACGACAACAATTTAGATATCTACATATATATTTAATAATAATATAAATAATTATCATGAATTTCTGCTGTGAAAATAATTAGTGCTTAAACCTGCATTAATTTCAACTTTTTTTTTGTCGATTATGAAAAGGAAAATAATGAAATATTCGAAAATAAAACTAGAAAATATGCTAAATGAATATAAAATTGAATTTTTGACTTTACTTTTCTCTTTCTTTATATAGAATGGGAGGTTGAAAGGTACGAACTCGTTGCCCAATGTATGCCAAAGCTAAACAATAAACAAGAAATTTCAACAAAAGGCAAAATTCTTAAATTATCAAATAAAAAGTAAAATAATAATAATAAATAACAAATTGCGACAATTACTTAAATTTGCTTTGCGCAAAATTTATTATTAATTTCTGTTTTCAGTCGCCGTCTTCAATAAATCAATAATTAGTGATGCTTTGGGCACTTGCTTTGCATAGACAGATTCAGATACAGATACAGGAGCAGATTTCGATACAGATAAAGACACAGATACAGAAGCATGTGTGTTTGTACATACATCTATTTAAATGTGATAGTAGTTTTATTCATTATTATTATTAATATTATTCAGCATTGTATTTTCAATTGAAAAACTAAAGTGTAAAATAAACTTAATTTTTATCACTTCAGTTCTCATAATTACAATTTTTGGCTCCTTAGCTATAAACTATGTACATGAATTTATGTAATAATATAGAAATTATATATCTAATTATCTAACAGAATCTCTAAACTTCAGAGAATTCTTGGAAATTATCTAGATAAACTACCTTAAAAGCGACAGAAAATAGTAGATGATGATTAATGTATAAAATATATAATTAATTATGGCATATTCTGATGTGAAGAGAATATTATTGTATGATTAACAAATTTTTTATTTGGCTGCATGCGTGGAATAAAATATAAATAAAATGAATAAAAAACAAAAAAAAATATTTAGATATAAAATTATGCAAATTAATGAACAATTAATTTGAAAAATACAAAACAATTGATTTTTATTTTAATGTATCATAGTTGATAAATTTTCTGCTTTTGGGCTTTCCGTAAGAACACCGTCTGAGTCAAATGAGCTAAAGTTCTGTTATGACTGATTTCTTTTGAAGACAATGCAAAGATTTCCGGTTAATATAAGTTACCTGAAGTCTTGGCTTTGTCCTGTTTTATTAACAAATAGGATATATTAGCTCACGTATTTGTCATTGTTCATTTGCTTTGCCTGTGGCTCCACCCCTTCTTCCCATTTCATGCTACCCTTTCCTCTCGCACCTCTCTCTTTCTCTCCCACTCTAATCATTCATTCGCTAAACAGCCCGCACATTCATTATGAGTCGTTCATGAGTACATTCACGAGTATTATCAGCACTCACGAGGCTCATGTTTCAAATGCTTTTGACGCTGTCGCTGTATTCCAATTTCGAATGTGGGCTTCAATTTTCAGTGCCCCCTCCTGCTTCTCCTCCACCTCCACCTTCTGCACCGCTCCTGTGAAGTGTTTTCACAATCACCGCACAACAACAATAATAACGACAACCGCAATAATCATCGAGTTTAAAGCCACATAAGTTGAAATTTATGTTGTACTCATGATTATTATTCTGTTTTCAGTTGAAAATGATGGTGCAAGTTGTGAAGGTCTCCTACCCCTATACCTACACCTAAACATTCCCTCATTTCTTTCCCCAGCCGCTGACTTTTCATGGTATATAGACGTCAGCTGGTCTGGCTGCGATTAACAGACTAAGGCGGCAATTAAAAACGCTTTAAACCTGCTGACGCCCACACAAATGCCATAAACATTTGAATATGCAAATAATTAAAATATTTAAAATAGTTTCCCGCCGCGTCTTTTAATGACTAAGCTTCATGAAGAAAAAACACACAACACACAAATACTATTTAACATATTTTAATCGCTTTTCGTTCTCTATTTTCTAGATCATTTTTTTTAATTGCAGTATATTTTTCACAGGATAGTGAACGCACGCTAAAAAGCACATTGGTCTTTGTTTTTAACAAGTTCACATAGAAGTTAATTAAATATTAAACGGAAAAAAAAATGTTAATTATTTGTTAAGTTTTTTTTTAAAATATTTGTCAGAATTATTTGGCTTATTTGTCACCACATTTTCCAGTGCTACACTAATCCAATTTATTTAAAAAGATTAATATTTTCGAAAAACTTAGCTGACTTGATTTCTATACACATTCGTAGAATTTCTTCCTAATCATGAAAATTAAAGAATTCTTGCTGATATTTTTATGAATTTTAACTATGATTCACTTTAAGTTGGTTATAAAAATAGCTTATTGTATTAATCTAGAGAAACTGTCATTCATTGGATTTTGTTCAATTAGAATTTACTGTATTTGGTTCTGTGGATCTTAATAGTTAGCCTTCCAATATTAATAACAAATAGTTTTTTCAAAGCACTTTTGATTTAATATTTCATTGTGTTGACTGTAAAAAAGTTACCAAAATGCAGTCCATATTCTAAGCTACTGAATATTCAGTAATTTACAGGTTTATTTTCAGCTTTTGCTTATTTTCGATTCAATATTTATTTGATTGTCCGCTTTAGCGTGTTTTAACTGTAGCAATTGCCCTATATCATTTTCTAGGCAATATTTCAAATATCTTGATTTGATTTCTGTTTTCGTAATATCTGCCAAAAGGAAATAAAATTACTGCGCTGAAAGTTGCTTCGATTTAGAAACCAAACAAAGAACAAGTTGGCTGAGAGAGTTGAGTCAAGGCAACTGTAGGAATACGAGTAAACAAACGAATTGAATGTGAATGGGAATGGAAATGAATTCGAATTGAATTTGAAATCAAAATCATTTGAAAAACAAAAATAAATAAAAAAGAGCATAGAACAACATGGCAAAGGTTTAATTAATTATAAATTATGTTTATTGAGCGATGTGTCATTCATTTTTGGTTTCTTTCATTGATTTTAGACGAGAACAAAGGCATCATTTATGCTTCAGCAGAGAGTGTTTGTGTGTGTGATTATGTGTAGTTGTATCTGCTACATGTCGATATCTATCTGTATCTGTATCTGTAGCTATAGTTGGAGATGCTGCAAATGAGTGAGCATTTCAGAGACTTTTATGACTTGTCATATTTTGAGGCAAACGCTTTGTCTGCGTGTCTGTGTGTGGGAAGCCATAAATTGTGCCACAATCTTACAGAAACAAGCACTTATGTGTGTTTTTACACATGTGCCTCGAATGTATCTTATGTCCCTGCCCCCCCTGTGAGGATCTAAGAAACAGTTTTCCTCTCCACTCTGGGCATTGACAACAACCAAAATGCAGCTTGCAACCAATGAAACATGCAACATTCAACCGAAAAAATTCAAGATGAGTAATGATTGCAGGGTTATACGCTCTTAATAGCCGTAACAACAGCAACTGTTGCCGGAGGCAGCTTAAATCTCAGACAAAACGAGATGAGATGGGCGGGACGGGACGGGACGGTACGGGACGGGACAAGATGAGACGAGATGAGTTTCGATCCGAAAACAATCCAAACCAATCCCCAGCTAAGCTGTTGTGCTACGGACTTGCCTGTTGCCAGAGGAGGCATAAAATACAAAGTACACACATTTCCCGAGACAAACAGACAGACAGATAGACCGAGAGTCGGAGAGGCAGAGAGCTCGCCTCGTATCTATGAGATACAATTTGGTTGGACTGTGCGTTGGCCGCGCCGGCACCAAATTATACATATCGAAAGATTTATTACACACATAGTGACAGTGCGAGCCGTCAAATGAGTTTTTCAGCGTAATTACCGAGTCACACACACACACGCACACTTTCAAACAACATAGTATAAATATCTAAAAAAATAAAAAAAATAATAAGAGGAAAAGAAAAAACGAAATCAAATTAAGCGCGCACTCACATAAAAAACAAAAAATAAAAGAAGCAAAAATAAATAACTAAGACCATGTGGGCACAAGTATTATGTGTTTTATGCGCTATGTTTTCTTTGTTAGCTTTTTAGTTTTTTTTATGACTACGCATGAAGTTGCTGCGTTGTTTTCCTTTTATTTTGATAAACGTGCAGATAAAGTGGAAATGGGAAAATCCACTGACAACTGGCAAATGATGGTTTGTTTGAAGGTTATTCGGCTGGTTACTTGATCCGATCGGCCATCAGGGACACTACGTTAATCATTTATGAATGACTTCTTACCAAAATCAACCACCAACCGATTTGGCCCTTGCAGGCAAAAGTAATGACATGAAAAAAAGAAGAAAATGAAAATTGAGGCTACAAAAGGTGATGGCCATGTTAGACAGCTACAGATACATATACAGATACCAATATACCAAGATACAGATACAAATACAGATGCCAGTCATGGTCCATAAACGAGATAAGCATACAGCGTTAATGCGTTAATTAAGATTCCTTTCATTTGGCCAAGTTAAGAGCAGCTGCTGCTTCAAGGGAACATAATTTCGGCCTTCTAAAATCATAATGATACCATTGTGTTTTTAAGATTCTCAATTTAGTAAAAAATTAGTTTAAAGTTTCATAAAATTAATTGAATTATATTTTTATTGCTGCTTTTCCCAGTTACCACATTACTAAATTCCCAAAAACAATTAAATTGGTTTAAGTTAGAATGCTATTTATGTCTTAGTCTTGACTACGGGTGACATAATCGAGTGTCAATTAAGATTTCTCAATGATTTCATCTTTTGATTTGTATTTAGTTGTACTTTGATGCTTCATCACATCAAGTTTACTTTGCGTTTGGCGTCAACAAATTACGACACGATTCTCAGTTCCAATTTGAAGCCATAATAATCTCAATCACGATGCGACTGAGGCTGAGACTGAGACTTTGAGACTATGAGACATGAGACTTGAGATTCAGAGATTTTGAGGCTCCAAATGAGACTAAAAAGTCACACTTGTCCGACAAAATCAGAAAGCAAAATCGTTGTGGCGTTTTTAATGGAACGTGTTTTTCTTGTAATCGTTAATCTGGTATTTGCACTTAATTAAAAACATTTTAGCTATTATTAACGGCAGCTGCAATACCTCATTGTTGTTGTTGTTTTGGTTGTCTTGTCTTTTTTATACCCGTTACTCGTAGTGTACAAGGGTATATTGTATTCGTTGGAATGTATGTAACATGCAGAAGGAGGCTTGGCAGACCCCATAAAGTATATATATTAATTATCAGTATCAAAAGCCGAGTCGATATAGCCATGTCCGTCCGTCTGTCCGTTCGTCCGTCTGTATGAACAAAAGGATCTCAGCACTATAAGAGCTAGAAAGACCCGAGAGGTCGCAAATGAAAGATAATATGCCCAAGCAGTACAAGATTGTTTTTGTTTTTTTGCACGCCCACTTTAGGGCGTTCTATGTTCATATAAAGGTAAAAACAGGTAAAAATAGCATGTTTTAGTATAGAAAACTTTTTTGTTAGTTACATCATCCGAACCAAGTTCACATAGGATGTACACATCTATGGCGTACATATACTAACCAAGTTTAATCCAAATCGGACTACTATATTGTATAGCTCCCTTAGGGGCAATCGATCAAAATATTTCTTTTAGTATGAATTTGTATGAAAATTTGCTGTATTTACCAAGCTATCTTAATGAAACTGACACAGAATAAATTTATCAATAACATAAATGGCCAAGTTTCATCAAAATCGGATTACTATATCGCATAGCCCCCATAGGGACAATCGGTCGAACATTGAGTAACGGGTATCCTAAAGTCGCGGGGCGACTATAGCGTTCTTTCTTGTTTTATTTTACAAACGATTTTATTATTTGCTTTAACGCTTTGCGCTCGAATATCTTTACAAATTTGTTGCGCTGTTTGTGGATATGGTTATGGATTTGCGTGATTGCTTCCACATACCGTAAAGAAATCGTGTCTCACAATGAGATACCTCTCCACACATACATCTATATATGTATGTATATCTACATATTTGTATATCTGTATGAACGACGAAATATTAAATTTTTATATGGCATACATACGTGATTTAGTATATGGAAAGTAACTCAGAGGTGGGTTAAAACAACTTAATATTACTGAGTTTCTGGGTTTCAGTACTAACATTTGTATAGAGACCTATCGTGTAAAACAATAGGGTAACCTAACTCTAAAATCGAACAACAAAGTAACATTTTCAATTTCGTACTTGTAGATATTACTGGAATATAAATAAATGTAATGATTTGTTTCTATTATATAAATATCGAATAGAAAACTGAACAAGGTTCAAAATTAAATAATAATTAACAAATAAATAAAAACGACTACAATCAGTTTTGTCAATCATTGACATATGTATAGAATAAGAGGATTTAATGTGGTGAGGGCATGTAAATCTTAAATCAGTTAAATTTTTTTATTTATTTATTAGCAATCATTTCGCAAATTATTGTGCCAGATAAAAATTGGGAGTTTAATGTTTTTCATTGACTTTTCAACCTAGTTAGCTATATCAATAGTTTGGTCATAATTTAACAAAATACAAAAGATATTTTCTAGCAGACTTAATCTGGGCTTTAAAGACTTCAAAACATTTTAATTGCGCGTATATTTGTTCTGTATGTTATGATAATCTAATTAATCTAATTCATTAATTTTGGCGGAGTTTAAAGCTCTATTAGAAAGTTAAGGACAAAATGCTAATTTAATTATTAGCAGTTAATAAAAAGTGAATGACAATGAATCCAGTTATATACTGTAAGTGCTCACCTTGTACCTAAGAACAATTGTTTAAGGAAAGCTTGAGATTAAATAATTATGTTCAGTTAACTAAAATATTAATATGTTACAAAATGTTAATAATTGCAAACTGTTGAAAACTTCTGAAACCAGCCTCGTTTATATGCTTAGACTGCAAGAGATTGCAGTTTTACGTTTCGAATCGAAGCGAATCGAATCGAAACGAATTGAAATACGATTTGGAATTGGTTTTGGAAATGGAAATGGAATCGGTAACGTTGCGCTACATTTTGTGGGGCTTTAAGTTTCTGGTTATTGCGAGAACTCGTTAATATCAATTTGGCTGAAATTGTTAATTGATTTTGCAATGAACAAATATTACGCGATGATTGCCATTTGCCTTTGTTGTTGTTGTTGTTGCTGCTGCTGTTGTAGTTTTGTTGTTTATTTATATTTTGAAGGCATTTTATATGTGTGTAAGCATAATTTTTGAATTTGGCGTGCGGTTTCTTGTTCGGGTTTCGCATTTTGTGGGCCTTTTAAGCCGCATATAATTTGGTGAATTTTATTATTTTGTTATTTACAACAACCATCTTATTGTTGTTGTTGTTGTCGTTTTTGCTGCTGCTGTCATGTGAATAAAAATATTTTAATGCCAGTTTGTGACTTTCACGAAATCAACAAAATTTCGCACGTATGCGTTGTTGTCTTTGCTGTCGTTTTGTTGACGTTTACGATTTGTTGTTCCCGCTTGATTTGAAGCTATTTGGATTGTTGATAATAACAATAAATGTGTGGTCTTGTGACGTAGCATTAACAAATATCAGAATCAGATATTCCTACACAACACAAGTGCAGATTTCAGGTGCAAAGACATCTTCTAATGAATTAGGACAACGCTTACCAGCTAATTAACTAAAATTAGCATGGGTATCAGATGTCTTTTAATGAATGTCAAATTAATGCATTTCTAAATGTTTATTTTCAGTTTCTTGATAGTCTTTGAATTTTCTTTTTTCTGAAATCTTGAAAGCTTGAAGTGGTCGCGATTGCCAAAGCACGTGAATATGGGGAATTTGTATTGGAACTGGAAATGGAACTAAATATGGAGCTGACGTGACCGCGATATGATATAGAGAATGCTCCCAATGGAAATGGAAATGATATGGGTACACCTTTGAGATATGAGCTGGCATTTGTGGACTGTATAAATATTACTAGTACTTTTAATATCACAACAAATTCCACTTTCAATTCCAATTTCAATTTCATTTCACAATATCAGTCGAGTGTGAAGTAGTGAAGAATAATTGTTGAGATTTCATTTCGAATGATAATCTAGTTTATTTCCCCTTTAGCTTCAGCAAATACTACGCCAGCTTTGTTTATAAATTAAAAGTTGTATTTCCTCTGGTAGAAGATATCTATTGTTAGAATTTATTTAATAAAAGAAACAACTTATTCAGATTCGAGTTTGTTATGAATGCCATTCAAATGAAGTAAAATTTTTTTTTAAATATATGCGAAGGCATTCAACTTATTATTAAACAAAATTAATGTACAGATTTTCTAAAGAACTGTTTTTAGACCCCGTACTCTTTAAAAAAGAGTATAGTGGTCTATTAAGTTTGTCAGAAGCGAGATGTGCGTAACAGGCAGAAGGAGGCGTGGCCGACCCCATAAAGTATATATATTCTTGATCAGTATCAACAGCCGAGTCGATATAGCCATGTCCGTCTGTCCGTCTGTCCGTCTGTCCGTATGAACACCTGGATCTTTTAAACTACAAAAGCTAGAACCATGAAATTCACAATGAAAGTCCGTTATTATGTCAAGCAGATCAAGTTTATTTCAAATTGTTGCCACGCCCCCTACCGCCCCCGCAATGAGCAAAAAACCAGACAAATCTCGAGAAAATTTTTGTTTTAGGCGAATATCTCAGTAACTATAGCACTTAGGAGCACCAATTTTGGTATACAGGTTCCTAGAGACGCCATTCAAAATTTTGAGCTGCCACGCCCCCTTTTCTCATAGGAACTAAAAGACTCTCCAGATTCAATGCCTTTTTGAAGGCATAAATCAAATAGTACAGTGTTGTAATTTAACATACGCTTAGAGAGTTAGTATTTCTAACTTTCCTGAAAGTGGCATCAAAATCCTATGTCAAACAACAGAGAAATTACGGTTCAAAGTTGAAGTTATTTTAAAGCAAAATCACTGCATGCGCGCAACACATACAAACAAACACAGAAACATACAAACATATGTTCGAACGTTTTCTCTACCTGCTGGCGGCAGCGCTGCCCGGAGCCGCTGGCCGCGCCGACCAATGCTATACATACACACATATGTATGTGTGCACATACATATTTGAAAATAATCGGAAAAATGATAGAAGAGGGTCGTGGTGCAACTGGTAGAGTTGCTGCGCAATATGGAACGTTCGTATGGATCGCGGGTTCGAATGCTGACAATGACGATTGTTAATTTATTTACTTTTTAATTTTAATTTAAAATGTAAATATTTCATTTTAATTTTTTAAATTTCATTTGAAAATTTTAATTTAAATAAAATGCAATACTATGGGAGTACGGGGTCTTTTACAGTCGGCTCGATCGACTGTAGCCTTTCTTACTTGTTATTTTTAGTATGCGTGGTGAAAAGGGGCTCTATAATTAAATTATGAATGCTTTATATGGCAAGTTTATTGTTAGCTTTATCGCGCCAAAAATACAGAAACAAAATGGACTTTTGTTTTGCGTTCTTTGAAAAGGCCTCCCGACCGACCCTACTTATTAGAGGAACTCGTTTTCGCAGCAGAACAACAATGCATAAATACTTGAATTTCTTTTTTGTTATTTCAAATTTGAAAACACGCAACATGGATGAATTGAGCCGTATCACAATCGCAGTTTAATGAATCGAACAAATGAAAATTTGCAGATATCCAAACTCGAACTCGAACTCGAACTCGTACTCACATTCATAATAAGTACATATATTTATAAAAATAAAGTATAATAATAATACATCCGAAACTTTGTACGTATATTGTATATTGTGTTACCAAAGGAGGGGTGAAGGGCGGTGACAAGAGGGATGATGAGGGGTTATTAAACGAGTACATAAATAATTTATTGAATTACAAAAACGTTTTTTGAATTGCCTCGATGCCTCGTTGGGGCTAAAACTGGGTATGCATGTGGGCCTGGGAGCGAATTTCAGGCTGGTGCTGATTTCGGCCATAATGTCTTAAATTATGGTCTTATTGTTCATGCTATTTGCCGCTACAGTTACGTAGTTGAGACTTGGGACTTTATACGGGGAGTGGGAATGGGGAACTTCGGACAGGAACTGAAACTCACACTCAAATTCAAACTCAAATGGCAATGGAACTCAAAGTCGTGGCGATAATCGCGTAAAGTTTGCGCCGCATATTTTGTTGGGTAATCTAATTTATGGCACTTTTTTCCCTGCCTACAACTAATTGCAATTTCCGCCCCTCAATGAGGACAGGTAGGAGGGGTAAGAGGGTTGGCAATCAAATTACGCATGCTGGGCGTAAATAAATCTACATATAAACATCTTATATATGAATGTTAAATAAAAAGTAAAGTAAACGCAATAATTATTCAAGTCTTTCGGATCCAGTCAATGTGGCGACCTTTTTCTACTCAGATTTTAAGCCTAAATGAATCAACCCAAATACGAAAAAAATTAAGTCTGTCTGACTGGCTCGACAGTGGTTTTGTTATGATAATTAGTTGGCCAAACGTTTGTTTTAATTAACATTTTTTCTACTTCTTCTCCATTCCCCTCATTCCCATTCGAGTTGTTGCCTTCTTGCATATTAAGTGAACTCCTCAGTTAACTGAACGAATGAGTTGGGTATGAGTACAACTTCCACTTTGGACTTTGAATGTGATTTGAAATTCAAAAAAGTATATACTTTGAGCACTTCTTGATGAATGCTGCTGAGTCAGTTCATTGATCATTATAATATATACGCGTACTCAAAATTATGCGACCAGGTTTCACTTTGGGGCCCAAAAGCCCAATGTGGAAAAGCCCATTGGTCTTGGCCACTCGAAAATTATTCATATTCATTATAAAAATCATAAATAAAATCATTTAATATGACTTGTCATAAACATATCTACATACACAATGCGATACGTAGTGTGTTATAGAGACTTTTTTTATTTATCTGAAAACTTATTACTTATAGAATTCTTACATTTAAATTATTCTAGATAGCGTGTGAGAACAAAGCTTTTTTAATCAAGAATGTAAGAGAATTGTTTACAAAATAAAATAAGAGCAAAAATTCAGTTTTCTCTTATGTAATTGTTTTCAAACTTGTTATTATTTTTTTAATTGTTATTCTACTGAGCATTATAATAACATTTAAGACAAAAGAATTTAATAATTAAACCCAAAATGAAGCCTTAATACAAGGAAAAGGCAAATATCATGCTGTCAGTTCATTCTGTGCAAAATACACGTGATGTTTTCTTAAGGATCAAGTTACTATTCCATTCCCAAAACTGAACTCTTAAAAATTTTGAGAAAGGTATTCAATGGGCGTTTGTCGGTGTCTTGGTTTCTTCACATGACATTCGAAATACTTGTAGTCATATAAATTTTAATTGATTTGCCACCCAATGAGCTGCCCGCAATTAACCCTAAGCAGCACGGTAACTGCGACAGCGGCGACGGCGGCGGCGGCAACGTCAATAGCAACTGCGACTGCGTACAGTGGTGACGTTATGCTGTGTATGCTATAAATGTTGGTACAAGAGCATTAAACATATTTGTTTTTAGTTGATTAGATTACTAATTGATTGTGGTATGATAACCAAAAATTGTATTTATTTTTCCAAATTAATTAAATTAAACATTAATATATAAATTATTTTGATAGTTATTCACTTGATCAGTTTTTCAAAGAGTTTTTTTGTGACAATGCTGCTTTGTAAGTATCCGACCACTGTGCCGAACTGATGGCGGCTCCAAACGGTCACATCAAAGGGAATCGAGTGATTAAGCAAAAAGGCTGCTGATTTGGGTACCGAGTTCTTGTTGTTGTTGTGCATTTGTGGAGTGGGTCTGCCATTGGGCCTGGGTCTGCCTGAATGCATATCGATCGATATGTCATATCTGCGCTCAGTCGATATTAAATAGTATCAATGGGAACGAATGCAGCAATGGCGATGGAAAGTCGACGCCAACGTCTGCGCAGAACCCCAACTGCGACGTCAACAAAGTTGGACTTTGTTGCAAGAAGATTAAGATCTCGTTTTATAAGCGGTTATGCATCTATATAATGCCATCTAATTAAAACCATAGAAAAATTACTGTGACTATAAATCGTCAGAAGTTGTTCTGGTTTTCATTTAACAACCCAAAGCTTAAGATAGAGTCCATATACTATACATATAATATGCACTGAAAAAACTTAGAACAGGTTAAATACTTAGTATGGAAATTTTAATAAGATTAAAGAGCACATAGATCTATAAAGCTATTAGATATTAGAGTTCAAGCTGGATTTGGTAAGTAATAATATTTAAGTAAAGTTTATTTATTAAAAAAACAATTGACTAATAATGGGGGCTTATAATAATAAACTTGTTAGGACCAAACAATTATAATAAGGCAAAGAGTTTCTCTAGGTATAAACAAAGATTAATTTTATTTAACTCTACACGTGCTGGGAAACACGAAATTATGCTACAGCTCCCTCAACGATTAGATTGTGAAAATAGCCCCTAATCCGAAATGCGAATGAGCAGAGTTTATATAAGTGAAAAAAATAAATATTTATAATCTGCTGGGATTTACAGCTTGTTTTCGCAGACTCGAGTTTATAAATTTGAACCCAAAAGTCAGAATCCAAGTGCGCACATGCAGCAATCGTAGTTCGACTTATTTGACTTAAGTTTAGTTTAAATAGGTTTTTCCCTATCTTTGTCTCTGTCCCCGTCTCTGTCTCTTGGCTTTGTGGTCTGGGTCTGACTGTCTCGTGTGACTAATGTGTAGGCTCCGCACTGCTATAAATGATTTCACTATCATTATCTTTAGCCTGTGGGGGATTGCCCTCGATGCATTGACGTCTGACAAGCTAATACAATTAAGTCGGCTCGTAAATTGTAGACAATTTAAATATAAATTAAACGGAATGCAATGCAAAGTCTCGCAAAGTATCCAAAACACTATCTGTTGCCTGTCGAAAATTATCTAATGCAAAGTATCTTAATTAATTACTGATTAAAAATACAGAAAACACAAAAAAATAATATTAATAAAACAGCTGATATCAGGTGAACGGCAACTGGGGCTGAGTACCCCGTAATATCGGTCAAAAGCCGCAATTGTGATTAAGTGGAACTCATTCTTACCTTTCTCACTCCCCCTTGCCTCTCTTATGAACCCTCTCTGCCCTCCCTGTATTCCCCAGTGTTCTGTGTTCACTACTATTTCTTATGATGATTGCGAGGGTCTGTGCCTAGTACGGGTTCGAGTATTGCTAGTCTTCTTATCGTTTATAATTTGTGTTTGGTTTTTTTTTTTGTTTTGTTAGACTTGGAGTCCATTTGTTTTACCTTTGGGGTTCTACGTTGGGGTATTTCAATTTCAAGTGGATTGTTTGGCGATTTATGACGCTGATAACCGGTCAAGTAAAAACTCCGTCGCTACAATCGTTGACTGCTCCGACAGTTTCACAGTGCCACAGTCCGACAGCTGGACACTTGGAATCTCGGACAGGTAAACAGTTAAAGAGTCGGACCTGGTTTCGTCACGATTCGATTGATAGTAAAAGGTATTGGTTGGTTCAGTTCTAATTTAAGTCAAGAGTGATTGACTTCAGGATACTCTGTGGCGAGCTACACTTAAATGTACCCACATAAGCACTGTCAAAAACTTTTATTTAGCTATCGGCTAAATATTTGAACTACTTTAAGTTATTTTTATTAAATAATATTTTCAAATCTGTCTAACAAAAACATACTCAAAATTTATAAAGTTCTGTAGATTATGTTAAGATTATGCTAAAGATTGAACATTTTTATATTTGGTTATTTTTATGTTTGTTACTTATACAATTCTTATGAATTTCACTGAATATAGATTGTTTTAAAAGACAAGCTGTTCCCCAAAAAAAAACTTATTCAACTTAGAGTTTAAGGGTTAATTTCGATTGGCTTATTCCGAGTATTAATCGATAGCCTATCATAGTTCTTAACAGTATTTTAAAGCTATTGACGTTAATTTACCACCTCTTGAAGTGTCTTAATGAAGTTCTAGAGCTTATTTCAAGAATTTTGGAAATAATCAGCTGAGCACTTGCACCTGGATTCAATTGAATATGTGGTAAAAAAACACAAACCTTTAAGTGCTACCTTAACGGCTTTTGTTAAGAATTTTATAGGGTTTTCAACTAATCTGCAACTACACAATCAAGGCCATCGCATCCTTCTCGAGTAGGCAACTCAAGCAAATGGGTCTCCATATAATTATAAACAGTCTGACTCTCACGCGTAATGGCCATAACGATAATGTTTAGTGTGGGGCCCGCGAAACCAAGCCCATAACCCGAAAAGTACCCGAAAATAAACCCCAGAAACTTTCCAGGTGCTATAAATTTGAGCCAATATATATTTGGAGGAAGGTAGGAAAAGGGAGACAGAGACAGAGAGGGACAGAGAGAGAGAGAGAGAAAGAGAGAGAGAGAGCGGGAGCGGGAGCCGCTAAATTTGTGGCGATTACGCATCGTTGGCTAGGAAATCTATAAATGTTTTGTCTGATGTTAATACCATGACTGATGATTGTACCAGACACTTGAATGTCGAGTCTCTTAATAATTGCAGTTGTTGTTTTGCCCCTCGAATGAAACTTTTGTCAATATCATTTAGTGGGCACCGTAAAGATTGCCAAAGCCCACTCGAGAATATGAAGAGTCATTGTGCGGCGCTGTGTCTTGTGCCTTGTTTCTTGAGTCTTGAGACTTGACTTTTGAGTTTCAAGTTTTCCATTTCCATTTCGATTTTATTTTTATTTTTCAGTTATTTTTTTTCTTGTCGACATGTTTATGGTGTATCTGAAATGGATGCGCTGTTAGTTAGTCAAATGGTTAGACTGTCAGTCAATTTGCTTCGGTTTGAGTGTTTTATTAATTAAAGTGCTTACTCTGTTCTTTTATTTGAATGTAGTTTTTGCATTTTGTGTCATGCTCAAAAGCTTAAGGGGCACCTACACCACCATCATCGACACCTCCACTTCTACAATTACCTCCACCTCGACCCTCGATTCCTTTGGGCCTTTCATTAATCATCCGTCCCGACGGCTGCTGAGACTGTTAATTAAAAATAAAACAAGCAAATAAGTTGGCGCGCCGTTTAAGCGCTTTTAATGAAAATTAATGCGGCCTCCCATTCCCTTTCCCGTCCCAGTCCATTCTGTTCTATGGTATTTCAGGGACTGCCCAACAATGCCGTTGCGCATTACCAGAACATAAATAAAAGTTTCCTGCCGAGTCTGAGGCGGCGTCGGAGTTCAACGCTGAAGTCGTCGTCCGGGCCTGCGGGAAATGGGAACTGTTCCCCAACTTGGTCACGAGAATGGCCTATGTAAAGGCCCTTGGTTATTGAGGTTTCATTTAGAACAAAAGGCTTGGCCATGATGATTTATGCAACACAAACTGCACCTCCATTACCCGCCCCACCGCTGACCAGTTGAGCTATTTGCATTAAAATTTAATTTTGGGCTGCTTATCAGAGAGCAAAGCATAAACTTGTTTACTTATGACATAAAAAATTACTGTTATCATATGTCTAGTTAGAAACCGTACTCTTTAAAAAAGAGTATAGGGGTCTATTAAGTTTGTCAAAAGCGAGATGTGCGTAACAGGCAGAAGGAGGCGTGGCCGACCCCATAAAGTATATATATTCTTGATCATCATCAGTCGATCTAGCAATGTCTGTCTGTCCGTCCGTCCGTCCGTATGAATACCTGGATCTTTTAAACTACAAGAGCTAGAGCCACCAAATTTGGAATGAAAGTCCGCCCCCCCCAATTAACCAAAAACCAGACAAACCTTGAAAAAATTTGTATTTTAGGCGAATATCTCAGTAACTATAGCACTTATGAGCACAAATTTTGGTATACAGTTTCCTAGAGACAGCCCTTTTATAATGACATTCAAAATTTTGAGCTGCCACGCCAACTTTTCTCATAACAACTTAAAAACTTTCCAAGTTCAATACCGTTTTTAAGGCATTAATTCAAATAGTACAGTTTTTAACATTCTTTTAAAGACTTATCATATCCAACGATCTTGAAAGTTACATTGAAATCCTACGTTATACACGAGATTTTACACGGTTCAAAGTTTATGTTATTTAACTGCAAAATCACTACATGCGCGCAAACGAGACAGAAACATACAAAGTTTGTATTACAAACATATGCTCGAACGTTTTCTCTACCTTCTTGGCGGCAGCGCTGCCCGCAGCCGCTGGCCGTGCCGACCAATGCTATGCATACACACATATATGTGCACACATACATATCATTTTAAACGAATTTGTAGCATGTAAATGCAAATAATCGGAAGAATTATAGAAGAGTTGCGACGCAATATGGAACCTTCGTCTGGAATTGCGGGTTCGAATGCTGACAATGACAATTGTTAGTTTGATTTTTAAAATTTTAACTGAAAATTTAAATTATAAATTTTAATTTCGTAAATGTATTTAAAAATTTTATGCGCACTATTATGAGAGTTCGGGGTCTTCTATAGTCGGCTCGCTCGACTGTAGCCACTTTAAAGATGGTTATTTTGAATTTAATAAGCTTACAGAAAAGCACTGCTAAAAGTTATTTTATATTTAGTTTTTAAGAACAAAGCACTATTTAATAAATGTAACAGCAATATAATTAAACTTTTTTCTGTAAATAATTAAAAGGGTGTTGGAAATGTATGTACAATCTATAAAGCACTTTAAACTGGTATATTTTATAGCCGCATTTCAATGTATGCTGGGTATTTGGTAGTATAGTTTCGTTAGACTTGATAGAATCCAGTTTTTATGACACATTTTCCCAAGTGGGGAATCGCTTCTGATAACGGGCAGCATTTATAGTTTCAGTAGTTGTAGCTGCTTATTTGCCAACATTTTCCTTAAGTCGTAAATGTAAAGCCGAAATTGTAAAGCCCTAAAATACTTTAATTACGCAAAATGTATGACCAAATGTAGGTAGACAGTAGGTAGTTTGGCATGATGGGGAAATGAGGTTAAAAAGTTCTAGAATATAGAATTACTGTTGGGCGTTCGATTTCAGTCTAATTAGTGCCTGGTCACACCTTTCGGCAACGGTTGGGTATACGGCCCCGGGCCTCTCAATTTTCCCAATGGAAATTATATTATTATTATTATTACCATCGCTTCGCTTGTCCATGTTCTCGGGTCGTGCCACGAAAACAAAAAACACAAAAAAAATCATTAAGGCGCTTTTGTTGTTGAAAATGGCTTTGTACAATCTGGCGTGGCGAACCCAAAGCAACGTCCGACTCTGTTTCCCTCACCTATTCCCATTACCAGTCTCAGTCTCAGTCTCTGTCCCGATTCCATATCCATTTCCCTGTTCACCAAGCTGATACCAATCTCTTACCTTTGCTGCCGGCATTCATTTCGCTTGCGATGCCAATGATTTTATTGTTCTTTTTGTTTTTATTTTTGGCTTTAATCAAGGAATCGAGGGAATAGTTGTTGTAGATTTGTTGTCGATGAATATTTATTAGTTACTCGCTTTTTCGGGGCGTTGTTCATTTTTATAAATCAGCCGAACTGGTATTTATGAGCGAAGACCCTCCAGCTGCTATTTTTACAGCTCCTAAGCCTATCAAAATGTTGCCAGGAAATGCCAGAAAAAGCCAGAAAGCGGCAGGAAATGCTTGTTAACAGGTAAATTGACTGTCAATGCGAGTTTGTCGAGTATATTCATGTTGTTGCCGCTGTCTCCTCATTAGAGCAGTTCTGTGTCTAGTCAACCGTAGGCAGCACACACACCACACCCACACGCCCTCATCATACTTGGCTCATTGGGGGCGTGGCTGGGTTGAGCTGTTGCTGCTGTAAAATACTGTGACACATGCGGGTAAACCAAACGTATCACTTTAAGGAGTCCCTGAGAAGCAGCGAGGGGATGGGAGAGAGTGGGTTGGGAAAGAGTGAAAGGGGAGCAAAGAGGTTGCGAGTGGTAGGATGAGCCTACGACGTGCGCTGGCAAACAATGTGACCGCATTTTAGTCACAGTCACACTCGACACTCGTTGCGAAGCGTAGGTGTAATTGTGACTGGTGTGTAAATGTGTGTGTGTGTGTGTGTGCACTGCACCGGGCATAATTGAGTTTGTTCAAATGCTTTTTACGTAGCACGACCAGAAACAACAACAACAACAAAAATAATTGTGAAAACTACAACAGCAACAACAATTGCACAAAACAACATTGTCGCCTTCAACATAGTCTGTCGTCTATGTTCCCTCTTTCTCCCTCTTAAACTCTCTAAGGATTTCTATCTCTTTCTACAAGTTGGCTGACTGTTGGCACTGTTCCTCTGCTCTTGGCACTTTTCAACATCAGCTACATTGCCTCGCATCGGCAACTGAATCTTAATGAATTTTACGAATTTAACATGCTGTGCACTTCAAAAGGAACACACAGAGACGACAACGACAACTAAAACAGCGACGAAGGGGAAGACGAAGGCGCACCGTGGGGTGCATTACAAAAAACATTGAGAATTTCTATACATGCAATTTTGCGAACTATGCCAACAAAAGACAAACATATATGTATATATGATAAAAAAAATAAATCAGAAAACATTACGTTAAATTTCCACTTAATAAGATGTACAATACTTTAATTGTAAGCCCATTTAATTGGAAAAGGTAAAAAAGAAGCTAAAAAACGTTTTTGTTTTTTGCTAAAGTATTTTAAACTAATAATAGTTTAAAATATTAAAATTAAACTTTATTAATAATCACACTTCTTCCGTTTTCCGGTTTGGTATTATTAGTTTTTATTGAAAATCTAATCCTTAAACATACTATTTCAAAACATCAAGTAAACGTCATTAAAAATCCTACTAAATATTAAAATATAGTTAAATCTGGCTTTATCTGCTATTAAAAATCAGACTTTATCTGCTATTAAAAACGAGCATAAATTGTCTTGTCCAATTCGGTTTCAAAAAATACATTAATTAGTTTAAGTGCTTCCGTTGTTCTGGGAAATTTCTGCTAAGCCGTTTGGGTGACGACTCCACTGTGCGACGATATAGCGCACGCACGTCGCCGATAAGTAGAAGTACGATATGTTTGTCGTGCCATATATAAAATTATTACTTTCGACATGCATGTGACCGGGGCACAGAAACACAAACACAAAACACACACATACACATATTTATATATATACAGTGGCAGCAACATTCACAGCAGCAACTGTTGCTGTTGTAGTAGTTGTCGCTGTTGTCGTTGGAACTTACTGTTGCTCACCCCATATGTGACTTTTTGGACGACGCACTATGGATTGCAAGTTGAAACCGTGTCTGGGCAGGAAGAGGCAGCTTAGTAATGCTCAAGTTGGCTCACAGTTTGCCATGGGTTTCCCTTTAACTGACTTGACAAATCTTTATGCAGCTGACCATTCCAATTGGTACAGTGGAAAGTCGAGAACTGTGTTGAATTGTTTACTGGGTATTGAACACTGAAAAATTGAAAGGCGCTTGATGTGCCTCGGGTCAATTGTGTGCATTGCAAGGGAATTGAAACAAACTTAATTCCAAAATCGCTACGATTGAATTATAAACAATAGACTGCGAACAATACTCTAAAATGGAAATTGTTGCCAAAAGTCTTAAATTCCAAGCAAATGATTTCAATTAAAAATTGATTAGATGAAATGCCAATGTTTACTATGAAACTATTCCCAGATATAACTGGAAACTAGAGAATAGATTCAGACTGAATTAAAATAAAAGACGTTGTGCATTTTAAAAAGTGGCTAATATAACAATTGCGACTGAATGTCGACATTCTGATTGTGGGTTGTTTTTGGAAGTCTAAAGAACTCGACTGCTAAACGACTCGACAATTTATGACTTCGATTGAAAGGTTAATGGTAATTTGGAAGTTTTTGAATTGAATAAATGACTACCAATATGACATAGCCATTCAAATAGAAATTGTGTGATACAGGTTTGGCTACCAAAATGACTTTGGTAATGATCCGAACGGTTCGCTCCCCTTTTGTGAATGATTAATAAAACTTACTTGGAATTCATTGCAATAACTATGGAAGTGAATTTAGTCAACACACACAAATGATCAGTTCGAATGTCCAAAGTGTGTAGAGCGAAGTGTGGAGTGTCTGTTCTGCTTGGAAATGAGTTAAGAGAGCAGCTGTTTGTCAATCATGCGATTGGCATGCTTCATAGGCAGTTTCAGGTGACTTGAGGCATAATAATCGCATTAGTCGAACGAACGACGAACTGAAAACAGACTTGGTACAGAGGGCAGAAGGCTGAAGGCCTTTGCCGCCTGAGGAAATACGACGCCATATTACTAATAAAATAAACAGCAAATAAAGGTAATAACATTAAAGTGAACAAACAAAAAGAGAAAGAGATAGAGAGATTGTAGGAGAACTAGAAACGCGCTAATGAACAAAGCCAATTAACGGCTGAGTATAAATTTGAAAACCAAATATTAAAACGTCTAATCAAAAATCTTGAGTCAGGTAGAGACCCGAGGGCCCTGAAAATTTTTTATTTAAGCCAGGCACGAACTAAAACGGAAACTGGGACAGGGACGGGAATGATTTCTGGTAAAATTTTGATATCAATTTTCTTTAAGTATAATTATGATTGCATATTTTTATACCAAAAATGATCTAGCACGTTGCGAACTATAAAAATTCAATGATTAAGTACTAAACACTATAACTTGTGACTTGAAATACTTTCAGCATGTTTACCTGGCAATCTCGAAAGCGTGTGACATTTTTGTTTGGGATTTTATATTGTATAAAAAAATTATACAAATTATTTTCGCATTGCACTCGCATTAATTGATTTCATTTGTTGCCCACTTCAATTAACAACTTTTGCTAAGGTTAGTCGACTCTTTATATGATTAGCACCAGGACGCAAATGTCTTTTTAATTTAAACTTAAGTATTTTGTAATTAAGGCACATATGCCAAAAAAACGTCAATAAAATTAGGTAATGCTGAAACAAATTTGTTGAATCATTTTATAGTTTTATTTTGTATTTTTACGCTCAGCGTTAATATTTATTAATTTTTTATGGCTTCTCTTTGGTTTTTAAATATTTAATTTATTATTGAATTATTGCTGTTTCTTGTTGTTGTTGATAATTATAAAATATTTAATTATAAATCATTTACGTTCGTTGTCGCTTTTGGAAGGTCTCATGCGCCATGAAGGTGAAACTCTGAAACTCAAATCGGTTGTGTATGCGTGTCTGTGAGTGTGTGCAAATGTGGTTTACATTTCATTAAAAGTTGGCTTAAGCGCATTTAAATGTTATATTATTATACAATTTTTCGTCACATGCCGCATGCCACATACCATTTAAAGTCAGCATATGCAAATGACTATGGTGACTATATATTTTGAAAGCGTTTCGTAAATTCCTCTGACTATATTTTTAAATAACCAATTTGGGTTTTATTAATATTATTTGCCTTTTGTCTTTGGGCACGTTTCGATCATTGAGTGGTATTGGAGATTGTATTGGGGTTTGCCTCTACTAGTAAGTGTGAGTGAAGTGCGCATTACAAAATTGCCCAATTGCATTTATCTGAAAATTGTTCGTCTATCAGGTAATGTTTCAACATAAATTGTAATTAATTAATGGCTGTTACCAGTGCTATTGATGTGATATCTTTATTGAAGGTTAAAATTACCTATTGGCATGGAATGTTGCTGGTTTCTATAATGCATTACATTAGAAATTGATAAATAAAGTACGACTGGTTTCCCTTGTTTTGGGATTTAGCTTAAAACCAATTCGTTCAATTTGCCCAAGCCATGCATACAAAGTATGGTACCAAGTTGCAGTAGAACGGGTAAGAGGCCTTGTGCAGTCGGCTTGCCCGACTAAGCCATTCTTACTAGTTTTGGTGAGCAAACTGCAATTTGAAATGGGTACTCTATGCTACATTTTGGAATTGTCAAGTTTACTATATTTATTAAACTGAACTAATATAATGATTTGACGAAACAAATTTCAATATTCATGGAATACACTTAGTTATTGCTAAGTGTCGCTAAAATCTTTCGGCGGTGCCAAAACTTCAGAGGAATTTTGACGATGTTAAATGTTTAAAAAAACAGTTGGAGAATTCGTGTTAGCGTATTTAGTCTGGTCTGAGTCTAATGAATAAACGAATGTTTTACAAGCACTATGTATATTATTTATCTGACTTGGACAAAGCGTTGCGTGTGCTTTAATGTCGTGCTGTTGATTTTCTTATTTGATTTTCTTTGTTTTTTTCCTATTTTTTTGGCACTTGGAAATGATTTGTGACAGCGGCAAATGTTGTTGGCTGTCCAAATTGCTGGCCGATGGACAGTCAGTCGGATCAAGCGCTGCGAACCACAACCGGACAAAGAAAGCTCAGTGTGGGCGTATTCGCACCGTGAGTCGTATGCGACTGACTGGATCGGTCAGGCCTCCATCACCTCTTGGCCCCCTACTGATCCCCTTTCGTGCTTCCTCCTACTGAATTTCCAATTCGGAATGAGAGGCAACCGTTGTCATTCCGGCTGCCCACACAATGTAGTCTGAGGAACACACTAAACAGCAGCGTGTGGCGAAAAATCTTGTTTGTAGTTTAGCACAATGTTATTTCATTTTCCAGCAAGCTAAGAGCCAGGAGACAAGGGACAGGAGTCAACATCTAAGAGCTCATAAGCTTGGGAGAAGCGTGGGTTGATTATTCGGGTCTATAGAATGTTTCGGTATTTCAGACAAATGCGTGCGAAAATACATTTTTACAGTTTTGACTCTTCTTGTGCGCCACAATTCATTATATTGTTTGGCACGCCCAGCAGCGACCACAATTACAGCAACAGTAACAGTAACGGCAGCCGCTATAACAAGAGATGCAGATACAGATACAGATACGAATACAGTAGCGTCCAAAGTTGGCGCTTTTAATTGCAGTGCACTTAATTTACTATTAGCCTTTGACTTTTGCCTTAGCTTGCTGTTAGAGGTCGTTGGCCCTGTGAAAGGCATTTATCTTTTTAACGAGTATCTGCTAGATACTTTTACTATGCTTCATTGAATAGTCTGACCATTATATTTTTGCAGGCTCTGTTTGCAAATGAAAGTACTAGCAACTATTGTATCTGTATCTGTATCTGTATCTGTATTGGTATATCTGTATCTGCAGCTGGTTGCTTGGCGCATTGTTCAATTTATGTACGTCCGGCTTTACTGCGCGCCTCAATTAGTTACGGCAAGTAAATTACTTTACTCTTTCTTCTCTATCCTCGCTTACTTGTCTTCTTTCTCTCATTTATTTCACTACAAACTTCTGAGTCCTCCGTTCACTGTTCTCCGTAATGTGTATTTTAGCTTCCTGCGGCGTCCTCAGAGTTTTTCCTTCGTTCCTCGATCATTTCGGTTGCAAAACGTACAATTACATTTGACCCCCGCCTGTGCACTTATTGGGTAACATGTCCAGCAGTTTTGCAAAGCATTCTCTACAAGAAATGTCTGATTATCTTTTATTTTCTTTTTCGATTTGGCCTTTTCAATATACGTATTCGACTTTGGCTAGAGGTATCTGTGTAGGTTGTCTGAGAACGAAGCCGAGGAAGAGGCCGACATCAAGCCCGACTCCGAATTGCAAAGTTTTTTTATATAAGAACGCTTACATGACTATGCTCGTGGTCGCTGTCGTATCTTGCAGATACTTGAACGAAATGCGGATGTATTTATCACACGTCTGCATTCTTCGTCGCTCACTCGTTCACATAAGCATCTGGCAGATAAGCTTTAGGTTTTTGTTCATTTTCCGATGGGTTTTTGTTGATGTTTGCTGCTTTCACATTCTAAAATAATTTCAAACATTTTCAGCTAGACTACATTTGGCTATCAAGTTGTTCATGCCGTCTTATGTCCGAAGGCAACGGCGTTAAAAAAAGTAAAGAAAATACAAAAAACTGAAGAAAAAAATACATTCAGTAGACAAAGACATAATTTTAAAAGCAGATTTAAAAGAACACTGTATGCATTATAGTCTTTCATCAGCCGCAGTTTTACCTGTTCCCGGCACAGGTGATTGATTATTCTCAGATGCTTTGTTCTAACTATCTGTGTATCTGTGAGATACGCGCGACACATTGCCACTGCAATTTGCGTAGCTTCATTTTTATTTTGTCGTGTAAAAACTACCTGATTTTCAGCTCGCTTAGGATCAGTGCAGAGCAGATCGGTCTGCTTGTTTTCTGCCTGTCTGCCTGTGTGCTTGCCATTAGCATATTGAATAACTGCCAATCAGCTGTTAGTTTTCTCTGTGCTGCCTGTTTACTCGGACAATTCTTAACAATTGTGGCCATTGTGTCGTTATTCAAAGCAGCTTCTTTCTGTTTCCATATTAATTTTTTGAATGCGTATCCATCGCAAATTCCATATTTAAATTACTTTAAGAGCATTTCCACTTGGTCACAGTCAGACTGCGTCATCTGCTCTTCATAAGTTTCGCTTCACGTTGTTCGGCCCCTTTGTCCCTCCTCCCTCTTGTAAACGATTCACATTTCATAACATAGAATTATGAATTGGTTACGCGTTTCAGGCACAATAAAGATGTTAAACAGGCAGCTGATACAGTGCGCATAAATATAACTATATATAGATATATTTTGAATCTTTGTATCCGTGTCTGTGGGCAGTGTACGCGAGTGCTTGTTTGTGCAGTGTAATACAATTTAGTTACACGCATAACTTTATTAAATTCGCATTTTTTAAAACGACTGTAGATCCGCTGGATCTGTAAAAGTGCTGGTGGCGAATATTTACTACATAAACAGTGCTGATCACTTCTATAGATTCAAACTCGTCAAATGTATGAAAAAGAAACTATCGACAACATTATGACCCACTTACTCACTTCTTCTTGAGCATTATCATCATTTAACTTACGCATATTTAACATAAGCGATAAGAATAAACAGGTCTAATAAAATCGACAGACTTAAAAATATTCGATCATAAATTAACAGTTTTATTTATACAACATTTTCAAATGAATATCTATAAAATGTATTTATAGATTTTGTTAAGTATTCAATTCTGACTGAACTAAAAACAGTCTATTCAATTTTAGACATCGCTTCAATAAACAATGCCTTTAATAAATAACAAATGTCAACGTTTATTTTAAAATCTTCTTTTTATATAAATAATAACAGCACAATAAAAGGTTAAACAGAATTTTTTTTATATATTGAATGAGTTTTTGCAGAACGATATTGATTGATTGCATATTTGGCAGTTTTGGTAAAAATTCAAATTATAGTATACAAAACATGAATAATTCAATAAATATTTGGTCTATCATCTTTAAAGCTCTTCTTTGAATAGAAAATAAGTATTTTAATGTATAGAATTAATCTTTTATTAAAATTTGTCCATGTTTTTGAATTTAATATCAATAATTCGGGACTAGCTCAGACTAAAAAATTCTACAATTGCAACCTTATGTGTTAAAAAAATTATTATTTACTTGATTTCTATGAGCAATTATTAGTCAGAAGAGTCTGTAGAGAGTTTCTGTATATCAACAGAGATCGTTCAATATATATAGTATACAATTATATATTCATATTCTTTGCTAGTAATTATAGTATGTTTGGCATTTACGGCATTAACCATTAATTTTTTATATGTATTTTGGCGCTTTTCTCTTTTTAATTTTGTTGATGAATGACAGACTAGTGAGTGAGAAATGTTCCACATGTGGCAACCCCTCCACTGGGTCATCCCCCCTTCACTGGTGTTTTAATGTATTTATTGTGAGCGACATTATGGTATATTAAATAAGCGAAATTAAGTGTTGTTATAGTATCTATGGGAATTATTTCATCAAAGTTAAGTACCGCATAAATTACTTGTGCATGACTCTGTTTAAATGCCTAGATGTGGGTGTGGATTTTGACAAGGCAACATTGTGGTAACTTTTGGCTAAGAAGATCAATTGAATGGAGTAGGAGATTGGTCATTTCTGCGCTGCATTGAGTTGAGTCACATTTTCACCCATCCGGTGAAACTTAAATATACTTTTAAGCTGCTAAAAATAAGTAGTTTGAGCAATATACATATAGAAATGCGCTATTCGTCCGTGCAGACAGAATTGATAGCTTCTAGGCATGTGCATAAGTCGACATCATGGAAAAGCTAGCAAAACTTAGAGATACTTGTACAGAATGATGCAAGATATACAAGAATATGTGAGCTTGTGTGTGTCCCAATGGTTAATAACAGAGTCCATCGATCGCATGTTTCAAGTAAATAATCCTCTTCACCTGAAAATATTTGAAGTTTACGATAAGACACCGAAATACAATTTCAGTACGAGTGTTTCGTGTTGACTGCATCTATTCAAGCTGAGAATATAGAACAGATAAATGTATAGATAGAAGATAGATTGATGAGGGCCAGCCCACATTCGTTATCAGCAAATTGAACAAGAATTATCTATTAAATGTGAAAAGTAAAGAATAGAAAACAGTCCACGCCTGAGTGCAATGTCAATACGATTAATTGACCCAAATGAAAATAAATATAATACACCAGATTGAGCTAGTCCACAGTAGTTGGACTTGATCCAACCCAGACAATCCGTCCATCTACCCCCTGAGAGACCTATATTAATTGCACCACAACATTTTTAATTGACCTTCGCCTCCGTTCAACGCCCCGTGGTATGCTATATATGTATACTTTGTGTGCTTTTATGTATATACCGTCAGTATAGGTATGAGGGATCAGGCAACGACAAGCCGCATAATTAATTTGTTATGTAGACAGAGAAGAAGGTTAAGATACAGACAGAGAAACCAAAAAGATGATGGTGATGAAGTGCAAGCTGTCTTAATGGATTTTACTTGGTCATTGCGTGCTTTAATACGTTTGGCTTTTCATAATTTTATTTTAATGTTGATTGTTTTGCCATTTGCCGCGCTTGTAAAAGAAATGACAGTTAATGTCATGCTGCAAAAAAAACTGAAAAAAAGAACACTAAAAACATTAAGGCTGTTCCTCAAGTGGAGCAATGTTATGCCATCAAAGTATGAAAACCGCAAGCAGAGCGACGTCTGTTAGTCAGTAGCCCAATCCCCTAAACCAACCTAACTAAACTCAACCGAACCAATTCCTTCGTTTCCTTCAGAAATAGTTCAGTACAATGATGCGGATGACGCGACCAACATGTGCGTGCCAAGCGGTGCAGATGAGAAGCAGCCAAGACTTAACTACTCTATGAAAATGGAATTGGAAAAGTAGGTAGCAAGAAAGACACAGACTGAGTGAAAAGGAGAGGCAGAGTTGCTGGAGACTGTTTGCAAATAAAGTGTGTATGCCTATCGCATTGATGTGTGGCACGGTATTCGCATCCGTGTCCGTTTCAACCAACCCACTCCATCCCCTCCTCACCCCATCGAATCGCAGCAATAACAACTGCCGATGCCGCACGCTCTTGTGCAATCTTTTAATCCGTTTTGTAAGCAGAACGTAACGCATGTTTCCATACAATGCAACAACAGTGCATAGACAGCATTACTGCTACCCTGTAAATTTGATTAAATAGTGTTAAAATATTTTTGTCAAAAAAAAATACAATAAAAACAAGTAAAAAAGGCTACAGTCAAGCGAGCCGACTATAGAAGACCCCGTACTCTCATTGTAGTGCGCATTTGTCTTTAACTTAAATTAATATTTAAAAAAATACATTAAAATATGGAAATTTAATATTTACATTTTGAATTTAAATTAAAAAATCTTCTCAGACGAAGATTCCATCAGCATCAAAAACGTTCGAACATATGTTTGTATGTATCTGTCTCGCTTGCGCACATACAGTGATTTTGCAGTTAAATAACATAAACTTTGAACCGTGATAACTCTCTTGCTTGAGGTAGGATTTCAATGTAACTTTCAGGATAGTTATATATGATAAGTCTCCAAACGAATGATAAATTACAACATTGTACTATTGGAACAAATGCCTTAAGAACGTCATTGAAGTTGGAAAGTTCTTTAGTTCTTACGATAAAAGGGGGCGTGGCAGCGGAAAACTTCTTGTGCTTCTAAGTTCCATAATTATTGAGATGTTCGCCTAAAACATAGATTTTTTGCGGTGTTTCTGGCGTTACGCTCATTGCTGGGGCGGTAGTGGGCGTGGCAACAATTTGAAATGAACTTGAGCTGATCGCAAAGATGACGGACTTTCATTGCAAATTTGGTGGCTGTAGCTTTTGTAGTTTAAAAGATCCAGGTTTTCATACAGACAGACGGACATCGCTATATCGACTTGGCTGTTGATACGATCAAGAATATATATACTTTATAGGGTCGGCCAGTTTAAGTTTGTTTTTGTTTTTTGACACGCCCACTTTAGGGCGTTCTATATTCATATAAGTGAAAAACAGATAAAAATAGCATGTTTTAGCATAGAAAACTTTTTTGTTATTTACGTTATCCGAACCAAATTTTCATAGGATGTACACATCTATAGCGTACATATACTGACCAAATTTAATCCAAATCGGATAACTAAATCGTACAGCTCCCATAGGAACAATCGGTCGAACATTGAGTAACGGGTATCCTAAAGTCGCGGGGCGACTATAGCATTCTTTCTGGTTTTTTATACTCTCTGCAAGAGTTTGGGTTTGCGCAAATGTATGTAACAGGCAGATGTTTGATTATGTTTAGATTGTTTTTGTTTCAACGTGTTTTAATGATAGCCCTGCACATTGTAATATTTCTAGACCTATATAATAATTTGATCTGGAAAAAAATGCAGAGAGCATTTTACTGTCGGGCGTACTCGACTATACTTTTCTCTCTTGTTTGAAAAAGTGAAGAAAACCGTTTTCAAATACAATTATCCAACGAACTCTTGGATTGCAATTGTATCTTTGAGCAAAATTTTTATTTTAAGAAAATACTTTGAACTATCCTAACTAGTTCAATTTAATTTTATTTTCACTTATAATACAAAAACTATTTATCTTAATATGGTGGATATTTAAAGTAATGTTAAGCATTTAAAATATGTATCTGATATACTTATACCCGCTGTGCGTTACATATAACTTTGTAAACAGATAATGACCGCTGCAGGGTATGAAAACTGCAAAGCAGGAAAAACGACGGAAACGAGCTGCACACAATGCCACAGAGTTAAAGCCGCAGAGTCAGGGACGATTTTCCGTCGAACAGTGTTAGGTTTTGGGTTGGGTTTGGGTCGTTGTTGTTGTTTTTTTGCAGTTGTTGTTGTTGCCATTTTGAGAATTGTTTGCAGATAAATGGCGAATTGGTATAAATGATGGAATTACATTGTTTGAGGTCACAGCAGACAGATGCAGTTGCTGTGGTGCTGTTTATGCTGCATTGCTGTTGTCTGTGGCAGTGGGCGTCATGTTTCGCTTAATTCATTTCTGAGCTTAAAGGTCGAACCTCGGCTTTGTTTTTTTTTTAATAAATAAAGATACGACCATAAATTGCAATACTTCATATATGTGAAACCAACAGACATCTGAGAAGACTCATGATAACTGCGTTGTCATCGTAACTAAATCAATTGTTATTGTATCCACTGTATCCGCTGATGCTGTTGCTGCTACCGCTGCTGCACAGTTAGTGCCCTGGAAATGTAGACCAAATCAAATCGATATATTCTCTTTCTTTACCGAAAACGGCAATTCTAACGTAGTTTTCGATGCCCGTTAGCGACTCAAAGAAAAAAATAGTGGCAAGATGTTGAAAAACAATAACGGTAATAACAGCCAACAATGGGCCATTTTTTTTGTTACTGCTTGGCTTTAATGGATTTAGACGGCATTTCATGCAACTGACAGAGTACTGCAAATGGGTCGCTTTGATAAGGGCCACAAAATGATCTTTTATTTTGTTGACACATTTGACAATTGATTGGAGAAGTCTTTTAATAACCAAACCTCGGTTGATTGAACAAATTAAAAGGAGACAAATAAATTAAATGTAAATGACATCTCCATAGATGATATTACCAGAGCAATCTGTGGCTTAAAAAATTCAATCCCTTATCACAAATGAATGACGTCAGAGTAATAAGCTTAATGTTTAATTTATGCACATACATAAACATACATATGTCTGCAATATTAATCAATTAGTGTGTGGACAGCAAACAGCACTTATGGCCGTCTGATTGGCAACATTCATGCCACGGGAGGAAAGGGGCATAAAAGGGAAACTGCGGAAGTTTCCATCTGCTGCCAACAAACGCCCCAAAGGGCTGGGTAAACACTCGACGGCACAAAAGGCAACAAGCAAATCCAATAACACAATTTATTATCAACGGCCAATGCCAGACGGCAGACCAACTTGGCCACCCTCTAAAACGGGTATGGAAGTAATCCAGGGAAAGAGTCTCATAAATAATCGTCACAAAACGATGTTTAGAGCGAGCGGAATCAGAATAAATACTTGCATATACTATGCGTATATTTTTTTACTAATGAAAAGTTGAAATGTGCACGAAACGAAATATAATTAAAATCAAATTAGACTTTAATTCAAGCGCTTAATTAAGTTAAAATGACAGGCGTAAGTAACGTGAAATTTGTTTTAATTAAAGCACATCTAAGTCAAGCAATGACACAAATCAAATCTAAAGCACAAACAGCGAAGGCAGCAGCATTTTAGATACATTTGCATATTGTAGCTGCATTTGCATCTAAATGTTGTGCAAGCGTCCAAATGTGAAATTCAAGCCAAAAGCGGTGTGCGTAACTGGCACGAAAGTCACAGATACACAGTGGACGCATGTTGAGAAACAGATACGCAGTTGCAGATGCAGATACTTTTGCCGTTGAGTACGCAAACAAACCGCACATATGGCGTGCGTATCTAGAAGATTACGTTATTCTGTTGCGGTTTTGTCTTCGGTTTTTTTATTTTTTTTTTGGGTACAGCCGAGAAATGTGAACTAAGATACGAGTAAAACCGCAAGCGACAACAACAACCACAGAAGCAAGAGCAGCAGAAAACGTGTGCTAAAAATGCAAACAACGGCCACTGACAGATACAGATACGAGAAAAGATACAAAGATATCGGTCCAGATACGGTTACTATGCCAAGTCGGGGCCATTGCGTTGTGTTCTTTATGTATGCTTCAATGTATCTGTATCTCAAAGAATACGCATAAGGCTGGACGACAACAACAACATCGACTACAGCGGCGATGACTATTAAGGGGCGTTTCATTTTATGTTTCATTTGAGCCGACGTCGCTGATGACGACAAAATGATAATGACGACGACGACGACGGCGACGACTATGGCTACCTGTATGAATGAGTGAGCTGTGTATGAGTGTGAAAGTGGAGCGTTGGAAGGGAGGATGCGATATAGAAAGAGACGAAGCAAACAGAAAACAGCGTGCAATGAATGATTCGTCTGTCTTACTGTCTGTTCGTCTGTCCCCGCGTTTGTCTGTTTCACTGGCTTGCTGTCTGTTCGTCTGCGTATGTTTGGCTAAAAGCTAAAAGCCAAGTTAAGCGTTGGCCCCGTCGCATGACTAACAAAGTTGGCGCACTACAACAACAACAATTACGTTAGCACAGCTTGTCGTGACGTGCATTAAAAGAAACACGTTAGTACAAGTTGCATTTTAAATACTCTATTCTTTAAAATACTAATTTTTAATAGTTGTAATTGCTATTGGCTTAAAATATTTAAAAATGTTATAACTGGTAGTTAAAAGGTATTGTAGCATTTACTTTCAAGTTAAGACACCACAAACTAATTAAATAAAACATATTAAAATTTACAAATCCCCTTAAGGTGTAAAGTATCAGACCTGTTCCGAGCTCTTAATGAATGCCTTAACTTAATTCTCAGATATGTAAATTAACTCGAATGCACGAACTGTTTTTATTTATATACACAAATTATAACACATTTGATTACTTTTGAATCAATAATATATTAATGTGTAAGTCCATAAGTTAAGATATTCTTTTAAATACATATTAATACTATTACATACTACTAATAATTAATTTATTAATATGCAAACTGTGAAAAAGTATTCTTTTTTTAATGTTATGCAACTGATAGACAAACAGATAGTGTATAAAAAGTCCACATATAAATAATCAGATAAGGCAAACGAGTTTGACGCTTCAAATAAATGATTGCCAGGTCTT
Source organism: Drosophila acutilabella (assembly GCA_035046005.1). NCBI lineage: Eukaryota > Metazoa > Arthropoda > Insecta > Diptera > Drosophilidae > Drosophila > Drosophila acutilabella. The sequence goes on along the minus strand of JAWNOK010000026.1, from coordinate 1,902,515 downwards.
CTCTATGGCCATTGCATATGTGTGTGCGAGTGACTGTGTGTGTGTGTTTGTATTAACTCTATCTATGTGGCAACAGTCGGAACTTGCATGTTTGGCGTTGTTTGTTTGGCTGGCAATGTTATCTGTGTAGTTGCATCTTGCGGATGCGACTAGCAATGAGTGCCTGCAGTTTGCCAGCGATTTGAGCACGGAGGTGGGGAATCGTTAGCTGCAGGGGAAATACATTCATTTATGCCTTTTTTATTTTTGGACAATTACCGAGGGCAGCTTTTGAATGTGTGGCCAAGCACATTAAAGAGGCTTTGATAAAGCCACAAGAATTTGGCTGAGACAAGCATGCAATTAATTTTGTCAGCTGCACATAAGTATCTCGTGGAACACGCAACCAAACGACACGTTACGCTAAGGGGAAAATTGATAATATTCCTGACAGCAAAGACTACGAAACCAAGCGGGCGGTCATTTCACATTTGTCACACAGAAGACATAAAAAGTTACAAAGACTTAGGGTAAATCGAGGCCATAAGCCACACACACATGTAGCTAAGAAACAAAACACAACAAGAACATCATAAGCCAATGAGCTGATGGCCTTGTATACCATATTTAAACGGAACTGTACGATATTCTATACACCATACACCATACACCATACACCATGTGCCATGTACCATTAAAACGCCCAACAACAATCCAGCTAATTTCAGTTGACAATCGTTCAGGTTCGTAGTTTGACAGATAGAGAGAAATGGAGTGCGAAAGAAGAGGAGAGGAAGCGAATAGGCGATCTGGAGAATACACTCGTTTGAGAGACAAATAAATAAGTGCTAAAACATGTTTCTAAGAGAGCAAGAAACCCAAACATCCCTTCAACTAACAGTCAGGGATGTGGAAGGCCAAATGGGGCTGAAAAAGGGGCTTACTGCACTGCGAAAAGTACTTAAAAAAATTAAGTGCTTGGGGCAGAATTTTAAAAAGGATTTAATTGTCATTTTTTTAATATTTCTGTTTTTATTTTCATATATTCACATTAATAACCAGATAACTGCAGTAAATAAATTAATAAAAAAAGAATGAAAATAATGTCAATGTAATTTGTGCAGAAATTTAAATATAACGAATTATTTAAAACTCGTAGTGATCTGGTTGTTTTGCGACAGTATAGATCAGCAATATTATTATTTATTATTATTTGAGGTTCCTAATTTGTCAAATTAATTCTCACAGTGCTTGTCTGTAGTTCCTTTTAAACAGTGTGTGCGGTGCCGTTAGATGAGGCGACAATGATGTCGTTTGTGGCTCTGATAATCAAGTGAGTGCAGTGAATGAATGCGTGTGTGCTGTGTCGTGCAACATTTATGGACAACGTTATGTGGCAACGTCTGACAGCATTTGAACTTAATGTACCCCACAGACGTTTAGAGGGAGCGGAAAGCATTGCGAAGGAAGAACAATTGACAAGGGTGGATAGCTTAAAATTAATGAAAAGTTGACAAGTCTCTTGGATTGTGTTGATGTGATTGTGTTAACTATTGAGGATCGATTTGAGGATTTATGTTTCCAGAGAGCACTTACTAATAACACATAAATATATATAGCTAAAACATAGTGATTTTGGATTGATTTCCATGTGGCACAACACCCATTGAAAGACAATACCCATAGTTAAGATCGAATTACAAGCAGCTTTTATAAACCAACTATAACAATCGTAAAGGCAAACAAAAGACATTTTGAAATTCATTCAAAACGAAAAAGCCCACATCAATATTTGCATAAAGCCCTTGTAAAAATATAATAAAGCCTCACACAGACAGACATTAACAATAAAATCTAACATATAAAAAATATCTGTAGAATTAATAGAAATTTCATGAGAGTTTGTTTCAGCTCAGACTTATATTTAGATGCGGAAAAACCTTAAGACAAATAATAATAACGAAAACTTAACAATTAGCAGATCTTTTATATATATTTCCTCAGTTAATAGTCACCTTCATATACCAAAAGTAAGTAAAATCAAATAAATATTAAAAATAATGGACTACAGATTAACACGGTTTCGCAAATCGAGGGTCATCCGATAAATTCGAGTACAGCAATGAAATGAGCCAAGCAACCGACTTGATAGTTAAAAAGAAATGGAAAAAACAAAAATAAACGTAACAAGAGAGAAACACAAATTTACAATAATAATGACATTAATAAAGCAAATGATTGTTATGATGCGATAAAGCCGAAAACGGGGAAGGTAAAAAATAACCACAAAAGGAAAAACAAAAATAAAATTGCATGGAAAAACTCTGATTGCCTTTCGGGGAGTGGAGAGAGAGGGAGTAGAGCTGAGTAGAAATGAAATGTCATGACTTTTCGTGGCGCCCATTAGAAATGGCAAGCACATGCAAGACTAATGACTCATGTTTTTGTTATTATTTTTGTTGTTGTATCTTTGATTAATGAAGTTCAATTAAATGCCAAAATTCAATGGCCCAACATTCATTCAATGTTGGGAACGCCCTTTATTTGTTTACACACACCATGGGCAACTAGCTGTATGCGTGATTATTCTTTGAATATCACCTATATATCTGTAATTATATCCGTATGTAGTGAAATAGTTGGATAGCCGACTTGTTAGTTGATTGAGTGAGCCTTGTGCTCGCATTTGAAAACGTTTATTTAATTGTACCTATAAATAATCAGAGTTGAGTGTTCACTCACATTAATTGTGTATACACACTCATAATAATCAGCTTTATTTTTTTTATGGACTGAAAGTCATTAAAATAACTTGGCAATTGGGCATATTAACAAACCAGGCTGGTATGACACAGCCAGACGTGGGCGTGTCATCACAAAAAAAATTTCAAAATATCAATCGGAAAAATGTTTGGCACAAATATCGGGCAATTTGACCTTATCGAGTTTTGTTATATAAACTACTAATTATTTATTTATTTTTTTATTACACTTCTATTAATCCTTCTCTTTAACTGGGTACCACGTGTATAAATAAGAGTATAATTTTTATGTTATTTATTAACTGGGTCCTGTGCCTAATTAACTTTAATAGTTTATGAATACATAGTGATGGTCCTTAATGTTCTATATTTGAATATTCAGAAATAACGCAATTTTTTTAGTGCATTAAATTATTAAAAATTATTTAAATATTAAGTCCTTTAAAGAGTTTTTAATTTATTTTAATAATTTTTATGTTGAGGGTATTTCTGTATTTAACTACCCCTCGGCTGTTTTCCCAAGCGTTGCTAATGTAATTTGCGGCAAAATATGAGGGGTCTAATTATATGAATTTGGCGCTTATCTCAAAGCAAACACGACAAATGAAAATGGGCGGCGTTCACAGTTAAAAAAACAAGAAAGAAAAGTATGCCCGACCGTATAATACTCTCTGCTACGCTCTACATGTATTACAAAGGATTGCGTACCAAAATTGTTATTGTTATGGTTATTGGATATTCGGCAAAACCATTGATTTTTCTTAAGGTGTTCCTAGTTTTTGGCTTATTGTGGGCGAATGGGGCGTGTCATTGAAATATAATTTTTTTGTATTGATTGACTTAATGTGGAGTTGATTCTGATAAAATTCGAACACGTTGCTCTTAGCATCACTGGGATCTGTGTGTTCATACGGACAGACGAATATGGCCATATCGATTCCGCATGTGATACTTATGAAGAATTTACATACTTTATGGGGTCTGTCACGCCTCCACCTGACGGACATTGCTGATCAAGAATAAAAGTCGCATTCTTGTACCTGTTACGCCCTTTTATACCCTGTGAGTGTATATGTATTGGGTTTGTGCGAACAAGCCTTAACCGCCTTTCCGTCCGTATTAACGCCGAGATATCTGAGATATTAAAAGGGAGAAAGAAAATTTGGTACATAGACTACTTTAATGTTCAGGTAGATCATGCTTAATTTAATTTTTTTTTGCCACGACCTTACAGCCCCGCAAATTATAAAATACATTGAAAACGCAATAATTTATAATAACTAATAAAGCTGCCGAGACCAAATTCACATATTATGTGGGAAGTACTATTATAATTATCCATGCTAGGTTTGGTGCGGATCGGACAGCTGGATCCTATAGCTCCTACAGGACAAGTCGGTCGAAAATAGGTCTTTTGCATGAAAAAATGGTGTGAGCAAGTGAAAGCGAGACTGTGCGTGCTTCTTCTTGCTTTGTCGCTTTTTGTTTTGATTCATTTATAGACACCAGTTCTTTAGTTCTTTTGAGCGATTCATTAACAATAAATTTATATTGAACTGAAGCTACGATACTAAATAATCGACTTTGATTAGCTGTTTAGCTGTATCGTTGGAATTGCGATTACTAAATTAATTGGATTTCTGATACAACTGATATCTATAACTAATGATTTCGGGATTGGACTTCTCACAGGGTATGTTACGGTTGGGAGAGCCCGACTGTATTTTGATTCTTGTTATATATGGGGCCAAATAATCAGAAACGGAAAAACAGAAAAACATGAATTATAAAGAGGCATCAAAAAAAGCAAACACAACATACTGTAATTCGACAGACTTGTACAACTTGTAATATTGCAAACCAGACAATTTTCACTTCGAGTCTTGCCAAAAGCAGAGACAATTATCTATGAACATTTTTGGCATGACCAATTTTACATGTGTGGCTGGGGTTGAGATTGAGCCTGGGACGGAGACACAAACAGATACAGAGACAGAGATTGAACATTGCCGTCTATAGGCTTATGGACAATTTCCTTAGACCAAAAACCTGTAATGGCTAAAACAACATAACATAAATGTGCAATTAACACAGAAAACACTCGTTTCGCACCGGCGACAAACACTTAAACCAAAAGTGACGACCGAAGACCAAAGACCGACAACTACTATGGATTGTATGAAGTATTCGAGTAATTTTTACTCATGTATGGACGGGGGCGGATCATTATAAAAGTGCAATTTGTGCGATAAGGCAGATGGCAAACGCAGCTTTTTATGACTTGGGCGGAGCCCCCAGGAAATAACGTGCCTGAAACAGCAACAACAGTAACTACAGCAACACTTACAGCACTAAGCATTAAAGCCGTATAATATTTAATCCGTGTAATTAAGTCCAAGGAGACTCGCAGACTTTGAGAGCTGCGACGCGTCGGTCGGATCGGGTCTGTAGCCTGTAGAGTTTTTCGTGCCAAGAGCCTAACTTGGGTTCGCCATATAAAAATACAAATAAAAATAAAAATACAGGTTGACTGCATGTTTTGACGTACTTGTTGTTGTTTTTAATTACCAGCACACACACACGTTCATGTACTCAAACACATGCTGTTTGTGCTATTTGCCTTTGCCTCGAGACTGTCGCTGGTCTCTTTGTCCCAGAGTGCGGGCTTGACAAACGTTTTCAGGTCACAGTGTGGCAGTGTCGTGGAAATGTCCATTCCAAAAGCAAAGGTAACCGTTTTCTCTCACTGTGAATATTTCGCGATTACCTGGGCGACCTTTTAATGTGTGCTGTTTCGTGCCTAGCATCGCAGCCAAAAAGATTAGTTAGATTAGTCCAAGCACTTTCAGAGCGCACTGTGAAGAAGACAATGAATTGGTTACATAATTTCTTTATGCCTCAAAGATTTTTTCCTTCTTCAGATTAAAGTGATATACATCAAAAGAAGTTTTTGGATTTTCTATTACTATTATTCCTTTTCCAGCTTTTGCACAACAGTGCTTAACATTAGCTACACCAAGAAACTTACATCTTAGGCCAAGCGGCCAACACCTCCATCCTCCTCACTTTATTTCGCGTTGAGTATGTCTTGTCTATTTGGTGGGCAGAAGATTACGGCGATTCTACACTGATAAAATGGATATCATAAAAAAAGTCACAGTTTATTTGAAAGTTGGGAATTTCAGCTAATACCAAAAAAACATCGTGTCACTAAGCCATACTCGTAGGTTTCTGTGTCTGCTGATAGACTTAAGCTGTTAGCCCCCTTCCTATTATTTTCAACGCCCATTTGACCGTTGTCAGTTTCCCGACTGAAATCTTATCACACCTTAATATTTGGTGCAATCGATATAACAGAATACTCTTAAACTTCATTCCACTGACCGAGCAACTTAATCCCAGCAACAACGTCCGCATTTAACTTGGACATAGAATGAAAATTGAGTGGAAACAAGAGTTGATCAGTTCAATTATTACCAGTTTAATAAAATATTGTATTGCTTAATGACCTCGTTTGCATATTTATGGCACTATTTCAAATGACCACGTAACCGTTCAGTCAAAAGGGTCAGCACAACACGCCCTGACGTAAAAAAGTAGCTCCTAGATACGGAAATGTGCTCACACACACACTTCGGTAAGCCCAACACATTTACACCTGTAAAAATACACACTCCGATGGCTTGGGAACTTTGACGGCTGCTACCTGGACTTAAACAACGGCTAGGAGCTTGTTGTGGACATACATCGAACCAATCACTGACGTGTAAGTCAAACCACTTAATTACAAACTGATGACTAGAAAGCTCTGTAAATCAGAAGTTTATTATTGTTTTATGCCAGACTTGACAGAGTCCTAGTTTATTTATATATCATTCTACAAAGGGATGCACTTGTAGTAGGAAGTTTGGGGTTCTGTATTAGTCAGAGTAGCCTCTAATTACGGTAAGCTTAGTTCTGTATTTGGGCGTATTTTAACTGATTGTGCAAATAATATGGTGCAAATAAATGTTAAGCCGATAAATCTGACCAATAATGCAAACAAAGTGAAATGTGCCACACTTTAAATAATATTGTAGACTGGCACTTTACAATAGTTCCGCTGTTTTTTTAATTATAAGGTTTACTTAATGCACCTCATTACAAAGAACTTGATTATAGCTCGTGTGGCATTATATTCTGCGAATCGAATAATTGTGTGATCAAATTTATAGAATTACATTATTAGATTGTTTATAATTTTGATAAAAAAATGTATCAGATCTATTACTTTTCCTTCAAAGTGTTCTGAGTCAACATTGGTAGTTAATGGTTACTTATACCCTTAGTTACCCAGCAATAAAATTTATTTAATTCAACAGTCGTGATATACAACGGATATTCTCATTTATAATTATATATTCAATATTTTGTATTGTTTAAATGATTTAATACATTTCACTGAGAAAATATTTGTGTTACTTAAATATTTACTTTAATGGCATTTTTTAAATTTACTCACTTATACTTTATACACTGGAAATGCGTAGTTTTAGTTTTAAAATGTCTCAGGAATAATTGTTATTTTCCGAGCAGTCAGTCATGCCGTCATTGAGGCAATCAATCAATTCGCACAAAAAGTTGTATACACAGAAACACAATCATAACATTAATGAAGTCATTTTTGTATAGTATTTTACATTAGACACTTTTAAAGCTTGAACTTGGAGTGAAATCGCAGCTCCCGTTCCGAATCTATCATCGTTGTCGTCGTCATCATCATCATCATGACCATAACAAATCCACAAAAAAAAAAAACAAGTAGAAAAGCTACAGTCGAGCGAGCCGACTATAGAAGACCGCGTACTGTCATTGTATTGCGCATTAGTTTTTAATTTAAATTAAAATTTTAAAAATACATTTCGGCCACGCCTACTTCTGCCTGTTACGCACATCTCGCTTCTGACAAACTTAATAGACCCCTCTACTCTTTTTTAAAGAGTACGGGGTCTAAAAAATTAAAGAAAAAAAGAGAAAGATGGGGAGAGAAAAAACTGGTCCGCTGCACAAAAGCCCAAAAGGCATTAATAGTAATCTATCAACTTCATGCATAAAATTGAATGCCAAAAATCGAACAAATCGCCCGCATATGCGGCTATACACACAGATGTCATGTAGAGGTGTGTGTGTGTGTGTGTATATGTATGAATTCATCTGAATTCTATCCACAATTTCGTATATTCGTGTATTCTGTAGCTGTCACTGTTTGCATGCAATTAGATACAAATCAAAATCGGCTGCGTCTGGCACCGCCCTGTAATCGAAGCCCCCTCCTCAGTCCTCCCCTTCCCCCTCATAAGCAAACCCATTCCCAGTCCCATTTCCGCCAGACCGTTTCGCTTATCGTTTGTCAAACCTTTTGACAAGACAAGAAAAGGGCAGGACTCGAGTTGAGCATTGCTTGAAATTTTGTTATTTCCTCGAAACTCCCATTTTTTTCACCATAGAGTAAGAACCTCGGGAACCTCAAGTGCCTCGGGCTGCACATGTTCATATAAATACATACATATATATTTCTCGCATTCTGCGCTGATCAAATACCGACAACATAACTGTAACGCGCAAAAAAAATTTTAAATTTCGTTTATTTTGTATTCTTATTTGCAGTTGGCAAACAATTCAAACTTAATGCAGAAACCGCCAACTTCATTCGGTTTTTGCATTTTTATCGGTGCCCCAAAAACGCAGCTGCCCCTTCTCCGCTTGGTTAACCTCCACCTCCAGGGTATCGTATTGGTGGCATTGGCGCTTTAAAGAGTAAACATCGCACAGACTGTGAATGAGAATTGTTGTCTGTTGTGCACAGTGCCGCCGTTTTGTTAAAATAAAATAATGCGAATATATATAGATATGTACACTTTTTCTCTTTATCTTTTCACTCTGCTCTTGGTATTTTTCTCTTTCTTCTATAGTTTTGTTGTTGTTTTTTGTCAGTTTTGCCGCCCGCCTTTAATGTTAAATTCAAATGTTTATTTGACGCGCGGGCTTCCTCAACGCTCTGAGGGCAAGGCTGTTGGCCAAGGCACCAAATAAGGGAATGGGGAGGTCCAGACTTGGTACCAGGGGAGGGATAACTTATACAACAAGGGGACCGGCATTTGCATGGCTTTCTTGCCGTTGTTGTAGTTGTTGTTATTACTGCTGTTGTTATAAGAAAGAAATTTAAATAAACCAAAAACATTGTTTGAGTAACGTGTTGAAAATAAACGAAGCCATTCAGAGGCTACAGTGAATCGCATATGTCTTTGTATGTGCGTGAGTTTTATGTGGGTACATTGTGAGTATAAAGAAACTTCAGATACATATATACATACCTACATATATGTATATCTTGTGCAATTCCCAGTTGCTATGCCTAACTCAATACCAGTCTCAAGCTTAGCTGTAGACCCCTCAATCATGCTCAATCATGCATTATGGCGCCTTCTCATGTGCTTTATGTCAGAACTCAAACTCGAATTCAAACTCGCGTCGAAGTTGTGTTTCCTCAAATAAATCGCGCAATACTCGTAAGTGGCATGCATTCATTTTGCCAGCGAGTAGCTCCACAGTAATTGTCAACTGTCACACACACAGCCACATACTAAACAAAGAGAGAAAGAGACAGTTTGTGCAAGTGAGATGGATATCAAGTCCCTCAGTTTAAAATTTTTTTTCGTCTGCTTCAGAAATCTTCGGCAAATGTCTGTTGTAAGCACGTTTTTTATACGAATATTTGCGCAGTCCCCAAAGCAGAGACCACGGATTCCAGCTTCGACTGGAAACAGTCCCTGACACATTGCAAATATTTATTGAGCACGACTTGTGAAATATGAACATTTTTGTGGAGCCCTTGTCGCACCGACATGAAGAAAATGAAGAGGGTGATGGCAATGTGAATTGGAAACGGAAGACGTTGCCTCGCACCGCTTCAGGTTACGCAAGCAATTAGAAGGGACTTAAGAGCATGTCCTGGTCGAGGGTTGACATACATAGACGTATGCACACTTACACATACAATTACATACAAACATGCAGAAACATACATTAAAAGGCCAGCACTGAACACGTACCCTGAGGCAGTCAAGAGGAAGTAAGCTTGAACTACTTATTTACTTATAAAGTAGGTACGTGAGATAGGTATACGAGCATGGGCTCTCGATGACATTCGTTTCAGACAAAGGACACAGCCAGATGTCAGACCCTTCATGATAAAAAATACTCGAATAAAAAAGCTAAAAAGCTTCTGATCAGTTCAAAGAACTCTTAAGGAATAATTCAAGCGCACGTAAGAGCTAAGAAAAGCCTCTTTAAATATGAACCGGTATTATTTTCCTGGTCTTTCTTTTCTCAACAAATGGATTTTTTTTAAATCCCACAATTCGATTCTATTAATGGTAAGAAAACATAGCAAATAAATTTAGATAATCATAAAAAGCTGACAAAACTGATGAAAGCCATATAAAATGTAAATTTAAATGATTGTCTATTGAGGCAAATAATGTATTAATGACTAAATACACAAAAACTGCATAAAGTGTTTTTGTTAAAAGTCGTAATGTTGGTTTTTCCAACGCACATCAACATTGTTGGAAACCCTTAGGTATCAGTTCTTTACAGACTAATTGAAAAATTTAATCCAAGTAGTTCCAAAATAGACAATAATAATAGATTGATTTGCAGAAATCCAAACATATTTTTTATTTTGAGTGCCAAAAATAAAAATTTCGAGTTTACGAGTCTATTGTTTGTGACTAATGGACTTTATGAGGCCCTTTCCAGTTGTACTCAATCCATAATTTTTCGAATAATTTGAGAATTCCCACATGCAAACTTCACGTAAAACGCCCCTTAAAACTCACAAAATCGCAGTCAATGTCTATTTTTGAAATTGATTGGCTGTTTCTCGCGTGTTTGTGGTAACAGGCACCAATAAATAGCATATGTATGGGGTGTGGCTCCACCAAATGCATTAAATAAAATATTAAAAAAATGCTGATAATCATGAAATTTATAGGCGTATGCCAACACATCGATAACTGTGGGTCCCGGAGCAGGTCTCTCATGTAATTTGCGGATGCTTATCAAATTTTAAAATCAACTTTTCAATTCTAGTCGCTAGCAACAAGCGCAAAAACAACTTCACTAAGAGACAAGAAATCAGAAACGTGAGCAATAAGCAAACAAGCCAAACGAGTGATATTTTGTGTACTCCCATGTAGAATGGCAATAATTCTGATTATGAGAAATCGATAAAAATCAATTTGCAATTTGTAGACAAGCTGTCGCACCCAAAACACTGAACACAAAAAACCGTTTCCAAGACAAACAGCACCCGTTCACCCTTCGTAACCCCTTCTTCTTCTTCCAATGATCAATCGATAAATTCACTTAGTTGCACAGGAACTTTTAATTACTTGCGCCACGAAATTATAAGCAATTTTCTTGTTAGTAAATGACTAAAAATACTCACTAATTAAGCCCATTTGTGTAGGGTGTATAAGAAAGAAGGTAGTGGGAGTGGGGTAGGTGTATAAGCGGATAGGCAGTTTGCTTAGTCCCTCTAATTAGAAAGCCTGAGAAGGTCTGCACCTGCGCTTATGTGGCTTTTGTTCACCGTACTCATTGAAAACTGAGAGCCAGAAAAAAAAACGTTGAAAAAGAGAAAAATCAATTTAAAATTGTCATGAAATAGGGGAATGCTGTCTCACTTAGTCGCACTTCATTAAATGCTGTGCAGCAAGCCGTGTGAACTGACGAGGGTGACAAAAACGACGCCCTCTTGTCCCCATTCCCTCGCTTCCCACCCTCATCAATGAAATTTGTGAGTTTTGATAGATACAATTTTAAGCGCCTGTGGATCTTTCTGACTGCCAAGACAGACAACTCATATTCTGTCAAACGAGCAATTGAAACAAGGAAAAATCATTATACGAAAAGAAATAGTTTTACACAAACACTTTGTCCAATCTGAAAAATGCTAGAAAACTTCTTGACCCATTTCATCAGCGACGATTAGATTTTGTTTTGTTTGAATTAATATGTAAAAAACTTTTTAGTTGAGAGCTTGACATTCGAATATATAGACCAACTAGTGTTTATTGCAATGTTAATAAGTAGTATGTCAATTTGATAATCAAGGACGAATCTGTAATGTAGTTTCACTGAAAAGTTAGTATAGTTCTAAATAATACAATAAAGTCGATTGTTTTAATTGAAAAACAAATCAAGTATTATAATTCAAACAAGTGCAATTTTAAAGGATTAATACTCCTTTAATAATCTTACTGAATTGAAACACACACTTTCAAGGTATTTCTTGTTAAATGGTGTATTTAACAATTCAATTGCAACTAATTTTCAGATTTACATCTTAGTTTAATCAGCATTGTGCACTACATTAGTGTCTGAGAAAATTTCTAAATTTATCAACATTAAATAGATATGAAATAAATATGTATATATGAAAACTGCTATAAGTATAGCTTTTGTAAGAAACTTAAATATCTCACTTTTAACCAATCTGAGAGCTTTATGAAAAAAAATACATGAACAATATTATATTTTACATTGTATTTTTTAGTTGATTAAGTAGTTTTATTTTTAACGACAGAGATTACAAGCAGCATCAATTCAGCTCGTTTTTTGTACTCATACAGCATAGACCTGTGTGTGCCTGTGTACGCAACATTAATCACAAAGATAGAGGAAAGGGGAGAGACACAAAGACAGAACGAGACAGAGACAGGGCTAGAGAGGTCGACTGACAAGACACCCAAATACATTATACGAGTATACTGCTGTATTATATGGAGGAGCCGCTTCGATATAATCTTGAATAAGCCGTCGACTTATCGCATATGTGCATTACATTAAACTTAATTAGTATTTTAAAATCTGAGTGGTCGAGGATAACAGGGGAGTGTTGTGGTAGGGGCGATTGGTGAATGAAGCGAATGAATGGGAGGTTGAGGGTTGAGTGTCGAGGTCTGGTTGCGAGTCTATGGGAATACATGGATTGTAGTCTGATTAATAGATCGTTTTGTTCAGCATTTTATGCATAAATTGCGGCACGTACAACAAATAACGCAAAATAATAAATTGAAAATTATGCAAACATCATGAAAAGTTTCAAATAATGAACGGAAGGTCGTTCGGTTGTTTGGTTGCTTGGTCTGTCTGTCCCCCTGTCTTTCCCCCTGTCTGTCCCACTGTCTGTCCCACTGTCTGTCCATCTGACCGGTTTTCCGCCATTCGACAATTACGATTATTTTTAAGAATTTATGGTCCCCTTTGGTTTTCTCAAATATGCCAAAGAGATTTGCAAACGCGACCCAGTGGAAATGAGTAATATGGTGAGACAATTGCACATTTTACTTGAATTCGAATTCAAGTTATTTGTTCAGTGTTTTTATACTCTCTGCAAGAGTATATTGGGTTTGTGCAAATGTATGTAGCTGGCAGAAGGAGGCGCGGCAGACCCCATAAAGTATATAATATATACTATATATACTCTTGATCAGCATCACAAGCCGAGTCGATATAGCCATGTACGTCTGTCTGTCCGCCTGTCTTTCTGTCCGTATGAACAAACAAATTTCAGAGGTAGTAAGAGCTACAAGTTCGAGCTTGGTCTCAATCGATCACATATTTAGTCAGTCAATACAAGAATCTTTTTTTTCCGATGCAACGCCCCATTCGCCCACAATGAGGCAAAACCTGGACACACATCGGAAAAAATCGGTGTTTTCGGCGAATATCTCAGTAACTATAGCACTTGGGAGCATCAATTTTGGTAGACAGGTTCCTAGAGACAGCACAAATGCAATGCTATCAAAAATTTTGGACTGCCATTCTCCCATTTTGCCACAAAAAATAAAACAGTTTTTAAACTTCAATACGTTTTTAACGTACACACATACATAGATATATGCATCATATATTGTCATTCGTATGTGTATTCGCATACAGACATTATGTATTGATTGTTTTTGTTTCAAGGTGTTTTAATGCAAGTACTACACATTGTAATATCTCTAGACCGATTTTAATAAATTAATCGGGGAAAAATGCAGAGAGTATTATACGGTCGGGCATGCTCGACTGTACTTTTCTTTCTTGTTTTTTTTTAAATTTTTTGCTTCATTACATATGCCTCGACACTATGATAAAAACAAAACGTAACATTTATTCGAATTTCTAAAGAAAATCCAGTTCTGACTGTATCGAAATTTAAGTCGTTGAGACCATCCAAGCAATTCGTATTCGAAAGAAACTGGTGAAATAACAATTTTATTATATGTTAAAATATTTTTTTTTGTCTGAATTTCATTTTACTTTGTAATGAGTTTAATTTTTATTGCATTAACGTGTCGAGTATTAAATATCGGGTGTGGGAGCCAAGTGCCATATGAGTCAGAGAGTCACAATCAGTGCCCCATTGCCACATCTGTACTCAAGAGAGTCAAGACCCAGAGTCCGACTCAGAGTTGTCACTCAGCAATTAATTTAAAAAGTGCAAGGCGCTTTGACGACCATTTCAAACTTGTTGAAAATAAATTGTTTCAATAGAAATACCACTTAATTCATTGTGAATTTAAATAAGAAATTGTCCAGGTCAAAGCGTTCTTCCGAAAGGAGACTTCACTAACAAATTAGTATGGTTATAATATTAATTAGTCTATTTTAATTTACGATGCAGTTTAGTTTCATGCTTTTTAAAGTCATTATACTCTCTGCAAGAGTATATTGGGTTTGTGCAAATGTATGTAACAGGCAGAAGAAAGCGTGGCAGACCCCATAAAGTATATATATTCTTGATCAGCATCACATGCCGAGTCGATATGTCCTTCTGTCTGTCCGTCTGTCCGTATGAACATACAGATTTTAGAGATGGAAAGAGCTACAAGTTCGAGCTTGGTCTCAATCGATCACATATTTAGGCAGTCAATACAAGAATATTTTTTTTTTCGATGCCACGCCCCATTCGCCCACAATGAGCAAAAAACTAGACACACCTCGGAAAAATTCGGTGTTTTCGGCGAATATCTCAGTAACTATGGCACCTAGGATCACCAATTTTGTTATGGAGGTTCCTAGCGACAGCGTAAATGCATTGACATTTAAAATTTTGGACTGCCACGCCTCCATGCAGTCGCTGGCCAGTGAGTATTTTACGGTCGGGCGTACTCGACTGCCCTTTTCTTTCTTGTTTTAAGTATAAAAGTTCAATACAATCAATATATGTATGTGTATATATAAAATATGTGTACATATACATATATTGATAATTTAAATACTGAACACACAGTCAACTTCTGTTTAAATCTTATGTTTCTTAAGAGCGTACGTGATATGTTTCTTTCTGTATCTTTTGACACGTTGATACAACATTTATCTTAATACGTGTTTATAAAATTTGATACTTCATTAAACTTAATTTAAGATTAGTTAAGAACGGGTTAACGATAAAAAACATACGCAGAACTGATATTAATATTCAATTTTATTGTTAGATACATTACGAACATATTTATAAATGTAACAAGTTCTATCTTTAATATGATCAATTTCAGAATTGTATCTTTAGCTTTCGGAAACCGACTCCGGTTATAAGTTTTGATCCCAAAATCTATCTTGGGTAATACGATAAGGTTGATTGATAAATCTGCAAAGTAAAAAACTTTCGCTCAGATTCTTTCGTTCTTTAGTTCTGTGTGAGGGTGTATTTCGCAATGCAACATTTCAAATGCTTTAATACCGACAGTTGACAGCTTTCATTGAACTAAGTCCTTTGGCTCCATAATTTCTCCATACCGCGACTCATAATTGAGACAATGGGTCATTTGCAGACGCGTTGGGAACTAAAAACAATTTAAGAGGCCCGCTAATATGCATTGTACCTGGAGATGTACGCGTGCTATAAGGGGATCTGTGAGATACATTTGTGGGGCATGCATCATCTTGAGCTGTTAGCAAGTGTGATTTACAATTTACTTAATTCACACTGGTACTTAGTTAGGCCGATGAAGACGGAGACGCAGATGCAGAGTGAGATGGAAGGAGATCGTAAAACCAAAATATGTCGGCATCAACATACACATATCGTATCTCGTGTGTTATCTGGACAAGCTCCAGTCTGACAGAGTCTGGTCAGGCTTGGTCTGGCCCCATCTGGCAGAACCACTTTCGTTAGCTCGTAAAACTGTCTATAAAATGCAATGATAATAAAAAAATCAGTCGGCCAACGTTGAATTTTGTAGGCCGACAACGTCAGACGACTCATTTACGTATTAAAGCGGGTCTGAAATGTTTCTGTCTGACTGAAAAGCGATCCCAGCGGATGAACGAGACGAGTGGACTCCTCTTCCCCATCCACATCCCAATTCTTATACTCATTCTCATCACTGTTCTCGAGATTGGACTGCTTCCAAGGCATTCGTTGCGCATCAGCGCCTTCGTTGTTTTCATTCGACGTCGTCGTCGTTGTTGTCGTCCTTTAGTGCCACTTAGAGCTGCAACTCTGGCCCCGGGCTCAAATCTGGGATCCGTCCATGTCACGGCTCTCATGGTGTATGTGTTGGTGTCTTTTTAACTATGCGTGTGTGTGTTTGGAAGCGTATCGCCTTTCACGTTGCCTTTTGTAAATTGCTTTTTGAATTTTGTAAAAGCGAGCAAGCACACACACACACACACTCCCTGTACCACAAAAGAGACGAGACTCATAAAGAGACGCGTTGCAGCTACAAAATCTTTTATGGATTTCTTTACTGGACTCGTTTTTATTGTTGCCCCGCTTTACTCATGTTGTTGTTGCTGCTGTTGTCACCAACTGTTTTGTCCGTCGTGTCGGTCGCTTTATCTACACGGTGTGTTCCACAGATCCTTTGACATTTGAATAGTTCATTAATTTCGCAAAAGAAAGAAAAACACGTTGCTCATATACACATATAGATTCGTGTGTGTGTGTGTGTGTGTGAGTGTGCATCACCATGTGTGCTGAAAACTTTGAAAGTAAGTCTTTTCAATGCAACATTTTCCTTTGTGTGTACCAAGGCTTTTGTTATTGTTCATCAATTTAAAAAGCAACTCAGTCCCTTTATTTCTTTCTTACCTAGCAAGCTGGCTACTTCATTACTTTTCTTTCGATTCCGTTCTCTTCTGGCTTTTGCAATTCAACTGTCCAGTTTTCGGTTTTCAATTTCCACTTAACAATTTCTATTGAGATTGTCCCTGGGAGTTTCCATTTACGTCAACTGCGATCACAGTTTTTAACAATTTTCGTGTTTCTGCTCATTAAGTTTTCACTTTGATAGCAGAAATTTTGTACTCGAACTGAATACTGTATTGCATAATGGCTTGTGATCAAAAAAGTATAATCAGCTACCAGGTAAATCAGGTAATTGCAGCATATTTTGACCTGCATTTTAACGGGGAGCTAAATAACTCTTAATACATTATTTTATTTATTGCTTGTAGTTGGGTTAACTAATTATTGAACTCTTTTATCGTTTTAGCTCTTTTCGCAGCATTACAAAATTCTGAAAAATCTACATTTAAGTTTCGGGTTGCCTTTTGACTAACTCTGAAGTCTGTCGTAGTCGTTCATATGAAATATTTACAAGGGCTCAGCTTTTCGGAGAAACCCGTCTCAGGACAGTGAGAGACAACAACATAGCAAAAAAACAAGAAAGAAAAGTACAGTCGAGCACGCCCGACCGTGAAATACTCTCTGCACTTTTTTTCCGATTAAATTATTAAAATCGGTCTAAAGATATTACAATGTTTAGTACTTGCATTAAAACACGTTGAAACAAAAACAATCTAAGCATAATCAAACATACAGCTATTTGTCTGTATGCGAATACACATACGAAAGACAATATATGATGAATATATGTATGTATGTGTGTATTCAGCGCGGGCAGCGCTGCCGCCACACAGGCAGCGAAAACATTCGAACATTAGCTTGTATGTTTCTGTCTCGCTTGCACTCATACATGATATTGCATTCAGGTGAATGGCTGCGTGTCTTCAGACAAACATATTAGAGCAGGAGTTCCTCAAGGTAGCGTCTTAAGCCCAACCATTTTCAACACATTCATCCACGATATGCCAGTTCCAGAGGATTTAAACGATTTAGTAGCCACGTATGCAGTAATATGTTTTAGTGATTCACCAAGGCTTGCTTCGTGAAGGCTGCAAATTTATGTCGATGACTTTAATAACTGGGCCTCCCTGTGGAACGTTCGCTTATCAAGAGAGAAACACGCCCCTCCGTTTGCTTAGACGGTTAGATAAAACTATGTTTGAACAGTTAAATATTTGGGACTTTAGATGGACAAAGGATTAACCTGGAACACACATGTTAAGAAAATAGTTGGTACTGTTAGCACCAGACTTAAGAAAATGGACTGGCTGCTTCGACCAACGGCAATTTTATGTTTAACAAGAAAAAACGGTTATCTTCGGCTCGCCGAAGATTGTATACCCTTGCAGTCATGCACATTGCGTTCATTTGGTATCAATGGTAAGCATTTTTAACCGATTGTTCCTATGGCAGCTATAAGATATAGTAGTCCGATCGAGTTGAAATTCAGTGTACACATAGGATTTTATGCCAAATGCATATGGAGCGAATTTGGTTCAAATCGTACAAGAGACACAGAAAATTTTCATACTAAGCATTTTCAACCGATTGTTCCTATGGCAGCTATATGATATAGTAGTGCGATCTGGATGAAATTTGGTGTACACATAGGATTTTATGCCAAATGCATATGGGGCGAATTTGGTTCAAATCGTACAAGAGACACAGAAAATTTTCATACTAAGCATTTTCAACCGATTGTTCCTATGGCAGCTATATGATATAGTAATCCGATCTGGATGAAATTTGGTGTACACATAGGATTTTATGCCAAATGCATATGGAGCGAATTTGGTTCAAATCGTACAAGAGACACAGAAAATTTTCATACCAAGCATTTTCACCAGTTTTAACCGATTGTTCCTATGGCAGCTATATGATATAGTGGTCCGATCTGGATGAAATTTGGTTTGCACACGGGATTTTATGCCAAATGCATATGGAGCGAATTTGGTTAGCATAGCTCAAAAAAAATTTTTTTTTCATCCGATTGTTCCTATGGGAGCTATATGATATAGTGATCCGATCTGGCCGATTTTAACAAATGTTCTGCGTGCAAAGGGAATACACATCTGTGCCAAGTTTCATCAAGATAGCTTTAAAACTGAGAGACTAGTTCGCATAGAAACAGACGGACAGACAGACGGACAGACGGACAGACGGACAGACGGACAGACGGACATGGCTATATCGACTCGGCTGTTGATGCTGATCAAGAATATATATACTTTATGGGGTCGGAAACGTCTCCTTCTATGCGTTACAAACTTCGTGACAAAAACAATATACCCTCTGCAAGGGTATAAAAAAACAAAATACTTTTGTATAAATCTCTTATAATTCCAATTTGGAGATATGGAGTTTCAGTCTGGGGCATTGCGGCTCGTACTTATATTAAGAAAATTCAATCGCGTGAAAATAAGGCCATCAGAAGAATTGCTCCATTTGCTCGAATTGTGGATATCAGTAGAGATTTAGGGATCGCCACAGTTATATCTAAAATTAACGAAGTATCTGTTAAACAAAATATCAGGCATGAACATCACCCAAATTCATTGGCTAATGCTTAACATTTCTCATCAAGTCCTTCTCGTAGTCGCCTGAATAGGGTGTTTTTGGACCAATTGTCTAAAAGGAGCATGTGGGAGCAATTTCATACAAGATTCCATTGGTTCATTTCCATTGGTTCTCCTTGTCTATGTTGTTTTAACAAAAGTTTTAAAGTTCGTTAGAAACTTTGAAAATAAATGTCTAATAAAAAAAAAAAAATGTCTTCGTTCAATTATCACTATTGTAACGCTTCAAGTTTTTTTGTTTTTAGTACGATTCAATGTACCTTTCAGGATAGTTTAATATGGTTACTCTCAGCACGAATTATAAATAACAATACTGTACTATATGAACAAATGCCTAAAACGCGAAAGTTGAGAATTATTTTTATTAATCGTGGGAAAAAGGGGTGTGGCAGTCCAAAATTTTAAATGTCAAGGCATTTACGCTGTCGCTAGGAATTGTGGGCGAATGTGGCGTGGCATCGAAAAAAAAAAGATTTTTGTATTGACTGACTAAATATGTGATCGAGTGAAACCAAGCTCGAACTTGTAGCTCTTACCATCTCTGAAATCTGTTTGTTCATACGGACTGACAGACAGATGGACAGATGGACATGGATATATCGACTCGGCTTGTGATGCTGATCAAGAAATTATATACTTTATGGGGTCTGCCACGCCTCCTTCTGCCTGTTACATACATTTGCACAAACCCATTTTACTCTTGCAGAGAGTATAAACATAAGCAAACACAACGACACGATTTCTGTTAACAACAACATTTCGGGCTATCTTCCTTTCTGCCCAGCTAAGCAATTGGAGAACAAACTGAACTGAAACGAGATAAATACAATGTTAGAGATGAGATAGGTTGAATTTCCTAGAACAACTATCCGAAGAACACGTCGCTCAAACACGTAGTACAACAATAGATGGTCACAGCCCAGCAATATTCGGACAAGCACTAGCAAAAATTCAAACTCATAGTGATACTCTGTACCTATATGTAGGTAAATGTATCTAATATAATTTTACTGTTCATTTTTAGTGCTTAAAAGTCGTCAAATGAGAGGGTAACCATGTGGTCGGTTCTCATGTTGCTGTCAGAGATGATTATGTATTAATAAATGTACAATATTTCGGCCATAAACCGAATACAAAACACAACAAAGCAAAGCAACAAAGAACAAGTAAGAAAGGCTACAGTCGATCGAGCCGACAGTAAAAGACCCCGTACTTCCCTAGTATTGCGAATTTGTATTTAATGTAAATTAAAATTTTAAAAAGAAATTTAAAAAATGAAAATTTTTAAATTGACTTTTTGAATTGAAATTTAAAAAAAATAAATAAACTGCTGTCATTAGCGGCACTTGAGCCCGCGACGTCATACAAACATACCATTACCAAACATTACATTGTTATGTAAGAAAAATAAATGAATCGGCTGTGTTGTCGTCTGAGCCGAGATTCTAACCGCAGTCCTTAGGTTTACATTCAAGTACGAAAAATAACTGCAGACATCTCTACCACTTGGGCCACGCTTTGTTCAATAACTAGGTCGTTTAATACGTACGTAAACAGAGAGTTTTCTCTTCCCATTCTACCACATGTACATAAATTTAAATTATTGAACATAGTTTTTTGTTAGGGGACAGTAGTTTTTACAATTTGCGGGATCGGTAAGGGGCGTGGCAACAAATTGATATAAATTTGATCAACCTGATATAAGTACGTCCGTACTTACAAGAAAGTAAAGTACAGTCAAGCACGCCCGACTTTATAATACTAACTGCTTTTATTCCCGATTAATTTAATTAAATCGGTATCTAAGACTTACGACAGATAGCAATTGTATTAGAACATGTTGAAATAAAAACAAAACTTTAATAGAACATGCATACATCTGTTTGTTTGCAATGCACATACAAATTCGTTTGAAAATATTTGTATGTGCACACTGTGCAGCGCTGCCGCCAAGCAGGTAGATAAAACGTTCGAACATTTGTTTGTATGTTTCTGTTTCGCTTGCGCGCATACAGTGATTTTGCAATTGAATAACATAAGCTTTGAACCGTGATAACTCCCTTGTTTGACATAGGATTTTGATGTAACTTTCAGGATAGTTAGATATGATAAGTCTCTAAACAAATGTTGAACAAATGCCTTAAAAACGGCATTGAGTTGGAATGTTGCTTAGTTCTTATGAGAAGGGGGCGTGGCAGCGAATGACATTATATTAAGGCTGTCTCGAGGAACCTGTATACCAAAATTTGTGCTCCTAAGTGCTATAGTTACTGAGATAGTCGCCTAAAACACATAATTTTGAGGTGTGTCTGTTTTTTTGCTCATTGCGGAGGCTGTAGGAGGCGTGGCAACAATTTGAAATAAACTTGATCTGCTCGAGAAGATAATGGACTTTCATTCCAAAGTTGGTAGCTCTAGCTCTTGTAATTTAAAAGATCCAGGTGTTCATACGGACGGACGGACACACGGACAGTCGGAAAGATGGACATCGCTATATCGACTCAGCTGTTGATGCTGATCAAGAATATATATACTTTATGGGGTCTGTCACGCCTCCTTCTGCCTGTTACGCACATTTCGCTTCTGACAAACCTAATAGACCCCTCTACTCTTTTTTAAAGAGTACGGGGTCTAAAAAGAATGAAGATGGACCATTAAAACGCCAAAGGTAGTTAAAATATCATTTCGGACTCAGTTCAGTTTTTGGCAAAGGGTAAAACCTTTTGGAGTCTGACAGTCTAAGAGTTTGGGAGCCTGGGAGTCAGAGTCTGTCTCCGACTGTGCGTGAGTGTTTCCTGTCCTTAGCGTCTTCGGTTCCAGTTGGTGACCGTTTCCAACGAATATCTTGGTCGTATGCATTTCAATTATGTTACCATTCCACTTGAACACCATGGTCTAGCCAGTTGTCATTTTTCCTGACTTTGTTTTGTTTCAGAGAACAGTTTTAGCTTTGTCATGACTCACACATACACTTACATGGACACACTCAAACATACACACAGACACATTTAAAACGAATGAAGATAAATCTGAAGAACTGAAACCCTAAAGATTCTGGTTAGCTATAAAAGAATCGAGATTTTCGAGAGCTTTGACAGTATTATCAAGTACGGCTTACGGAATAAATACTAGAAGCAAGCTGGTGCATAAAGTAAATATTGCACGACTTCAGAGGTATTGTAAATTCCCATACAATGGTTTCATCTAACTATGGAAATCAAATTATTGATAATTATTTGTGAACTAAGAGATTAACTTATTAACAAGCTTTTGGTAATGCTTTAGCTTTTAGAAGGAACATTTAATATAATTTAAATGATAAGGACTAGAAAATATTGTAATAATATACTAAAATTTTTATGAATATATTAAAATTATTATATAATAATTTTAAATCGTGATCAGTATATTGTTACTACAAAACAACTCATACCAAAGTGTGACAGAAATCAATAACATGACTTTTATACATTTCGTGAAAGAAAAACACACTACATTTATATTTTTGAATTTGATATTTGATTTAATGTTTGTACAAACTGCTTGAGTTTTGAATTTTAATAATTAAAAACTATTATGAATAACATAGAACTAATAACTGTATGATTTAATTAAATCTTTTAAATAAACATTATATTATGTGAAACTTAAACTAAATTATTTTTATTAATTTTATAGAAGTTTATTCATAGAACTCTTGTTTCTTAAGCCAGCATACTTAAATTTTGTAAAATGAGATTTGTTAAAATGTGATGCCTGTTATTTTTTTTTTTAATTTATGGGGACTGTAAAGGGCGAGGCAATTGTAATAAACTTGGTCTGCTTACATCCTAGACGGAATATTATTCCAAATCAAGATCAAGATTATATATACTTTATAGGGTCGGAAAAGCATTCTTCTGCTGTAATGCACATCTCGCTTGTCTTTTTTACAGTACCGAGTCAAAAAATTTAAAAGATCGTATGATATTGATATCGAGTTGAGGCCTTATATAAATGTTTTTTTTTTGTTCTAAGGACACAGTGCTGCAGAAAACGAATGGGGTGACTACTCAGGAGACTGAAAGGTAAAATTGTTCCAAGTTTTCTTTGAACAACAATTCACTTTGAAGGTATAAATTATGCCTTCAGTTTTCAATGTGCATGAGTTGTGTTCTGCTGTCAGTTTGTCGCCCAGCTTGCCTCAGCTTACCTTACCACCCTTCTCTTTTAAGCACTACACCCTTCTCCGATAACCTCCTGAGGCGAGCTTAATTCGCCTCTTTGTGCAAAAGTTTTTATGCTGCAGCCCCTTGGCATAAGAAAACAATCTTCAAGGGTTGTCTGACAACAAGTTTGCCCAGCTAACTGACTGGCTGACTGACTGACTGACTGCCTGACTGAGGGGATGGCAAAATGAAAGAGTGACAGAGTGACAGACTGGTCTGTATGCCTCACATTCGGGGCTGTTAGGCAATGGTTCTTTTGCTGCTGCTGGTGCTGCTATTGGGGGCCTCTGTGTAATTAATTTGATATGCAACGAAGCGTTTTTTGAAGTTTATATTGTTTGTTTTAGTTGAATACGTCGAGGTCTCGACCCAAAGCGGCTTGAAGTGCCTGCCAGCAAGCGAAGGCACTCAAAATTCTACAAACACTTCAGTCTCAACTCAACTCAATTTAAGTCAGCTCAACTCAGTTCAGCTCAGCTCTTCATTTCGAATACGAAATTCATAAATTTTGATTTATATATAAGTTTTCGTGCACCACTCTTCAAAATGGCTCAGACAATAGTTTTTCCATTCTCCTAAGACTTTTTAATTTTGTCAGTTCGGCAGCCGGAACACTTGTCCCTCTTTTCCCCCCTCTATCCTAGTTTCCCTTCACACGTCCCTCTCATAGAGCTGGATTGAAAACTGGAACGAGGCGTCTGAAGAGCTCTTCATTGTTATGCATATTGTACAATTGTTATGTGAGTTTTGGATACTCGTATGAATCGCACACAATACATTTGATTGTCTGTGCTATTTCTTAGAATTATTTTTTATGTCTTTTCTTCACGACAGCAATTTTCAATTAAAATTGCTTCACGTTTTGATTGTTCAATGTAACCTCCAAGAGGTGTGGACTTAGCTCAGTTCTAGCTATGGATCAGAGCTCTACACTCTATAGTCTATAGTATAGAACTTTTGCCTAATAAATTTATCTAGAGTCTACGGTATTTAAGTATGTCCTTCCATCCGCCTGTATTTAAATTGCTGCTCACACGACCTTTCCTACTAGTTTTCTTTATATTTTATTGTTTGTTGAACTCAATTGCGTTATCTATTTATGCTGTATATAGCACATGTGGTACTTAAGAGACTTGTAGCAACAACAAGAGTAAGTAAATAAGCTGGAACTTTTGTTAAGTCATATCTTCCATATGCCACAGGCCATGATTCTCCGTTTCTTTGCAATTCTCTCTCTCTCTCTCTCTACCTTATCCTCCTTCCGCTCTTTAAATACACAGCATAAAAACATAAGTATTGTGTGCATGTGAGTCGCTTTCAACCATGTTCAAGCAAGTGTCGGTAAACGACCTAGGCTTGGCTCACACAGTCGCGGACAAAAGCACACACACATACAAACACAGTGTGACAGACACACACACGCAGATATTCCTTTTATTTTATTTAAGTATAGCGCATATCTCAAATGACTGAAACATAAATTTGGTCTGAGGCCGAGACTCGCGTTCAAGCCGAGTCCATAGACCCGGCTTTTGTTTTGGCTTCGACATCAGAGTCGTTCTCGTCTTCTTCTTTGTCGTCGTCGTCGTCCTCGTCAGAAATATCGACATTTGTTCGGCTTTAGTTAATTACATGCCGGCCGACGCCTCGTTGCATAAATGTGACCCTCTACTTACAGATGTGGATGTGGATGTGAATGTATCTCAATGAGTCTGTGTCTGTATTTGTGTCTGTATGTTTGTGTTGTTGGTCCAGCTGTGCGCTGTACCGTTTTACAACTGTTCACAACGACCTTCCCAAAATGCTGTTGTTGTTTTTCCTTTATTGTTATCTTACTTGGACTTGTTCCTGTGACACGCCCGTCGACTGCGCAGGTTCGATAAATTTTTACTTCGCAGGCGGCTGAATAAAGAGCAGAGCATTAAGTGCGCAGACTCCGCTCCTAGTTGAACCCATGGGAGCTGTTTAGACGCTTTTCCAGTGAACCTGAAACAGACGACAAGCTGCACTGGAAATCGAGAAAAACTCCTCAGACTCCCCGTCTTCCCACTCCCTTTCCCCTTTTGACCCTCTTGGTCCTCTGGCTCATGGAGTTACTCAGACATGCATAAAAACGCCGGTTTTATTATGTCGTTTGCTGTACAAGTTGGACTTGTATGTGTGTGTGTGTTTGGGTGTGTGCTGTGGGAGTGCCACTGCTGCTACTTTTGCTCTGCGTGTCCTTCGACCGTCTGGCAAAGTCTGTTTACAGAGCAAGAGGAAAACAGAGAGATTGAGAGAAATAGAGAAAGAGAGAGAATCAGACGTTTTAAAGTCATTTCCGCCTCTCCACTCTCAGCATTCCCTTTGGAGTTAACATAGTTGTGAGGCTTTTTTATCTATTTTTTGTTTGGTACAATTCCACAGGAAAGGGTGGAGCAACTGAAGCAATTTGGCAGTCTGTCTGTCGCAGGTTTTTGGGACCGAGTTGTAAGCTGCCACCCACGGCCAAATGTTCGTACTTGCAACTAAGTATCGCCACTGTGAAGACTTCTGTGTCGTAAACTGGGCCGATGGCCAAACGCTTCATCCCACACCCCACCTTCCTCGCCCTATCTGCTGAAAACCCTTGCCTTAAGCTGGTTTTATGTAACAGTCCTTTTGCTCATAAAATCAAATATATATAAAATGTTCGTCAGTCTGTTTTTTTCCTTTGCTGCTGCTGTTGCCTGTTTTATTGTTGTTGGCTCTTATCCTTGGCCCAGCGGCAACAGCGAGAGAAACTGGATATAGCCATCCTCTTCGCACATAAAACGTTTTTGTGTACATAAATAATACATATATTGTATACATAGCTGTATGTAAGAGTATTTTTGAAATATGCTTGTGACTAATTTAATTTATTTGCCATTGTTGTTTGGGAATTGTGGGATTTCCTTTAGCTGCTGCTTTTCTAGGTTTTTCTCATTGTTGCTAAAAATTCTTCATAGCGTTGTGATGCTGCTTTGCCGCAGCCAATTACCCAGCCATCGATTTCATTTAGACTTATTGTTGTTATTGCATTTATTATTTTTGTTATTGTTCATGCTCTAACGAGTCACCGAAGTACTCTCTGACCATGAGCATTTTGGGAGTTTGACAATTTAAACGCCTTGTTTCGTTGCCTTTGTTTTTATTGCTTTATTGGGAAAAGGGGGAGAGAGAGAGAATTGCGGAGTAGGGGTGGCTCAAATAAATTGTTATAATTTTGTCATAAAATTACAAACTTTTACAATTAGAAATTTATGTTTTTATTTATGAGTTCCTTGCACACTCCGCCAACTTTAGAAGTAATTGCCATCGTCTTTCAAATTAATGGTGACAGAAATGTTGCAGCAACGGAAATGTTGATAAATTAGGATACACATGGCTTATATATAACGACGTTTCCGGACATTCGTTTGGCTTAAATGGCTAAGAAATAAACCAGTTGAATTTGTTCTACTTTAAATCGAACTTTTCTGGTTTCCATTATTTTAACTTTAACACGATTCTTATGTTGATACAAAAGTTTTGAATAATAAATATTAGACCTATGGAAGCTATTGGGATTTGTTGTCTGATCTAGACTAAGCTTGGATATTTATAGTGATACCATATACACAAGGCAATACAATGTTTAAATTTGATTCAGATTCTGTTTCTTACGGGGTCGTTAAATCCTTCTTGTGCCTATTGAGCAAATTTCGTCTCTGACAAGAACAACAGATCCGTAAAAGTACGATTGATTAAAATATATGCAAATATGCAGAGCCGAAAGTCATCTTGAAAGTCGGTAGAATTAATGAACTGTTCAAATTTTTTGAGTCGCGGAATTCTATATATTTGAGACTTATCAGCTGTTCAAATGAAGAGTTTATCATTTCTCAATAGAAATGTTCTAGAAATGCAAACGTATTGTATAAGCAGGTCAATTTCTTTGGGTACTTGGAAAATAACACTCCATCGAGTAAAGATTTAAGTATTGGTTTGGCTTACTATGTTTCAAGTATCGATTGTGTTATGTCAGTATTTTGTCAAAAATACGCTCCAAATATAAATTAGTATCGTATTTCGTTTTGGAAAACACGGTATGGCATCACTTACCAGCCGCAGTAATGTCATAAGCTTAAAAGTGTTCGAATTGCATTTTAAACTGTATACCACTTAATGTAAAATAATTCCAATTTTGTGCTAGCTAACGCAGGGCAAACAATTTGTATACTACTTTGAGTGCATTCTAAACTATTTACAACAACTATTTCCCGACTGAATAATTCAATTTGCTTTTATTTAGCATTGAACATTACAAAACATTTACCAAATGCCATTTATCAACATTTTCCTATCTCTTACTGCTTTATACATACACTGACGCACACAGCCACACACATTACATATACACACACGGTCACAATGACACAGCCTAGCATTGATTTTGGCTTTTTGCATATTTTATGCCGTTGGCAAATGTGTGTATGTACTTTCCCCCTATCTATCGTCTAAAAGACAGAAACACCCACACGACCTTCGCAAGCAGGAAAATAAATTTGTGTACGTGTGTGTGTGGTTGTCCAATAATTTAGTGTGCATGGCAATGCCAAAATATGCAAACGACAGCAGATACGGCAACTGTTGGTACAATCCGCAGAGACAGACAGTGACACAGCAAAAAAAAAGCCAACATAATAAATTGAATTAAAAGAAGCAATAAGAAATGAATGAAAATTATAAAAATATATTAACGTAAAATATAAAAAAGAAGTAGGTAAAGCAGAAAAAAATAACAAAGTTTGTAAATTCCGCTTTTCGTCTGCAGGCAGGAACTAATTTATGGCATTTACAAGACGACAACAACAACATTTTTGCACATCAACAATTTCCACTTGGTGCAGCAAATTAGCCAACCAACAACATCAACTGCAGCAATTTTTGCAGCGGCCGCGTGCATAAATTTTGCAACTTCGGAACAAAAAGAACAACAACATCAGCAACAACATCGAGTAATGGCAAGAGAAACAGCAACAGCAACTGCAACTGCAACTTCAAATGATCTGGCGGCTGCTGTTGTTGTTATTGTTGTTTGTATCTGTCGCTTGTTTTTGCTTAAATTATAGACATTTGACTAGCTCCACCAGCAACAGCATTTGGCATTCAATTTTTCTTGCTTATTTTAATACGAGACTTAAATTTTCGTATTTACACTCGCATTCGGATTCCCCTTTGGCTTTTTAGAACTTCCTGAATATGTCGACTTTACAATATTTGTAATTAGGCAATTTGTTTGAATGGAAACGCAACATTTCCGCTGGGCAATTGATTAAAGAGTCACTGATCTTGTAACGGATGTGTCCGTTTGTGACTTGCAGCAACTTCAGGAGTGCAGCATCTATTGCAACACGATTGAAGTTGCTGGCAGCCCTTTGGTTGTGCTTTTCACACATGTCGTAGTTTCAAGTCAACACTAGTTACAACACTATTGCAGTAACAAACTTTTCATATTGTATTTATTAAATGCACAAATTTTATGATTTAATTTGCTATGGTTTCGTGTCCGAATTGAGAGTTTTGAACATGATGACTGACGCACAACAGTCAAGAATCAAATGATATTTTACTTTAACTTTTAAAACTTTTAAACATCGAATATAAAATAATAGACAAAAATTTAAATACCTTTATACAAGTTTTACTAAAAACATAGTGAAAAGCTTTAAATACCTTATGATAGGCAATACTCGTTAATAAAAAATTACATTGTTTACATTATTTATGTGAAGTATGATTTATAAGAGTATTTCACCTAAGTGCGTGCTTATAAAATGTTTTTTTCTTGGTATACCTTTGCAGAGGGTATTATGTTTATTTTATTTCAACCTTTTTAGATCCCGTACTCTTTAAAAAAGAGTATAGGGGTCTATTAAGTTTGTCAGAAGCGAGATGTGCGTAACAGGCAGAAGGAGGCGTGGCCGACCCCATAATGTATATATATTCTTGATCAGCATCAACAGCCGAGTCGATATAGCAATGTCCGTCTGTCCGTCCGTCCCTATGAACACCTGGATCTTTTAAACTACAAGAGCTAGAGACACCAATTTTAGAATGTAAGTCCGTTATTTTCGCGAGCAGATCAAGTTTATTTCAAATTGTTGCCACGCCCCTTACCGCCCCCGCAATGATCAAAAAACCAAACACACCTCGAAAAAATTTGTGTTTTAGGCGAATATCTCAGTAACTACAGCACTTAGGAGCACAAATTTTGGTATACAGGTTCTTAGAGACAGCCTTAGTATAATGTCATTCAAAATTTTGAGCTGCCACGCCCCCTTTTCTCATAGGAACTAAAAAACTCTCCAATTTCAATGCCTTTTTTGAGGCATTAAATCAAATAGTACAGTGTTGTAATTTAACATACGCTTAGAAACTTATTATTTATAACTTTCCTGAAAGTGGCATCAAAATCCTATGTCAAACAAGAGAGAAATTTCGGTTCAAAGTGCATGTTATTTTACTGCAAAATCACTGCATGTATGAGCACACATACATATTTGCAAATAATCGGAAAAATTATAGAAAAGGGTCGTGGTGCAACTGGTAGAGTTGCGGCGCAATATGGAACCTTCGTATGGATCGCGGGTTCGAATGCTGACAGTGACGATTGTTAATTTATTTACTTTTTAATTTTAATTCAAAATGTAAATATTTCATTTTAATTTTTTTAATTTCATTTTAAAATTTTTATTTTAATAAAATGGGCACTACTATGGGAGTACGGGGTCTTTTACAGTCGGCTCGATCGACTGTTGCTTTTCTTACTTGTTTAATTTTATTTTGTTGAATATTTTTTTTTTTGTATGCATGTCACTAAGAAACACTTTAGGGGAAATCTTATTCAAAGGTTCTTCATAAATTGAACACATTATTTTTTTATCTTAGTTTTCTAAATTTATTAAGTTAAAGAATTATTTTGGGATCAAGTACAATTGGTTCAAAAATGCAAATGATTTCAGTGACATTGCCACATTCACGTCAATATTGATTTTTCCTTGCTTTTAATTTTGCTGGCAGCAACGCGCAGCAGCAACAGCACCAGTCAGAGCAACAACAATAATAATAATAATAATAAAAAAAAGCGTAAAGCAATATAATTGGAATTTGAAATTGGAAATTGGATATTTTTGCAATGAAAAGAGCGAATAAAACGAAGTCACACAGAAGCAAGAGCAGCAGCAACATACGAGGAACGTATTTCATTTTGATTATTTATTCAATGAGCGTTTGCCGTTGGCTTTTATTGTATGCATGTCCATCGGACGGATAGACTGATGGACAAGTGAACCAATGAGGAACCAATGAAACCAATGAAAACCGTTGAACATGTGTATGCCATACATTAGACTGCCAATAGCCGCCACACAAAGGCCAATTTAATTTGAAGCGATGACGGACTGGCAGGGAGACAGTTGGGCAGACAGTCAGTATGTATGTATGTATGTATGTGTTTATACATAAGTCAACCAGAACAGACCTTAAATAGATAAAATGTGTTGGGAACTTAATTTAATTGCAGAAAATTTAAATCGAATCGAACCCAAAAGTTTAAACTGAAAGCAAATGATGTAAAACTCTAAATGGAATATTCTAACCTCTGAGCTTAACTGTCGTACATCACACTTTGCATTACGTATTGCCTTTAGTTGTGTATATGAAAATGTAACTATATTAAAAACAAGAAAGAATGCTACAGTCGCCCCGCGACTTTAGGATACCCGTTACTCAATGTTCGACCGATTGTTCCTATGGGAGCTATACGATATAGTAGTCCGATTTGTATGAAACTTGGTCAGTACATTTATGTTATTGATAAATTTATTCTGTATCAGTTTCATTAAGATAGCTTAGCCAATGCAAAACTTTTTCATACTAATTTATATTCACTTTTTTAGCTCTTATAGTCTCTGAGATCCTTTTGTTCATACAGACGGACGGACGGACAGACGAACATGGCTATATCGACTCGGCTATTGATGCTGATCAAGAATATATATACTCTATGGGGTCTGCCACGCCTCCTTCTGCCTGTTACATACATTCCAACGACTACAATATACCCTTGTTCTCTACGAGTAACGGGTATAATAATATCTGTGTTTGCTCCCCACAAATGCTAGAGACACCAACTGGTTTGAGTAACAGAACAAGAAATTGATAAATTTTTAATAAATTTTATTTTTAAAATTAACAATTTATACACAAACAACTCTCATTTGATTCAAGTAAACTGGTTAATTGCTAATGTACTTCCATTAATGGGAAATCATTTCATAAAATCAGAATATATTTTTACATTTTTTAATTGTAGCTAATATGCTATGTGATGGCATTCCCTCTTATCAGTGTGAATATTAACAAATCGATTAATAATAAATTAGCTGATTCCAGTTTGAAAAAAAATAAGTCCAAATTGATTTTATGAGCTCATTTAAATCGGGACTAATTGATAATATGTTAAACGTTTTTAAATTACATATGACAAACAATCATCGAAAAAGAAACTATCGACCAGCACAATGTACGATCTGAAATCAATCGTATGCATCAAATCGTCGGTTTGCTAGTTATGCTACAAGTCCAACAACGACAACTGCTTATGGCAACGAGGTCAGTCCGTAGTAGCACGTATTTCCATGCCTCCATAATCCAAATACTATTCAGCAACAACAACAATAACAGCAATATTACAACAGACCCCGTAACTAAAACAAAATATTAAGTAGACTTTTAGCATTATTCAAGCCTCACTTATGAGACCCGCTGTGTGTGGGGTGTGTGGGGGTCTATGGGTCTGGAAGGGGGCTAAAGAGGACGGTTTGTGTTTGAAGTGGGTCTGTGGCTCGGTTTGAATGTGAGGGTAATTATAATGTACTATAGTCACGCCAGACAAGCTGCATAAATATTGAAATTAAATAATAACAAATGCCAGAGAATAAATAAGCCAACCAACTGTAAAAATAATACGTAATAACAAACTCAATACTAACTCCGAGTGTTTCGATATTTCTAGGCACTCCTTATTTTTTTCAAAGTTTGTTCTAATTTGTTTGTTCAATTCTAATACTAGTTGAGTGCAAATTTTGCGGTTCTGTTCTGGTTTCTGTTTTCTGTATTCTATTTACTTTTTTCTTTTTATTTTTATTTTAATTTCTTTTATGGCACAACGTGAATTTTTGAAAAACCAATAATGTGGCTCACCAACAACAACATCTGAAATGCGAGACATAAAAATGGCATAAAATTCGAAATTAAAGTTAAACGTAGCTTGGCAACTCCCTTGACCCACGTTCCAAAAAAAAAAATAAATAAATAAAACACACCACCCAAAGCAACACTAAGTGGTGCGCCGTGTGGTGCATAAAAATAAGTAATATCGTAAAAATTACAGGAAATAAAAATCGCAACGAAAATACGTGTAAGTGCAGGAGAGCTCAAAGCTCCAACAAAGGCCAAAGCCAGGCCCAGACATGGATACAGGCCAACAGTCGGAAGAGGTGAGGAGGAAAATAAAAAAGTCGGAGAAGGAGACCGAAATGGACATGAAGTGGGAAGGGAGAAAAAGAGAAAAACGTCGTTGAATTCAGAGCCAACACCAGAGTTGGTCAACTTTCTTGCTGACTAAAATTGGCAATAAAATTATGGCAAACAGCAAGAGAAAAATGGGAAAAATTGTAATAGACGCAAATGGCAATGGTTGGTGGAAAAAAATGGGGGGAATAGAGAGGTATAGTGGCAAAGAAAGGGATCTAACGACTAACTTTGGGCAACTTGACAACCAGTTAAAGTTCAAGTTAGTTATTACATAGCAAAATTCTGGCAAATATTTTAAAATTTAAGTGTCTTTAATTTTTCCAGTTTTTAAAGCTAATGGCAAATAAGGCACTCATGGCATTTAAGGGCATCGGGCATAGTGGACTAAGTTTAGAAGGGATACACTGAATATACACATAATGTGTAAGTTTGGTTGAGATAGATTATTTAAATTTATTCATAAAAAGTAAGAAAGGCTACAGTCGAGCGAGGCGACTATAGAAGACCCCGTACTCTCATCGTAGTGCGCATTTGTCCTTTATATTAAACATTTTATAAACACATTTAAAAAATTAAAACTTAATATTCACATTTTGAATAAAATTTAAAAATGTAATTTTAAAATTGTCACTATCAGCGCTTGAACCTGCGATCTCAGACGAAGTTTCCATAATGCGCCGCATCTCTACCAGTTGCACCACTCCCCACTCTTAAAATTCTTTCGATTATCTGTATTTACATGCTACAAAGTCGTTTAATATTATATGTATGTGTACACAAACATATGTGTGTGTGTATGCATGTATAACTTTGGTCGGCGCAGCCAGCGTCTCCGGGCAGCGCTGCCGCCAAGCAGGTAGAGAATCGTTCGAACATATTGTGTCTCGTTTGTATGTTTGAAGCGAGATATGCGTAACAGGCAGAAGGAGGCGTGGCCAACCCCATAAAGTATATATATTCTTGATCAGCATCAACAGCCGAGTCGATATAGCAATGTCCGTCTGTCCGTCTGTCCGTATGAACACCTGGATCTTTTAAACTACAAAAGCTAGAACCATGAAATTCACAATGAAAGTCCGTTATTATGT
Organism: Drosophila acutilabella; assembly: GCA_035046005.1. Classification (NCBI taxonomy): domain Eukaryota; kingdom Metazoa; phylum Arthropoda; class Insecta; order Diptera; family Drosophilidae; genus Drosophila; species Drosophila acutilabella. The sequence goes on along the minus strand of JAWNOK010000026.1, from coordinate 1,868,153 downwards.
CAGGCAGATCTAGTTTATTTCAAATTATTGCCACGCCCCCTACCGCCCCCGCAATGAGCAAAAAACCAGACAAACCTCGAATATCTCAGTAACTATAGCACTTAGGAGCACCAATTTTGGTATGCAGGTTCCTAGAGACAGCCTTAATATGAGCTGCCACGCCCCCTTTTTTCATAAGAACTAAAAAACTTTCCAACTTCAATGCCGTTTTTAAGGCATTAAATCAAATAGTACAGTGTTGTAATTTAACATTTGCTTAGAGACTTACTATTTCTAACTTTCCTGAAAGTGGCATCAAAATCCTATATCAAACAAGATGAAATTAGGGTTCAAAGTGCATGTTATTTAACTGCAAAATCACTGCATGCGCGCAACACATACAAACAAACACAGAAACATACAAACATATGTTCGAACGTTTTCTCTACCTGCTGGCGGCAGCGCTGCCCGGAGTCGCTGGTCGCGCCGACCAATGCTGTACATACACACATATGTATATGTGCACATACATATTTGCAAATAATCTGAAGAATGATAGAAGAGGAGTGTGGTGCAACTGGTAGAGTTGCGGCGCAATATGGAACCTTCGTGTAGATCGCGGGTTCGAATGCTGACAATGACGATTGTTAATTTATTTACTTTTTAATTTTAATTCAAAATGTAAATATTTCATTTTAATTTTTTTAAATTTCATTTTAAAATTTTAATTTAAATAAAATGCAAATGGGCACTCTATGGGAGTACGGGGTCTTTTACAGTCGGCTCGATCGACTGTAGCCTTTCTTACTTGTTTATATTGGAACTGTATAATAAAGTTGCTCGAAGCGTATTAAATGTAGTAAGGAATTACAGAATCATAACATGACCATAATGGGCAAGTTGCGTTACGATACCTCAATTAAATCAATACTTTCTATGTACGTCAGCTGCTCGGCTGCTGATGCAGATCAATAACATATATTCTGCAGATTTCGCTTCTGACAAAGCTAATAGAAACATGAACCACTTACTCTTTAAGTACAGGGTCTAAAAATCAATTGAAAAACAAACGGAAAATAAGCATACTCAATGTTATTAAAAGTTTTAAATATGACTGCCACGACATTATTTATTATTTGAGATGTTCATGGATTTTTCTAAACGAGTTTGGTTAGGCCTTCACTTGTCTTTTAGACTGATTCTATTTAAGCCATATCGTCAATTGATTTTGAATTGTTAATCATAAATAATTGGTTGACAGGCAGCTAAGTTGATGCCATACTGCATCGAAATCAGTATCATGCGCATCATCAGTAGTAAGTTAAAAGTCACACAACTAAGCCAAGCCGTGCAACAACAAAAGCAAAAGCAACAACAACAATTGTAATGACAATAACTATCTATATCCATGTTGTACACATTTCCTCTACAAAATGAGCGATGCAACTGAAATTGCAATTACAGAATACAATTGTGTATGTGTCTTAGGCCCATAATCGTTTCAAATGGCAAATTATGACAGCGAGTGGGTCCAGCAGCAACAATAGTCACACCAGCAACAACTACAACTACAACAACAGCGACGGCAATGGCAACGGCAACGGCAACGGCAACAAAGGGGCTGGAAAATGAAATGAGCTTTTAATCAATTTCCGGTATTAAAGCGTAGACAATCATTCAATATTGTTGTTATTCATGCTGAAGTTGATGTGGCTGATGTTGTATTTAATCAACAAACAATTTATATTCATAAAACCTCAATCGATCACATGCAAATGCACATGGAACTACAGACTAACTGAGACAGTAGTTCTCTATAACAAAGCCAAACAAAAATTATACATACTATAATCAAAGCTCACGGTAATTAGTCGAAAATTTTTAAATAAAGTATGTACTGGTTAAGTGTTAATTAATTTATGGCAAATAAACGACACATTTGCTCATTTGTTCGAAAATATGCACACTAGATTGAGTACAGGGTCATTTACCGCCGACTGGCTCGACATCCCTACTAAGTTCTTATTTGTAGTCAAACTTAATTCTTAAAGTTTCTGAAAAATATATAAATTATTATAAATATTTTAATTACTATCCTTAATTATTACACAAAAGTAAAAGGTTGTAAGTCTTAATTGTGTAAACTTTTATGTTAATTTTTATGAATTCAAAGAGAACTGTTAAGTGCACTGGTAAAATGATTGTTATCATGTACTCATATAAGCAAATGTAGTGTATTAAAATGATCACATATTTTAGTTACATACATTAAATATACAAGTTCGTGTTTGCAGTGGAATACGGCAAAACCAAGCGTGGAAGAGGAAGGAGTTATAGTAATAAGGAGCGATAAGAGGAGTGATCGGCAAGACCCGCACGAAAAACTGTTACAAAACGGACAGCAACAACGTTGTTGTTGTAGTAACAGTTTTTATACGTGCTGCTGCTGCTCCCACGTGTTGGCGACATATGCTGGCCACGTCAAAAGCGTTTCGTGACCAGAACTAGACAAATGGATTCTGTGGGAGGCAAAGGGTAGCGCTGAAACAGTGGTTAGCTTTGCCAAAAACATGGACTATGTCGAATGAAAAAGATGCGCTAATTTCTAATGCCCGTGACACACAATTAACCCCGACAAATAGCACGGTGAGACCAAGCCGGAATAATCCGAACCAGTCAGCTTAGCAAAGCATTAATTAAACCTGGCGAAAACACAAATAGATAGACACAAAAAAATTATAATAACGTACGCATGGGATAAACGCAAAAACAGCTAATTAGCATGCAGGCCTCTCAGCTGGGTTTTGAGCTTTAGTCCCAGGCAAATAATTTTTTAGTTCACCGAGTTAAAGAGTGAATCCAAACAAGAAAACGGTTATCTTCGGCTAGCCAAATATTATATACCCTTGCAGTCATGCACATTGCGTTAATTTGTTTTCAATGACCGATTGTTCCTATGGCAGCTATATGTTATAGTAGTCCGATTTTAATGAAACTTGGTCATCACATTGAGAATGATAAGAAATGCATATTGTGTGAATTTAAATGAATCGCTCAATAGACAGAAAATTTTCATACTAAGCATTTTAACCGATTGTTCCTATGGCAGCTATATGATATAGTTATCCGATCCAGATGCAATTTGGTCGGCAGATGGAATATGATAACAAATGCATATTGCGTGAATTTGGTTCAAATCGTTCAAGAGACACAGAAAATTTTTCCTAACAATAGCAGGTGGAGCATTTGCCTCAATTTATAAAAAGAATTCAATTTAACCATATCAATATATGTATTATATAGATAGAATACTGATATATAGTAGTGATTTGAGTAGGCTTGTCCATGGTCTGTTTCCTGCCTACGACTTGTATTTTTTATACCCTTGCAGAGGGTATATTGTTTTTGTCACGAAGTTTGTAACACATTGAAGGAGGTGTGGCAGACCCCATAAAGTATATATATTCAGCATCAATAGCCGAGTCGATATAGCCATGTTCGTCTGTCCGTCCGTCCGTCTGTCCGTCTGTATGAACAAAAGGATCTCAGAGACTATAAGAGCTAGAAAGGTGAAAGGGGTCGCAAATGAAAGGTACAATACCCAAGCAGTACGAGTTGGTTTTTGTTTTTTGACTTGCCCACTTTAGGGCGGTCTATCTTCATATAAAGGCAAATGTACAGATAAAACTTGAATGTTTTAGTATAGAAAACTTTTTGTTAGCAATGCTATCTGATCCAAAATTACACGGAGACTACATACCTATGAAGTACATGTACTGACCAAGTTTGATCGAAATCGGGCTACTGCTATACGATAGCTCCCATAGGGCCGATCTGTCAAAAATACGCTACAAATATAAATTAGTATGAAAAAATGTTGCATTGACTAAGCTATCTAAATGAAACTGATACAAAATAAATTGATCAATAATATAAATATACTGACCAAGTTTCATACAAATCGGACAACTATATCGTATAGCTCCCATAGGAACAATCGGTCGGACATTGAGTAACGGGTATCCTAAAGTCGCGGGGCGACTATAGCATTCTTTTCTTTCGATGCCACGTCCCATTCGCCCACAATGAGCAAAAAACTAGACACACCTCGGAAAAAATTGGTGTTTTGAGCGAATTTCTCAATAGCTATTGCACCTAGGATCACCAATTTCGGTATGGAGGCTCCTAGCGGCAGCGTAAATGTATTGACATTTAAAATTTTTTACTGCCACACCCCGTTTTCCCACAATGAATAAAAATAATTCTCAACTTTCGCTCCGTTTTTAGGCATTCTTTAATATAGTACAGTATTGTAATTTATAATTCGTGTGAAGAATAACTATATCAAACTATCCTGGAAGGCGCATAGAAATCGCACTATAAACAAAAATAACTAGAAGCGTTACAATATTGATAACCGAATGCAATATCATTTATGAGTGCAAGTGAGAAACATACAAGCACATGTGACGGCAGCGCTGCCGCATTCATATCAATGTATGAGTGCAAGCGAGACAGAAACATACAAGCACATGTGTGAATGGTTTCGTTGCCTGCGTGGCGGCAGCGCTGAAAAAATGCAGAGAGTATTTTACGGTCGGGCGTGCTCGACTGTACTTTTCTTACTTGTTTTTTGTTGCTACTGCTAACATTGCTAGCGTTGTCAGCTTTTCTGTTGTTGTTGTTACTGGCCAAAACGTGCAATTAAGTGCTATGTAGAAGCAGCTGAAAGAGAAGATGCTTAAGCAAAAGCAATGCCCAACTTATTGGTCAACTTATTGGCAGTTGCTTGCCAAATGCAATGAATAAGCAAGAGCAACAACAGCAACACAAACAACAACAAGACATCAAAAGAAAATTACACGAAAAGCAGAGAAAACGAAATAAAAAAAAATGACTACACAATTACAGCCCACAATAAACAACAATTCACAATGCATATTATTGATTGCCAACCGTAAAGATACGAAGATACCAATGCGCGCAGATACTAAGTTTCGTTTTGCAATACCACACGAATGCAACGGCATTTCGGGCTCTTTGTTGGGTTTCTCGTCGAATAGAATGATCATCATCATCATAATGATCGTGACGAGGGTCACCTCAGTGATTTTTCATCTAATCTGCAGTTCTTTCCGTTTTTAGACGCTGCCATTGGCATTGAAATGCTTAATTTGCAGTATTTACAATCAGTTTTTAGTTTTTGCTTAACGCAAACGCGTCGCGAAAATTTAAGCAAATTAGTGAAAAAATTTGAAAATATCACGAAATATTTTAATAAATTAATTGGGGTAAATAATAATGAATAAGAATGCTTAAAGTTTTAGAAACTATGTATTTTAATCAAGAACTATTTGCAAACATTAATGCTAAAGTGCGAATGTCGAAATTCGCAATGATAGTTTTTCTCTTTCTAGTTAAGCATTGGAATGATGATTGCAGTTTCAAATGGAAAATTTGTAATGTCATACGATTAATTATAACTTTTGTCTGCGTTTCGGTATTCTAAGTTCAAATGTGCGTTTGTCGGAAGTAATTTACTCATTCAAGGCGTCTAATAATAGATTACAATCGCCACGTCAACGACAGAAACGACAACGACGACTACGGCGATGGCGATGGCAACGGCGACAATGACGACTGTGGGGCATGTGAGGCAACCGTGGCGTATACGTAATGGCCTGATAGAGTCAAGCAACAAACCAACAGCAAATGTTCAGGTTTATGCATACATAATCACGCCTTTGCTTTATTCTCAGCGGAAGTGGGTCATGTCAATGGGCACTTGCAATGCGAGAAAAGCCTTGTCATACTCCTGGTGCAATGCCAATCATATATGGCAAAAACGCTTTCCGCTTAAATCGCTAAGTTGAAAGTGCAAAGGCAAATGATTTATCCCACAAAAATTATTTGAATTTTCTTTAGGAAGAATGTTTGATAAAGGTTGTGATTTTTTTTTTATGTCTAATAAGTTGATGTTTCCTCAATTATTCATAAGTAAATATTCATTTATTCTGCCCATACAAAGCAAAATTGAACACGCTAATGCAATGATGTGAAATTGATTGCCAGAGTCAGCGCTTGTAGTTAAATAGCTCATTGAACCATTCGAATTAATGAAAGTGACTTTGAGTGTCACAAGTAAGTTTATGAAATTTGTTTCTTTTTTTTTTTACATTAAATTCTTTAAATTGTGTTGATGTGAAGAACAAATAACAAACGATCGCCTCGCAACTTGAGGATACCCATTATTCAGTTTTCATATGTTATTAACAATGGGGTATGATAATAATAGATATAATTGCAAGCGTTCTAGTGATGAATATCAGTAGCCTGAAAATGTTTTCTCTTTACATATACCCCCTTGTAAGATTCGTTCAGATCCCATAGATAAAACAAGTAAGAAAGGCTACAGTCGAGCGAGCCGACTATAGAAGACCCCGTAGTGCGCATAAAATTTTAAAAATACTTTTATAAAATTAAAATTTAATATTTACATTTTGAATTAAAATTAAAAAACGTCATTGTCAGCATTCGAACCCGCGGTCTTAGAGGAAGGTTCCATAATGCGCCGCAACTCTACCAGTTGCACCACACCCCTCATTCTTTCGATTATTTGCATTTACATGCTACAAATACATGTATGTGTGCATATATATGTATGTATGCAAAGCATTGGTCGGCGGGGCCAGCGGCTCCGGGCAGCGCTGCCGCTAAGCAGTTAGAGAAAACGTTCGAACATATGTTTGTATGTTTATGTTTCGCTTGCGCGCATACAGTGATTTTGCAGTTTAATAACATAAACTTTGAACCGTGATAACTTTCTGGTTTAACGTTGGATTTTGATGTAACTTTCAGGATAGTTAAATATGATAAGTCTCGGGACGAATGTTGAATTACAACACAGTACTATTTTAATTAATGACTTAAAAACGGCATTGAAGTTGGAAAGTTTTTTAGTTCTTATGAGAAAGGGGGTGTGGCAGCTCAAAATTTTGAATGTCATTATATTAAGGCCGTCTCTAGTAATCTGTATGCCAAAATTTGTGCTCCTAAGTGCTATAGTTACAGAGATATTTGCCGACAACACCAATTTTTTCGAGGTGTGTCTGGTTTTTTGCTCATTGCGGGGCAGTAAGAGGCGTGTCAACAATTTGAAATAAACATGATCTGCTCACAAAAATAACGGACTTTCATTCCAAATTTGGTGGGTCTAGCTCTTGTGGTTTTAAAGATTCAGGTGTTCATACGGACGGACGAACAGACAGATAGACGGTCAGACAGACAGACGGACATGGCTATATCGACTCGGCTTGTGATGCTAATCAAGAATATATATACTTTACATCTCAGTTACTATGGCACCTAGCATCACCACTTTCGGTATGGAGGTTCCTAGCGACAGCGTAAATGCATTGACATTTAAAATTTTGGACTGCCATACACCTTTTCCCACAATTAATAAAAATAATTCTCAACTTTCGTTTTTTTTAGGCATTTGTTCATATAGTACAGTATTTTAATTTATAATTCGTGCTGAGAGTAACCATATTAAACTATCCTGAAAGGTACATTGAATTGTACTAAAAACAAAAAAACTAGAAGCGTTACAATATAGATAATTGAACGAATACACACATACATACATATATGCATCATATATTGTATTCGCATACAGACAAACAGATGTATGTTTGATTATGCTTAGATTGTTTTTGTTTCAAAGCGTTTTAATGCAAGTACACATTGTATTATCTCTAGACCGATTTTAATAATTTAATCGGGAAAAAAGTGTAGAGAGTATTTTACGTCGTGCTCGACTGTACTTTCCTTTCTTGTTTTTCATGACACGTGGCTATAATATAATGCCGATCGAGAATATATACCACCGATTACTCTACGGTATAATAAACAAGTAAGAAAGGCTACAGTCGATCGAGCCGACTGTAAAAGACCCCGTACTCCCATAGTAGTGCCCATTTTATTAAAATAAAAATTTTAAAATGAAATTAAAAAAATTAAAATGAAATATTTACATTTTGAATTAAAATTAAAAAGTAAATAAATTAACAATCGTCATTGTCAGCATTCGAACCCGCGATCTACACGAAGGTTCCATATTGCGCCGCAACTCTACCAGTTGCACCACGACCCTCTTCTATCATTCTTCCGATTATTTGCAAATATGTATGTGTGCTCATACATATGTGTGTATGCATAGCATTGTTCGGCGCGGCCAGCGGCTCCGGGCAGCGCTGCCGGCAAAGCAGGTAGAGAAAACGTTCGAGCATATGTTTGCATGTTTCTGTATGCAGTAATTTTGCAGTAAAATAACATAAATTTGAACCGGGATTTCTCTCTTGTTTGACAAAGGATTTTGATGCCATTTTCAGGAAAGTTAGAAATAGTAAGTCTCTAAGCAAATGTTAAATTACAACACTGTACTATTTGATTTAATGCCTTAAAAACGGCATTGAAGTTGGACAGTTTTTTAGTTCTTTTGAGCAAAGGGGGTGTGCCATTGTCATTGCATTAAGGCTGTCACTAGGAACCTGCATACCAAAATTTGTGCTCCTAAGTGCCATAGTTATTGAGTTATTCGCTTAAAACACAATTTTTTTCGAGGTGTGTCTGGTTTTTTGCTTATTGCGGGGGCGGTCGGGGGCGTGGCAACAATTTGAAATAAACTTGATCTGCGTACATCATAAACGGACTTTCATTCCAAATTTGGTGTCTCTAGCTTTTGTAGTTTAAAAGATCCAGGTGTTCATACAGACGGACGGACAGACGGACATTACTATATCGACTCGGCTGTTGATGCTGATCAAGAATATATATACTTTATGGGGTCGGCCACGCCTCCTTCTGCCTGTTACGCACATCTCGCTTCTGACAAACTTAATAGACCCCCTTTACTCTTTTTTAAAGAGTACGGGGTCTAAAAATTTAATCTCTTAGGAGAGTTCTAACTTTAAACATTTTCGCGTTTTAAATAATTGTGAGCAAGAACGATTGCAAAATACAGAAAGCTATTTTCTCTGGTCCCAAAGGGCTATCACATAAACATTTCCATTAATCATGGCAACGTTTGCCATGCAATTAACCAAATGAAGCCTGCTTTTAAGTGCTGACAATAACAAGAGAAATAACAACAACGGCCACAGCAACAGCGCCAGTCTTTGAGCTGAGAAACTTGACGAAATCATTAGGCTAATGTTGTCGATAAGTGACTGGCCCGTGGGCAGAGGAAGCCATTGGCACCGGAAATCGATAGAGACAGGGAAGAGTGGTGGAAAGAGGGGGTAATAACTATGCCTAATGAGCATTTAATGCGCCTTGGGTTTGGCTCATTGGAAATTCAATTATAAAGAACTTCGGTTCGGGCAGGGAACCAAAGCACCGCATTTCAATTGTTTAAACATCAAAATCCAATTAGGAATTACAATTAAAATGCAATTTTCTAATTCAAAATGAAAAGCAACCAAAAGCCCAAAAGAGACATAAAAATATTAAAATATGTACAAATAAAATGTTTTTATATTTAATACAACAAGATCGATAAGCATCTAAATTTATATTTTGATGTCGAAGGCCAAATTCATTCGATGAACCGGAGGTCTTTGTGGTCATTTACAATACGTTCAATAAAAATTACACTTAAAAGGTAGAAAAAATCGACATGGCACCTCTCATATGCTCGCCGAATCGTCAATCTACTTTATATAGTTAATCTGTATATAGTAAACAGAATTGTTTTCTTTTCGACACATTCTGCATCCCCAATCGTAAAACAATTTATAAATGCAACGCTCTACCAATAAATATTTTGTGAAAATATATAATTGGAAGTCTAGACAAAGTTCACACATGTATTAAATTGTTGAAAAATATATATTAATCTGGATGAGGGAAAAGACATGAATTCTGAGTACGCAGACAATAATATTTGTCCGCTTGATACTATTTTACTATTATGCAAAAAATGCAAGCAGTTTGTATTTAACAGTTTGTGGTAGTTTCACAGGTTGCTTGAATAGCTTACGGTCGGTAGTAAAAGGCAATCAGTTGTCAATCATCTGTTGTCTAGTTTATTAATATTGTTAATCTATGCCGAAAGTGTTAATTGGTATTTTGAAGTAAGGCTCGGTCAGTCAATCGTGTTGAGACCATTCAACGCCATTTCCATTTGCCATTTGAAATTTAAAATTTTCGCAATAGGAAATTACAAATCCATTCAATTGAAACCTTATGAAAACATTTATTTCTTGTGCTCTTTTTCATCATGAAACATGAAAGAGTGAGATTGAAAAGAGGGAGTATGCATGGTTCACCTGCGTGTCCGGGATACTTTAAAAATTTTAAATTGAACAACTCAAAATAAAATAATCAAGTAATTCACTAAGTTTTTATAACTTACACGGGAGAATAATTTTTAACGTTATATAATCGATAGCTTATAATTTTTTCAGGTTAACTATACTAGTTTGCTGGAAGTAAATGCTAAATTGAACATAAAATTGTTACATAAATGATTCAATAAAATCAAATCATATTTAAATTGTACTTAAGTTCAATGAACTTGTCAAAATATTTACTACTCGCATTAATTGCAATTTAGTTTATATTTTATTCGTTGTTATACTTGCGTAAAATGTAAATAAATGTAACCCTTATATACACACAAAGTACACACAATGTATTGCTGTACCATAATATAAAATTTTAATTTATTTAGCATATGGCAAAAATTCCACAAAGCTGACACAAACCAAACAAAATGCGCAAAAAACAACAGCCCACATTTGAATTGGAAATATTTTTGCTATCTGGAATAAAAAATAAACCCACATTTCTATTTAATCTCATTGTTCTGATGCGGGAACGCAATTTGGTATTTGGTTACTAGCAAACTGCTAACTGGTACGAGAAGTGGGAATGGTAATAAAAGCCACAAAATGCTAACTAATTAAATTAATACGCAACAAATACAAATAAACTGGCTCTGGGGAAATCCGAAGCCGATTTAAAACCCAGTGAAACCCAACATGGAAAGTGTATAGGAGGGTTCAAAAAGTTGTTTCTTATGTAAAAATTGTATAATATTTGGAGCAGTTTTCTCATTATTTTTATAAACCTTACAAATTTACCCTTATACCCACCCTTTATATATATTATATTTGATTGAAGCTATCTGTGCGATCATTAAAATTGTCAAGTGTATAATAATTTATATGCAATTAAAGTTGACAACTGCAAATTGTCAAATAACCATTTTCATTGCAATTTTTAGTTTTCTGCTTAGACTTGCATTTAATTTTTTACCTAATATTTGCGCAACGTGAGCGAATGTTTGTCCAATATGTAAATGCAAACTAAGCGTATATGTATATATGCAATAAATGCGAATTGTAGGGTTTGTATCTGTGAGCCACCAGATACTAAATACCAGATACCAGGCAGCAACAGCAACAAAAAAAACGCAACTTTTATCGCATGTGCATTTCTTAACGCTCACGACACCGACGCCAGCAAATGCAAGTCTTGACAGTTTTCTTGAAATATTTTTATTTATTTTTGGCTGCAGTTTTTAGCACAGGTCACAACAGCAACAACAACTACGGTAACAGTAACAACCACAAACAGCACCATCTGCAAGCCAAGTTAGTTCGCATCGTTTTCCGACTTTATTTTGGCATTGTCTGTCTGTTGTTATTGGGACAGCACGTTTCGCTTCTTCTGCATATCCGTTCGCAGCAGCAGCAACAGCAGTTTCAGTTGCAACAAAGTACCAGATGCGCACACACATGCATCTCACAAACACACAAGTGCACACGCTACAGATGTAACTGGGTCTCTTTTAGAGCACCGCTTAGTCATTACAACAAGACAAGACTCTCGTAACAACTACGGCGACAACATTCACAAGCAACCAACAACATCGACATCGAAAACAAAAACAATAACAACAGTAACGACATCGACAACTGTTGTCCAAATACTTTGAAAGTATGTACGTTGTGTATCTTCAGGTCTACCAAAATAGTATGTTTTTCAGTGTCACACACAATTGCGATTGTGAATGTTTTTAAATATATTCCCTGGATCAGTATTTAATGGGTAGTAAACGCATCAGATACTTTCCATACTTACAATATTAAAGCAAGCAACGAGTTTGCCTTCAGTGTACTATCGGATAGTGATTGTCATTTTATGATTATGTGAGCATGACAAGAATGGCACTGAATTCATATTGAAAAGAGAGAAAACCTTTAAACATTATGTAACAATTTCGTGTTGATAAAAAATCATTTGTTAAGCGTTAAAAACATTAATGAATAACAATTAAATTGGTTTTTGCGTTGATAATACCCTTAAATATTGTCTATCTTCATAACACTCAACACATATCGTTATTAAGCAACTCAGTAGTAACTTTATTACAGTACTTGGATCATAGAGAATACTTAAATTAGTATAATTAAAACTCACATATGAATACTTTTAAGTTCGAGTAAATTAAATGATTGAAAATCATTTATACTTTAAATAATTTTTGTTTATATCTGAACTGGTTCTGTTCTTTTACTTACCTTATCTTTATTTGAGAGATAAGAGGTCCTCGTTTTCATCCAAAGATGCCTTTGTATTGTCTATACTAAAGGTTTCATCCATACTGACAATATAATGGACTTTCAAAAAAACATTTGCCAGCGATTCAGTCATTAAAATAATTGTAATTTATGCTTATCAGTCATAAGATACATTTCATAACCAATTACAACTTCTGTCTGGGCTCGAATTGGCCTTAAGTGCATTGTGAATGCGAGTATATTATTATAGAGCCTATGGCAGCGATAATTTAGCTTGAGAAGCGGAGTTTTTTTTTTGCTTATTGTTTGGAATTTTGTGGAGGTGCTGCCGAGGGTTATACAATCCCAATATTATCGAGTAGCACCGTATGCATAATTCATTTTCCTGGCTTTTAATATAAAACCAATTAATTAAACGTTCAACAACAAGCGTCACGACTAAAAGCTTAGAAATTACTTAATAAATTACTTTCATTAAAACCACAAAGGAAAAGTTGAGACAGCTACCCGATACCATCCTACTCACTGGGCACATCGCACTCGCCCCGCCCTCCCCCTTGAAGTGGGATGACACAAGCGGGCGTTGATTTATATTAATCGAGCAGCTTGAACAGCTCAAAGCATTATTTATTTCCATAATAAAACCAATGCGAAAGAAGGCAAGAAATATACATTCGTCTCTGCTCGATTATATAGAAGTATATACACTTTATATGTAAATATGAACATACATATGTATTTGTATGTATATGAGAGAATAAGACGAGTAATAAATATAGTGATTGTAATGATTGTGAAAAGGGTTGATTTATGTAAAAAAAAAACTTCCTGTATTTCAGCGGTTTGTTTATTTCTATACAATACTAGTAACATTTGTACTTAGAACAAATATGAGTTAATTACAGCATAAACAATACAGTAAACTTGAAAGTTAAGAAGTACTGTTATTAAATATACTTCCTAATCGGATATTTAATACTACAATCAGTTGTCATTGCTTAAACTATATATTTTTGACATATAAAATGTATTGTTTATTTTTGAACTTGTTTGTATGTGAAATTAAATTCATTTTGGGTATGTTTTTAAATATTATTATCTTTCATGATAATGCAAAGAGTATACATTTCAAAGTCTTCATTTTTCTTTGCTCTTCAGTAGAAATTTCTGAATCGTGCTTTTTCTCAGTTTTTAACATTTTGACAGCGCTGCAGTGTCTGTTTTTGGCTAATAAGATTTTGGCCCATTGAGTCGACATTGCGTTTACAATAACAAGAAAATAAACAGAACGGAACCAAAATGCCACATGATTTATTTGCCAAAAGAAAAAGATTAATTCAACTTTAGAAGCTGCGACAAAAACACACTTACAGTGTGTGTTGGTGTCTGTGTATGTGAGTGGGTCAGAAAACAGCAGTCGAAATCATTTGTTCCATTTCTTAAGTCCCTGCCTGGCTGTGGCAATCTAAGAAGCGCTGACTACAAACTGCAGTTGCCAGAAATTGCCTCATGATTACGCCAACATACATTTCTTAGTCTGCTCTGCATTGACTGCTTGTCTGTCGGTCTGTTTTTCTGTCTGTTTGTCTGTCTGGCTGCCTTTCGGACTCTGTGTCTGTCCACGTCGACTGAATATCTCGGTGGCTACCTTAGGAAATAATAGTTTCCACATTCTTTTTATTTTTTGCAGTATAAGCACGTGCTCTTGTATTGCAAATGATTACCAAATTTTACGTGAACCGTCAGTACGTCCGTCTCTCCATCCATTTGTCAATCTATCCGTCCTTCCGTCTGTCGCGTCAGTCATACTATTTCTATGTACTTAGCTGCACAGTTCGCCTTTCGAAATTCACTTCATGTTAATATTCTTTTCTTTGATTTGTCTTGGTACTTTTTAATGTAATTCTTCGCTGCTCGCAATCGAATTTGAAACGAGGTTAAGCTGCCAAAATGTTGAATGAAACAACACAAAACAAGAAAAAACAAGAAAGAAAAGTACAGTCGAGCACGCCCGACCGTAAAATACTCTTTGCATTTTTTCCCGATTAAATTATTAAAATCGGTCTAGAGATATTACAATGTTTAGTACTTGCATTAAAACACGTTGAAACAAAAACAATCTGAGCATAAACAAACATAAATCTGTTTGTCTGTATGCGAATACACATAAGACAGACAAAATATGATGCATATATATATGTATGTGTGTATTAAGCACGGCCAGCGACTGCGGGCAGCGCTGCCGCCACACAGGCAGCGAAAACATTCGAACATGTGCTTGCATGTCTCACTTGCACTCATACATGATATTGCATTCAGTTATCAATATTGTAACGCTTCTAGTTTTCTTGTTTAGTGTGCGATTTCAATGCACCATTCAGGATAGTTTGATATAGTTAGTCTTCACACGAATTATAAATTACAATACTGTACTATATTAAAGAATGCCTAAAAACGGAACGAAAGTTGAGAATTACTTTTATTAATTGTGGGAAAAAGGGGTGTGGCAGTCCAAAATTTTAAATGTCAATGCATTTACGCTGCCGCTAGGAACCTCCATACCAAAATTGGTGATCCTAGGTGCAATAGCTATTGAGAAATTCGCTCAAAACACCAATTTTTTCCGAGGTGTGTCTAGTTTTTTGCTCATTGTGGGCGAATGGGACGTGGCATCGAAAGAAAAAAGATTCTTGTATTGACTGACTAAATATGTGATCGATTGAGACTAAGCTCGAGCTTGTAGCTCTTACCACATCTGAAATCTGTTTGTTCATACGGACGGACAGACGGACAGACAGACGAACAGACGGCCATGGCTATATCGACTCGGCTTGTGATGCTGATCATGAATATATATACTTTATGGGGTCTGCCACGCCTCCTTCTGCCTGTTACATACATTTGCACAAACCCAATATACTCTTGCAGAGAGTATAAAAAGGGGTCGAGACACTGAAATGGTTGGCTCTGTTCTTCAATTTAATGGGACACGAGTGCGAGGATTGTAAATAATTGCGGAAGTTCATTTGATGCATTTCTCTCTCATTTTCAAATGCAACCAAGTGCAAAGTCTGTCCGTGTCTCTTTGTCAGTCTATCAGCCTGCTTGCGTTGCTTGTAATTTTTCCAAACAATTTTTCGTGGTTCTACTCGCCGTTTGCTTATTTTCAACATAACTGTTTATTTAATATGTGCTCAACATTTGTTTGTGTGAGGTTCGAGTTGTTACAGAGTTTTGGGTACCGCTTCGCATGTGGGACAGTGTACTACTCATTCGATCGAAAGGGGAGAGTACAGGGCTTATTTGCCAATCGCCTGGTTCATTGTTCGCTCATTGATATCGTTTCCCGTAGCTCGTTGTACGTTTGCCGTATTCGACGCGTGACAAATGACTTTGACGTTGCATTTTGTTTGTGGCATGTGTCAATGGGCGGAATTGTCGGACTTGCCACATGTACACACACAGTCACTCATACTCAGGCACACACACAGCCACATCAATGCCATCAATCGAAGCAACGAACCAACGAATCAACAAATTGAATTGCTGCTGTTTACTCATATATAAAATGTATCTACATAAGTACAGATACAGATACATACACTACGTATTTGTATATTTGTTTAATATATCTATGTGTGCGATGACCCAGCACTACGTCCATAATTGACAGTTGTGTTGGCATTTTATTTATTTATTTTTTTTTTTCGTTTTATATCTTTACTCTAGTCGAAATATACCCACAATCCAGCACACACATATACACAAACACATACACTGAACATTTTGGTGCAGTGAACCGGGGTCTAAATTTGGGCACAGCCATTTACTTTTCTGCTGGGTTCAATGTAGCCCCACGGGGCTTCCAAAACTAATGTAGGCGCATGCACTTGTAAACGCGGGACACAGGCAGGGACTTGCACAGACTTGTAGCTGATCAAGCAAAGCGGGTAAAATTCGTGAAATATTTAAAGACACAATGTTATGGCATCTGATGGTACTCAAGGTTAATAAATGATACGTCAATCAAAAAATAAAAGGACAAAGAAAATCAAAACTATAAATAAGGAGAACATTAATTAAGTACATAGAATATCAGTATAGTTTTAAAAGAGCTTGATTTAAATCCGTTTTATTGAAAATGCTTAAATATGTGTTCATTTAATTGGTATTTTTGTGGGTCAAAGGTCCTTATAAAATGTCCTTATCAGAGACATAGTATGATTTCGTGTAATGTCATTTACAGATAAAACATCGGCTACCAAATCCCACTTTGGGATCACACAAATCGTTCATTGTTGTTTCGAGGCACAACTCTCAATGTCAAATCTAAAGTATAGGTATGTTGATAAACACAAGTGTATGGATCTACAGTGACTGTTAATGCTATTCCTATAGTGTTGTCAGTAACATAACTTACAGAAATTTTTTTTATTTTTGATGTCGTTAAAAAATTAAAGATAATTAGTTAGCAGATTAAAGGTCGCGTGGTAATTTTTTGTTTGCCCTCTGTGCAGGTGAATATGTTTTGAACCACTAACTGTACAATAGGCGTGTTTGTGTGTTTAGTTGTAAAACCTGAGCTAAAGCGTGTAAAAAGACCAGCCAGAATCTGTCATGTTCTGTTTTTGACACTTGTGCGCTCTGAGATTCTTGATTCAATACAATGACAGTAAATCCTTTTTTTCTAATTTTAACGATTCGATATGTTATTTCGCTTTTGTCGGCTTCACGTCCCTAAAAATCGTTCACCCAGTCAGTTCATCCAGATTACCAAATTTGATCCAGATCGGACAACTATAACCTATAGCTCCTATAAGATAAAACTGTCGCCTATATCAAGTAGCTCCCCTAGATTAAATTGGTCAAAAATTGGAAAATTTGTATGCTTTTACAATAAGTTTTCTCGACTGTAGCCTATCATACTTGTTATGATTTGATTCTTTTATTTTCAATCCAATACCCTATCCGATCTTTGCTCTGACTGGGTATATATGATAACTTGTTATTTCGGTTGTGAATAAAATGAGCAAATCAGCTAAAATTCGGTCCAAAAATGAATACAGGAAGAGAAAACACAGACAGGGACAGATTTATAAAAAAAAGAAGCGAATATCGAGCTGATTTGGTTGCAATCGCAATATTTTTGTTGGTAACAATGGTTCAACATGTGTTAAAAACTATTTTGCTGGGCGTTTCTAATACGAAAATGATTTCATACATTTCTTTTTTGGTTCCTTTCTGTCAAAAATGTGTCGAGGGAGTTGCTTCTCTTCCACTTTGATTTTTGTCTCCCTCTCTGTCTCAGTGTTTTTCTGTCTTTTATTTTTAAACTTTGGCTGCCGTTATGCCCAACGGGATGAAACGTTAGGAAAAAGAGAAGGACAGTGGCAGAAGAAAGAGTTCGAGTACCCATTTCCTTTTTCATTTCCCTTCTGTTATCACAGCTGTCAGACATTTCGACACTTTAAATTGAGCGTGTGTGATGTTTTCATTATTTTCTGAATGAAGGGTAGCTGCTCCGGGGAAAATCGGGAGTAGGTGGTAAGCAGGACGAACCTAAAAAAAAACAAAATATGATCGCATATGCTGTAGGGGTGAAAACTCTAAAAAACAAAATACAAATTAAAAATTTTTGCAAAACTCGAAAGACCGTAATTGGGCAAACAACTCCATACTGGGCTAACGAAGGGATGAAGGGACAACGGGAGAAGGGAGTAAAGGGAAAACAACAGCTGCAGTTTATTGAGTTTGTTGATAAGAACGACCCCTCACTAAGGCACAACTGATTACATTCTTGCGTGCTGCGACTGTTTTCCCCATTTTCCGTTTTGGCAAGTGAGGGTGAGCCTTATTAATTATGACGGGACATGCATAATGATAATCGAGCCTGGCAACCAATGCAAAGGCAGACGCATCACGATATGACAACGCAAAGCAAGAGTAGGTTTGAAACGCAACCCCTCAGGACTAAGTTGAAGATGAACAGGATAAGATTAGCATGGAATCCCCGCCAGGCCACGAGTCTGGTCTCAACGATAATTGCACATGATTGAGAAAAGTAATACAATAAATAAATTGTAATAATAAGTAATACAAATTAATATTTATAACTTAAACAAGTAAGAAAAGTACAGTCGAGCACGCCCGACCGTAAAATACTCTCTGCATTTTTTCGCGATTTAATTATTAAAATCGGTCTAGAGATATTACAATGTGTAGTACTTGCATTAAAACACGTTGAAACAAAAACAATCTAAGCATAATCAAACATACATCTGTTTGTATGCTAATACACATACGAAAGACAATATATGATGCATATACATGTATGAATGTATGTGTGTATTCAGCGCGGCCAACGACTGCGGGCAGCGCTGCCGCCACGAAAGCAAACATGTGCTTGTATGTTTCTGTCTCGCTTGCACTCATACAAGATATTGCATTCAGTTATCAATATTGTAACGCTTCTAGTTTTCTTGTTTATAGTGCGATTTCAATGCGCCTTTCAGGATAGTTTGATATAGTTAGTCTTCACACGAATTATAAATTACAATACTGTACTATATTAAAGAATGCCTAAAAAGTAGAGAATTATTTTTATTAATTGTGGGAAAACGGGGCGTGGCAGTCCAAAAATTTAAATGTCAATGCATTTAGGATGTCGCTAGGAACCTCCATACCAAAATTGGTGATCCTAGGTGCAATAGTTATTGATATATTCGCCCAAAACACCAATTTTTTCCGAGGTGTGTCTAGTTTTTTGCTCATTGTGGGCGAATGGGGCGTGGCATCGAAAAAAAAAAAGATTCTTGTATTGACTGACTAAATATGTGATCGATTGAGACCAAGCTCGAACTTGTAGCTCTTACCATCTCTGAAATCTGTTTGTTCATACGGACGGACAGACAGACAGACAGACAGACAGACAGACAGACAGACGGACAGACGGACAGACGGACATGGCTATATCGACTCGGCTTGTGATGCTGATCAAGAATATATATACTTTATGGGGTCTGCCACGCCTCCTTCTGCCTGTTACATACATTTTCACAAACCCAATATACTCTTGCAGAGAGTATAAAAATTTTTAGAAATACAAAAAAAATAATTAAATTAGATATAATAAAATCCATAGTTGTACGATCTGGATCAAACTTGGTAAGGATAGTTATAGTGGTACCATACACTTACTGTGTGAATGTTATGGAGTTTTTCATCATTTGCAGTGGCGATAGGGGGCGTGGCAAAAAATTTAAATAAACTTAACCTGCCTGACATAGACGGACTTTCATTCCAAATTTGGTGGCTCTAGCTCATGTAGTTTATCCAGGTGTTCATACGGATGTACGGACGGACGGACAGACAGACGGACGGACGAACAGACAGACAGTCGGACAGACGGACATCGCTATATCGACTCAGCAAGAATATATATAATTTATGGGGTCGTCCACGCCTCCTTCTGCCTGTTCGCAAATTTCGCTTCTGACAAACTTAATAGACCCCTCTACTCTTTTTTAGAGTACGGGGTCTAAAAAGCAAATGGGCTGAAAAGAAAATAAAAGTCATGAGCTTAAATTATTTTATTATTTCTTTGATGTTGCATAATGATATAATTTCAACTAGTTTGAGTGCAATTTTTATATAAGTTCTAGCTTCAGTTTGAAGTCAATTGTTTGATCATACAGTTCCATATCTACACACACGTAATATGTATAGATTTTTTCGGGCGTTACGCCCGCGCACTAAACTTGATATTTACAATTAAAACGACAAGTGAAAGACCCCAAGTCCAACGATCGGATAATATTCAATGCCAGACTCCAGTTGGAGTCCCCTTCCCTTTGTGCTCCAATTTTAGACCCTGTCGCAGTTCCACGGCCAGTCGGAGACCTCAAACATGTAAATATCATAAAGTTGTGTACAAATAAATCAAATCATGATGCAGAACACAAAGCAGAAAACAAGCACAGAGAACAAACAACCCGCATGCATCCAACAGACAAATACACATGTTTCAATACATTTGAAACTAGCGCGGCATGCCACGCCCTATCCCACATGGCCTCCTGCTGTTGCTAAACAAAAGCCGAAAAGAATCAGCAACAACAAGAACTTCAAATCAAATAAAATATTTTACAAAAGGTACAACAAATTTCGAGAACTGGCTTCGCCTGCAATCACAATTCACACTCTTCAGATAAATGGGCACAGCAACGGCCACATTTACAGACACATTTTTAGATACATACTCACTGGCTTTCGTTGCTGCAATTAACGTCGTCTTTATGCCTTTGATGTGGCACTAGTGAAAACAACAGCAACAAGAAAGTGTGAAGCGAAAATGTGTGTGAAGTTGTGCGACGCTGAAATCAAATTGAAAATCAATTGAATTGAAAGCAAAAGTTGGGAGAAAAGTCAATAACCATATTTAATAGAAAAACTCGATTTTTCGTGTAAGATAGGTTGTAAATTTAATCAAGTGTCGTCCGACCACCACCAACTGGAAGTACAGACCCTGCAAGTGATCAGGGCGGTGCCAGGTATGGACACAGGGGTACTCCCAAAGCATGGCGAAATGAAAAAAACTCAAAAACAAAATATAAAATGAGGCAAATGTAACAAATCACATTACGAATTTTTAAATCTAATTATATTTATTTAAAGTATTTGCAATTAACTTTCTTCATGGAATAAGATTGCAATTACAAACTACACATTTTAAAAAGAAATATTAAAACAATGTATTTGCTTTAAGCATTGAACATGCAACATGTAGCATGCAGCATTGCCGGATGCCACGTTGAAGTCGAAACTACAGCTGCCACTGCCGACGTCAGCATCATCGTCGACTGCGACTGCTGCTTCGCTGCCAAAGTCTGGGCAACTTCAAAAGCCCATTCTTCAAATGTGCGAAATTAAAACAAAATGTTGCAAGATGCTGGAGGCTTTGATTTACCCCACGTTCATGTGCCGCTCTTTCCGCTATCTCTTCTTCAAGTGTGCTGCTCCGTCTTAGCTGTTTGATTTCCTTTGGCTGATAAGCCACGCGGCAAACGTTTAAGACCAGGTTGAAAGCGGAGAGACGACCTTAACTTCTCTTATCCACATCATGCGTAAAACTGCGTCAAAATGCAAATGTTATACAGGAAACTGCCAAACTCCTCCCGCGGATCATCGTATTTCCCTCCAACCCCATTTCTTCTCGCTTCCGTCACCCCATATTGAAACAGTCTTCTGGCCTTTAATTTATGTTGCATCGTCTCATGTTGTTATTTTTGCAAATGCTGAAGTTAATGTTGTTGTTTTAGGTGAACGAAAAAATATTTTTTTTTATAAATTCGCTGGGGACTTAAGGTAAAATTTACCGTTGTGCACTCAAATAAGTTTCCCGAACATATGTAAGTGTTACGCTATGAAAGTGTTTAAATATTGCATTACGCCAGGGTTTGGTGAATGGGGATAGGGCTTGATATATGCATAATCTGCAATTTGAATACAATTGCATTTTCAGATTTAATTAGAATCACAATGGTATGTAGATATTAAGATATAAATTCTAACTTTGTTCGAGTGAACTGGTTAAATTAAAAAAAAAAATCGATACAATTTTAAGAAAATTGATTAAGTGTTGAATGATTTAGATATCAGAAACAATGGAAAGTTATTATTGAAAAGGAACTTTACTTAAGCGAAATGTGCGTAACAGGCAGAAGGAGGCGTGGCCGACCCTATAAAGTATATATATTCTTGATCAGCATCAACAGCCGAGTCGATGTAGCAATGTCCGTCCGTCTGTCCGTCTGTCCGTCAAATTCACCCGCTGTACTATGCGTCACATATGTGGCGCAATCGTGTACCGTGGTTGTAAACCCCTAAAGGTGGTAGACGCCACGTAAAACAAACTTGACTTTATGTCCGTCTGTCTGTCTGTCCGTCCGTCTCTATAAACACCTGAATCTTTTAAACTACAAGAGCTAGAGACGCCAAATTTGGAATGAAAGTCCGTCTATGATGTACGCAGATTAAGTTTATTTCAAATTGTTGCCACGGCCCCTACCGCCCCTGCAATAAGCAAAAAACCAGACACCTCGAAAAAATTTGTTTGGACGAATATCTCAGTAACTATGGCACATAGGAGCACCAGGTTCCTAGAGACAGCCTTAATGCAATAAAATTAAAAATTTTCAGCTGCCCCGCCCGCTTTTCTCATAAGAACTAAAAAACTTTCCAACTTTAATGCCGTTTTTAAGGCATTTATTCAAAAAGTACAGTGTTGTAATTTAACATTCGTTTGGGGCCTTATCATATCTAACTATCCTGAAAGTTACATCCTCTGCCAAACAAGAGAGTTATCACGGTTCAAAATTTATGTTATTTAACTACAAAATCACTCTATACGGGCAAGCGAGAGAAAAACATACAAACATATGTTCGAACGTTTTCTCTACCTGCTTGGCGGCAGCGCTGGCGGAGACGCTGGCCGCTTCGACCAATGCTATACATTAGAGATGGGATCGGGAACGAAATTGCTTCCCGTCCCATCCCGTCCTGAAATCAAATTTGCTCTTCCCATCCCGATTGTCCCGCAAACTTTTTGGTTTATCCCGCGAGTCCCGACATTTCCCGAAATACTTTTTTCACTATAATATTCAGTAGTTATTTTTTAAATTAACTCATTTTAAATGTCAACATTTTTATTTAAAAACAAAATTTTTTCGCAATTGCTTCCAATTAAGCGAGTCCTTCTTTCTTCTAAAATTCTAGTAGAAGTAAGAAACACCCTTTCTCTAGTGGCGGATGATGTTGGGACATTAAGAACTTGCCTAGCAAGCATTTGCAATAATGGCAATTCATTGCAATGCTGCCAGAAAGATAATATACTTAAATTTTTCTTAAATTTAATGTGCTTAATATAATTATTTCTTCTTCTTCAATATTATCTTCCTTTTCGTTTGGCATTGCACAAAATTCAGAAAACCTATCTGGTAAATTTGATAAGTCTTGATCATATGATTTTTTGTTTGTTGGGCTTGATAACAATTCAACCATTGTTTTCACTGTTAAATGAACTTAATTTTTTTCTTCAACTGTCAAAATATTTAAGTCTTTAAACGGTGGACGACTGACTGTTTTATCGGGACCCGCGGGAATTTCGGGATCGATCACTTATCCCGGTCATCCCGGTTTTTTTAAAAACATTCCCATTCCGCCCGATCCCGATAAATTTTCGCGGGTCCCACGGGATTCCCGAAAATCCCGATCCCGACGCCCATCTCTACTATACATACATATGTATAAGATCACTTGTTCGAATGCTGACAATGACAATTGTTAATTTAATTTTTTAAATTTTAACTGAAAATATAAATATTAAATTTTAATTTCGTAAATGTATTTTTAAAATTTTATGCGCACTACTATGAGAGTACGGGGTCTTCTATAGTCGGCTCGCTCGACTTTAGCCTTTCTTACTTGTTATTAATACGTAATTTAATCTATTTTGTAATCAACCATATTAGTTTATATGTGTGTTTTTTTTTTATTTTTAATCAAAATAATTAAGTATGCGCCATAAGACTTTGATTGCTTTAAGAAGAGTTTTCGCGGCTTATTTGTTATGGGTTTGCATAAACAAAATGGCAATTGAATATGAACTAAGCATCAAGTTTCTGCCAAAGGGGCATCTCTCGCCAATCGAGTGTCAAGTTCAATTGCCACACTTTGATTATCCGCGATACGCGCAGATTGCAGATGCTGTTGAAGGGCAACCCAGAAAGCTAGAAGGGGAAGTGGGAGATGAAAGGACACGGTGGATGCAGAGCACTTAGCTACACAGTTCAAAGTCTTTTCATGTGGTCTTGGAAACAGTTGAGGAGCTCTGAACTCGGAGCCCGGAGCTCTAATTAAATCCGCAGCCAATTGCAAATAAATATCACACATCAGGGACTCGCACAGCTGACACATGGAATATAAATAAATCGGAGGTGGCCGTGTAACGGAGCGTATCGTTGCTCCACGGAGTAACAGATGTCAAGTATTATGGTATAATGTCGTGTAGTGCACGTTACCGTAATGCCGAAATGACTAAAAGACGACACACTAAATTTAATTGCAGAGAATGCTTCTTTCTATCCGACAAATGTCGAAAAAATATCTCCAGTCCCCAAATACCCGAAGCCAAGCAATAACGAGTACTTAAAATAGAGGGTCGGAAAAAACAAGTTCTTGAAATGATTTATCATATTCACTTCACTGTCATAAAAAGCAATTATGCCAGGGTACAAGAGTTAGTCGGTTCACGAAATCAAATCTACAGAGAAATAAAAAACATGTGAAAATGGTAAATGTAAAGTGTAAGACTTGCAGATACCCTACATGATTAACACCTTAACAATAATGATTATAATGATTAATTTTTTATTAGAATTTTACTATTTTGATTTTATGGAATAATACTGGCATAGTAAGTTATATAATATAACTTATATTAAAATATTTTGAAGTTTAAAATTTAATAAATCATCAGGATTGAAAGCCAACTATCATTATTTATTAAATTTTCGGACTAGTTTATAGTTAGTTAACTCCGCTTCTTAATTTCTTACAGATATACTCATTCCGATCCCATGTACAAAAGAGATACACTCTGCTATAAATCAAATAAAAAAAAATTGTAACCTTCGAGTTTTGAATTGAATATATTTCTTTTGTTAGACACTCATCCAACTTTTTTAGCTACAGGGTATCAAACAATAAAAGGCAGACAAATGAATATGATGAGGGGAAGAAGCGGAGAGCAAATGCATGACGTGTTATTTGAAGTGCTTGCTAGTAACACTTTTTCCTCTGCACTTTTTTTTGGCCCTGTCGACCGCTTAATGAGCCGTAGTTATCGGGGAGCGCGGAAGGAAAAGGGACACCCAATTGGAGTTAAAGTTAAAGTTGATGTTTATGTGGATGTTCTGACTGTAGAGTGGGGAGTTGCACGATGCCAGTTGTAAGTTGTAGGTTGAAGAAGCAGTTTGTTGAAGATATTTAAGAGCCAACATTCCATGCTACTGCCAACATATGGCACATCGGGGAAGTTGTTGTAGTTGTTGCTTTTGTAATTAGTATGCCCGCACACACGCCAGGCAGATGGACGAGCGGACTGAGAGACCGTGGGATGGTCAGGTTCATTTTGAAGGGCAGGCGCAACAATAGGGCATATGCCGTTACCGACTTTTGGGTCTTTTGCGAAACACCTTCATCCTCTTTCTCTTGCTCTCCTCTATCCTCAATCCACAGCGGGCTAGTAATTTCAGTTAGTGTGAAAAAGTATGCCTTATGGCAAATTGCAGGCTGCCTCTATGTTTTGTTGTACTTGTTTTTCGTGTTGCTGTTGCTGTTAGTTCGCAGTTGTTGCATATTTTCACGAGTAATTAACATGTACATGTTGTCGCTGTCCCGTTCAGGTTGCCGTCCTTGTTCTCGCCTAGGACTACGTACGAGTACACCTAAGACTACAGAGAAAGGTGTGCCTGTGTGTGTTTGTATGTTCTGTAACTAGAACTGAAAAAGGTAAACTGCTGAGCAACTGTCCAAACAGGCCGCGTTCTCATTCTTGTTTTTATGAGCCATGGCGTGCGAGGCCATAACAAAATGTTTCCTTAACATTAATTTGCATTATATTTACATTTAAATTTTAAATGGGCTGGGAATGTAGTCCGCTGTTCGACGTGCACTTTAATACATGACCAAACGAGGACTGGCAGAGTCTAAAAAGAGACGCCCAGAGAAAGAAAGGGAAATGAAAAATATAGAAGAGAATTGATGGCGGGTGGCTTGTTATTGCATTCTGTAATTATAATTTATTTCAATGCTATAATTATAGGCAAAAGCGTATGTAAGCGATTACTTCTCCGCCAGGCAATAGAACTTAAGGTTTAGTAAAAGGAGTCGATTACTATAATGTCCGCATTGTTTTTAAGCAATAAAATAAATCTCATTATTTTTTGAGCATTTTTTTAGAACATACTCAAACACACTCAAAAACAACTAAGACCGACCGTAAAATACTCTCAAATTATAATGTTATGTTCACACTTTGAATTGAAATTTAAAAAATTAAATCATGCTTCATTCATTTGAATTCATTTGAAATTATATGTATGTATGCATGTGTAGCATTGGTTGGCAGCGTCGAAACGAAAACGTTCGAACATGTTTTTGTATGTTTCTGTCTCACTTGTGCGCATAAAGTGATATTGCAGTTTAATAAGATAAACTTTGATCCGTGGTAGTTAATGTCTCTAAGCGAATGTTAAATTACAACAACGTACTATATGAACAAATGCCTTAAATAAGGCATGAAATAAACTTGATCTGCCTGACATAAGGACCGACTTTTGTTCTAAATTTGGTGGCTCTAGTTTTTGTAATTTAAAAGATCCAGGTGTTCATATGGACAGACGGACGGACAGACGAACATTGCTATATCGACTTGACTGTTGATGCTGATCAAGAATATATACATATATACCCTTTGGGGTCGGCCACGCCTTCTTCTGCCTGTTACGCACATTTCGCTTCTGACAAACTTAACAGACCCCTCTACTCTTTTTTAGAGTACGGGGTCTTAATATATATTTTATAACAGCCTAGTTGAAATGCCTATATCCGATCAATCACCTGTCCGTGTGAATACTTTGATGTGTTGTTAACTGATAATTATTACAGTCTACGCTAACATCTCGGATGTTTATTTTTATCCAATGTATATAAGCGCACATAAATATACGTAAGCATACCGCTATATACATTGCAGTGGGGTACCGCTCCCTCTTAATGCTACTCGCATTGTTTACAAAGCTAATAGACGCTAATCCTTATAGGTAAGATAGCACTCTCAAATCTGACAGATTATAGATTATTTGATTCAATTATGAAATACATAAACAATAATAATTAATTTATGATAAGTTATTACGTTAAGGTATTCTTTCTGAAAAAGCTCGACAATAGTATTTATATTATTTATAGCTCAACTCTGGAACTAATTATTTATAACTTAATGTTTAAAAAAATAATTATTAGCTTACATGTACCTGCGAAACATTATTAAATCAACTAATTGAGAAACAAGCACAAATGTAAATTTCTCTTTTTAGTCTATTTTTGAGTTCTTCGTACAACGAAAATGTTTCGCAATTTTGTGAATTTGACAAATAAATACAGGGTGTTGAGGGGTATGTTGTCTTATGGAACACTCTGGCCTTGCGGCTGCCTCATTGAACAGACTCTGATCGAGAAACGGACATTTCGCACCTACGACTGGATGAAGTGCTTAAGGTGGGCTATACACATGGATAAAAGTAAACGATAATTTTCAAAATTGGTCCGACTGTATTCCATTTCAGATTCAGTCTGTTTGGTTTCTTCTTCATGGGACCCTCAATTTACTGTTGGATACGACTGGCCGGCGTCATGTGGCCCCGAACCGATATTAAATCATCGCTGTGTAAAGCGATTACTGAGCAGACCGCATATGATCCAATGGCGATCACTTCCTTTCTATTCTTTATGACACTGATGGAGGGGAACACGTATGAACAGGCTAAGCAGGAGGTACTCTCGCTAGCTCCTACATTATTAAAAACATGTTAACACTAATCACTGATATTATTATTATTATGATGGTAATTCCTACTTTTGTTTCCATTTCCATTATGTAAACATTTTGTTTGAGTCTTCATCTTTTATTTTTACTGTTATTGTTATTGGCTAACGCTCTTGTGCACTTGCGAATGTTTCTTGGTCACTGTTTAATTTGTTTTAGTTATCAGGTTTTAAGTTGTGTTTCGAATTTAACATTCTACTTTGGTATTTCAGTTGTAGATTTTTCGGGGACACATTTTCTCACGGCATTTGCAGACAGTATCTGTAACTCCATGAGTGTTTTTATACTCTCTGCAAGAGTATATTGGGTTTGTGCAAATGTATTTAACAGGCAGAAGGAGGCGTGGCAGACAATATAAAGTATATATCTCTTGATCAGCATCACAAGCCGAGTCGATATAGCCATGTCCGTCTGTCTGTCTGTCCGTATGAACAAACAGATTTCAGAGATGGTAAGAGCTAAAAGTTCGAGCTTGGAGTCAGTCAATACAAGAACCTTTATTTTGAGCGAATATCTCAGTAAATCTCTCATTGGTAAATGCATTGACATTTAAAACTTTGGACTGCCACGCCCCCTTTTCCTACAATTAAAAAAAATAATTCTCTACCTCCGCTCCGTTTTTTTAGGCATTTGATTATATAGTATAGTATTGTAATTTAAATTTCGTGTGGAGACTAACTCTCTCAAACTATCCTGAAAGGTGCATTGAAATCGGACTATAAACAAGAAAACTAGAAGCCTTACAATATTGATAATTGAATGCAATATCAATGTATGAGTGCAAGCGAGACAGATACATACAAGCACATGGCAGTCGCTGGTCGCGCCGAATACACACATGCATAGATATATGCATCATTAATTGTCATTCGTATGTGTGTTCGCTACAAGTTCGAGCTTGGTCTCAATCGATCACATATTTAGTCAGTCAATACAAGAATCTTTTTTTTTTTCGATGCCACGCCCCATTCGCCCACAATGAGCAAAAAACTAGACACACCTCGGAAAAAATTGGTGTTTTGGGCGAATATATCAATAACTATTGCACCTAGGATCACCAATTTTGGTATGGAGGTTCCTAGCGACATCCTAAATGCATTGACATTTAAATTTTTGGACTGCCACGCCCCGTTTTCCCACAATTAATAAAAATAATTCTCTACTTTTTAGGCATTCTTTAATATAGTACAGTATTGTAATTTATAATTCGTGTGAAGACTAACTATATCAAACTATCCTGAAAGGCGCATTGAAATCGCACTATAAACAAGAAAACTAGAAGCGTTACAATATTGATAACTGAATGCAATATCTTGTATGAGTGCAAGCGAGACAGAAACATACAAGCACATGTTTGCTTTCGTGGCGGCAGCGCTGCCCGCAGTCGTTGGCCGCGCTGAATACACACATACATTCATACATGTATATGCATCATATATTGTCTTTCGTATGTGTATTAGCATACAAACAGATGTATGTTTGTTTATGCTTGGATTGTTTTTGTTTCAACATGTTTTAATGCAAGTACTACACATTGTAATATTTCTAGACCAATTTTAATAATTTAATCGGGAAAAAAATGCAGAGAGTATTTTACTGTCGGGCGTGTTCGACTGTACTTTTCTTTCTTGTTGTTTCTGTATCTATATCTGTATCAATGACTATATCTGTTTGCTGTAAGCGAACATAAATATAAGCTGTCGATCCATTAAGTCTGGTCTTGTCTGTCCGAGTTGTCAGCATTGATTTGTTGGCTTTGTTTACGAAGTCAACCCCGTTTCATTGCGAATGTGACTCTAAGTTACTTCTTTTATCTCTGTATCATTAGAAACCATTTATCTTGATAAATGTAAATGTTTAACCATATATTTATGTCAAGTCCTCTGTTGTCTCATTTGGCTAGCAATCGTACTCGTTTCCTAGGATCTATGACTTTGTGGCCGTTTCTTACTTAGTAACTTGCACTGTGACTTGATTGGAAAAATCTTCTTAACTAATTTAGATGTTGTAAATCAGGTTAAGATGTTTAGAATATTTTTTGAAAGATAATTTAACAAATTAATAAATAAATTAATGAACTAAATTAATTTAATTTAAGCGCTTAAATAGTCATAAATAAGTTATAAAAAATTTCTAGACTATGGATTGCAGTTTGCAAAATACACGACGTAGTCATTAAACCAATTGCATACAAAATATAAATTAAGTTATTGGTATATCCCCAGGAGGCATAGATACACACTCACACGCACACACTTACACTAGTTTTGTGCTTAATAAATAGCACCGACATTAACACCATTGGCCATTTTTTTACAATTTTGACTTTTGACTGAGCTCACCCCATAAAAAAAATTACCCACAACGAAAGTTAAAAATTGGCAAAAAGGCTTTTAAATTAACAACAACACAACAAAGTGCCACGCCACATACACTGCAGTAAAGTAAGGCATAAAACCACACACTCGTGCACACATGAGACGACTATAGTCGTAAATAAAATTTGTAAAAGATTTAAGCCTCAATAGCACTTAATTACAATTTTGCCTTACGATAGTTTTCATTGAGAGAATTACATAAGGCCGTCTCACTCTCTATGTCTATTTTTCTCTCTCTCTCTCTCTCTCTCTCTGTCTCTCTCTTTCAATAGGTTAGCGATAAATTCCTAGATGCTTATAAAGTCGGCGTTATTTATTGGCCCTGTGTGCAGACTGTGAACTTTGCTTTCATCCCGGCTCGGAATCAAGTTATCTTTACTTCGTTTTTCAGTATGTGTTGGACGACATTTTTGGCCTATGTGAAATTTCTTCAAATGCACCCTCATGTCGATGTTGATCATCATGCTGTGGATATACATTTGCTGGAGTTCTGAATAAAAGTAAACAACGTCAACGTTAACGTTACATGAGTCGTTTAAATTGGTCCAGTGATAAGTGTAATATTAGTTTCTTAAGCCTCAGTTTCAATGACGTCTTAAATTGCTTCAAATATGAAACTCTTGCCACCATTCAACTTAACTCAACCCATTTCAACTTGACTTGACTCGTAATTACATGTCATTTTTGTTTCTTGTTGAAGGCAATAAAAAGCAGAGAAGAAGAGAACTACTGAACACATAAGTACGAACTATGTGCATGTACTTAAATACATAGTCGCATATTTATATGAAGCCTTTAATTGCTGCTGATAAATGAGTTGTGATAAGTTTTTTATTTAGAGCCATAATCATAATAGACAGGACAGTTACAATTTGTACCCCTTCCTCAACCTCTGCCCCAGCCTCTATCACAGTTCTTTGCCCTGCCCCATGAGGCATTAAATTATGTTGTTTGCGTAGATCCAAAAAAAAAAGGGAAAATAAAAAACTGACTACACTGACAATGACGATGAGTATGACTTGGTTCACATGGCTCCGAATCTTGCTCTAGCTTTTATATCCTTTTATATTAAAGTGACTTATTAACGTGGGATTTCTCTATCACATACATACATTTATTATATTTTATATATTTTACAATGTATTAAATATTATTTATTATATATTATACTATATATATATGTATATAATATGTATGTATGTCAAAAATGTTTTTTGAGTTATTTTGTTTTAATGTGTTTTACTACAAGTAACATACCCGGAGACCGATTTTTATATATAATCGGTAATAAGATGCAGAGAATATTATACGGTCGAACGTAGTCGACGGCATTTTCCCTCTTGTTTTATAAAATTTTATAATTGTTGGTTAAAAACTAATCGACAAATAACTGCAATAACGATTCTTATAGTGAGAACCAAGTGTATAAGTCATTGTCCAACAAATGTCATATAACTTTTCAGACTGTTATTCGAATATATAAACATTAAATAAATACATTATTTTTTTAATTCTTCGGTAAAAAAAGTGTACATTTCATTACATTCCTTTGATTAATTTTATGCTCTTCAGAAAAATAATTAAGAAGAGCTCTACTTTGCGATGAGGTATGTTCATTATTGGATCGAAAGACAGTGGTAACACTTCATAGTTAGCAAGTAGATACTAGTTAGTTTAACGTTTAGGCGTTTTTCATTGTAACATTAGATAAATTCTTGGAGTTTAATCTTTGAGAAGGGCATAAAAATCAAGTTTATTTGCTTTAGTTGATACATTTTGAGTAAGTACGCTGATGTGTCAGTATGTGTTAGTGAATTTTTGTACACATTAATATAGAAATGCAATCCACATCCGAATAAAAAGTATCTTTGAGTGTTTATGGCGATGAGGTTAAGATACAAGGGTGGGGTGTGAGAAGAATGCAAAAGGGGAGGGCTGGGACTTGAGTGCTCGACATGCGGCGTCTGCGTGCTTAATGCGAGCTGAATGCATAAATAATGTCGATTTAGATTATTCTGCATAAAAGGAAAAAGAGCTACAAAACCGCATTGGGGAGACCATGACGTTGGCAAGCGATGACGACAACGACAACGACGACGACGGTGATGACGATGACGACGCCGATAATCAGCCATAGGCCGTATGAATTAATATGGAAATTTATGTTACTGGAAGGGCAAAGGGGTGGAAAAATAAGTTGGTAAAAACAAAACCGCAAACACTGTGGACACAAACGTATAAGGTGGACTATGTTATCAGTGGCTGTGGAAAACGTGCCGTACTTCCTGGTACGTCTTCACCTCCCTTCTCTACGGTACTCTCTTAAGCCTGCATATCATCAAACTGTGAAAAACAATTTGAACAGAAAGTTTCATTAAATTTGCGCAACCCCTGTCGCCTCGCGACTCTCTCAGCGTTCTTCGTTTTCCTCTCTCCCGTTTACGTCACCACCCAGCAAGTCAATTTCCTATATTCATTGCGCCCATTTCTCAGTGTCGTTGCAGCCGTTTCTTCTGTTGTTTCTGTTTTATAGCGCATTAATTTCGAAAGTAGCGCTACGTGTGCCAAAAATCATTAGCAACGGAATTACGCTCAATGAGATGCAGTCGACTTTAACATCGATGCCGACGTCAGCGATACAACAAAAACAACAACAGCACTAACAACGACAAATCAACATACACAAAAGGGGCAGATGATAATAAAGCGTGGCCAGACCGTTGTCGAGGCCATGCAAGATGCCGAGGCTAGTCCGGAGACCGAAAGCCAGAGACCAAAAACCGGAGACAGAGTACTGACAATCGAGGCTAACAGAAGCTGCCTACAAATTCACCCTAACGACAAGTTAACTGCCCAATACAAAATGGAAGACAGATAATTCCAGCTTTGACTTTCACCTGAGAGAAGAAAAGAAAGTACAAAGTAGATTAAAGATTAAATACTTATTCGGATGCAGTAATTTATTTGTTAGTTATAAGCGGAATCACAATTTCTTAATACAATTTTTATTTATTACACATAAATTGAATAAGAAGAATACCAATATTAATTTATTAAGATCACAAATAATGTAAGTCTAGAAAACATCAAGTTTCAAAGGAATCATTTGGAATTTATTCTTGTTAATTTTAATAACATTTTAATGTTTTTAAATTCTGTTGAAAAAGATCGTAGTTTAATGGCCTGCAAATAGAATACACACATACATATGTAAATACAATTCATTTCTTTAACAAATTGCATTATATTTCAATGATCAACATTTCGTAGTCTTTCAAAGAGGCTAATAAGGCAAATAAATCAGTAGTATAAATTAATAATGATCTTTATTCTTTTAATATGTCGCATTCTTTTATATATCTCGAGAACACAAAACTTAATTTTTATAAAGAACAATACTTACATGTCAAATCTAAGCAAAAAAAAAGTTAATGCAATTATGTGACAATAATCTATATTTTTAAATAAATATATTATTTATTAGTACGGTTCTCTTTATTTTAGTAAAGACTATACCAAGAGATATTTTGTCATACAACATATAATATAATATATAATATCAGGAATTAATTAATAATTAATGTGATAATTCAATCTTCCAATTATAATTTATGTTATAGATTCAGGGACTAAGAACCAACCTTCAGAATGACAGTCCCTTACATTATGTATGTCGCAATTGATGGACTCTTGATATCCTGACATCAAATTCAAATAAAATGTAATCAGCATAAGCAGTGGAATTTTCATTTTCCCAACGGGTACATTGGAAATACAACAGTTTGCACTGTTTGACGTCATGGAGTCGTTTCAGATTCGGTATCACCCCCGTAAAATGCCTTCTCGGGTATCTCGCAACGTAGAAGGAGTGCCCGGAATGCGAGAAATGCCTGCTTGTAGTCCCAATTGGTATCCTTAAGGAACTTACGACTCCAGCGCGACCTTAGGCGGGTCTCTGCTGACAATTTGGTCATGAGATTTTGCTGGCTAGAATTGAGGCACTTTTGACCACGACCCAAATATATGAGCTCATTGGCAATTCGAAAGTTGTCAGTTTCGCGACTTCTAGTTAGCACTAAGGAGCGTTTATAGTGTCGCAGCTTCTGTGATGCCGATCCAAACTCTCTAAAATTACCTGTAATCGAAACGAGCAAACGCTTTTTCCGCACCAACTTGAGGTCCAAGGTCATTGTTGATGACTGATGTCGTGTTTTTGGCCAATCAGCAAACATCTGTAAAACGGCATCTCGGGAAGCCAAGAGCCGATGAGCATAAGAAGTGCTCCTGGGAAACATTAAAATAGCTATTCAGTGTTTAGTGAGCACAACTTACCATGAATTCTTCATCTTCGTGTGTGATGTCAGCGTGACCAAAGTGCTGTCGTGATAAAAATCTTTCAAATCTGCGACTCTATTATCGCCATCAAATGCCTTGAGATATCGATACACAAACTTGCGAATACCAGGTTTCGTCTCCAGGGAATGCCGATTGCATAGGAACCGACTCTCGGCAGACTTATACTGGGTAACAGACACAATCTCTACATCGCTATCCATTTCACTATCGCTTTGAACAGTTCCAATTTGCAAATTTGGTTTATTTCTACCTAAGGTATGTTCATTGAGCATTCGCAAATGTGGAAACATAATGGCCAAGTGTTGTTCATAGTTTGGGGGCAAAGGATTCCTTTTGATATTCAGGTCAATGATGTGAAGCGGCTCAAACACTTTCAACTCGTGCAATGTTTCCAGCTTGTTTTGCTGTAGGGATATGCTTTTAAGGCCGGGAAACCGCCTCTCCACGCCCCAAAAGCCAGCCAATATACTAATGTGATTGTTGTCCAGTACCAAGCGACGCACTTCTGGCATTTCCTGTTCCATAATATCAAATATAGCGTCAAGACACTCAAACCGCTGCAAAGCGCAAAACTCTCCAATCAATCCATCGTCAGCATAGAATTGGGTGAGGTTAAGACAAAGTTTTACAGAGTCGTACCGCGACATGATAACGTTGCGTAGTTTCAATTTGTAGCGTTCGTTTACCAGAATATTGGGCGGATTGTCGTTTACACGAACTCCAATTATAGGAGGTCTGTGGCCCTTTACCTGAAGGGTCTTGGCCGTTCTGTAGCTATCAACGTAAAAAGTAAACGTTGCCCTTTTATTCCGCTCCTCATCCGGTTCTCCACCTTTGTGATAGTAATAATAATTCAGTTGGCGAGGATGTATCGCCTGACGCAATTCGTGCAGAACCTGTTTGATACATAGGCCGCTGTTTTGACTAAACACTAGAACGCGATACCATCCATAGGGGCTGATCGGAATATCATATCTACCATATGGATGAAAAGAACTATTGCTTACGGATCTTGCCCGATCATTAGGAGTTGCAATCTTTGCAACGGATCGCATTTTTTTAAGAGATTCTTCCGCTGATTCGTGTTTTGAACTCATGATTCTTTAATTCTATCCTTGTTTTTGATTAATTTATCTCGACTTACTAGATGCTCTAAAAATAAAAGAAATTATGACATTCAAAAACATTGAGTGAACGAAGCTTGAAATGAAAGAATACTGTTTGCCAGAAAAAGATTTTAATTCAAACCATGTATAGTAATTATAAGAAGCATCAATTAAGAAAGGCTACAGTCAAGCGAGTCGACTTTAAAAGACCCTGTACTCTCATAGTAGTGCGTACAAATAAAAAACATGAAGAAGAAGCAGAGTGATTCATATTTAAAATAAACATATGTAGCTGTTCGAATATATCTGCATATATTTAGATTTTCCTACATGGCTTGTTTTAAAAACATGATTTGGGCCAAAAATAAACCTTGCATTAAAATTCCTTGCATAAAAATTTAAGTACGACTGTAACTAATTTTAAGTTTTAAACGAAGTTGAAAAAAAAATCACTGACAGGATTCGAACCTGCGCCCTCACTATGGCAATATTTCCTATGGCAGCTATATACTTAATAGTGTCGGAAAAGTTTCATTCTACACATTTCAGTTCTGACGGAGTTTTAAATACAATGGAAATTTAAATAGGTATATAATATCATTATAATTGGGTTCGCTGTGTACAGTTTAAATATAGAAAACTATCCATTTTAGAATGGCCAACAAAAACATTTAATAGATTATCAACGACATTGCGAATAAAAAACAAGTAAGAACGGCTACAGTCAAGCGACCCGACTATAGAAGACCCCGTACTCGCATAATACAAAATGAAAATTTAAAAATTTTAGATAACAATTGTCATTTTGTCAGCATTCGGAACCCGCGATGTCACACGAAGGTTCCATATTGCGCCGAAACTCTTCCAGTTGCGCCACGCCCCACTTCTAACATTATTTCGATAATTTGCATTTACAAGTTAAAAATTCATTTGAAATTATATGTATGTGTGTGTACATATGTAAATGTGTATGTATAGCATTGGTCGGCGCGGCCAGCGTCTCCGGGCAGCGATGCCGCCAAATATTTTTGTCGCGCTTGCGCGCATACAGTGATTTTGCATTTAAATAACATAAACTTTGTAACGTGATGGCTCTTTTGTTTATTGTAGGATTTTGATGCAACTTTCAGGATAGTTAGATATGATAAGTCTCCAAGGTGGGCGTGGCAGTCCAAAATTTTGAATGACATTATATACCAAAATTGGTGCTATAGTTACTGAGATATTCGCCTAAAATACAAATTTTTCCGAGGTGTGTCTGGGTTTTTCCTCATTGTGGGGGCGGTAAGGGGCGTGGAAACAATTTGAACGAACTTTCATTCCAAATTTGGTGTTTAAAAGATCCAGGTGTTCATTCGGACGGTCAGACAGACAGTTGGACAGACGAACATTGCTATATCGACTAGGCTGTTGATGCTGATCAGGAATATATATACTTTATGGGGTAGGCCACGCCTCCTATCTCATATAGCATATATCGCTTCTGACAAACTTAATAGACCACCCTACTCTTTTTAAAAGAGTACGGGGTCTATCAAGAAAGAATGCTATAGTCCCCTCGCAATTTCATTATGTTATTAAC
The DNA here is from genome assembly GCA_035046005.1 of Drosophila acutilabella. NCBI lineage: Eukaryota > Metazoa > Arthropoda > Insecta > Diptera > Drosophilidae > Drosophila > Drosophila acutilabella. The sequence continues at coordinate 1,830,495 of JAWNOK010000026.1, read as the reverse complement.
CATGGCGTGTGATAATATGACTAGTGCACCCGTCTAGGTGACGGACACTAGGGAGTTTGATTAAGTAAGCATGGTAAACATAGAAAATTTCATACAAATCCTTTTTTGGAAAATATTTTCGAACGACTGTTCATATGACAGATATACGATATAGTCATCCGATCCGAATGGATTCGGTATTTTAGCAGATCTTCTACCGTCAACGAGAGAAAGTTCCATAGCTACAAGCTTGAAGCGTTAGCTGCCGTTAAGTCATTAGATCGACTTAAATACTACATCTACGGCAAGAAATTAAGCATTGTCACCGATTGTAGTGCTCTCCGGACCACGATGGAAAAGCGAGAGTTGATTCCAAGGATTCCTAGATGATGGTAAAGAGTTTAAGAGTTCGACATCGAAATACTAAATCGAGCAGCTACACGGATGGAACACGCAGATGCCCTGAGTAGAGCATCAAAGTTTATGTTATTTAACTACAAAATCACTGTATGCGCGCAAGCGAGACACAAACATACAAACAAATGTTCGAACGATTCTCTACCTGCTTGACGGCAGCGCTGCCCGGAGACGCTGGCTGCGCCGACCAAAGTTATACATGCATACACACACACATATGTCTGTGCCACATACATATAATATTAAACGAATTTGTAGCATATAAATACAGATAATCGAAAGAATTTTAAGAGTGGGGCGTGGTGCAACTAGTAGAGATGCGGCGCATTATGGAAACTTCGTCTGAGATCGCAGGTTCAAGCGCTGATAGTGACAAATGTTAAATTAAATTTTATACTCTCTGCAAAAGTATATTGGGTTTGTGAAAATGACCCCCCCATAAAGTATATATATTCTTGATCAGCATCACAAGCCGAGTCTCGATATAGTCATGTCCGTCTGTCTATCATCCGTCTGTCCGTCCGTCCGTATGAGCAAACAGATTTCAGAGATGGTAAGAGCTACAAGTTCGAGCTTGGTCTCAATCGATCACATATTTAGTCAGTCAGTACAAGAATCTTTTTTTTTTCGATGCCACGCCCCATTCGCCCACAATGAGCAAAAAACTAGACACACCTCGGAAAAATTTGGTGTTTTGGGCGAATATTTCAATAACTATTGCACCTAGGATCACCAATTTGGTATGAAGGTTCCTAGCGACATCCTAAATGAATTGACATTTAAAATTTTGGACTGCCACACCCCGTTTTCCCACAATGAATAAAAATAATTCTCAACTTTCGCTCCGTTTTTAGGCATTCTTTAATATAGTACAGTATTGTAATTATTAATTCGTGTGAAGACTAACTATATCAAACTATCCTGAAAGGTGCATTGAAATCGCACTATAAACAAGAAAACTGGAAGCGTTACAATATTGATAACTGAATGCAATATCATTTATGAGTGCAAGTGAGAAACATACAAGCACATGTGACGGCAGCGCTGCCGCATTCATATCAATGTATGAGTGCAAGCGAAACAGAAACATACAAGCACATGTTTGAATGTTTTCGTTGCTTGCGTGGCGGCAGCGCTGCTCACAGTCGCTGGCCGCGCCGAATACACACATACATATATGCATCATATATTGTCTTTCGTATATGTATTCGCATACAGACAAACAGCTGTATGTTTTATTATGCTTAGATTGTTTTTGTTTCAACGTGTTTTAATGCAAGTACTACACATTGTAATATCTCTAGACCAATTTTAATAATTTATTTGGGCAAAAATTGCAGAGAGTAGTTTACGGTCGGGCGTGTTCGACTGTACTTTTCTTACTTGTTTAGAATTGATTCATAAAGTAAATATTAAGTTTTAATTTTTTAAGTGCATTTTTTAAATTTTAATTTAAATTAAAGACAAATGCGCACTATAATGAGAGTACGGTGTCTTCTATAGTCGGCTCCCTCGACTGTAACCTTTCTTACTTGTTTCTTTATAATTTTGTCAACTAAATAAATAGTAAATGTTAATTTTCTCTTACACATTTGACAGTAAAGATTGTTACTTTTGATTGACACCAATATTATCAAAAATCAAATCAACTAATTCTGTTCAATTACTTTCGGTTTCCATAAATTTGTATTTACTTAAATGTCTAAAGTTGATCCCAGGGCTTAAATCAGTATTTCAGAAATAATGATAGGCTACAATTAGGTGCTCATCTGTATCTTCTCACAAAAGGCTCTATTATTATTTGGGACATATGGTTCATGACCATCCGCAAATGACGTACTACTCGGATGGCGCACAGTTTGTTGACTTGCCACATAATGAACAATATAAACATTTTTAAAAGCCCTTTTTTATGGCTGGCATAACATTTATATGTTCTACTTTTTGTTGCTTCAACATGTTGCAAATTTATTTGTGCTGTTCTCCCTTCTTAAGCCCAGGCATCAGTCTTGCATTTTCCATATGACCGGCAACTGTCTTTCCCAGATGTTACACATTGCTAAACAATTAGAGACGCTTTTTCAGTTCCAGATAATTGCTTTGATCGCTAAATATGCTGCAAAAAACTGGATGCATACGGGTATGCTAAAATAAAAGTAATTCTTCACTATTTTACAATGCATCTTTAACTTAGTGGGTATCTAGCGTCCAAGTCCGCGTTCGAAATTCATAGTTATTGCATTATAATTTACGCTTTCGGTTAAACTTTAAGCCAAGCAAAAAGGGAAGGTCCTGCGCTTGTGCTTATAATGAGAGCTCTTTGTTCAATGAACTGTAAATGGCGGTTATTAAGCTTTAAGGACCCATATTCTAGCATTTCAACTGGCCAACTGGCAAAAATGCCCATGAGCAGAAAATTGGGCGGCTGCAAGTGTCACATTGTCGCTTGTACAAATGAATGTCATCCCAAAGTCGATATACCAAAAACAAATCAAATCGACAGTTAATTACACTTGGAACAACCCACATAAACAATTGAGTCGAATCTTGAAGAGAAACTTAAAATTGATCGATACTTGTCTGGCATTATTCACATTTCAGTTTTAGTGTTCTTGTCATTTCAAAAGTATTCCTATCTATACATTTCTGTCCTTTTCTAAGATGTTATTGATTACAACTGACAATGTCGAAGTCATTAACTTATTTTCATTTTCCTTTCGGCTTAAGATAAACTTCTTTACGCATGATAACACAGCGTGAACTCAACAAATGTCTGACCAAAGCATTAGAATAAAGAAAACTGTCTGATTGCATGCAACACACACACACAAACACATGCACTGACACAGCGGAGGCGTTGGTTTCCTCCCCAACCTATAACTGACACCCTAGAAAGCATTGTGCACGCAGCAAATCAAAGACCCTTTCAACCATTTACTGATAACTGATCCACGTACACACGCACACTCACACACATACAGGCACAACAGGCGGGCCCGTAACATGGCATTTGTTTAATGGATTAAAAATAATACCTATATAGAATTGAGAGACAGGCAGAAGAAAGGCATAGAAAGCGAAATTATGCAGGGGAAAATACTGAAATACTGTTCAAAATCATAGCACGTTTTCTTACTGTGGCAAATGGAAAATGTGCGGCGTGTAATAAATTAATTTACCGAAATTCGGGATTTTGTAGCCTATCCGTCTATTCGAATATGGATTGGGATTCAGACTCTTATTAATTTTTATGCCATGTCGCTTTGACAGAAGCCGGCTCTCAGACAGAATGTAGATGCAAAGGGGACGGAATAAAAACGGACTTATTAAAAGCAAAGCACCCTCATTCAAGTATTAGGAGTTGACAGCCTCATAATTGTGGCGGTAGGAAGCAAAGCCATGAAACAATGTTTTTAAAATTGTTGTTTTATGCAAAAATGCATGGTTTAGCCATTTTCTTTGTGATAAAATGGGAGTGTATTTCTGTGAAAACCAGTAACTTATCAACAAATCGTATCTCTTTTTACCTATTTATTTAAAAAGTTTAACCTGTTTAATATAAACCGATTAAGACCCTTAATAAAGCAACTTTACTTCTTCCATTTTATTTTTTTTATTTATAAATTTTTAAAATAGTTGCATACCGCAATAAAAAATCTTACTTGAGGACACCTACCGTCGAGCAAATTTTGGACGATCAAAAGATCTATTCGTTTAAGGACGATAAAAAATCGTGTCGAGAGATCATTTGTAAGCAAAAAATGACAGTTTGTAACAATAACAAGAAAAGGTTATCTTCGGCTAGCCGAAGATTATATACCCTTGCAGTCATGCACAATGCGTTAATTTTTTTTCAATGACCGATTGTTCCTATGGCAGCTATATGATATAGTTGTACGATCCGGATAAAATTTGGTCGGCAGATGGATAATGATAACAAATGCGTATTACGTGAATTTGGTTCAAATCGTACAAGAGACACAGAAAATTTCCATACCAAGCATTTTCACCAGTTTTAACCGATTGTTCCTATGGCAGCTATATGATATAGTGGTCCGATCTGGATGAAATTTGGTTTGCACACGGGATTTTATGCCAAATACATATGGAGCAAATTTGGTTAACATAGCTCAAAAAAAAATTTTTTTTCATCCGATTGTTCCTATGGGAGCTATATGATATAGTGATCCGATCTGGCCGATTTTAACAAATGTTCTGCGTGCAAAGGGAATACACATCTGTGCCAAGTTTCATCAAGATAGCTTTAAAACTGAGAGACTAGTTCGCATAGAAACAGACGGACAGACAGACGGACAGACTGACATGGCTATATCGACTCGGCTGTTGATGCCGATCAAGAATATATATACTTTATGGGGCCGGAAACGTCTCCTTCAATGCGTTACAAACTTCGTGACAAAAACAATATACCATCTGCAAGGGTATAAAAATCACAACACAATTGCTTTCAGTTCACTCAATTTTTAATAAATAAATTTTTTTTTGCTCGACAATATTATAACCGTTTCTAATACATTTTAATAGGTTAGTGTCTGCCATTGGAGCTTAAAACGGAACTAGTGTGAAAGGCTGTAAACGACTTTAAAAGACTCATTAGTTTAAATGCTCATTTAGTACAAATTACCTATATTCGAGAGACAAGAGATAAATGATATAGCTAGCTAAAATGATTCCGTTTATACAATGAAAGTGTTATAAAAGTGTTTTGTTTTTACAATTCGAAGGGGCAGTAGATCAACGCATCGGACTACTATATCCCATAGCTTCTATTGGGCAAATCGATCGTGAAGTGATTTTTATATGTAACAAGTAAGAAAGGCTACAGTCGATCGGGCCTAATGTAAAAGCCCAAGTATAAATAAAATTACAAATAAGTAATCTCTGACCGATTTTTATTTTATTTATTTATTTATTGTCAGACTATGAACAGTCAACAAAAAAGGAAATATAATTCAACTTTAATATAAATCCTGACACAAGTTTGTGTTGTTAAATTGAGTCATAATATACACAAAATGTGTGAGTTTCGTTAAGATCGGTTAATTAAAACTAATTTTATTCATACAAAAACAAAATTTTTGACAAGACTTTTTAAAACACTCGGTTCATTTTACGGCTTCTGGATCACAGTACTTGAAGTTAACCGGTTCAGCAATTTTGCATGTTGAAATTTGATATAATTGAGTTGGTCTTCCAACGTAGTGTCCGAATTGACATGGTTGTTAACGCTTATTAAAATAACATACTTTATAGATAAAAAATTAAATGTCATATAATAATAGCTCATGAAGAATTAACAAAATATCATATAATTTTGTATTTAATAATTTTGTTGGTATTCCATTTATAACAGGGTATTTTAAAAACAACCCTTTTAAGATATTTAAAAAAGCGAAATACTTAACATTTTAAACAAGCTAATTTAATTATGACAGATTCAAACTAAGAATTCGTTCAGGCACTGTCGCATGCACATTAACACAAACTGAGTTCAAGTAGGGTAAATACTGCCAGGTGTTAGAGATTAAAAGACTTATTCAATAATTATTTAAACTTCGTGCAAAGTCCTCTAGTTAGTACTTAATTTCAGCAAGCGAAATAAATTTATTAACTTAGAAAAAACTATGTGTTTTAAATTATAAGTTAAGACTAGATGAAAACAACTTTCTAGTCTCAGAGACAACTTTGACGTCGTGAAACGTGGATCATCGAGCGCAGTCTCAAATCAGACAGTTTTGGAAATGTTTGATTTTCTAAGTATTCCCCATGCTGATCCACTGGGCTTGCCGTACACCAGTGGACCATGGCCGATTTTAATAACAATATCCTCTTATCTACTCTTCGTGCTGAAACTCGGTCCAAAATTTATGGAAAACCGCGAACCTTTCAAGCTAAAAGGTGCACTCAAAGTGTATAATATATTCCAAATATTGTTTAATACTATATTATTAATAGTGGTGAGTACCAGGAAAAATCAGACTTAATTAAATCCTAATCCGACGCACTTTGTCTTCCAGAGTCTTCATTTTATTTTTACAAAGCAGCCATATGACTTCAACTGTACTATGATATTACCCCTAGACCACAAAGATAAGTTCATGGATCGATTAATCAACTACTTATACTACATCAATAAGATCGTGGATTTGCTGGACACAGTCTTTTTTGTGCTCCGCAAGAGCTACAAACAAATTACATTTCTGCATCTCATTCATCATGTCTATATGGCGACGGCTGGTTACTTTTGGCTACGGATTTACGGATACGGAGGCCATTTCCTATTTGCTGGTCTTTTGAATCTCTTCGTCCACATAGTGATGTACACCTATTATTACCTCTCATCGCAGAATCCTCAGATCAGGCAGAGTAGTTGGTGGAAACATTATATCACTATTCTGCAAATGATTCAGTTTGTTCTTATGTTTTCCCACAGTGTTTGGACTCTTTTGCAACCAAACTGTGAAGTTCCTTTTCCAAAGATCGTTTTAGTTTTGTTCATGTCAAGCCTTTTGTTCGCTTTGTTTTTGAACTTTTATAAAAAATCTTACTCACAGACAAAAAAGAAAATGATATAAAACAAGCAACAAATATTTTTAATAAAAGAAACGCTTTGATTAATTCATTAAATAATTTCGTTTCGTTTGGCAAAAAACTTAAATTATTTATAAACTGACAAACGCATAATAATGTTTGTTACTTTTGTAGTCTTTAAGCGGCCAAGTGTTCATATAATTGACAGAAAAACAGACCCCTTACTCTCATAGTAAAGCGCATAAAATTTTAAAAATATATTTACAAAATAAAAATTTAATATATAAATTTAGAATTAAAATTTAAAGTTAACAATTGTCACGCCCCACTTCTAATATTATTTCGATAATTTGCATTTACAAGTTAAAAATTCGTTTGAAATTATATGTATGTGTGCACATATGTAAGTGTGTTTGTATAGCATTGGTCGGCGCGGCCAGCGTCTCCGGGAAGCGCTGCCGCCCACAGGCAGCGGAAACGTTCGAACATGTGTTTGTATGTTTGTGTCTCGCTTGCGCGCATACAGTGATTTTGCAGTTTATTAACATAAACTTTGAACCGTGATGGCTTTTTTGTTTATTGTAGGATTTTAATACTACTTTCAGGATAGTTAGACATGATAAGTCTCCAACGTTCAATTACAACACTGTACTATTTGAACAAATGCCTTAAAAACGGCATCGAAGTTGGAAAGTTTGTTAGTTCTTATGAGGAAAGGGGGCGTAGCAGCTTAAAGTTTTGAATGACATTATATTAAGGCTGTCTCTAGGAATCTGTATACCAAAATTGGTCCTCCAAAGTGCTATAGTTACTGAGATATTCGCCTAAAATACAAATTTTTTCGACTGGTGTGACTGGTTTTAACAATTTAAAATAAACTTGACCTGCTCGAGAAGATTACGGACTTTCATTCCAAATTTGGTGGCTTTAGCTCTAGTAGTTTAATAGATCCAGGTGCTCATACGGACGGACAGATAGACAGACGGACATACAGACATTGCTAAATTGACTCGGCTGTTGATGTTGATCAAGAATATATATACTTTATGGGGTCGGCCACGCCTCCTTCTGCCTGTTACGCACATCTCGCTTCTGACAAACTTAATAGACCCCTCTACTTTTTTACCTTTTTTAGAGTCCAGGGTCTAAATATACGAAGATGCGTTTATTTTTTTGTTTATATTTAAAACAAGAGAGGATACAGAAGGGCGAGCTGACTGTAAAAGACCCCGTTCTCATTGTGGTGCACATTTTACCTTATGGTAGCCCTAGACTTTATTTGTTGATCAGAATTGGTGAGGCTAGTTATAATGGTACCATATACATAATGTGAAATTTGCATCCGATAGCTCTGGAAGTTTCCAAGTTATGGTGTTATGAAAATTTTGTATACTCTCTCAGTAACTATTGCACTTGGAAGCACCAGGTGGTACGCAAGTTCCTACAGGCAGAATAAAGGCAATGTCATAAAAAATGTTGGGCTACCACTCCTCCCTTTCCCATAAGAAACTAAAAACTTTACAATATTGCATGCCGTTTGTTCGTATCTATCTTTGTTGTTTATGATTCGTTTGGAGACCAATTATATCAAACTATTCTAAAAATTGCATAAATATTCGACAATAATGACAACAATTGTAATGACGGTAAGAATATATATATATATATATATTATAAAATATATTATATATTTTATTTATTTATTATTTTTTTATTTACCTTCCTATTACAGTTCCTTTACGTATTCGTTACTGATATTTAAAAAAAAACTGTCATAACAGGGTAATTTGTGAGTTATCAATGCTAGCTCATGAGCATTTCAAATCAACTAATTTAATTTCACAAGATGAGAAAATTTCACGCATTTTTATGTACGTTAACTGAGTTCAAGATCATTTAAAACAAGGTCCAAAGTTTTCAAAGTTTTGTGCTTATTTCCTCAAGAGAAAATCATTTTAAAAGTCAGGTAAATGTATTTAAATTATAAATCAAAGTGGAACTGCTTGTAGCTCAGAAGTAGCATTGACGGCGCGACGTTTAAAGCGGATCACTGAGCTCAGCCTCAAATAAGATAACTAAAAATATGTTTGATGTATTATTTTATCCTCACGCCGATCCCCTCAACTTGCCATTTGCCGACAGATCATGGCCTATATTACTAACAATATTTTCCTATTTACTCTTCGTTCTTAAACTCGGACCAAAGTTAATGAACAATAGAGAGCCCTTCAAGCTAAAGGGTGCTCTAAAAGTGTATAATATATTTCAAATCCTGTTCAATACTATACTGCTAATAGTGGTAAGTAAAAGTACAAATTATTACAAAATTATTACTAAATGGTAACTTTTTTTCACAGAGTCTCTACTTCCTTTTTGCAAATAGTCCCTACGACTTTAACTGCATAATTGGACTCTCAAAAAGCCACAAATTAAAGAACACGGAACGAATGCTCAATTACTTATACTTTATAAATAAGATCCTTGATTTGATGGACACGGTCTTTTTTGTTCTTCGCAAGAGCTATAAACAGATTACCACTCTGCACCTTATTCACCACGTTTATATGGCAACAGCGCCGTACTTTTGGATTCGAGCATACGGATACGGGGGACATTACATATTTTCTGGACTTTTGAATCTCTTTGTCCACATCGTAATGTACATCTACTACTACCTCTCTTCGCAGAATCCGCTCATCAGAAAAAGTATTTGGTGGAAACAGTATATCACTATCCTACAAATGGTTCAATTTGTTTTGATGTTTTCCCATAGTCTTTGGACTTATTTACAACCAAATTGTGAAGTACCCTTCCCAAAAATTTTCTTAGTTATGTTTATGTCGGCCCTAATGTTTGTCCTGTTTACGAACTTCTATATTAAAGCATACATACAAGCAAAGAAGAAAACTAAATAACTTAAATAACTAAATAACTTAAATAACTTAAATAAATCAAAATTATGTTAAAAAAAAATCATTTCTATAATAAACGTTCTGTGCTAATTATGTGTCAGCCGATGCATTAAAAAATTTAGACAAGTATTTTGTTATTCAGTATTTTTAGACCATATTTAAATATTATATCACTGACTAAGAGAACTTTATTTGCCAATTCATATTGTAACAAATTACAAGGTGTGACGATTAATCCTGTTGATGTAAACAATGCGTTTAACGTCTAAAAGTAATTTCAATGATAAATAAAATATACTTTTCAGATCGATTCAACTTTTAAATTTCGAATTAAAATATGTTAATAGTGCCCTTTTGACAGTAAATAAATTTAATTTTCTCTAAGATTTCACTAATTGGCTTTAATTAGAAGACGGTCGTTATGTACAACATTTTTAATAGGCCTCATGCTGATCCCAGCAATCTGTTTCTCTGCTCCAGTATTTGGCCAATGCTTATCATCACATCGTCATATTTGCTTTTTGTGCTTAACCTCGGTAAGAAATTTATGGCAAATCGTGAGCCTTTCGACCTACGAGTGGTTTTAAAGGTATATAATCTGTTGCAAATCCTGTACAATAGTGCACTGTTGGTTGTGGTAAGTTATACCTAAAACCATAAAGTTAAAGCTTCTCAATTTATAATCTTTCTTTAGGCATCTCATTATCTCATAACCCATAGGCCCCACAATCTGAGGTGTCTAACCGTCATGTTACCGGATAATGCCTTAAAGAGCACAGATCGGATTATCTCCTATGCGTATTATGTCAACAAATACATCGATATGCTTGACACTATTTTTATAGTTCTAAGAAAGAACTACAAGCAAATATCGGCTCTGCATCTTATCCATCATCTTTATATGCCAGTATGCGGATACTTTGTAATTCGATTTAATGGCTTCGGTGGTCACATTATTGTCGCAGGACTTCTAAATATGTTTGTCCATATTTTCATGTACGGTTACTATTACATCAAGTGTCAGAGCGCTTTTACCAAACGAAATCTTTGGTGGAAGCGGTACATTACTATCCTACAGATGGTTCAGTTTCTAGCCATTTTTGCTCATAGTGCTTGGACTCTTAACCAGCCGAATTGTCTGGTTTCTCGTCACATAATCTATATGGTAATCCTTATATCAATAACAATGATTTCTATGTTTGCCAACTTTTTCATAAACGCTTACATTTTCCCAAATGAAAAAGTTTTGAAAGCAAGTTGATATAATTTTAATCAATTAGAAAAATTCTAGATTCAATGATCGTCTATATTAAATAAATATGCAACTTGTGATTTATGCAATACAACGTATTTTTACTGCAAGTGGGCTAAATTTTAAATAAAATATATATAACTTTCTGGAATTTGAAATTATTTTGGTTTTCGCTAGTTTCTAAGCTCGTCTATGCGTCACGCATATAAATTTGTATTACATTTTGGTACGCTCCATTCCGGCCCGCACAGAAACTAGTAGTAGTAGTCGTACGTGTAAAAGTAAGTAGTAAAATAACGTGTACTTTTCCTCAAAAATAAAATAGATCTGAGGCCATCTTAAAGCATTATTAAAGCATTATTTGCAATCAAATATTGAACAAATTTTTAATTATATTAATTAATAGTACTTATTTTAACATTTTTTTATTGTACTCTCGATTGGAACACATTCTATGCTTTAGCATGTACTCAAATACTTATTATTATAGCTAAGAGATTTCTACATTCCGCAAATGGGATGTTTAAATCCAAACCACTAGCGGCCAAATTGCAAACAACTTGGAAACTAGTTGGTCTATCTTAAATGAGCTAAATTTACACATACTGTGTATTGTACTAATAAAACTATACTCAATAAGTTTGATCCGGATCAGACAAATATATAATATAGCTCCAATGGGAAAATTGCTTATAGGTATGGACAAATGCGCACTATCATTAGTACGGGCTCCATAACAGTCGGTTCGCTGGCTTCTTCAAATATGCATTGATCCATTGACATAGTGCGCCGATCATAACCAAATTTTTTTGGTGAATACTGGTATAACGTGTGAATTTACCTGTATAACTTAATACAGATATACCTTTCTTAACAAACAAGAGGTTCTGTCTTACGCGGACCCGTTTTCTCTGGTGTTATGAACAATTTGACTTACTTATGGGCGTAACCGCATTTATTAGAGTTTTGGCTGAACCTAAACCTTTTCGTTAAAATCAGCACTTGAATACTGATTTGGTTTGGATCTATATGGCAGGGTTGCTCGATCCGAACCACATGTGTTTACACAGTTTGTAAGTTTAGTAGAGATAGTTCTGTATAGACTCAACTATTTCATACAAAACATAAATTATCCATCAGTCTGCTCTTTGTGAAATATCATATGTGTGTGGGTATTCCTGTGATCAATAATATTAACTCTATAGGATGGTCTCGACTCCTTTTACTTATGGCTAAGAGTTTGTTTAAAAAAATATGAAGAGACCAATGTACTCTTTTCAATATAGGGTCGATAAAATAACACTGATTACAATCGAACTTAATAATTAAATGTCCTCTGGTAAAATACATCGTAAAGACGGTTTGAACTTTGTTGTATATAAGCATAGCTTCATATATATTGGTAGCCTAACATATAAAACTTTCTGTGTTTTTTCGAGGTCAGCCCGCAGTGAGCAATTTCCGTGCCAACGCTGTTAGTACATTATCTAACAAATAGTTGTCTGTTTTGTGATTGTAAATAATTTACATTTTTAAATTGATCCTCAATTTAATTTTGGACGATGGAACGCAGGTCTATCAATTATTCACGCGACATTGTTCAATGGATCCCATAAAACTACTGTGTCGCAAAGTGATATAAAACATTTCAGTTGTTCAATGCAAACGCTTAACACAGCCCAAGTGTCAATGAATATACATATCAGACATATATTAGAAGCACTTCGCAATTCAGTATAAAACGAAACATAAAAGACACTCGATTAGTCGAAACTTAACTCTCAAATCGCACACATCATTAAATCGCGAAGCGCTATAAAATAAATTCAAGTCATTATGTTTGCGATTTTAACTAGACCTCATGCTGATCCCGTCAAGTTGCCACTGGTCGATGGCTGGTGGCCTATCTTAATCATAGTCGGATCTTATTTGCTCTTTGTACTAAAGTTGGGACGACAATTCATGTCACATAGACAACCTTATGATCTCAAAAAAGTGCTTAAAGTATACAATATTGTCCAAGTCGTCTTCAACTCAACTATTTTCATATTGGTATGTACGATACAATTAATTTAAAGTGCACTTCGTTCGGAAAACAAAGCGATCCATTTTTTTGCAGGGGACGTACTATATTTTTTGGCGTAAAATCTACGATTTGAGTTGTTTGACCGTTATGCCATTGGATCACCCTATGAAGTCGACGGAACGCATGCTATCCTATTTGTATTATTTGAACAAAATCTTTGACTTATTAGACACAATATTCATAGTACTACGAAAGAGTTATAGGCAGATCACAGTGCTACATCTTGTTCATCATGTTTACATGGCTGCTGCCGGCTACGCTACAATACGATTAAATGGTTATGGGGGTCAAGTCCTGGTAATGGCATATCTAAACCTATTCGTCCATGCCGTGATGTACGGATATTACTACCTTGCGTCGCAGTATCCACTTATTAAGGAAAGCCTCTGGTGGAAGAAATACATAACTATCATACAAATGATTCAGTTCCTGCTCATCTTTCTGCATAATGCTTGGACCTTCATGCAACCTGATTGCGGGGTCTCACGTTTTCTTTTATATCTAATATTCTTTATGTCAACCTTAATGTTCGTTATGTTTAGCAATTTCTATATAAAGTCTTATATACGACCAAAAAAAACAACAGAGCAGAAAAAACAAAAATGAATTAAGGAGAACCTATTTAAGTTCGAATTTTATACGTTTAAAAGTTAAGCAAACCATTTGATTACAATTAAAGTTTGCATTAAATTCCTAAGTAGTTTTTTAAATTATTTTTTAATTTTTGCTTGAACATTAAATTACCCTAACGCGTTCATTTTTATACTCTCTGCAAGAGTATATTGGGTTTGTGCAAAGTATGTAACAGGCAGGAGGAGGCGTGACAGACCCCATAAAGTATATATATTCTTGATCAGCATCACAAGCCGAGTCGATATAGCCATGTCCGTCTGTCCGTCTGTCTGTCTGTCTGTCTGTCCGTATGAACACACAGATTTCAGAGATGGAAAGAGCTACAAGTTCGAGCTTGGTCTCAATCGATCACAAATTTAGTCAGTCAATACAAGAATCTTTTTTTTTTGATGCCACGCCCCATTCACCTACAATGAGCAAAAAACTAGACACACCTCGAAAAAATCGCCCCCTTTTTCCACAAGAAATAAAATTATTTTTTAACTTCAATACCATTTTAAAAGCATTTGTTCTTATCGTAAAGTATTGTAATTTATAATTCATGTGGAGACTAACTATATCCATTTATCCTAAAGGGTGCATTAAAATCGAACTATAAAGAAAAAAAACTAGAACCATTACCATATTGATAACTGAATGCAATATCATATATGAGTGCAAGCGAGATAGAAACATACAAGCACATGTTCGAATGTTTTCGCTGGCCGCAGACGCTGGCCGCGCCGAATACACACATACATACATATATGCATCATATTTTGTCTGTCTTATGTGTACTCGCATACAGACAAACAGATGTATGTATGCTTGATTATGCTTAGATTGTTTTTGTTTCAACGTATTTTAATGCAAGTACTACACATTGTCGTATCTCGATTCCGATTTTAATAAATTAATCCGGGAAAAATGCAGAGAGTATTATACGATCGGGCGTGCTCGACTGTACTTTTCTTACTTGTTTTAAATTGTGGTACCTTTTAAATTGTGATTGAATAATGTTTTTCCCTACGTAAACTTTGACAGAACTGATCTAAGTATGGTAAGTCGTAAACAAATACACTCGTTTGATAAGTTCTGAGAAAAATATAAAAAAACAATTTGAATAAAAACAAGAAAGAATGCTTTAGTCGCCCCGCGACTTTAGGATACCCGTTACTCAATGTTCGACTGAATGTTTCTATGCTATATAGTAGTATACGATATAGTAGTCCGATTTTGATGAAACTTGGTCAGTATATAAACGTTATTGATAAATTTATTCTGTATCAGTTTCATTAAGATAGCTTGGTAAATACGAAAAAGCAAATTTTTGACCGATTGTCCCTATGGGAGCTATACGATATAGTAGTCCGATTTGGATTAAACATGGTCAGTATATGTACGCCATAGATGTGAACATCATATATTTGGTTTGGATAACGTAACGAACAAAAAGGATTTCTATACTAAAACATGCTATTTTTACCTGCTTTTAACTTTATATGAACATAGAACACCCAAAAATGGGCGTGTCAAAAAACAAAAACAAACTTGTACTGCTTGGGCGTTTTATCTTTCATTTGCGACCTCTCGGGTCTTTCTAGCTCTTATAGTTGCTGAGATCCTTTTGTTCATACATACGGACAGACGGACGGACGGACAGACGGACATAGCTATATCGACTCGGCTATTGATGCTGATCAAGAATATATCCTTCCGCCTGTTACATACATTCCAACGACTACAATATACCCTTGTACTCCACGAGTAACGGGTATAAAAATTACAGAATTTGATTTGCACTATTTTTGAATTGCAATACTTTTAAGTGAATTTCTTTAAAAACAGAAAGTAATTAATTTTATTTGTTATTCGCTTTTAATCAAATTATGTTCATTTCATAATTTTTTGTCTCTTACAACAATTTCTGTCTTTTCAGGTTTTGGGCACCGTCAGAACACCTGTTGTGGGCACCCTTGCTTGCGTGTTTACATTGATGTTACGTTTTTTAATGAAATCGTCAAATTTTTAGTTTGTGTTGCAACTAAACGCTTTTTAAATAAATAAACTTTTTCTTTTAAATTATGGTGGGTTAGCTTCATATTTTTAAATTTTTAGCCGATTTTAAGACCCACAACTGGACATTAACTTCATTTCTCAAAAAAAGGCAATGCACTAAATTTATGATAATTCGTTTTAATAGAATTAGATTTAATGGAGGCAGATTCTAAAGACTAATACCTTTTATTTTGCACAGACACGTCCGCATAAAATGCTTTTTTCCAAAAGTTATAACCCAAAAGCCCACATCCGGCGAACTTAAGCTATTTATTATATAGCTTATTCTTGATCAGCATCAATAGCCGTCTGAGATCTCAGAGAATACATATAAGTTAGAAAAGCTCAAAAGGTCGCAAGCAAAGGATAAAATCCCCAAGCAGAGAAAAATATATTTTTATATTTACTTAGTATACATTCATCGACAATATGAGATATTGACCAAGTTTCATCCAAATCGAATGACTATATCGTATGAAATGATCGGTCGCAAATAGACATTAAGTATGAGTTAGTATGAACAACTATTGCGCTTTCCCAGCTTAATCAATCAAGCTCACTAGTGTTCATAACCAAAACAATTGAATGTATATTATTATCATTATTGTAAATAACATATTAAATCTGAGTAATGTGTATCCGAATGTGTTAAAATAATAAATATAATTTAAAAAATAAAGAAAGTATGCAGTCGATCGATCCGACTGTGAAAGTTCTCGTTTTCCTTCCAGTGCGTATTTCACCATGCAAGTAATCCAATTAATCCAATGAGAGCAAGAAGATTAAGGATATAAATTGGTAAATTGAACGAGATTAGAGTAAATAATACGTTTTTGATGTTGTTGTTAAGATATTAATATATATATTCTAAGTATTTTGTTATTTCTCCAAGCTTTTAACAGTGTTGAATGACAAAAGCATTAGAATTTTTCGCAAAGTGTTAATAGTATTCAAACCCAAATAGTTTGTCAGTTAACCTTTTACTCAAACCTTGCTCGTTGCTCCGATAAAATGTTTCACACAAAATGCATGCACTTGTTAGTTTGGACTCGGCGATACTTATCGACTACATATCGGTATTAATATTTTGTTATATACCTTGACTAAATTTTTTTTTTTTTGCACTATATTTACTCTTGCAGTGTTTTCAAACTAATTCTTTACTCGGGCTAATGTTGGCTAAAACTAAACATTTTTCGTTCACGTTCACGTTCATTTAACCAAGTGATTTTGAAGGTAAACTATTAATAAGGGGTTGACATTAAAAATTCAGAAAAAGAATAATAAAATTTCAAAAATTAAAAGCAATTAACATGTACTTAACAGCGTATAGAACTCAAATCCCATAAACAACTATAAACAGCAAAATACTGCAATCGACTATTAAATACCCTATTTCTAATGTTCAATATAAATCAAACGAGGTTTCTTCTACCTTCTACCTTTTATAAAGAGTAATGAACATTCTCCATTAAAATTAGGGGATGGAAAGTTAGTGTGTATTTAAGGTTCTTGGAAATAATCGGTAGACGTAAATTAAGTCTTTGTCCAGTCGGTATTAAGGGTGGTGCAAGAGTAGGGAACGCTTGACAACATGAAAAATTCAGTAATTTCACAAATTCGACTTTGATCGTAATAAGTAGAATGATAAATCAAATAAAACGAATAAAACGAACGCTTACCATCAAAATGTGAACAACAAAATTGTCAATAAATAGATTTAGTTAGGAGAATATCAGACACAATCTATTCAATAAAGAGATTTCTGTCTGTACTTTCCCCCTGTTTGCATAAGTGTATGAAATAGGGCCACCAAATTCTAAATATTCCATATATATTCCATTTCGCCGCCGAAAGGGGACTTCAATCTTAGCCAACCTCAAATATTAAGTGCATATAGTAGTACTTCAATACCCATACATTTGCTTGGAATTACGATATTAAGGTTAAATATTATATTTTATATGAGTACAACGCCTTGTACCATATATATTTTCAGAGGTATTGATGTACCCTTAACAAATTTGTTTCATATCTGATGGTCAAAGTCAAACATTCATTTTCATTTTCAAAATATACTTTAAAATAAACATAATATCCCCTTACTCATTGAGAACAGGTATATTTACACATTACAAAAAGCCATATAAAGAAAATTGAAATGTGAAACAAGTCTAGTCAAAACTAGACTCTAAAACTGCACACATCTTCCAGTCGAGAAACGGTTTTAGACGAATCCAATTCAATATGTTCGAAATTTTGAGTAAACCCCATGCTGATCCCGTTAAATTTCCGTTAACCGATGGCTGGTGGCCCGTACTGATCTTAATCGGTTCCTACTTGCTGTTTGTTTTAAAGCTAGGACGACAGTATATGTCACACCGGCAACCATTTGACCTTAAAAACGTTCTCAAAGTTTACAATCTCGCTCAAATCTTCTATAACTTTACTCTTTTCGTGTTGGTAAGTATTTTTGGAAAGGCTTTGATTGCTAAACAAAAATTATTGTCTTTTTTTGAAGGGAACCTACTTTTTTTTTTGGGTCAAAGGCTACAATATAAACTGTATGGCCGTAATTCCTATAGATAATCCTGAAAAATCGTTGGATCGTCTGTTAACCCACTTATATTACATGAATAAAGTATTTGATTTATTCGACACCATCATAATAATACTGCGGAAGAGTTATAGGCAAATCACGGTACTACATCTAGTTCACCATGTAGGTATGGTGTTATCAAGCTATGTCTACATCCGATACAATGGCTATGGAGGCCAACCGTGGTTCATGGCGTATATGAACGTTATTGTGCACTGTGTGATGTACGGATACTATTTTCTCTCATCGCAGTACCAGCTAGTTAAGGAGATGCTGTGGTGGAAGAAGTACATTACCATTCTACAGATGGTTCAGTTTCTGCTCATCTTTGCACACTGTGTTTGGACCTATATTCAACCTGATTGTGATGTCTCTCGGTACGCTCTCAATGGTATTCTTTTTATGTCGTTTGCCATGTTTGTGATGTTTAGCAATTTTTATTCTAAAACCTATTTACGACCGAATAAGAAAACGTTCCCAATTAAATCCCCGAAACAAAGTTGAGTTCAAAATAATATATTCTATTAGCTTCAAAGTAAGTGGCAATAATACCATATCTAATAAATGAAAATGTAAAATTAAATTTTTAACTTTACGTTGTACCCAATATTCAACGACACAACTTACACTCAAGTGTTCTATAGAATTATGACAATGTACATTCTTTTTAAAGACCCAACGAAAATGCTTCCCGCTAAAAACGCAAAATGTAGCAATTAAACAAAATGCATACAAATGACAAGGGCAAAAGTACTTGTAAAAGTAAATGTACAAAAGCAAATGGGAAGAAAACATGAAAAGAAGCTGCTTAAAACTCGTCTAAAGCGAACTGGGGCACTCAAAAGATGAAACATAAAACGAAGCACCAGAAGCCCATAAAAAAAACCACATTGTGCCAAGGCGCACTTTAAAATCCACCAATCGTCAGCTACCTCCCAAAACATCATCAAACCCAACCCATACCCATATGGGGCACAAAAGTCATCCCAGTCAGTCAGTCTCGTCGGTCTCTGCGAAATCACATAAAAATTGCAACATAAAAATTAAACCACTAAACGCAGCAAAATTACTGGCTTTGGGGCGCTCATAATGTGCACAGTTTAGATCACCTACATTTTTTGAATGCCCTTCCTTCCAGTTGTGCGACGACTAGTTAAATTCACTTAACTTGTTATACAATATTTGAATGTTAAACTTGTGGATTAAAATGAACATACCATATAGTTTTTTTTATTGAAATTATTAAATTTAATTTGTATAATCATAAAACCAAATTTGTATAATCCAAAATTAATCAAGGGTATTTCACATTCGTTGGCCCAAAATTTTATATTTCCTTCAGTTTTTTAATGACTTTGACTTTGGAGTTTCATGGCTTGCTATCAGTATGGATGTGTGTGTGTTTGTGTGTGTGTGTGTCTGCAGCTGTGCTTAGTTAAAGAGTGCAACAGTTCATAATGCGACCCTCAGTTAGTTGTTTCAAGTCGCCCTCACGTTCTCTCTCCCATGGGCAGCTGTTGTTAGGAGGGTGAATGGGTAAGAATGTAGTGGGAAGAGGGGGAGAGGGAGAAACGAGGGGTTTTTGCCGCTTAGTCGTAATAATATTCAATAATAATACATGTGCACATTTCAAATATCGCATTAAAAGCAGTTGCTCAACATTTCAGACATGCTTCGACAGCGCCTTTAGAATTTAATGTGCTTATAATGCCGCCTGCTGGCTCTTGAGCCCAATTTTGAACTCATACCGAATACGAAAACCCAATTCCAAACACAAACACAAACCCAAACCCAAACCCAATATCAAACCCAATCGCATTCGCAATCTTGAATCCAATTCGAATTCACATTCGACTCGGCGCACACACGTTTGCGTAATTGTCAGAGCAACCCTCGTCGCCCTTTCAGAATGTTTAACGGCAATGATGTCAATTCCGATGCGAGGCATCCCCGAAGGATGTAAGCCAAATAAAATACAAAACAAGAAATAATGTTTTACTTGCTTCACGACTCTAGGATACCCGTTACTCAAATTTAACTTGTTATTAACAATGGGGTACGATTAGTGCAATCGTTAAGGTGATGGTGATTAAGATAGTTTGCTTTTTATACTAATTCTAATTTAAAACATATTTTGGACCAATCTTTCCTATGGTCCACTCTACCCTTTCACTCTACGAGTAACGGGTATAACGAAAACAACTCCGCTCATTTTTCCTATTTCATTTCCATTTCGCTTCGAAAATTGATCTTAATTGGTGCGTGAAGTGTGTGCATACTGAGAGGACTTCATCGCTGCCAGGCAACAAATGTTAGCAAAGAAAATGTCCTCTTAATTTCTCGTCTTTTATCGTTGTTCAAAACTTGTCAGTTTCCAGGACAGCCAGTACAAAAATGACAGGCTTTTCATGCCAAAGTGGTCGTATTATAATTTGCCAAGAAGCCCAAGGGAAACATCAACAGTCAAATTGGGCAACCTCACACATAGGAGGGCAGTTTGATTAACCGTCAAAAATTAGTCAATTTTTGGATTTGTCAAGTAATTTTATAACGGTTTTTTCGACAGTCGTCATCATATATACATTATTCCACAGTTTAACTGAAGTTAGTTGATTTGGCGTCTGACCGAAGAGTTGCAAAGGTTGGTTTATGAATTAAAACATGTGTTACAAACTGATTCATTATATTTACATATACATATATACATATACATTATATTTAAACAAGAATTAATGCTATAGTTGCCTCGCCACTTTAGGCAACACATTACTTAGTATTTATAGGTTATTAACAATGGAGTAAACACAGAAATATTTCATACTTCTTCATGTTTAGAGCATCTTTTCGACCGATTACTTTTTTGGAAGATATACATATCGTCGTCCGATTAGATTAATCTTGGGCCACCATAATCAGAGCCTCCAAAATGTTGATGTTAGTCTGTATACTTCGCAAGCAGAATTTGAAATTACTTTTATCCATCAGTTCATATGGACAGATTGACAGGCGGTCATCGCTATATCGACGCGGTTGTTGATAAGATCAACAACATACACATTTTGGGGAGAAACCTAATCGACCCATGAGCTTTATTTGATTACGGGGTCTAGTTAAAAGAATAATTAATGGCTAATGACATACACCAAAAGTTGCACACCTTTGTATCACACAGAAACTGTTTTGAATAATTTAAATTCGAAAAGATATGTTTATTCAATGAATTTTTTGTAATGTTTTGTAATCAGATCTAAACTCTAAACATAAATAATTAAACACCCAATAAATTGAAAACTTCCTCGGAAAAGGGGAAACACTAAAACCTCATAGATTTAAAGCAGCCAATGTGGAAACTGTAAAGAATTGAATTAAGTTTCAACTTTGTATAAATGATTTTTTAGACCTAACAAGAATTCCTTGAACTTAATACGCCACTCCTAAGCACTAAGTACAAAAACAGCCCTCGCAGAAGCATAATGCTCGGGCAGGCATCCAAACTGATTAGCATAAATTCGTCTATGTCGTTTGCTGGCAACGTTGTCGACTTTGTCGTTGTTTCTGTCGCAGTTGTTGTTCTTGCCGTTGTTATTATTGTTGTTGTTGTTCATTCTGTTGTTGTTGCTGATGTTGCTGTCGTCTTTTGTCAACGTGTCTTGCATGGCAAGCAAAAAGTTTAACAGCCAAATGCAGACAAGGCACGGACTAGGATCTTGGGCCTGAGCTCCAAGACTCGGTGGCTCTAAGGTTTCAAGGCTCGACTTAGGTTGGGTTTGGTTGAGGGCACAGCTTTTGGCTGGCACATGGAAACATGTGTCACTGAGGGCTGTCTACTTATTGCACGACTAATGTCAGTTGCACTCGCTATTCTCCATTCCATTTCATTCCATTCAAATCCCCTCTCCCCTTGGCAGCCAACAAAAGGTAGCAAACTTCCTGCCACAAAAAGCTTTTTAAACTGCAATGGAATTTCTTTAGGGGTTGCCGTTCTAAGGCCTTGGTTGGACAGCAAGGCGAAGGCCCATTTTTAGAGAAGAGGTGGATGAAAGTATAGTTCGGGGAACGGTTCTCGGAATGGTTTGTGGTTTTCTATTCAGGCGCAAATTATTTCCAAGGCGTCGACATCGTTGTGTGAAGAACTAAAGGCATTGCTTCCTTAAGTAGTAGTACCCTTTGCGAGGAGAATCAAATGGGACAGCTTTTCTTTAAGCTACTTTTTGGCAATTGTTTCGATTCTTCGTTTTTTTTTGACTTGCCATCTAAGTCTGTTACTAAAACAAGTATCCTTCATTTCTTTTTTATAAGGTTAGCAACACGATCCAACCCCAGCAGCAACCCTGGACTCAAACTCAGTTCGACTTTACTGCATTATCTCACGCATTGCATCAATTTCTCAGAGTCAACGCCTTTATTGATCGCTTTTTTTTTTGAGTGTCGGCAATCTAATTATCGCCAAGGCCCAAAGACCCCGAGGAATTGAAAATGGAAGCCCATCAATTTCTTTCTTTGTGCTTGTTGCTTGAGTGAGTGAGTGAATGAATGAATAAGTGAGCGGTAAGGGGTATGGGGGGTAATGCTAAGAGTTCAGTAACACACGCTTCACTCAACAAATGATTCTAATCATATTTTAGCGGATCCCAACTAATTGCGTACGCGGTTTTCAGAGGGATAGACGGGCAAACAGACTCAAACACTAAAAACGGGAGAGCAATTTACACCTCAGCTATGTAAAATTCACAAAACATTGTAAAACTAAAATCAACAATGCCGTAACATTAAGAACTCATTCAATTTGCCGAATATATAAATACATTTAAGATTAGTTTTTAACCACTAAAAAACTAGAGCTTAAAAAGAAATGAGCTTACTCATAAAATAAAATATTTGAATAAGAAAAGTCACAAGATTTGTACAAATTTAAATGCAGCTCAAATTCAAAGAGCATTTAACCATAAGAAGCATAGACCGGACACTAAAGATGTGTTAATGAAGCAGACATGCAGGCCAGAACTTGGAACAGGTTGAGTTCCCTCTCATGGTCCTCTCTAGGTCTTGGCTTGGTCTTCTTCGCAGTTGTTCTTGCTGAATGAATTTGTACAACTTGCAAATCATGTTGACTGACAATCCAATGCGGGAATAACGTCTGTATGGAACTGGAAGTGGGACTGAAAGTGGGACTGAGACAGGTACTAAGACTTGCAGGGAGAAAGGGCAATGCTTTTAAAGTGTTAAACGTGGAGTACAAACAGAGGAACACATTGTGCCATACATTTTATGATAATGTGTGTCTGAGGCTCATAAAGGGGAAACAGTGTCAGGGCTAGGAGCGAGTGGGGGGGAGAGACACTGATGGTAAGGAAAACAGCAGTTGGTTGACTGCCAGGGCTGGAAGCCTGGTTGGCTGTTCTACTAAATCAACATCATTAAGTTTTCTGTTTATAAAGAAAACACTCACACTCGAGCATCGGTGCTCAGTCTTCTTATGTATTTTTTATTATTTTTCTTTTCATGTTGTTCAGTTGTTCAATTACTTCGTTGCTCAGTTGCTCAGTTGCTCAGTTGGCTTAGCTTATTTCATTGTATTTACAAAAACCGATGATGCGAGCAAGTGTAATTTTGAGTTGAAAGGAAGGAAGTTTTCGAAAAAAGCGATATTGAAAACAAATTAGTAGTAAACCAAACTAAACTGCACTAAAGTGAACTCAAGTGAACTTTGTTGAAGTTCCTTGCATATTTGCTTAGCCATTTTGAATAAAAGTCGGTAACTGCACTCATAATTCGGTTCGCTTAGGTGAGACAGATGCGCATTAAGAATTGGGGATTGAAGATTGGAGATGGGAGACTGAAGAGTGAGCATTGAAGCAAGTGCACTGATGCAAGTGTAGCCATCCATTATGTGTGTCGAACGACGAGCCAAACAAAATGTGAAAGAAACAAACAAAATAAACAACAAAGTCACGAAATTGTTTATACAATAAATAAAGAGCCGTCTGCAAGCGAACAGCAAAAGTATCTTAAAGATACAAACAAGATTTCAGCATGGTGCACGCATGCCTAACATGCCTTTTACTTTACCTCAGAGTCTTGATGCCTTGCACTTGGCAACTACCACTTGCCACTTGGCACTTCGAACTTGGCATTTGGAACTGGCCGGGACAGGATGCTCCTAGCATACACACACAGATATACACATAGACACATGGACACATCAAAACGAATAGATACTCGAAATGCTCAAGCATGTAGCTCAAATTACAAGCGGGCAAATGTTTAAATACTTGAGTGCAGTTGAGCATATTAACTTTTTCTTCACTTTACTTTACTTTGTCAACACAACAATTCACTTAGAAAATTTTAGTTTTAGTTTCAGTTGCAGTTGCAATCCAGTCAGTTTCCAGATTTCAGTTGTCAGACTGGGAACTTATGAAAGTCTTCATTTGAAATGTTCTGGTCGGGATAGGGACGTATTTTTATTATCCCCTTAACAACCATTCAGTTTGTTTGGTACAAATACTATATGGTATAATAAATAAATAAAGGAATTTCTGGTTTAAAAACATGCAAATGTATCTCGAGGACACGTAAGTTTTTATGATATAAATTAACACAATTTTTACCAACAATTTAATGAATGATATTTCTATCATCATCATCATCATCATTATTGTTATTATTATTATTATTATTATTATTATTATTATTATTATTATTATTATTATTATTATTATTATTATTATTATTATTATTATTATTATTATTATTATTATTATTATTATTATTATTTTTATTATTATTATTATTATTATTATTATTATTATTATTATTATTATTATTATTTTTAACTGCCTGCATAAATTATGCATAATATGAGTACAATTACATTAATAACAATTTATTTGATATCAGCAGTTTACTACAGCTCTGTCGGTTATTAGCAATTAATTAATATAATATTAATTAGTATAAAAAACTCTTTCAACATTATTTCCAAATTTCATTCAAATCGGGTTATTACATTTTATATTTATAGATAACATTAAATTTACGAATATCATTAGACATAGAATGTCGAACAATTCCGTTGTAAAATCGGTCGATTTTTGTTGCATACTTTAAGGCATGTGATAAAAAACAATTGGTTGAATGAATTCTGTTAAAATATTGTGTGGCATACGTTAAGGGATAATACATATTTTATTAAGTATTACAATTGTTACACTAATTTCTGTTTATACAAATAGGAAAGTTAAGAGCATGTATATAGCTAAATATTTTTAGTTCTACAAAGGAACATATCTGATAAAACTTTTTCCGCCTCATCCTTTGTTTCTGCATAAAATAGTCCTGCTTTTTAGAACTGCATTGATATACTGTAACTATCTAAATGATTGTTTGATTTTAGCCATAAAAACTAAAATAAACGATATTCACTATATTAAAAGTAAATAAAACTTAATTAAATTACACCCGAGACTAACAGCTTTATTGCCATAAAATGTGATTTGATGAGGCCCACACCGCTAAAATATTGAAAAGTGACTTTAAATGAGTTTCAAGCCACTGCAGAGATGGTAAGACATTTTAAACTAATATAAGAAATTATGTTAATAATCAACAAATCTGCAGCTTTTTCAAAGGAGTGTGTGTGTGTTTTTGTCAGTGAGTTTGTGTCTGCCGATGCTAGGTGTGGGACAGGGCGAGGTGAATGAAAAAACGGAGGCCGAAACGGAAACAACGCCCACTTCGGATCTTTACGAGTATCCTACTGCATTCGCCAAGTGCAAAGAGGTCTTCAATAAGCCAAACTTGGATGCTTACGTGGTCAAGTCCATTATGAATGGCATTATGAAAGTCCTGCAACCGGTCTGCCCTGCCCAGGAGCAACTGGAACTAATGCCCTCAATCATAGCTGGAAATTTGTACTGCAACCACGATTATGCGAGTACAATTGAGCACCTCCTTAGCTATCTTGAAGGCGATAACGTGTTCAGTTGCCGAAAGATCAAGGGATTTAATAGCCATTATGTGAAGTGAAATAAAATTAATAAATTAAAGGAAAAAGAATTCAAGTACAAGAATAAGTGTTGGGCTTAACACTCGTAACTAATGTTACCATAGTTAAATCAGGACAATTTCTACTGTTGATTGAATTTTGACTTTAATTGTTTATTATCAGTTTAAATGCAAAGTTTCTTATTCGTTCATGTTTTTTTGCATGCATTTTTAGACGCCTTCAAATGAGTATAGACGTCAATTAGGTTTTTCAGCAGCATTTTCCACCCCGTAAAGCATATATATTCTTGAATAGGGTCAACATCCGAGACGACGAAGCAATGTCCGTCTGTATAAGAGCTAGAGTAACCAAATTTGGAATGAAAGACCGTCTACTTCTCGAGCAGATCAAGTTTTTTTTTAAACAGATCCCACTATAACTTATAGATCTCAAAGGACAAAACTGATTTAAATTGCACATTGCATGGAAAACGGCCTCTAGGCCATGATTATTTGTTTATTTTATTTTTTATATTTAATATTAATATGAAAAGAACAGAGTCTAATTTTATATATTCTTGGACTTATAAAAAAACATATTTTTGTCAGTGTAAGTGCTCCAGGTATGCAGATATTTAGACATTTATTACATTAAATCGTTTTGGATTGAAGTTCTTCGGAATAGAGTTCCAGGCTACGCCTTGCCTTCTCCAGTAGCCTTAAGTCTCTGGTGAATCTGTCGCCAGCAGGATCTCCGATGGGGAGAACTGCCTCCAGGAGAATCGGAACGATTTGTTCGCCCACAGACTGGAAGATTTGTGCAATCTTTATGATCGTTGCCGGATCTGGTAGACCAGGAATGCCTGCACGGCCTCCAGGTAAACTATTGTTGCTGATATCGCGTCGTTTTCTTCGTTCCTCGTCGGAGTCCTCAACGGTCTCCTCCGAGGACGAGTCATCGTCATCGTCATTGCCTTCTCCATCGTCCTGTGGATGAATCACCCTGTAACCCATTTTATCAGATTGAGTTGTTTGGACTGGTTTACCTTCGGTTTTGCCTCGCACTCCATTCCAAGCTGCAGGAACAGTATGAGGAGCGAGAAGAGCAGCAATCGGTCCACATGGAAAGCCATTTCAGAACTGATCCCAACTGGAATTGGCCTATAAAGATTTATAGGCATTGTTTTAATAGATCTAGACTGAAAATAGACTCGCATGTCACTTAATCGATCACAAAACCAAATTGATCAATTTAACATTAATTTGAAGCTATCACGTGAGCCAACAACAACAGCAACAGCAACAACTGCACTTGGCCATGTCGAGAAGGTCGTGAAGAACTTGAACTCGCACTCAAACTTGATAGTTGCCAAAGTCTTCAAATACCTTTTGTTGCTTCTGTTACTTTTTGGCCATGGAATTCGCCGACGAGTGCACTTTTTGCTCACAGCCAAAACCCCAAGTCAAGCCAAGCCCAGACTAGCCCTACACAGTACAGCCCAACCCAGAACAGCTCGGGCCAGACCAGAAACGATACCTGATTCTCAGGTAAGACGCGTCTTAGTCTCTCGGTTCCAAATATTGGCCAGGTTGTTTAAGACCAACCAGCGCCACAGGCTCATAAATTGTAATTTAAGCACACGATGTGCGTCCACATCTCCCAGCCGAGAAAGTGTGTGCGTATGTGTGCGTGTTATTATTATTAAATCACATGCGTCAAAGCCTCCACAGCAGTAGCAATAATAAAAACAAAAACAACAAGAAGAACCATTTCGATAACCATGCTGGTGATTGAACTCGATTGTCTTCGAGTTTCCAGTGCAATCATGCCAGTTTGTTGCAATTTGAGTTCAGTTTGGTTTCAGATCTGCACACGGGCGGTCATCAAGCGGAAAGACACATTGGCTAATTTCTTAACAGACTGGAATTGAATTGTCGACTTATTGTAAAGTAAATTGTGAAACTAAACTGGATAAACGAAAGAAAAACAAAATCAACTTTCGCTTCAGTTGAATTCTCTTTTTATTTTTCAGATTGACTTTAATTGATTTGCTTGCCATAAACACGTTTAAGATGAATTTATTTTCGCGCCTTAAGCGAATTAGCGCAGGTAACAAGGTGAGTTTCTTTCCAAATTAATGCTTATCTTACTTTTCCTGGTTCAATTTAAGCGTTGCCACATTTTCAATTGTTTATTATTTGCATTTATTTTTTTACAGAGCTCAGTTACGCTACCATCCGTTACCGGCACGGGGAGAGGTAAGTGAAAGCAAGCAGTGCAGTTCCGCTCTCTACTTTTTAAAGTCCCACTAATATCCACCAGCATTTAAGTCCCACTAATGTGTTTGAAAGTACCAATCATACCTACCAGTATTTAGAATATAAAGCGACATCTATAGTCAATTTGTAAACATCGCATAAATATCTATGTATAATTTGTAAGTGCGTAAAGCGCCATCTTGAGGCAATTTTTTATTCAAGCTCCATCTGTGAAAATTTAACATAGTGTGACCAAAGATAAAGCGTCGAACAATGATTTCTTGTCACTTAGCTCTTATTCCTTATCGATTTTTGCTATGGATGTTCTCCTGAATCTTTTAATTTACGTTGTTCTCCATGAACAAAAAAATTATGAAGTTGTTTGCTAATAACAGGACCATCCATACAAATGTGATAACAGTGGGAAACACATCGATATTGTGGTTGCCCCACTATCGATATATTTTACACGAACACATCTTTTTTGATTCATAAATTTTTTTCCACAGTACTGCCGCAGACCGAGAAGGAGGAAGGTTCTACCGAGATTTATAAAGCGATAGCGGAGGATAAATTGCCCACTAACAGCAGAATTAACAGAGAAGGTATGTATGCTTTGTATGTATATGAATATTCATTAGGTTAACTGTCCACCTCAAGTAACACTTTGTAAACTGGCTGATGTAAGAATTTCGTTCTGTTTTATCATGCATTGATTTGAATGTGTGTTAATGCATAAGGGCTTGTCTACCAATTACTTATCGAGAATCAGCCAAGATATATTGATTTTCTCCAAGTAAAGGCAAAAACCACCAGACGATTCAAACAAACCTAAGCGTGGCAACTTATGACGTCACAACCACAGATACAGACAAAAAATTGAATTTAGCACAGAAAGCATAGATTATTTATAGAATTTGATTTTGATGAGTTCTAAAGGTGTACAATTTCTATATATACATGTGTTTAGTGTATTTCACGTGCAGCTGAACACCAAATGTATTTTATCAAATTGCAATTCTAACCTCAAACGGTTCTTTAAGTACGAGTGAAAGTCACGCTCACACACACATGTATATACCTCATGAACATTGTTGTATATTTATTATGTTGAGCTCAATTGATGCGAATTAAAGATAATTTGTGAGTTATGCGCTTTAATCGACAGCTTTATCAGCGGACATGGTGAAGGAAGATAATTTTGTGCCCGACGGAGCCGACGAGGAAATGCTCGGGGCGGGAACGGGGGATGAGAAGCTGGCTGACAGACGGGACGAGGTTAAATTTATAAAGGGAGACCATCAGAACGGAGATGCCAAGATCGACATTAACCTGAATGGAGCCAACAAGCCAGTGAGTGCCTACAGTGAACTCTCGCTAAGAAGTCGAGATGGAATTAATGGATTTAAATTGATTCACAGGAATTCACGGGTATGAGTAAGGAGGAGTTGATGAAGTACGCCAATGACCCATTCTGGGTTCGCTTGCGCTGGATCTTTTTCGTTGGCTTTTGGGCCATCTGGGTGGCCATGCTGGTGGGAGCCATTCTGATCATTATTGGAGCTCCAAAGTGCGCTGCTCCGCAGCCACTGCCTTGGTTTAAACGTGGACTTCACGCGCAGTTCGGCAAGGTGGATGCTGCAGTCCCAGAGGATGTGAAGTCGGCCCAGAAAATCTATGCATCTGGAGCTATCTACGAACTGCCTGCAGTACACACCTATGAAGTGAAGAAAGCCGATGTGGAGGCTCAGATCAAGCGACTTGTGGACATCTACAAGTCCAGTGACGTGAAGGTCATCCTGGACCTGACGCCCAATTATGTGGGCAAGGAATCGCAACTGTTCAAGGATGCTTTGGCCAACGAGGAGAAGCGCTCTGCATTCGTCTGGGTAAGCGGAGGCAACGAACCTCCAAACTACTGGAAGAAGGTAGGCGGTAACTCCAGCGCCTGGGAGCAACTGGATGGCAGCTACGTACTTTCACAGTTCGCTCCTGGCAACTATGACTTGAAAATGAACTCCACGCTGGTGCGGAAAGAGTTGGGAGACGTATTGCGACATCTTATTGGCCTGGGTGTACATGGATTCCGTCTGAAAAACACAATGTTCTTTATGCTGAATAACAAACAGGACAACGAAGGCATTTCGCACACATCCACGGATCACAATATGATGGATTATGCCTTCTACACGCATACGCAGAGCACTTTCCAGAGCGGATTGGGCGATGTGCTCTACGACTATCTGGGCATGGTGAAGAACGCTACCGAGGATGCCTTCCTCTCGGTGGCCGAGGACATCGCTAATCCCAGTGCCTATGTGCTAAGCAACGCGGGTGGAGCCCTTGGTGTGGATCTTCCAATGTTTGGGAAGTTCATGAAGAGCATCAGCTCCTCCAGCTCGAACAAAGACTTGGAACAGAAGTTGAAGCAAACTTTCATGGAAACTGGTAACTCCAGTTGGTTACAGTGGAACTTTGGCGATGTGAACAGTCTCACAACTGCTCATCCTTCGGCTCTCGTCCTGTTTATGTCCCTGTTGCCCGGAGTTCCGATCGTGCCAGTAAACTCCATTGGCTTTTCAAACGTCACGCAGGACACCTACAGCCATGTTCAGGAGTTGCGCCTGTCTCCCTCCTATATGCACGGCGAGCTGAAGATCTTTGAGGCCAACAACCTCATCGCCTACTCTAGGTGAGCACCTTTCATATATTGTTTATATCTTTTTTAAAATTGATTTATACTAATCTAACTCAATCTTATCTCTCTTTGCCATGCTAACAATAAAAGGCAAAGGTATCAATTAAAATTCTGATATATAGATTTTAATCTTTATATTTTTAAATACTAATTTTCTTATTTAATCCTTTTCAGGATTAAGTCTGGCAGTCCCGGCTACTTTGTCATCTTCAATCCCACCGACTCCCCACAGCCGAGCAACTTCACTGCCGAGCATAAGCTACCCCAGAAGATGACCGTCTCGTACTTGAGCGACAACTACAACGACAACAGGAATGCAACTAACGTGGTTCATTCCTCGAAAGTAAATGTCGACGAGTTGCAAATCTCCCCGCACTCGGCCATCGTTCTTACCTATGTTCCGGTAAAGAGCGAGTAAAGCTATGTAGGATACTACCAATAATCAGCACAAGAAATATATAAAGATTACTCGTTTAATGCTTGTTATAAATACAGTATTTAACCGCATTCCACCCGTCGAGATTAAAAGCCATTAAACAGAAAGCTTAAACAAACTAATAAAACTCATAAACGTTTGCTGACAATAAAAAAAAACCTCTGGGATTAATAATGTTCCAATAAAATTTGTTAAACGTTTGCTTAAAAATATTAAATATATTAAACAATGCTTGAATTTAAAATGCAATGTCTAGTGTTCTTTATTTTGGGTGACTGGAAAAAAATATATTATAAATTTTAGTACTATTGTAAAACGCAAATCATTTAATCTATTGCGCCAAATTCAACTAGTTTCGACACACTGTTTTCACTATTCGTAAAACTTATCGACAAGTGTTGAACAACACATTTTTAGCAAAGGCACAAACCCGTAAATGATTTGAACTTGCCTCCAACTGAGACGCAATTACTCAAACTTCAGAAAGTAATTTTAAATTGGCTTTGCTGTGGAAAACTTTAAACCTTACGAAAAGAAAACGCGTTTCGCAAACGTGCGTGTGTGGGTAAATGTGTGTGTGAGTATATGGGAAGTGTGTGTGTTCCAAATAGTTAGCATAGCTGCAAAGCACACAAAGGAGAGCGGAAACCACAGACAAATAATCAAAATCGACAAAACGAAATGAGGCAAAAACAAAGCGGCCAAAATGTTTTTAGTTTTGGCAATGGAAATGGAAATAGCAGCCTGGGGAGCATCCTTGTGAAAGGCGAATACAGGGCCAAAAAAGGATATGCGCACGTGCTAATGTGATTAGATACACACACACACTCTTATTGTTATGGCTGGCAAAGTTGTTAGAGGCAACCGCAACATGAAGTGCAGTTGATTGCGGCAAACCAGCTACAACAACAGCAACAACAACAACAACAAGGACAATACCAAGTCGAAGAACAAGTTTAGCATTTGTATCTAAGAGATGCAAACTATTGTTGCGCAGGTCATCATCATTATCAGCAGCAGCATTGTCATGATCACGAAAAACTTTTGGTCAGCCCACTGTGCATTTGTATCTGACAAAAGTATCTGCAAGATACGGTTACAGTGGAGACACCACACACTCGCACACTCACACAAACACACAGCCTCTTGCGCCTGTAATTATTTTGGCAGCTACAACTTTTCCATCAGCAAGTCATCAAACACAGACTCCGCTTTTCCCGGAGCTCCCAAAGATACATGCTGTGAGGCCGCACTAATTTAATTGCAACGTGCAACATGCGGTGACCATGCCCCCGACCAGCTGCCCTCCTAACACACACACACACACACACACGCCGGCACAAACAAACACACCACAACTGGTCACCTTAACCCTGCGAAGCCTGTGCGGAATTGGTTTCTGTGGTACACTTTCTGTCTTTTGGATATTTCTAAAATGTATCTTATTATAAGTTTGTTGCACTTCCGCATCGAATTCAATTAATTGCACTCATTGTAGATTCTGCTTAAGCGACAGTTTGACACATTTAGTTCCCTGGCAGTCACTTGCCATTGAATCAAACCTCAATCAAATATTCACTCAAAATCTATTTACATGTATTTCTCTTTGAATAAATGAATTTTCAATGCGTTTTGTCTTTAAAGCCAAGAGCTGAATTTTTATGAAAGACTATACCTGGGTTTATCTTTTTAGATATTTAATTACAACTAATGCCTTCGACTGAAAAAATTAATATAAACTTCCATTGCAAACATTTTGCTCAGATAATTATTTGATGAAAGCACTTAATGTCTTAAATGGTTGTCTTCAACAGGAACCTATCTTAGCTTAAAATACAAAAGTGTCTATTAGAACCAAACGACGCTTAGAATCTAAATATTACAATATCCTTCTTTAGTCTGCCATAAAACTACACCATATTTTATACAACTCTGTAATTGGTTTATATAATATTGAAATACGGGGCTCCCAACGTACAACATTTAATAAAAACTTCCCAAATTGTTTATTTTACAAATTCATCTATCGGTTAACGAAGTCTGCAGGTTTCCGCGTTTAGGTATTAGTAGTTTATTAAGTGATATTTTCAATAGTCTTTTTGTTTTTTTTTTAAAAGTTCGCAAAATTAGTTCAAAAATTTAGCAATAGAGTGTGTAGGGTTTTCAAGAAGAAATGCCGAAACTTATCAAAGCGTTTTTTTTTTTTTTTAAAGAGTTATCACAGATGACATTTATAAATTTTTAAAACTAAACAAGATCCCAAAACCTTTCCAAATTGAGTTATATGTTTTAAATATTACAAAAAGAAAAACTCGTGTCTTCTTTATACATAGATTATAGCTTCCGGAAAACTGTCTGGTAGATACAGTAAAAACATGTTAGTTAATTTTTATGACAAACGCTATTGTAACTAAAGTTTTAATTCTGAAAATCAAAAAATTTTTTAAGGAACTCATTGAGTTATTACTGATAACATTCTTGCATCCAGTTTTCCGAAGGTAATAACAGAATGCTCTTTATTATGGACCTTCTTATTTACAAGTGCATCTGCTGATAAAACTTATTAAGAATTAAAACTGATAAAAATACTTTATAGCTGCTGGAAAATGAACGCCGGTAAGATCTGCCCACTGAGGCAGAAACTTTAGAAATACTTATGTAAGCTATAAATGTTTAAATAAATCAGTTTTTGAATTATTTTTACAAAGTTTGGAAATAATTTATTGAATATTTATTTTTTTTATTTAATTTATGCAAACAACTGTTTTCTTTTGGGAAAATCCTTTCTTTTTATAAGGGCTTCCCAACATATTTTATTATGGGACAACCCTAAGGCTCGATTTGCCACAGGTATAAATTAATGTTTCCAAAAGAAAGTAATAATTTCAAAAACAAATTTCAGGTCTCGACATAAAAATTTACTTTTGGGTTAAAGTGGCCAGTGGGAAAAATGTACTAAAGGAAACTGCCAAGAACCCAGCAAAATGAGCTGTTGTGATAAGCCATCAACAACATAAAAAACAATGACAACCAAACAAAAAACACAACAACAACAACTTTTCACAGCTAATATGTATTGATTTTTTGTCGTGTTTCGCATTTGATTTTTGTGATGATTTTTGTGTTGTTTTTGGTGTTTGTTTGTTTTGAACTTTCCCATGCATAAATTTTGCATATTAATTGGAGCGACTGTCGGCCATCTGCCCCCTTTCCCTCTTTCGCTTGCTCATTCCCTTTCGCCTATGTCTGTCTAGGAGGGCGTGGCTGTTATTAGTTGGCCTAAAAAACGCCATCAGGCTTTGATTAACATTTTGTGCACACAAATGAGGGACAAAAACGCGTTGGAGTTAAATGAGTTGCATCTAATTGAGTGACAAGCAATAACAGGAAAAACAGCAACAGAAAGAGCGACACGTTTGAACCTGTCCATTTTCACAAACTGTGCCAATTTGTTTTAAAATGCATCAACCAGGCGTTCAATCAGCCCATGCCACTCCAATGCAACCCATTTAAGCCCATTCCAACCCACTTGATTCAATTCCACTTCGTTCCATGTCTTTCCCGTAATCCCCATCCAGTTCAAGTTCCAGTTTCAGCTCCAGTGCATAGTGCCTGTTCTCGACTGTTTTTCAATTTGCATGCAAGCGAAAATTTCTCGCCCAAACCCTAATATAGCGGTCTTCCTTTTCCTTTCTCTCTCTCTCTCTCTCTCTCTTTCTCTCTCTGTCCCCTCTTTCGACTCCTTCTCAGTTGGTTGTTGGTTAAAAGGTTTCGTCCTTTGCTGCCTTTTTATATGCAGATTGCCCTTTGTATCTGTACAAGTGTATCTGGTCTGTGTCTGTTCGTATCTTTCTCTTTTGCATTTGTGTTGGTTTTTGGATCGTGTGCTTTAAATTACTCAACTGCGCATCTTGGACGAGTATTCACTTTTTTTTTTTTTTTTTTTTGTTTTTTTGGCATTCAATTTGTCATTATGCTTAATTTGTTCGGCTTCAGACTTGCAGCATCTCGAATTTCTTTCTTGGCCACAACTTCAAAAACTGGCAAGAAAGAAAAATGGCGATAAGCATTTGAAAATTATTCGAACGCCTTTAGGAAACCCAAGTTAAAACTGAAATTGAACTGAACATGAAATTTGACAAAAAGCCAAAAAATATCTCAAAAATAAGGAATACAAAAATTGAGTAAAACTGATCGTAAGCAGCTCATTGTGCATTATTTTGCACTCACGAAAACTCGTTTGGTTCACTGTTATTAGCCGGCCAAAACTAATCAACTTTGATGTAGAACCCATTATGCACAAATGATCCGAAATTACCACCTGTAAACCTGTAAGCCGGCGAGACAAACTCTCAATATTCTCCACTCAACCTGAAGTGTATTGTTTTCCGAGATTTGAGATAAACTTCACAAATTAATAAAATTTTGTGACTCGAAATGTTTGCCCTCGTCCTTGCATTACAGTAAAAATCTAAGTGGAAGCAAACATCATTTGAGTTGTTCTAAACGATCAAACTAATAGCTTGTACTAACTGTACAATGAATGTATCAACATACAACGCTTATTTTTTTTTATTTTAATACAGAATGAATGTTATACTCGGCACTCGACTTTAAGATACCTGTTATTAAGTTTTAATCGGTAATTAACAATTGGATATGATAATAATATTAATGACATCGTTCATTTAATTTTTGATTAAGATAATTGGTAAACACAGAATGGGTTTATACTAATACATATTTTAAGCATATTTTCGATCGATACTTCCTGTAGCAACTATACAAGATAGTCGTCTGATTTCAATGAAACTTTGTCAGTTTGCTTACATTATTGGCTAATATATTCTGCGTGAGTTTAATTGAAACAGTGCTAAAATAAAATTAAGCAAGTTCGTCAAATTTAGGCCCAATTTTTGACCGATTTTGGAGCACCCTGATCAGTACATATACGCCTGGAAATGTACATCCTGTGAAAATTGGTTAACAAAAAAATTTTTATATTTTATATTTTTGCATTTGATTTTCCATGTAGGACCTTCCGGGACCTCTCTTTCTACTTTTTACGGTCTCTGAGCTGCTTTTGTTGAACCAGACAAACCGACATTTGGGCATGGCTGTATCGAGTTGGCTGTTGATGCTGATCAAGAATATATATATACTTTATAGGGTTTGCCACACACCCTTCACAGTACATTCACTTCAGCGATTATAGTATACCCTTTTACTCTACGAGTAACGGGTATAATATAAGAGCAATTCACTTCATTCACGTTTGTTTTCTTTACTTCACAATACCCTAGACAAATTCAAATAAATTACAAAATTGGGTAACTATATATACAATACAATTTATGTCTCTATGTTTTTAAGTTTTTAAATATTGTAAATCAATTTAAACTCAAAGTGCAGTTTTTGAAAATTATTTATTAATAATTTAAGCCCATTGTTATGGAAAATTATTAGCTTTTAAATGGTAAGCATCATATAATAGCATGTAATTTTTGGTGTACTATTTTTAGGGATTAATATTTTAAATAATAAGATACAATATAATTTAATAAAGAGACATTTCTATTGCTTTTATTTGGTGCCATAAAATAATTTTGAAATCCCAAACTTAGACTCTCATACTGAATTCGGTACTGTCAATCTAAAGTAGCTTATCCATCCTCTATAAACTCATGCTCTACAGGGTATGCTGCTCACGACAACGTTCGCCGCTGGCTGCGGTGTGAAACTGGCGCTGCTGGCGTCTGTGGTTGCCAACTCAAATTACTATGCCAAAGAAGAATCTAAAGTGGGAAAGGGGTAGCACCAAAGAGGATTATGAGGAAGGTATTTGTGTTTCGCATTCTGCAACACGCCACATACATTAAGTGGCAAGCAACACCGCCAACTTGAATGACAACTGCGGCGACAACTAAACGTCAATTTGTATATTTGTATAAATGTGTGAAATTGTTACCGCTTGTCTTCTATAGAAACTTTGGTGGAAAACAGGTAGCCAGGGGCGGGAACGCTGTGTAGATTTAGTGCAAACAGAGGTAATCAAAGAGTTTGCAATTGGAAATTTAAATAAATATTAACTCATAAGTTTTTTATTTACTTTGGTCGTTTGGCCTTGCTCTTAATTATCATTTCGACCCATTTAGCAAACGGGTTCCGTGAAGTGCCTTTGTGAGATACTTCATTGGCTCAATGATACAATGAAAGGCAGTCATGTTTAAAGCACTTGAAGTTAAATTAATTAAATATTATTACTGAACAACTTAATTATTGTTTTATGTTCCACATTAATGAATAAAATTTCAGATTCTTCGAATTTAGAAGCATGATGAACGGAAGCTTTTAAAATGTGATTAGTGTGTAGCAAGCGAGGACATCCCTTACCAACAACCACAATAAACATCATGCCTTTAGGCAGGCGATCAACAGATTCGACCCAAACGATTATACCAGATTCGTCAAGTCCATTTGTGCAAGTTGT
The DNA here is from genome assembly GCA_035046005.1 of Drosophila acutilabella. Classification (NCBI taxonomy): domain Eukaryota; kingdom Metazoa; phylum Arthropoda; class Insecta; order Diptera; family Drosophilidae; genus Drosophila; species Drosophila acutilabella. Next base: position 1,792,159 of record JAWNOK010000026.1, on the reverse strand, counting down.
GTTCGTTGAGCCCACCACGAGAGAGAGAGAGAGAGAGAGAGACTTTGATCACAGATGCAAACGTCAACGTACGGCAACAAAGTTGCTCTACTTAAGTGTGCTAGCCGGTACGTAAGAGAGAACGCCATAGTCCCTGAAGAGAGAGAGAGAGAGAGAGAGGGCGAAAAAGAGAACGACAAGGAGAGCGAGTCTGAGAATGAAATAAGAGCCAAGAGCGAAGCACAGCCGGTAAATAAAACACTCACTCTCTCACTGCCTCTGCTTGTGTCCGTCTGTATGTCAATTTCTCTTTGTCTTTCGCTCTATTTTCATCTCTTTTGCTGTTTTGCTCTCAACGTTCACAATGAAGTCCATAAGTATTGCTATACACTTGATTTTGTGCTTAATGTTATCACGCCCAAAATTACTAATTATTTCAAAACAATTACTAACAACTAAAAAATTCTTTAAAGCAATGTAGAACGTCATTAGAAAAATAAAAAACAAAATTTAAAATAAACTCATTACGTTTGAAAAGTAGAGCATTCATTGTTCAACTTGCCTCTGATGACGGCAGACACATTTTAGCGATGCAGCCGACTGCAAATACAGAAAGTAGTGCCAAAAGCAACTCGGTTGTCGGTTGTTGGTAGTCGCTGGTCGATTGACGACAGCTCCCAGTTCCCAGTTGCCATTCGCCCTGTGTGTGTATTCGGGCAGTTCCATGCCGTCAGTGGGTGTGGGGGAATCGAGGCAGGCCCGCTTAAAATCCAGAAGAGCACATGTTGAGGCACTCGAATGGTTGCTCGTGGTTTGCTCGTGGTGTCAGAGTGTGCCCAAAGCTTCAGCAACCAGTTTGCATGCAGCGATCGTCCTTAGCGCTTGTACTCAAGCTGCACGCTCTGTAGCTTAAGGTTTGCAAGCGATTTGTTCCGTGTACACATTCGAGGCCGTTCTCGTATTCAAATCTAAAATCAGATTCTACAAAATTGTACGGGAATTTCGGTTGTGATAGTTTTGTGATAAGGTCTTTGATTTGTTTCATTGTTCTATCACCGCTTAAACTACATAGATATATAACAATTTACACAAAGATATGTACAACATATGTGTGCCGCAAAGTAAGTGAATAAAAATTATGTGATAAACGAAGAAAATGAATAGAAAACTTGCCATCGACACGGTTCGCAAGCATTCAAAGTGTCGTCTGATCACCGAGCATTAAGAGCAACAAACACACTCTCTCATGTATAGACTCTCTTACTTACCTTCGTGACTCTTTTGCTATTTGGTTATGCAAAAAATGCGCGCCACTCATATATATTTTATTCGATAAAAGTGCACTACTTCGGAAATTTATGACCATTTGCCGCTCTCTCTGACTCTTTTCATTTCTATTCTCTTCCTCTGATCTCACTCGTGGTTTTTGGGTAAGTAAATATTGAATCGTGCTACAACTCCTCAGTTCTCCCCCCTTTAACACCATCTGGTAATTGCCTGTCCAAAACTCCAATAGTCTGAGAGTCAACTTCTTGTATTTGGCATAGACTTAGCTTAAAGGCAATACTCGGCCCGCTCTAAGCCTCAAATGGAGTCAAAAAACACTTATGCCAAATAAGTCATGCTCTAAAATTAACATTTGCATACAACAGAAATTAAGTTTGTGGTTAAAGATCCTCTCGAAAGGGCTTCATGAAGTAGCTGCATAAATTTTGTTGTGGTCAGAAGAAGCAGATTATGTAGAAGATACGTATAGATCGACTTAAGACAGCACGAACTAAATAACCAACACATACACTCATACAAAATTAACTTAATTATTTTAATTCAAGATTCTGTTCCCAAAGAAATATCACAGCCTCCTTTTTTTTTAATCCGATTTTGATGATTTGAACTATTATATATCTTTCGGTTTTTTTTTTTTTTTAAATGCTACTATAAATAAGTTTAATTTTTATGTATTTGTCGTTTTACAAAATCTCTCCGAGGTTAAAAATATTTATAGAATTAATGTACTTACTAAGAAAACTCTTGTTATTTAAAGTCATCTTTTTTAGATTTAGAACACAATTTTAAAGATGTAAATTGCGGTTTGCGGTAACCCAAAAAATAGGAATACAAAGCTCAAAAATATCACATTAATTAGGGATATGAAACTCTTTTGAGTTGTTTTACCTACGAAATGAAAGAAACCTAGAATGCAGATTCCAAGTTCAGAAATGGGTAATTTCATTAGAGTCCATGTGAAGACGAATCTTAAGCTTAGATTAAGTATTTTATTTTACTCTAATCAATTTTGATGAATTCAATCTTAACAACCTGTAACAAAATAACTCTACTAATGCACTGAATAATTAACCAACCAGTTTCTGCATAAAGGTAAAAGTTGTTGAGTTGGTGGAGTTTGAACGGCTTTCCAGTGACGAGCATTACTTTTCATGTTTATCCACGTATCTCTGCATGGAATCAGAGCTAAATGATCGCTATCTCAGATCACGCTCCGAATGATCACAGGAGACTGGCGTTTCATCCCCTCTTATTGTTCGACACATAATTAACTAAATAGAGCTGGTTTTAGAAGTTCCGCCTGCAGTACCTGCCGGGTGCTAAGCACCGGGCACACTGCACACCGCACACCAAGTACTCGAAAAGTAATAATTTCATTCCGTGAGTTCGCTCTGAACAAATACAAATTAGCGGCGTCATGCGAGATAAGTAATCGCCTGCTCTGTATGAACACAGAGAATGTAGGAATATCATTTTCAGCCGACCACAGATAGAGGGGTGACACCTGGGAACGTAAGAGTGAACGGGGAGTGGAAGGGAGACGGCGAGAAATGAAAGAATTGCACAAAAAGAGAAACGATTTTTCGTTATCGCAAATCTTCATGATCAATTTGCGTTCTCTTAAAAAAATAAAATATCAACTCTTTCAAAATCTGAAATCGTATTTCCTACTCTATTTGTTTGTATGCACTGCAAGTACTCATGCTTTATTTAAAACTCAATTATTTATACCCATAACATTTCTGGACTTAAGATTCTTCTTATCAGACTTAACTCCCTCTCTCTTTTTTCCCCCACTCTCTGGCTCGACATGTCTAGAGTTTAGTATATCGGCATGCGAGCGAATACTGATTGTGAAGTGCATTTGCATTCTCTCATGCATAGAAAAATACAAATTAATTAAATATATTATATACATATCTATATAGTACTATGCGGCATTGCTCGTGTTATTCGCTAAACTCTACAAATTTTTTGCAATTTTTAAGTGTTCTTTGTAGAACTTTAACACTAAAATAACCTTTTTGGTGATTCAACAAAATTATAGCCCTTGCACGGAGGAATAATTTTTTTCCCAGATCGATAGTGATTCCGTTGTGTGCTTACCCAAATAAGAGTTTTAAATAATACCCTTGGCTGGACTCAATCGATTTATTTTTGATATAATAATTAAAAATACATACCAATAATATAATTTATATACTGAACAAGTATTAGGGCGACCCGACTGTAAAAAACCACGTACTAATTCTAGTCCACATTTTAGTAAATTTTCGACCGATTTTTCATATGGCAGCATCAGGATATAGCTAGAGGAAACCCATTGTGGGAGGAATCAACTTGGACAACAAGAACCTTTAGTCAAGTTAGCGTTATACGACTCGGACCAATTATTGCCATGATATGTTAGTCCCTAATAAACACATAATGTGCATGCTGGCTAGATTATAATTGTCATGAATAATCATTGCGGCGGGACGAAGCGTTAATGGAAGAGTGGTAAAAATCAAAAACAAACTTAATAAGTGTGATGCATGGAGGACCCCAAGAATACAGATACATACATTATTTACCCAGGCACGCCTTTTACTACCATTTTTTTTTTAGACCTCTGTGTTCTTTTTGCATATGGAGTCTAAAATTACACCCACAAAGAGCACATATCACTGATCGCACCTTCCATATCTCAAATCTTCAATGATATTTGGGGATAAAGGGTGGTGACAAATCAATGTTTGTTTTTAAAAAGATCAGGACATAAAAATATGAAGCTATGTTAAGACAGAAAAAGCTTTATTTTTTTGTTGATTAATTTAAAGAGGAATTTGTTGAGTAATTTACTCGAATAATCCAAGATGAAAAAACTAATGTAAAAAAAAGAGCTTCTGAAACATCTACCATGGTACAATCTTGCAAGCCAATCAAATTTTACCAAATTTGGTGGTACTTGCTATCACTATCTCTGAAATCTCAGAGTTCAAGGTATCATACAGCGTATATTATAATGAGTACAGGGTCTTTTACGGTGGGCTTACCAGATTCTTTAAGTTAACAACACTTTGTCAAAAAAATAATTTCTGAATGGCTAAAGGAACAATCCCCTGAAAGATATAAAATCTTTGGAATGTTCCTTTAGGATCTGAATTCCTTTTTTAGATGGATAAAATAAAAAAAATCCAGATCCTTCGATTAATGCTAAAAAGTTGTTTTTTTTGCCAACTCGGCATTTACACATATACAAATCCAATAAATGAATAAATGAAAATGTTTAATCGAACCCAGTGAATGAGGTGACAGAGAAGTATTGATATTTTCGACCTACTTGGCAGAAGCCCTGATAACTTCTGCATTCCCATTCTTAGTCACTTGCACATGTGTGAGTGTGCCCCGTGGCGCGAACAAACAACCAAAACAAATGCCAAAGAATGCCTTCCGTGCAAGCAAGTCGCAAAATAAAACTGTCCACACCAGAGATAAAGATGAACACAAAGAGAAAAACAGAAAACATACTAAAATAAAAATAAAAGAATACAAGAAAGAATGCTATAGTCGCCCCACGACTTTAGGATACCCGTTACTCAATGATCGACCGATTGTCCCTATGGGAGCTATACGATATAGTAGACCGATTTGGATGAAACTTGGTCAGTATATTTATGTTATTGATAAATTTATTTTGTGTCAGTTTCATTAGGATAGCTTAGTCAATGCAACATTTTTTCCTACTTTTTATACCCGTTACTCTTAGAGTACAAGGGTATATTGTAGTCGTTGGAATGTGTGTAACAGGCAGAAGGAGGCGTGGTAGACCCCATAAAGTATATATATTCTTGATCAGCATCAATAGCCGAGTCGATATGGCCATGTCCGTCTATCCGTCCGTCCGGCTGTCCGTCTGTATGAACAAAAGGATCTCAGCAACTATAAGAGCTAGAAAGACCCGAGAGGTCGCAAATGAAAGATAAAATGCCGAAGTAAAAGCAGGTAAAAATATCATGTTTTAGTATAGAAAACTTTTTTGTTAGTTACGTTATCCGAACCAAGTTCACATAGGATGTACACATTTATGACGTACATATACTGACTAAGTTTAATCGGACCACTATATCGTATATCTCCTATAGGGACAATCGGTCAAAAATTTGCTTTTAGTATGAATTTGTATGAAAATTGTCTGTATTTACCAAGCTATTTTAATGAAACTGACACAGAATAAATCAAATCATCAGAATATCAACAACATAAATGTACTGATCAAGTTTCATCCAAATCGGACTACTATATCGTATAGATCCCATAGAAACAATCCAAACAGGAACAGTCGAACATTGAGTAACGGGTATCCTAAATTCGCAGGGCGACTATAGCATTCTCTCTTGTTTATCTTTGGAGCGTATTTTTGAGTGATCGGCCCTATGGGAGCTATACGATATAGTTGTCCGATTTCGATCACAGTTGGTCAGTACATATACTTCCTATACATGAACTCCGAGTAAATTTGGATCAGATAGTAGATAAATAAGTTTTCTGTACTAAAATGTTCAAGTTTTACCTGTACATTTACCTTTATATGAAGATAGAACGCCCTAAAGTGGGCGTGTCAAAAACAAAAACAGACTCGTACTGCTTGGGTATTGTACCTATCATTTGCAACCCCTTTCACCTTTCTAGCTCTTATAGTCTCTGAGATCATTTTGCTCATACATACGGACAGACGGCCATGGCTACATCGACTCGGCTATTGATGCTGATCAAGAATATATATACTTTATGGGGTCTGCCTGTTCCCTGTTACATACATTCCAACGATTACAGTATACCCTTTTACTCTAAGAGTAACGGGTGTAATAAAAGAACTTAAAATGCCGGGTAAGTAGAACCAGAAGGGAAAGCAAACTACGCAATGCAACTGAAACTGAGTCAAACACGAACTCGAACAAGTTGCAAGCGGAAGAAGAATCGAGTCGGATTGCAACCGCAAACAGCGACTACAAACAAAACGAAGCAACTAGCAACTACAAAGTGCAGCGCCGGCGAAAGCAGAAGCAACGAGAACAACAACAACAACAATAATGACAGTGACAGCGACACGACAGCAGCAAACAGCCAATGTGTATGAGGCTGCCTATGTACAAGGGCGCGCCTGCATGTCTGCGTGTGAGTTTGAGAGCTTGTGAGAGGGGCACCACCGTTGCCTATGTACGCGTAGTAGTAGTGGTGTGTATACATACACACCGTACAGCCCCCAAAAGCATTTCTCCAAATGCAGCAACGTAAGCGTAAGCGTCAACGTCAGCGTCATTTGCGCTCTTGGCTTTGATTCTGTTTCGTCGCCCGATGCATTCAGTCGCTTGTCGATAGCCAAACACAGCCAAACATCACACACAAGTTCTTACCCATACAAACGCATACATATATAGACTCGAACACAAGCTCAGGCAAATACAGTCAAACAAATGTGCACATATATGTATAGCGACGGAAATTCGCTGCCTGCTGCGTTCGGCGATTTTGAGTTCTTTGCATCCGCGTCTTGGGGCCCAATGTGAGTTGCCTTGCGCACGCCAAAGATTTCAGATCGAAAGCAAGTATTCGCAGTCTCAGTCGCAGCCGCAGCAGCAGCAGACGCAGCCGCTAAAGCAGAAAAAGCTCAGCTTGCAAATAGCGCAATTCGCGAACCGTTTGAGTTGAAGTGTGGAGGAATGAAAGAAAAAAGGTCGTCGAATAACGATCTTAACTAATGACAATGCACAACTAAAATTAGTTAGTTGCATTACTTATCTGGATAACAAAGTTCTTTCTCGGCATTTAATTTCTAATTGGTGTTATTAGAAAGATCGCAATTCAATTCGTGCGCGTTTTTGCCGTCGGTGATCGATCGAAAAGTTCGCAAGTGATTTTTTTGGTGAAACATTCAACTGAATTAATTGTGAACTTAATTGTAACTATAATAATAACTATTATCATATTAATTAAAAATACGAAATATTAAAAAAAAAAACAAAACATTTCATAAATTATTTGGTGTGTGTGTCCAATAAAATATTTAATAATATATATAACATTTATTAGTGCAAAAACCCTAATCAAAAAAAAACCTTCCATTTAATATTCAACAACTAAAATATTCTAATAATAACTAAGAACATTTATCTATTTTACTCCGCATACTTAAAAGGTAAATATTGTATTTCTCTTAATCAATTCTAAAACACTTTGTACATTGTGACTTTAGTTACAGATGATATTTTGTGATTTTACTCGGTTTTTTCAATTGATGGAATTCTTTTATGTAAAAAGTATAATTAATTAAAACATATTATAACGTTAGCTGGCTACGCCTTTAAATTGTACCCGATATCCAAAACAAAACATCTCATCACCTTTTGGATTATTTGGACACGCCCAGATTAATTATTTTATAATGATAATTCAAATATTGGAACAACATTTTTAACTGCTTTTTATTTAATTATTCGAACTCATGCAATACAAGAAGAGCAGAAATATTTTAATGATTACACCATGAATAAATTTGTTACAAAAAATTGTATTCGCAACACAAAACACAACCTCCATACCGCCTGCCATGTCCCACCGCACTTCCCCTACGACCACACAAGTGTCGCTCTAGAAATCCGTGCAAATATTTCCGAACAATATTATTGGGAAATTCTCGACCATAATAATAAAAACAAATGCAATTTGTTTGCCAATTCAAACGAAGCGTTGCGAACAGCGTCTAAATAGCATTTTAATAAGCAAATGTTCCTCAAGTTAAGCGAACTATTTCGCACGGTTTTAGGTAAGGAAATCATAAGCGCTTACATCAGCAGCACCAAGAGAAAGATAGCGAAGGAGAGAGAGAGAGAGACAGATACGGAGAGGAATAGAGAGAGAGTGAGAGAGAGAGAGATACAGAGATACAGAGAGAAACAGAGAGAGAGAGTGAGAGAAATTCTGGTCTGCTCGCCTCTATTGGTAATCATTTCTTAATCTGAATTTGAATAATTAAATAGTTTTCAAACAAATTAGATTTTTAAACACATTTTAACAAATAAATAAAATATTTGTCTTCTCTTTACAGGCATCAGTCAGCGTGAAAAATAAATAAATATATCAATAAAGTACTCAAAAATAATAATATTTTATTCGACACTTGCAAACTATTGAAATCTTTCAACTTACAAATTTGATAACTAATCAGAATAAAAAATAACATTAATTATTAAATCCGTTTACAATTCAATCAAATTATATTAAATGCGTATCAAACAATTTGCAAATAATTAATCATAAATATAATCAATTAACAAGTTGATAAAAAATGCAGACAAATTAAAACCAAAATTCAATATATTTAAATTGAATTGATTCAATAACGCCCAGGCCACTCAGCCCTCATCGTCATCAACGCCCACAATTGAGGGGACACCAGAACTGAATCAATTGAACTAATTCCGTTTGTCTGTTCATTTGGCATGGTTTCGGAGGAGAACTGGAACAGCGATACAATGTCCGACTCGGACATGATCGACTCCAAGAACGATGTTTGTGGTGGAGCGTCCAGCTCCAGCGGAAGCTCCATCTCGCCTCGTACCCCGCCGAACTGTGCCCGGTGCCGCAATCACGGCCTTAAGATCACACTGAAGGGACACAAGCGGTACTGCAAGTACCGTTACTGCACTTGCGAAAAGTGCCGCCTGACCGCTGACCGTCAGCGGGTGATGGCTCTACAAACTGCTCTCAGGCGGGCTCAGGCCCAGGATGAACAACGGTCTCTCCACATGCACGAGGTGCCACCGCCATCGGGGGCGTCGACGCTGCTCAGTCACCACAGCCATCACCATCATGTGCATCCCCACGCCCACACCCACGCCCACCATGGACATGGACACGCCCATCAAGCTCATGTGTTGCACCACCAGCAAGCGTCGGCAGCAGCACCACCATCTCATCCACAATCTCATCTTGGGTCGGCTCACAACGGCTCCGCTAGCAGCTTACACGGCCACGCCCACGCCCACACACATGCCCATGTGCACCATGCTCACATGACGGCAGCAGCAGCGGCATCAGTGGTGCAGCAGCATCAGCAGCAGCAAAACCACAACAACCACCAGCAGCAGCAGCAGCCACATCAGACATCTTCTTTGAGATCTCCGTCACACAGTGACCACGGTGGCACAGTGGGACCAGCCACAAGCAGTTCATCTGCAGGTGGCGCCACTTCCACCAATGCGCCAGCTACTTCCACCAGCGCCGGCAGCGGCAGCGGCAGTGCGAGCTCATCAGCCGGAGGAAGTGGTGGCATCAGTGTCATCACCAGCGCCGATCATCATATGTCCACGGTGCCAACACCCGCACAGTCCCTCGAGGGATCATGTGACTCCTCGTCTCCATCACCATCATCCACATCTGGCAACGCCGTGCTACCCATTTCCGTATCCAGCACTCGCAAGAATGTGCCCCTGGGTAAGTGACAAAAGTTCAACCAATTCCTTAAACTGACGTTAAGAAGATTTCGGACCAAGTTAAAAGCTAAAAATATTTATATTAATTACTTTTGTGAAAAATTAGAGGACAACTTATTTATGATATCTGCTGTCACAAGAGTGAACTGAAAGAACAAACGGTGATGCAATTATTGATCATTTTATATTGTACTAATTTAAAAATATTTACTCTTTATTTAAATATCCAACAACACTTTAAAATATCTTTAAATTAAGCTAAACTTTTGTGCAGGGAAGAATCTGTTAGATATGTTAAATCTCTATATGTACATATATAGAACAGATTGTCCTCACTGAAGGACTAACTGGCTAACCTCTCAAGCTACAGACCAAACCAAAGGTCCTAGAGAGATGACATTTTTAAACAGGGTACATCTCATAACTTTAAGGGGCTATACACAGTTATCATTATCTCAAGTTTTTTTTTTTAGGAATTAATCGTGGGTTTTGTCAATCCTTTACGGTTGCAAATATGGAATATCGCCCTCTACAGCCGATATTTTCTTAAAAAAAATTGTTTTAGAATTCTTGAAGGTGGATTTTGTAACTAGAAAAGTTTCTAATGAATAAATTAAACATCTCTTCAGGACACACCCTTAAAAACACGTCTGTTTGTGGGCCTCATAACTGCGTATAAACCCTTAAATCGGGTGTTTGGGAAAATTGTATTTTAAGCGGGAAAGATTGTTGTTTTTGAATGTATCTTAACCAAATTCACTGGAAATTATCGCTTTACAGCAATTGATCACGTTAGGATAACACATCTGCCAAAGGAGTTACAGGTGAATAATGTGAACTTCGTGTAAAAAGTATTTGTTTCAAAAGATATCTCAACCAAACTAACAAAGTAGTTGCGTTGTATCAGCTTACTCAGTTGAACCAAATTTGGTTACGATCGGAACACTATTTATTTCCCCTGAATTATAGACAGGTAAAAACTCAATTTAATGGTTATAGGAGCAAACCAATAAATATTTTGTTAACGAAATATGAGCTTCGCTCGGGAGAAATTTAATCGAGATCAGGTCATATACAGAGAATAATCATTAGATTTACTCCCTTTAAATGAATTATTATTAGTTCAGTTTACATAAACCCTTGATTTAGAAATTGTCTAAACTTATCATTTTTACTATTTTATTAAACTGTAACGCAAGCGAAGCTGCGAGAATATTTTCAGTATACTATAAAGTTCTGACGTCTGTCAGAAACAAATCTATGTCATTTTAAACGTTTTCTGGGCTTTAAAATTTGTACACTTTCTAAAATGAATTGATCGAATGTCAACAATCAAAAATTGATTTCACTTTAGTTGATGTTCTAAAATTTTTATACTTTATATGCAAGCAATTTTGGATATACAAGTATATGACACTTCGTGTTTATAAGAAACTTCTAGATAATCCAAATTTCATGATAATAGTTTAAAGTCTGGGTATATTTACACAGTTGAAGTGCAATATTGTCCTTTTTTGAAATCTGTCTTGATATCAGTTTTAATTTTGATTCTGACCAGTGATTGAAAAGGGATTAGAAATATTAGAAACAAGGGTATAAAATATACCTGGTATATATTCATATGACTAGGTGTGTTTAGAAAAGAAAAACTGAATTAATATAGTATATGTATTAAGGAGAGTTCAGATTGTAAGTTTAAGGCATAGAAGGAAAAATTATCTTTGCTAAATTCAGTAAAACACTCGAATTTTTTTAAATAGTAAATTAATATTGTATACTTGATATAAGAACAAACTTTTATATTTAAATTGTAAAATTAAATATTTAATGTTAGTTGAACTGTTTAATTTTAATATCATCGTTAATTGTTTAGATTTAGAACTGAATATAAAATTCCGTTAATTATTATATTAAATACTTTTTCTTGAATGCTTTTGATTCTCAGGACAGCTAACAGTATATTCCCCTGTTGGCTGCTTATTTTTGCTACTATACTGAGTGTGAATACAATTTAGTCATAATTTGTGTAAGATTCTTGACGAACACGTGTAGTTGTTGCCAGTTTCTTTTAGCCTGCTTCATTTGATGTTTATGGATCACTCTTTGCACAAACCTAAATAATAAATAAAATAGTAAATAAACTGACAGATCCTCTGAGAAGTTGGCAAGGAGCCGATTGTGTTGTCTGACAACTAAATAATTGTCATTCTACTTATTACAGTCTACAGAACTTGAGGGAATATAAATACAATACTCAAAAAATTCACCTCCGTCGCGACGACCTGAACACGTTCACATTTCGTGCTTCATACTCGTCCAATACGCAGAGGGGTAAAGGGAGAAGTGTAAGCGAAAAGGGGATAGGTTAGAGCGAGAAGAGAAGAGAAGAGAAGATGAGGGAATACCCAGTAGGTAATTGTTTAAAAATGTCAACATAGATAGGTAAATGTTTTGCGTGTATGATAATCAATTATGACAGTGTGTCCAGACTGTCAACAGGAGCACATTTAATATTTACATGTGGGCATCTGATATTTTACTTTCTGAACACATAATTAATTTACTTAAATTATTGTAATTAGCAGTAGAAGTTCGAAATGATCAGCAGTGTAATTAATTACCAACCGCAAGTACAGATAATTTTTCATTCATTAAATTCAAGCACTAAGTGTATACTAATGTTCTTTGCACACTCTCGATTAATTACAATTAGTTCATTACAAATCTCCTAGACTGTTTACGTACCCTATAGTGAATTGAAATTCAAAATAAATTAAAATGTTGAAAATTAAAAACGTGTACAACTTAAGAAAATAAATGGAAGAAATTCTGTGCACACTTTGAACTGATACATGGTACAGGGTACAAAACTGCAATAAGAATCCGAATTCCGTGGCCAATTCCCGGCCCCTTTTGACCACCCCAGTGCTGAGTCCCCCTGTCTAAAATTAGACTCACAATAAAATCAACTTCTGCCAGAAGAAACAAAATTGAGCATAGGCGCCGAAAGTATCGTCCCTCTCTACTTCGCTCTTTTTCTAGTAGTATTGCTCTCTCTCTCTCTATCTCCCTCTTCCTCTCCCGCTCTCCATGGCAACATTGAGTTCAAAACTTTAGCTCTTTCTGATTTCTTCACGCTAGCTGAGTGGGCAACTGAAAACATTCAAAGTGATTTGCAACAAAGTTGCACACCCAACAAATTCACAAAAATAAAAAAATGCGAGCCCGAGTCCGAGTCCGAACTCAAATCCAATGCACCAGCTACAAGAGTCCAAGTCTCCCGACGGGTTGGTTCGACAAGATTTTACAAGATTGTATACAACGAGTTCGCAACCTGATGCATCTAAATGACTACAGTGGGGCAAGAAGTTCTGTCAGCTACCGTTTAAGTGAATAAGCCAGTTTGGCAATACGGGATTGGGCGAGGCTTCAGTGATTGACAAAGTGCCGAGAATTCTTGGGGGAGCTATGGATATAGCCGTTAAATAACCTTTAGCTATAATTAGTGTTTAGCTTTAATTTATAATTTATCATATTATTTTTCCATTCAACAATTATAATATATTTTTTTTAAGGAAAGTCGCGAGAATTTCAACAATTAATTGAGTTATACGTTTATTAAAAATAAGTTTTCAAAATTTATATTATTGGAATAACAAATGAATTGATCGAACATGTGTTACAAGGTTTGTGAAAAACCCCAAAAAACCCCAACCAGAACAATACAAAATGAAGTCAAAACTGTCACGAAATTCAGAATAAGAAGGCTTTCAAACTAGATTGACATTATCTTATTATTACACTTCTAAATTGTGTTTTTATTTTTATTCCCTGAGGTCTTTGGGCTCAACGGTCCCGTTTTATCAATAGTTTAATAACTTTCTGTCTGAGCTCACGAATTAAAATCGAAGCTACAACATTATTTTGATGAAACTAAATAAAATTAATTGTAGATCAAGATTTTAAAAAACTTCATGCTTTTCTTGTCAATTAATTAAAATGTTAATGTAAAGTTGTACTTACGGCTTTTCTTATTTAAAAATAATATTTTGAATCAAAAAGACTGTGTTTAACCCATTGTCAGCTTACTAGCGGCATTGTTTTTACACCCTTCCTTGATGATCGGCCATATCGGTCTGATCGTCCGCTGTCCAAAGTCGCACAAGTCGTCTGCACGTCCGCTCATAATATGTGCCCAGACCCTTTGCGTAGATCGTACTATATTAATGTCTCTCCGGCTGTCTGGTTCGGTGTTATGATGAATGTCTTTAGTTGTATTTCATGACAGCCACTCGCATTGGCCAAGTTATCGTGCTGTGCAAGTAGTTAAGGTTCTGTAAACCTTAATTTCGAATTTAAATTCCGTTAGTGTGTTTGTTCAAAGCTGCAATTAGAGGAAATCTAGCTAAATTAGTTGTGTATCTAGACAGTCATTATAACGCTCGGATCGCAAGTTGTATTTTTTTAGTGTAGTTAGCAACACCGACATTATACTGCAAATAATTTACGACGATATTTTAGTTTGCAGATCGGCAGACTTAGAACTTTAAAATATTTATTAAAAATCAAAAATACGGTAAAATATCAATACAATGCGATGTTACGAATAAAAATGTTTTTAATTTGCAAAACTGCTTAAGAACTTAGTTAACTTTCTAATCATAACTTTATGAGTCTTTCTTACAAATAATAATATATAAAAGCTTTGCGAAAGTCATTTTCATTTGTAATATATGTAATTCTTTGGAATTATGTCTATATTGGCTTTATGACATCGTTTTCAGCCTTATGTGAACCCGACTTTCAACCGTAGTTCCCAAGAGTCTGGGTTATTTTCCTAGTCACGTAACTGCAGCTGCAACTACCGACTGATGTTATGAGAATGCTTTTGTCTCTCTCTCTCTCTTTCGTGCTCACTCTCTAACTCTTTTGTCTTTGCTTGGACTTATGTAGTTTAGGAGTCGTAAAAGACTCGCTAGGTTCTCGGCATTGGATTTGGTAGGTTGGTAGTCTTTTCACGGGGTCGTCGTCATCGTCTTGGGCATCGTTAAACGGAAAACGTCAAGTGGTTCGACAGTTCCAAGTCTCCTGTCCCTTGTTTGCAGCTAGCAATTCTCAGTTTCCAGTGACCGGATCGCAGTTCCCAGTTGGAGGTTCGAAGTTTGGCAGGTTGTGGTTCCTTGACTGAATCGATAGACTTCGGTTTCAGTTAATTAATTTAATGCGCTTGCGCTAATTTCAGGCTCTAAAGACAGGCAGCTCCCCAGTATTGGCCTGTCTTTGAACATCTTCTTAGCCCATAACCATAGCATATTTCGCAAGAAAACCTCAACAAACTTTGGCGCGCTCGTAAAAATAAAGTTGTAAAATGTATTTTGTGTTTTTCACTTTGTTTTTGCTTTTGTTGTGTTTTCGATTTCATTTCATTTCAAATGGCAGCCATATTTTGTTGAGGCTGTAGTTTGCATTTTTATTATTATTTCACATTTGAGGAAATGTGTTCAGGGGCGGTCCACGGATCAAAGACAAGGATAGCGATAACACCGACCAAGCCAAGTGAGAAAGAGTGTAAGCAAGAGAAAAAAGACTTGACAGGTCATTTCGTTGCCTAATTTACGAGATTTCCAGCTAATACGTTGGCATTACTTTTTAATACTTTTCGCTTGACTATTGAAAGCTCGGATTATGCCCCAAAATTACTGTTTAATTATGTGGCCAGAAGCCGAACCACAATTGACCGTCGCCGAAGGGCAAAATACAATCCCTAAAAAGATAAAATGAACAGAAAACATATTTAACTTGAAGTATAAAAACATTTTTAATGCAATTAAAGTTGCTTTTATGAGCAGAAAATTAGTCTAGACCAGGCACATGACCAGGCTCAGGCTCCCGCTGGCAGCCTTTGTGACAGATACGTATGTGGCAGTATATAACTATAAGTAAATATGTGGTATTTGGAGTGAAATACAGCTGGATTCGAATTTGGTACTTTGGGTTACGTATATCCCCTCTTGAGGGCATTCATTGATCCTTTCCCTAACCATGTAATGCAAAGGAAATGTTTGCATGTTTGAATGCTGGCATAATCAGCTCAGATCCTGAAATTACAGCTCAGCGTCCCATGATGATATGCAATTGTTTAACTTAAAGCTAAAAGCTGAAGTCACACAACCAAACCAACTCGACCATCAAGTTTTCTGTTGTCTTCGTTTTTTTGTTTTGTTAATGTCTTTTTTTTTTAACTCCAGCTAATTGAATTAAATCGTGTTTGAAAAATGCGGGCTTCCTACCTACTTCACCTGGCGCCCCGCTTTTCGGGGCGTGACAAAAACCTCCGATAGTTGCGTGTTAAAGATCTGCCATACAACTGCAATGGCTTTATAATGATTCGAAATTACACTGTGCTTCTCCATAGGTTTCGTTTCACAAGTAAGCAAATGATGGTAGGCTAAGTACAAAAGTTATGAAAGTTATTTCAAAGATACGAAGAGCATAACCTTTGTAAATCTTATAACTCATATATGAAACCCTTTTAAAAAGATAATTGATCAATTCAATATCTTATGGTAAACTTAACTTTTTCTTCTTTTAAATCCAACCATTAACATAAATAATTAATTAAAATCAATATTTTAACTTAATTCTACTAGTTTTGTAAAGCCAAAGTTGTACAATTATTTAATGACATGGAAAATAATTGTAATACTTATTTCTAGGTTTCACCGACTTTTTTTTTAAGTTTCTATTCTTCTCTTTGAATATTTCAGTCGTAAAAAGTAACAAAGACCACTGTTTAGCGAACCGACTTTTAAAGACCCCATACTCCCTGTGCAATTAACCAATATTTGACCGATTTGTCGAATGGGAGCTGTATATAGTTCTCAAACGTATCAAATTTAGTAAAAATAGTTTTAATAATACCAAACACATTATGAGCAAATATGCTCATGGCAGGCCCAGTCGTTTCCCAATTTTAGCGTTACGGAAAAGATTTTTTAGCAATTTGCGGGACCGGTAGAGAGGATGGCAACACATTGAAATAAAGTGAAATTTGTTCATAAGTTAATTGTCCTTAGAACGTTGTATACCCTTTCAGAGGGTTTGTAAATTGTACAAATTTTAATTGATACAAAAATAATTATAATTGTTAATTATATTATTTTGTAAGCCTTTGTTTTGGCTTCGTAGACATTTTAATCATAAATTAAGGTTTTCTTGAATATTCTTTAAGTTATACTATCAAAGGTAATAAACAAAGCACTTGGCACATTATGCCAGATACCACAAACAAATAGGCATATAAGTAAGCCTCTGGCTTTTTGTTGATGTATTTCCAGTCGAAAATGCGTTTGCAGTTTGCCTCTCCAAGTGGCATGTTGGACCACAGAAATCGTTATCCAAAGAGCGATAAATTACGTGTCTTGTTAAGTGTATTTTGAGATTGAGACACACACTATTGGCCTGATTGTATAGTGAGTTACTACAATGATGCTCAAATCGTTTGGGAGGCCTTTCATCTATGCTCAGTGTGTGGCACGCAATACTCCCATTAGCAAGCAACAATTTAACCTGTACAACCCGAAATGTGCATTCAAGTTCTGCATAAATGTTTTCTAATCTAATAATTACATTTACTGGCTAAAACAGAAATAAAAAATATTTTCACCACATATACTTCCATCATAAACAAGTAAGAAATGCTACAGTCGATCGAGATGACTGTAAAAGACCCCGTACTCCCATAGTAGTGACCATTTGCATTTTATTTAAGTTACAATTTTAAAATAAAATTTAAAAAATTAAAATTAAATATTTATATTTTGAATTAAAATTTAAAAAAAACAAGTAAGAAAGGCTACAGTCGATCGAGCCGACTGTAAAAGACCCCGTACTCCCATAGTATTGCATTTTATTTAAATTAAAATTTTCAAATGAAATTTAAAAAATTAAAATTAAATATTTACATTTTGAATTAAAATTAAAAAATAAATAAATTAACAACTGTCATCGTCAGCACTCGAACCCGCGATCCATGCGAAGGTTCCACATTGCGCCGCAACTCTACCAGTTGCACCACACCCCTCTTCTATCTTTCTTTCGATTATTTCCATATAAGTATGTGCACACATACATATGTGTGTATGTATAGCATTGGTCGGCGCGGCCAGCGGCTCCGGGCAGCGCTGCCGCCAGCAGGTAGAGAAAACGTTCGAACATATGTTTGTATGTTTCTGTGTTTGTTTGTATGTGTTGCGCGCATGCAGTGATTTTGCTTTAAAATAACTTCGACTTTGAACCGTAATTTCTCTGTTGTTTGACATAGGATTTTGATGCCACTTTCAGGAAAGTTAGAAATAGTAATTCTCTAAGCGTATGTTAAATTACAACACTGTACTATTTGATTTAATGCCTGAAACAAGGCATTGAAGCTAGAGAGTCTTTTATTTCTGATGAGCAAAGGGGGCGTGGCAGCTCAAAATTTTTAATGACATTATACTAAGGCTGTCTCTAAGAACCTGTATACCAAAATTTGTGCTCCTAAGTGCTATAGTTACTAAGATATTCACCTAAAACACAAATTTTTTCGAGGTGTGTCTGGTTATTTGCTCATTGCGGGGGCGGTAAGGGGCGTGGCAACAATTGGAAATAAACTTGATCTGCTCGAGAAAATAACGGACTTACATTCCAAATTTGGTGTCTCTAGCTCTTGTAGTTTAAAAGATCCAGGTGTTCATACGGACGGACGGACAGACGGACAGACGGACAGACGGACATTGCTATATCGACTCGGCTGTTGATGCTGATCAAGAATATATATACTTTATGGGGTCGGCCACGCCTCCTTCTGCCTGTTACGCACATCTCGCTTCTGACAAACTTAATAGACCCCCTTTACTCTTTTTTAAAGAGTACGGGGTCTAAAAATAAGTTAGAAAGGCTACAGTCGAGCGAGCCGACTATAGAAGACCCGGTACTCTCATTGTAGTGCTAATTTGTCTTTAATTAAAATTACAATTTTAAAAATACATTTAAAAAATTAAAACTTAATATTTACATTATGAATTAAAATTAAAAATTGTCACTATCAGCGTTTGAACCCGGAATCTCAGACGAAGTTACCATAATGCGCCACAACTCTACCAGTTGCATCACGCCCCACTCCTAAATTTTTTTCGATTATCTGCATGTACATACTACAAATTCGTTTGATATATGTATGTGTGCACATACACATGTGTGTGTATGTATGTATAGCATTGGTCGACGCGGCCAGCGTCTCCGGGCAGCGCTGCCGCCAAGCAGGTAGAGAAAACGTTCGAACATATGTTTGTATGTTTTTCTCTTGCTTGCGCGCATACAGTGAATTTGCAGTTAAATAACATAAACTTTGAACCGTGATATCTCTCTTGTTTAACGTAGGATTTTGATGCCACTTCAGGATAGTTAGATATGATAATTCTCTAAACGAATGACAAACACTGTACTACTTGAAAAAATGCCTTAAAAACGCCATTGAAGCTGGAAAGTTTTTTAGTTACTATTAGAAAAGGGGGCGTGGCAGCTCAAAACGTTTAGAGTTATTGCATGTAGGCTGTCTCTAGAAACCTGCATACCAAAATTGGTGTTCCTATGTGCCATAGTTATTGAGTTATTCGCTTAAAACACAAATTTGTTCGAGGTGTGTCTGGTTTTTTGCGGGGGCTGCAAGGGGCGTGGCAACAATTTGAAATAAACTTCATCTGTTCGCGAAGATAACGGACTTTCATTCCAAATTTGGTAGCTCAAGCTCTTGTAGTTTAAAGATCCAGGTGCTCATACGGACGGACGGACAGACGGACATTGCTATATCGACTCGGCTGTTGATGCTGATCAAGAATATATATACTTTATGGGGTCGGCCACGCCTCCTTCTGCCTGTTACGCACACCTCGCTTCTGACAAACATAATAGACCCGTATACTCTATTTTAAAGAGTACGGGATCTAAAAAAAAGTCGTTTTCATACAATGTGTAATACTTCTTGTTAAAGTAGTTCGGTATCCTCTAATTGCATCACAAATCATTAAAATTACAACAAAAGAGAAAAATTAATATAAAAGACAGAGTTACATATACGATGATTCGGGAGTTTTGGCGTCTTCCGAACATTTCTTCTCCTAAACTTTGAGAAAAACAACAGATAGCATTGAATTTTAAAGACGTTAAGGACGTCTCAAGTAGGAAGAGATCTGTCTAGATTTCATACAATACTTTAGCCATTCGCATTTAAATAACATACAAGTAGAAAAAAATAAAACTATTTGAAGATCACATATAAGAAGAGCAAATAGTCAGCTGACCGCTAGAGCTTGTTTGGAGAATAAATTCAATACAAGTATCCCACAAATCGAATCCACAACAATATCACATACACCCTAGCACAGCTGTGGTAGAATCGAATAATAAAAACTCTTAGCTTAAATGTTAAATAAAGGCAATTGAAAATAAAGATAAATGCTATACTCACCTCGCGACTTTAGGACACCCGTAACTCAGCTTTAAAAGCTAATAAAAGTGCAATCGCTTAGTTGACGGATCCTTGTGAGTTTGAAATAGTCAAGACAATAATTTTCACACAAGATCAGAAATTAGGCGAATTTTTGAGCGATCGTTCCTATACGATATACTTCCTGAATTTGACACAAATTTGGACAGTATGTATATATTATTCAGGACAGTATTCTGTGTGAGAGCATATTTTCGACCGATTCCTATAGATAAGTTGTCCGATTTGAACCTAACTTTGTCAGTATATGTACATCCTGTGTAAATGTGGTTCGGATAGCACAGATAACAAAAATGTTTTCCATACTAAAATGTGCTATTTTTACCTGATTTTACGCTTACAGTGGGGTTAAAAAAAACATAAACAAACTTGTAATGCTTGAGTATTTTATCTTTCATTTGCGACTTATAGTCTCTGATATCCTTTTGTTCATAAAGATGGACAGACGGGCGGAAAGACGGACATGCCTTCTTCTCCCTGTTACATACATTGCAACGATTGCAGCATACCTTTTTACTCTACGAGTAACGGGCATAATAATTTAAGATAGAACTGGTCTCACTTGGAGCCCCAAGTCTGGCAAGAGTCTGGACTTAGAGTCTGGTTGCCAGCAGGTACAAACACACACATATACACATTAACACATGCTGATACTTTTATGTTGGCAACAGAAATGTTACAAGAATCAGCTGTTTATAGACAAGTTTTATAAAAGTCAACAAGGTTCGACTGACAACTGAATCAACCGGTTCAAAGTTGTTGCCTAGCTTGATTTCCCAGTCATAACAAATTGAAATAGTTTCTACAGTTCCATATAGTACGTGATTGTACGATAACAAACGATAAGTTTATACTTACACGCATTTTGATATTCCAATTACATGTATTGTAAATTAAATATATATATGTGAACTGCGAATGCGAAATTTGATTGTGGGTCAAAAACTAAATTTGCACATTTGAAATTGCCTTTTAATGATGGTGAAGTGAAATGAAAATACATAGTTAGAAATATCATCAAAATATGCAAATGACAACAAAATAAATTTTCATTTATTTCCAACTTTAGCGTTATGTTTTAAAATCTGAATTGGTTACACTTTATTTAAGACGCAGTTGTTAGATGGTCAAATAATATTAAAACGATAAGTTATTATTTAAGTCTAATCTTAAAATTAAATTTGTATAAAAATGTTACAAAACATAAATGTTTTTTTCTTAACCTAGAATACTCTTTGATCTTTAGTTAAGAAATATTAATTACTATAAGCTTATACAATGAATATATTTTGTTTAAACTCACAAAAAGTTTAATAATTGTAATTTTATTCATGACTACATGACTGTCGAGTAACTAAGTTATCCTATTCATAAATATGTATGGTTAGCTCAGCTCTCGGCTCTCGTGCGACTACTTAACTTGGCTAAGAGAAATAGGCAGGTCTTGCAGTTACCTCTTTAAGTGCAGTCAAGATGTCATGGAAATGTCTGTTACTGACAGGTTTGCACAGGTGCGACAGCTAATTAGCAGCTGGAGTCTTTTGAGGGTAGACAGTCATTCAATCACCTTCGTTTTAAACAATTTCCATTTACATATTTGATTTGTAATTCTCTAGTTGAATTTTCTTGAGATCACACTACCAGTTGTTCTTTCCAAAGTTGTAATTTGATTGCAACTAAGTAAAAGGTTTTTTTTTTATCATACCCTACATTTCGAGTTGTAAACACCGATTGCCTCTACTCGGACTGCCCCTAATCAACAACTCCATTAACGATCTGGTTACGGTGCTGTACCTACAGTAAAAGCTGTTGGCCAGTCTGCCTGGTCAGTTGGGCCATTAAAGTAAAGTGCATATAATTGCGATTCCAGTCAACAACTCCCAAAAAATAACCGTTTAAGGCAAAAGCATCAGCAAAATCAATAGTAAAAGAAACAACCTGATGTTGGCACGAGCCGAGAGTCAGTCCAGCTGTCACCTGCAGAAATTCACTTGTGTTTTGTGGTTAAATTTTAATTCAGTCCCGGATTCAGGTTCACAATCACATTCACGTTGCTCACACATTAAAAACTTGTTGCAATTTTCATTTTATAGAAATTAACAAAAAACGCAAACTACTCAAATTGTTGCGGCATTCCCAACCACAAATAAAACTCGAATTAAAATCCAAATTGAAATTGTTCACTTTGATTTACTTTAATTAACATTGCATTCCGCTTGTCGGCAACTGTGTGTAATCTCTGAGATCCACAGCAACTTTTATTCAATTATTACAACTATTAACTATTACTTACAAATTAAAATGTATTGTATGATTATGACAACAAAGAAGTAAACTTTAAAAATGTATAACCTTCACAATCAGACAGGTAAACTGTGGGTAAGATTAAGGCTGTTAGTATTATATAGTAAAAATTCAAAATTAAAGCATGTTGTGAGTTTAGTTTCGTTCTATGGACGTTTCTGATTTTAATTTCTATACCATCCACTCTTTACAGTTCCCAAAATTGTAATAATTTGGTTATTCTTTAGAAGCTTAATTAGCTGTGAAGAAGAGGGCACAATACCGTCACAGCATCTATGTTAGAGCATTCATACGCTCTGAAAAACACAAATGAGAAAAATTTATATTTTCATAAACCATTGACAATATTATAAAAACTCACATTTTTTCCACAACATTAAAAATAGATGAGAATAGCATTATATTTTTTAAACTTATTAGCATGAATTGCATATTGCATAAATCAGAAGTTGTCTTTTCTAAACCATTTGTATGCATATGAGTTGAAAGTTCTTAACTGATTGAAACTGATTTAGATGAGATGGGCAACCCATGTTGTATGTAGATATATGTATATCCGTGTATATATATATATATATATAAAGACTGAAACAATGCATGCTAATGGCATTACATGAAATGACCATGGTCATTAAACAACAACTACTTAAACAATTTATTTGTTTTGTTTGTGATCATTAAAATCGCCACGATTTTCCAAAGTCTGCCCACTCGAGGCTACAAAATCAGCGGTTTCAACTAGGATCCAAAATGCTCATAGAAATGTGGTCATAAAAGTGGCCAACGACTCACAGCGAACGCTGCTCGCAATTTTTAAGCGCATTTTTAATTTATTTTCAACATTTTTACAATTCAGAAACACTTTTTGGTGCCACAGTTAGGCGAGAGTCACCGTCTCAGACTCTCAGATGCTTTGGCTTTTGCATCAAAGTTGTAAATGTCGCTTTGGGTCGTAAATTTGAATATAGTGTGTGTATGTATGGGTATGTACATTTGTGTATGTTTATGTGTGTTCGACTGTGTCTGTGTGAGGTTATATGATGTGTAACGACATGCGATGATACGAGAAACATGCCCAGTTTTCCTCCTTTTTTTCGCTTTTGTGCTTTTCGCTTTTTACAGGCATGAAGGAAGTCTCGAAGTCGAAGTCGAAGTCGAAGTCGAGAACGTGCGCGCCTCAAAGGCAAATTACGCTGCGCAGACGCATTTAATGAGCTGGGTTAAGTCGAGTTAACTCGGGTTGAGATGTGTTTTTTTTATGATTTTTCTTGAATTGAGTATTTTCATATTGTTTTGCTGTTATTTATTATTTTTTTTAATTTCAACACAATCTTACACAACTTTTTTTCTTGTTTTTATTTTATTAACCAACTTTACGATTCCTTTAGCTAAAAATGCAATGAAACTTTAATTTTGTTTAGCTATAAATGCAGGCAGTGCCCTTTTATCTTACACATTTAAGCAGTGACTAAGCTGATCACATCTGTTAAGACTATACTATACTATTTGCAGGTATGCAAAAAATCCAAAAAAACTGCTGAAAAACTCCAATGAAGATCTAAAATATTTGTCATACAATTGTAAGACTTTAAAATACCCTAATAAAGGAAATGCTACTGCATGACGTCACTGTTAATGAAAACATGTAACGATTGGAATCATTAGAATTCGGATTAGAGTTCGGCATGTTTGCAACTTGCTAAGAAGAGGGCGTGAAAAATTAATAATTTTTAGCTTTTGCCCAACATATGACAAAATAATATAATACGCGATTAACAATTTGGTGTTATCTGGATGTAGTACTGGAAGGCACTGTGACCTCAAATCCAGCTGTATTTTTCTGAAGTATTCAAGAATCAACAAAAATTAACGATTGGGTTTTGTGCATTTCTATGTTTAGCAGTTTGACATGTTATCTACTCGAATTTATTATGCTGTGTCAAAGATCATCAACCGCTTTATGATACCCATTCGCATATTCGCAGATTCGACTTCAGCTATGGAATTATGAGCTAGGTTCTGCATATTTGTATATTGGCTTTGAGCAACCACACTTTGGTTTGAGATTTCCAACATAAAATTATAATTTACAACTTTGTGTTTATTCTTTATACTTTTTATTTTGTTTTCGAGAAGTGTATGTGTATGTGTGTGTGTGTGTATTGCGCTGTCAAAGCATAAAACAACGTGAAGCCTTTTTAAGTTGATTTTTACAGCACGGCTGAAAACGTAGATGCCGATGACGAGTTGAAGACTCAAGATTCAAGATTCAGGATCCTAAGCCCTGGCCAGGGACACATGTTTGGTGGGTTCGTTCCATGACTTGTACGGCAATAATAATTTAATTAGCTTTGCTTGCCGCTTTTTCTGATTGCATTGAGCTGAAATGCCGCTCCGATTTAATTTAAAGAGCTTCCTTTTAGTCTTTATGCTTGATGCTTATAATCGAATGTACAAAAGCCAAAAGCTGTAGCTTGATTGTTTCCATTCTGATTAATGATCCATGTTGTAGGTACTACCGTGATGACACTTGATATCATATCGAATCGGGGCATAAGTCCATGTTTGATTTTACCACAAGACGACAAACTGGATGTACTTTCAATTAAATTGGCCAAAATATCACGTTACGTGTCAAGAATTCACATCTGACTTTAGCCGATATCTTGTATGCAGACACAAAGGGAGTAAATTGAAAACATTCTGGTTTGGTTGGGACGTAGAGATATGATTAACTGAAAACAGTAAAAAAAATGAATCTTTAAAAATGTATTATTAAATTGAAGTTAGTAATAAGTAAATCTAAACAGTCTAAAATTGTACTAAGCGACTTGTGTTCTGAATCACAGAATATCGACATTGATACACCTTAATTAATCCAGTAGTTGATGTTGTTATTAATTGTGCATTTTAATTTGCTAATCAATTTGAATCCGCTCCTATAATTTGCATTGTATCCAAGTAACTGAGTCAGCGAACAGTTTAGAGGCTGTGGAAAGTCGGTCAAAAGCGGAATCGAGAGCGAAAGCTACAATACGCATATGTTAACAAATACATACACATGTGTTAACAAATTTATACATATAGGCACGCACACATATTGCATAACCTTCGTATTCGCGTATTCGCATTCGCACTCGAACATCATCATCCAATTCATTATCAAGTCAATGTCTTGCTCTCAGCTGTTATAAATGAACGATAAGAGAAGTGCACAGTGGTACACACATACATACATACAAACAGTCAATTTTAGGTGGTATTAACGATAACAATTTTGATATTCCAAGTCTTTGTAAAAATTAATCAACTTTATTTTATGGTCTGTAATAAAGTAGTTATTGTACCCCATTTGTAATCAGCAACTTGTGCATCGAGAGCGAAGTTCCACTGTACGGCATTGTCGTTGATCACCTTGAACTTGAATTGTGTTCCAATGAACTGCTTTTCCATATCTATATCTACATACACATGTATATGCATATTTATATTTATGTACATGGCATTGTAAACACATGTGTGTGTGTCATAATTTACATTTACACATGTTTGTGTATGCAACATTTCGAAGTGAATATGTATGGGTGGAATAAGGGTCCCAGGGGGTAAGCAAGCCAAACACAAAGTGCATATTGGTTGAGCAAAAAGTAAAAAACTTGTAGCTGAATAGAGACTTATTTAAATGACACTAATGGTAGCTCCAAATATTTTAACACTCGTATACTCGAATACAGAAAATATTTCTATTAAAAGCTTTAAATAACAAATATTCATGTCATTTCACTTAGCAAAAGGGGCGTGAATTTTGTTTAAATAATTTATGAAATATAATTATAATAAATATAGAATTTAATTGATTATTAGAGTGACAAATGTTAATAAATTTGTGAGTTATTTTAATTCCCCAGTATGTCTGCATACATATTTGTACATTTAACTCATTAATGTCTTTGTCTTCTAGATATTTTTCAATTTTTTACAATTTCTGACCAATTTTCTTAATATTTTTTTTTTTTCACACTTATTCCTGAATCAACGCGACAGCAGATTTATGGCTATTAAAATGCTGCTCAAAATTCGAATGGGAGCCAAGCCAAAAATTATATTTGAGTTTTACAGAATTAGCCAAAATTGTTCTTAGCTGTTTGTGTTTGCGAGACAAATTGGCGGTACTATTTTTGTTTAAGTCAATTAAAGTGCTCTGCCAAAAACACAACAATTGTCTTGCCACCCTTCCAATTTTTTAGTTTCACTGTCTCTCACACACATCCACAGACTTGCACATACTCACAGGAAGCTTCACATTGATTTTCATTGCTTTTTCATGAGCTTTTTTATCAACATGTCAATTTGTTTCCCGAGTCTTGCTCGGATCCGTTCAATACAACACAAATTACACACCACATTATAAGACAATAAAGCACGTAGCACCGAGAGTCTGTTCACTGTTCCCTGTTCACTCTTGGGTTCCGACAAGATGGTTGGATTTG
This sequence comes from Drosophila acutilabella, assembly GCA_035046005.1. Classification (NCBI taxonomy): domain Eukaryota; kingdom Metazoa; phylum Arthropoda; class Insecta; order Diptera; family Drosophilidae; genus Drosophila; species Drosophila acutilabella. The sequence continues at coordinate 1,765,079 of JAWNOK010000026.1, read as the reverse complement.
GAGGCTTCTTCTAGTTTCCAGCTACTGTTTGTTGCTATCGACTGTGGGTCAGACACATGTCTGACCAACTGAAAATTAATTTTACACACTCAACAGACAATAACGAATATGACAAGATTTAAGATTAGCTTTTAGGGACCAAATGAAGCAAAGAAAAAAATATTACAAACCTTTCAAAGTTTTAGTCCTTGTATAAAATATGTGCTGGTGGATTAGAAGAAATCAAATACCAGTACCTTAATATTCTCAAACAATAGAAGAAGAAATACAAGAATAACTTAGTTGATGGCTAGTTGTACAGGGTCTGCTTCAGTCGAACTTACTTCAAGGCTTACATTTAGTTTTTCATATTAGAAAAATATAAACATTTGAATGTACAAAGTGTTAAGTTAGAGAAACTTTTATATAAATAGATAGTCTGAGGCTTGCGATAAATAGAGGGTGTTTATATATCAAACAAACACACACACACACACACACACACACATACAGGGTTATGCAGCAGCTGTCTGAGTTTCCCTCTACCCACTACCCTTCCACTCCTCGTTCCTTTACTCCTCACTGCACTCTGTCTGACACAGAGGTCGACGCGTCCGTCGTCTGTCAACCCCCTTCTTATCAACGACAATTGGCACGTGTAAGCAATTTTCTATTATAATCGGCAACAAATGCATTATATGCACTGCGCTCACTTAGACGCTCTCCCGATCTCTCACTCTTTATCTCTCTTGCTTACTGTCTCCTCTCTTGGTTTCTGTATGTGTATGGGTATGAGTGCACGTATTGAAAAGTATTTGAACGCCGTGTGTCAATTGAGATTCTCAGTTGTGAGCAAATGCCTTGGCAACAAGTTTGAATAAAAACTGCGCACAAAATTTCATTGCTCGTAATTTATGCTTGTTTGGAATAAGGGAAAGGGGCAACAATTTTCACATTACGCATACGCAGTGTTGTGCAAGCTTCTTGCTTCTAAGCAAGTCCAACAAACAGTGTCTTGAGGTGCTGTATATTATTCAACTGTATTCGTTTTGTATAATTTATTACCCACAATACCATGATAAGCCTTCGGCCAATTTGTTAAAAGCGCTACAATTTGACTTATTATAGAGATACCCGTAATTAGTCCGTTAATTACTTCCATTTTGGCTATTTATGTACCACCCGGGGCTGTGGCAAGTGTCATCTTTATATTCCTCTTTGATTTACTACTCAGCCTGACACTGCATTTTGCACTTTGATAAAATTTGACAGCGAGATGCACAAATCATTCTCTCATTCACTCAACTCTAATTCTGTTTCATTAAAAACAACTTTTAGCTGTTGCAGTTGCACAGCCAAAGCAATTACACGGATTTTTAATTCAAACAACTTGTAGACTATCGTCGTATTAATAAGTGGATAGATATAAATTATATCTTTATGGCCAACAATTATCTTAGTAGATCTTGTTTTAATACCCTTACTGAAGCTAAACACAATCAGACTCGATATGTAAGCGCATTGAGAAAAACGTGACTTTTCCCCATAGATCTCATCTGGAATGTTTGTCTAGCTAAATATTTGTTTATTTTTCCAATTCGCTTGAATAAATTTCACACACTCTCCAGCTCATGAGTAACGTATATAAAAGTGTATTCATCATTCCACGTCTAACTAATAATCAGACTTTTTAGCCCAATTGAGTCGTAAGCCAGTCCATTTGCTGTTGCGCAAGAAAAACGAGTATTTCGTAAATATTCACAAGCATTTCAAATGTCAAATCGAGAAACATTCAATGTGCTTAAACGATAATCCATAATATTGCATGCATACACGAGTATAGTTTTTATTGTTTAAAATACAGTTAAATGAATTGACTCAATTAAATTACGAAAACCTAACTAGTTTAGTCAAAGTTTTAAATTTATAAACATTTGCAATTGAGCAAATTTTTCAAATAAAAACTAAGGGGAATGGGCACAAGAGTATATGCAGACTCTAAGAAGCCCTGAAACACTCATAATTTTATTAACAATTCAATATTGGAACTTGAATAATTATTTAATTTTTTGGTCAATTGTTTTATTGGTCATGATTTGTGCATTCTAATATTTTCAAAATTATATGTGCAATAGGGCGTGATATGTGTACCAAAAGAACGAACATCCAGATTAAACTTTCTTGCTCCAGTTTTATTAGTCTCTAAGATCGAAGTGTTTAAACAGAAATCTAAGAAGTTGTTTTTTATGAGTAAGCTTTCATTCAATAGCCTGCACATAACACATGAATAAATTTACTCACTTTTCCACAAGTGAAAGCATAACAGACACAATACATCAAGGCAAACCATATAAAATATACAAATTTATAGTCAGCAAAATTTATTGTCATTTTCCGCGTTTACGCCCTTTTGTACGACGGTAGAAAAATTTTGGAAGTGCCAACTAGAGAAATGAGAACTTATTATCGGATTATAAACACAGTATTATTATAAGAAAATCAAGAAGAAGCGTTCGTAAAACGAATTATTATTAATCAAGATTAATTAGATTAATCAACGGTGTTTTGGTAGCCTTGTATACTTTTAAATTGTGTTGAGACGGAATAAATACACTAGTAAAGATTTTAATACACCTTTCAAATTACTGTTCAAGATTGGTATTGGAAGCTAAATATAATCCATCAAAAATATTTCCCTTTACTTGTGAATACTTCAATGTTTTTATTAACAATTTTTCATATGGCTATTGCACTTTGCATGACCACAAATTCGAGGTCGTTTTGCCAGAATTTCAATAGACACTGAACCCATTAGACACAAAGCCGATAAGTAATGTCCAACATGGATCAAAGTCCTTGCGTAATGGTATTTAAAATTTAATCCGAGTTTGATGCCAAGGGTTGGTTTGCCCCAAAATCAATCGACGGAGTGGTTTTCACGTTGTCATTTGAAAGACACGGGCGTCAATATCAACTGATTTATATCAGAGTCAGGGCAATTAACGCGAATGTTAAGGGCGGTAATAAAATCCGGGAAACGGAACCAAACAAAGTGAAAAGAAACCAAGCCAAACCAAGCCAAATCAAACCAAAAGAAAAGAAACCGAAGCGAAACATAATTAAATAAATTAAAATAAAAGACAAAAAATCAACGCTCGGTGCGATATTTTTGGTGCTTTTCATTCTTAATTTTACGAGCGTCAAACTCATGCGATGCCAAAATTGTAGAAAAGAAAACCTTTTGGGAAAATAAATATGTTTTCTGTTATTGTTGTTGTTTTAGTTGTTTTAGTTGTTGTACAAGTTGAACGTCGTCATCAACGTCAACGTTTTTGGGGCGCTCGTAAAAAAGCGCAAAGGAAAATTTTATGATGCCACAGTCTAGCAAGCATTTGGCGTCTGTCTATAAGACGAATTACTGCTAAACCAGAGAGTCAGGAAGGAACAGAGAGGGAAAGAATGAGAAAGGGGGACGGGAAGAAAGGGAGTGTGAAAAACTTTAGCAAACTCTTGCCAACATTTGTCTATCGAAATCGTGTATGAAATTAGTGTACAGAGTGAACAGTAGCTGTCAGTTAGCCAAGCCACATTAGCCAGGCTCAGCTGACCACTTAAGCTGAAGCCAATTGCCAATTGGCTTTAACAGCAGCCCAACAAAACTTAGCTAAAAGGTAAAAGCAAAGTTCAGAAGCTTGCCATCAAACTTTGATTTTTGCTACAGCCACTTACCACCTGCCACTCGGAACACGTCACACTTGCAAATGAGCTAGGTGATAAGAAAAGACTCAGTGATAAGATTACTATGAGATTGGCTTATCAAAGAAAAGGGCATTCAGTTAAATTGTGTAAGCAGCCCTTAAGTTGATTGTCAGTGCCAACAAAGTGATAAGCTACATGTGTATTTGAAACTGAAAGTTCTCGTGAATTTCCGTTCTTTGCCTTAGCCGTTGCCATTGTCACTGTCACCGTCACCGTCACCGACACCGTCACTATCATTGGCACAGTTGTTGGATCTGTCGCTCACATTCCGAGCCAGAGTGAGACGAAGAGTGGTCTTGAGTTCCCGCAATGTTGCCAATTGCTTATTTTTATTGTGCCTTCATTGAATATTAAAGCGCTCACTCGTCATCGTCAATCATCGGGTCTGAAAATAACATTTGCGTTACCACAAACTGTTGCCAAAGGCAACCTCGGTTGTATTTAAGATGGCCAAAACAATTTAAAAACAAGTAAGAAAGGCTACAGTCGATCGAGCCGACTGTAAAAGACCCCGTACTCCCATAGTATTGAATTTTATTTAAATTAAAATTTTCAAATGAAATTTAAAAAATTAAAATTAAATATTTACATTTTGAATTAAAATTAAAAAATAAATAAATTAATAACTGTCATCGTCAGCACTCGAACCCGCGATCCATCCGAAGGTTCCACATTGCGCCGCAACTCTACCAGTTGCACCACGACCCTCTTCTATCATTCTTCCGATTATTTGCATATATGTATGTGCACACATACATATGTGTGTATGTATAGCATTGGTCAGCGCGGCCAGCGGCTGCCAAAGCAGGTAGAGAAAACGTTCGAACATATGTTTGTATGTTTCTGTGTTTGTTTGTATGTGTTGCGCGCATGCAGTGATTTTGCTTTAAAATAACTTCGACTTTGAACCGTAATTTCTCTGTTGTTTGACATAGGATTTTGATGCCACTTTCAGGAAAGTTAGAAATAGTAATTCTCTAAGCGTATGTTAAATTACAACACTGTACTATTTGATTTAATGCCTGAAACAAGGCATTGAAGCTGGAGAGTCTTTTATTTCTGATGAGCAAAGGGGGCGTGGCAGCTCAAAATTTTGAATGTCATTATACTAAGGCTGTCTCTAGAAACCTGTATACCAAAATTGGTGCTCCTAAGTGCTATAGTTACTGAGATATTCGCCTAAAACAAAAATTTTCTCGAGGTTTGTCTGGTTTTTTGCTCATTGCGGGGGCGGTAGGGGGCGTGGCAACAATTTGAAATAAACTTGATCTGCGTACATCATAAACGGACTTTCATTCCAAATTTGGTGTCTCTAGCTTTTGTAGTTTAAAAGATCCAGGTGTTCATACAGACGGACGGACAGACAGACAGACAGACAGACGGACAGACGGACATTGCTATATCGACTCGGCTGTTGATGCTGATCAAGAATATATATACTTTATGGGGTCGGCCACGCCTCCTTCTGCCTGTTACGCACATCTCGCTTCTGACAAACTTAATAGACCCCCTTTACTCTTTTTTAAAGAGTACGGGGTCTAAAAAAACAAGAATCAAAACAAAAAAAACAAAAAACTTTTGACACTATTTTAGGAAGCCCAGAATTTGATTTAGTGGTTAGAATTTCGGCAAATGTGTTTGTTTCAAAAAAGCTCTATTTAAAAAAAAGAATAAAAATGTGTGTCTAAAAGTGTTAGTCTTTCCTTCAGGGACTACATAATGAAACAGTTTTGTACAATCTTTGCTCCACATATATTGAAAACTTAAAAACACTTCAAGATATATTTAAGTTTCAGTAAACTTGCTACCTTTAGAGCCTCCCAAACTGTTAAGTGTTTTGATTTCTAAATTTACAAAAGTATTTGATACTACATCCGAAAGAGGGCCTTATACTTCTAAATCTGGATGGCAAATAAAAATAGCACGGAATCTTGATATTTTCTTTGGGAATCATATGATTGTCGTCAAGTATGGTAAACCACGGGTAAGAGATGCCAGCAAACTGAACCCTTCATTTAGTTTCCAAACATAGAATGGAATACAGACTGTTCAAAGAACAGCGAAAATCCGTGATCAAATAGTGAGTGTTTGAACTGTTTACGCAATTTGCAGCATTCAACTTTGAATCCGGCACCAATTAGCTTGTATAAAATGACAAATTGCTCACAATTTACTTACAAAGAACATGACACAGTCCGATTTATTATATATAACGAACAATTATCATTACGGTTGGTCTATGGCTGGAAGGTAGACACCTGACCAACTGACGTAATTGACATCGAAACTAATGAAATGCAAAGGTTTATGGCACAGCGATCGTAACAATTTACAAATAATATTTAAACTACTCGCTTATGATGTATTTAAATATTTAAATATATTTCTTTTAAATTACTGCCTCATTTTGGAATTTGACTAATTGTTATTTACTTATTGGACAACAACAGGAAGCTTTTAATATGTTCAAAAAGTGCCGCCAAAACTGCTAACGCTTTTTGTCCCCATCATCGCCTAAAACCCAGTCACCTTTCCAGTGGGTATGCCAAGCACGTGTAGTCCATAAATAGTTTTCGTCCAATCTGCTAGTGAATGAAAACACCCAGGAATACTTTGGAGGTTACACAAAACGTAGTTAGCACTGAAGGAAAGGCATTTTCACGAAATCAATTCAGTGTCTACAATGAAAACAAAAGGTTTTCCGAGGGGTTCTCTTAGGAATAAATAATAAAATAAATTGTTACACACATTCTGGAGTGTGTGTTAGTGAACATTAGTTTCAAGCTCCAAGTTTGAATACCTTCCTTTTAAAGTACGAACTGTGCAGTTCTGTTTTTTAACAAATTTTTATATCTTTCCTAGTTTTTTAGTTGATTTGTCTGGTTTTTTATGGCAACTGTTGGCTTCAATGCTTAGATAAATAAATCCATTGGAGTTGAAAGAGATTTATTGGGTACAAAGAATTTTACACAACCCCAATTGTGAACACATAAAAGATCAGTCCCATTTGTGATTTTCAGTGTCCAATCCAAGTAACTAGAGTATGCACTAGTTTAAGGTCGATAAGTGCTTATATATTTTTTTTGCCTTTCCTTTCTTTTGTCCTGTCAACCTTTTTTATAGGGCTCTCGTTGTTTTGCTTGTTTAGCTTTGATTGCCTAGATGGAATGACCTTGAATTTCAGATTCCAGCATGGAATATAAGTAATTTAATTTTAAAGCAAGTCAGTTCTCACTCTGATGGAATTTTAAAAACTATTCAATTACTCTTAAAAAAGGCGACAAATTTTCTATAATTCCGAACAGTTTAACAAACAGTGTAACACGATTGACAGAAGGAAACAATTGAAAAATGTAAATATAGCTTACTCTTTGTACTACTGGTCATTATTTTGAATGCTTAGCATCTGGAAGTGAACTAAATTGTTCAGGTGCTAACCAAACAAACAAATAGAATAAATAGAACATGCTTCTATTAGGGATATGCGACTATAAAATACCCTTGTCCATTTTAATATTAAGTGATAATTTGATATTTATTTTTTATTAACCTTTATGCCAAATCCATAAGACAGATTTATAACACACTAACTATGAACAAAATTGCATTTTATGTGAGTTAGCTTCAATTCTTTACAATAAAAAAATTATTAAATTATCTAAGAACTTTCTACAAATTTTAGTAAATATCGTTCATAACGTCGATGGCTAAACCAATGTTAACTGTAAAAAGTATACAAAAATTTTTAAGCCACTTTGGTGAATAAATTATCAACAATTGTTGAGATTTTTAGAATATCTGTACTTTCGATATATTTTTCTACTTGTTGCAATAGTTATTTAACCTTTCTATGAATATTTGTATTATTTACAATAAACTACTAATCAACTTTGCTAAATTAATTTGGAAAGTTTAAAGCTAATTTCCACATCCAACGATTCATTTTTAAAAAACTTATCAGATTTGTCCAACTTTTAATATAGAAATCATACGATAGTTGTATTTAGTTGACTATTTAAATTAATTTAATATAATACTTAGTAATATGTAAATTTGTAGAAAACAGCTTTAAATAAGAAAGAAAAGAATAGTCGAGCACGCCCGACCGTAAAATCCTCTCTGCATTTTTTCCAGATCAAATTATTAAAATCGGTCTAGAGGTTTTTCAATGTGTAGTACTTGCATTAAATTACCTTGAAACAAAAACAAGAAAAAAAGGTTATCTTCGGCTAGCCGAAGATTATATACCCTTGCAGTCATGCACATTGCGTTAATTTTTTTTCAATGACCGATTGTTCCTATGGTAGCTATATGATATAGTAGTTCGATCTAGATGATATTTGGTGTACACATAGGATTTTATGCCAAATGCATATGGAGTGAATTTGGTTCAAATCGTACAAGAGACACAGAAAATTTTCATACTAAGCATTTTCAACCGATTGTTTCTATGGCAGCTATATGATATAGTTGTACGATCCGGATAAAATTTGGTCGGCAGATGGATAATGATAGCAAATGCGTATTGCCTGAATTTGGTTTAAATCGTACAAGAGACACAGAAAATGTTCATACTAAGCATTTTCAACCGATTGTTCCTATGGCAGCTATATGATATAGTGGTCCGATCTGGATGAAATTTGGTTTGCACACGGGATTTTATGCCAAATGCATATGGAGCGAATTTGGTTAACATAGCTCAATTGTTCATCCGATTGTTCCTATGGGAGCTATATGATATAGTGATCCGATCTGGCCGATTTTAACAAATGTTCTGCGTGCAAAGGGAATACACATGTGTACCAAGTTTCATTAAGATAGCTTTAAAACTGAGAGACAAGTTCGCATAGAAACAGACGGACAGACAGACGGACAGACGGACAGACGGACATGGCTATATCGACTCGGCTGTTGATGCTGATCAAGAATATATATACTTGATGGGGTCGGAATCGTCTCCTTCAATGCGTTACAAACTTCGTGACAAAAACAATATACCCTCTGCAAGGGTATAACAATCTCAGCATAATCAAACATACATATGTTTGTCTGTATGCGACAACACATACGAGTGATAATATATGATGCATATATGTACGTATGTGTGTATTCGGCGCGGCCAGCGACAGCGGACAGCCCTGCCGCCACACAGTCAGCGAAAACATTCAAACATGTGCTTGTATGTTTCTATCTCGCTTGCACTCATACATTGATATTCCATTCAATTATGAATATTGTAATGCTTCTAGTTTTCTTGTTTATAGTACGATTTTAATGCACCTTTCAGGATAGTTTGATATAGTTAGTTTCCATACGAACTATATTATTACAATACTGTACTATATGAACAAATGCCTAATAACGGAACGAAAGTTGAGAATTATTTTAATTAATTTTGGGAAAAGGTGGCGTGGAAATCCAAAGTTTCAAATGTCAATGCATTTACTCTTTTGCTAGATCTCAGGTGCCATAGTTACTGAGATATTCGCCGAAACACACAGATTTTTCCGAGGTGTGTCTAGTTTTTTGCTCATTGTGGGCGAATGGGGCGTGGCATCGAAAAAAAAAAGATTATTGTATTGACTGACTAAATATGTGATCGATTGAGACTAAGCTCGAACTTGTAGCTCTTACTATATCCGAAATCTGTTTGTTCATACGGACAGACAGACTGACATGGCTATATCGACTCGGCTTGTGATGCTGATCAAGAATATACTTTATGGGGTCTGCCACGCTTTCTTCTGCCTGTTGCATACTGTGCACAAACCCAATATACTCTTGTATACCCAATATAATCATATAATCGTGAATAATAAATAGTATAGAATATATACGGTCGGGGGCGCTCGTCTCTACTTTTCTTGTTTTAAGTGTCACGGGTGTATATGTTTGCAAATAATATCACTCGTCTATCGATAGTCTAGTCTAGAAAGACGCATTAATTGTCGTTGATAAGAGCAAAGCGTAATAAAAGGAGCAAACTGTTTATTATTGACTAAGGGCAAAACTAACGAGTCGCTTTTGACGACACATGACTTTAGGATACCCTGTATATAGTTCAACTAATGATTGAAATTAATAAAAATAAAACCGAAGTCATTAGTTCAACAAGTAAGAAAGGCTAATCTCTTGCCATCTCTGAGATCTGTTTGTTCGTACGGACGGACAGACGGAAAGACAGACGGACATGGCTATATCGACTGTAACATACTTCCCCCAAACCCAATATACTCTTGTTGGGAGTGTAAAAACTTCTTCCCTAACAAAAGGTAATCAGCTTGGTCATCAAACTGGGCTCCACTTTATCTAATCATGCACAATAAAATATCAAAGTAGGGAACGATTATCAGGGAAAATGTTGTCTTAAGACACTTAGTAAAATATGTATACTAATATATATATATATTTTATATACCTCTACATATGTTTCAATATTTATACATATTTATATATATATATAGCCAAGTAATTGCAAGTTACGGCCGAGGCATGCACAGAGTGCAGATATGGCGCTTTAATTGCGGAAACTTTTGCATCAGTAAGATCGTAAGCACAAAGCTCTTCTTCAAGCAATACAATTAGGACCTGTACAGCTTCGCCATCATCTTTGTACGTAACAAAAAAATCAATCACTTTTGACGTGAAATCAAGACATACTTTTTCTCCATCACTTGCATGTACAGAAACACAGTTATGGTCTCCATAAGCCGATCGCGGCATTCCACCAGAAAAAACTATAACATCGTTTATACTGCAATTAAAAAATATTTGTTAATAATTATAAAAAAAAGATAAATAATTTAAATTACCCTCGCTTTCCTTTATAAAGCCGATTAATACTTTTGCATGGATCCGGCCCATAGGGAACATAGCTATGCATAGTTCACATTTCGTGGCGGCTCACCGTTTGCTATACTCCATGTAGCATAAGAACCGTCGGCGTGCTACCAATTGAATTCGGAATATATATATATATATGCGAGTCGTAAAAACAAATCGACAGCACAAGCTTGTTACTTTCTATAATGAAATAAAAACTGTATAAATGCATGCAAAAATGACGCATTATGAGCTAGGAACGGGCAGGGGATAAGAAACTTAAGTGGGGCACAGGACACGGGAATAACGGGAATACGGATGGCACGAGTTTAACCCAAAAACATTACACAAGTTCAAGTGAATTACGACTACAAGGAGATGACGATGTCGACGACGAAAAAGACGACGACGGTAACAATGACAATGACAACGATTACGAAAACGACAAGATAGAGACAGAAAGAGAGAGAAAGAGAGACTCGTGGAGATGTTAACAAAGATTGAGAGAAGACAAAAAGCTAGACTTGTTCTTTAAACGCAAGTATATATAAGTCGTAAAGTTGCTGGTAAATGACAAACGTTTTAATTTTGAGATTAAAACTGCTTTCGTGCCAAGCTTAACAAGCTTAACTTGGCTAAAAGCAGCTAGAGGATAAGCGTTTCCAACTTCCGCCTTCTGGCTGTCAGGGATGCGTGATATCCCCATTCCATCCCTCGTAAAAATACACCAAGCGACATGCACTTTTATTAGCGTTTACTGCATTTCTTGACGAATGCACAACACATGAGAACTGAAACTGGAGTAGAGTAGAATATTGATGGAGAAGTGTGTACAGTGCTTTTGTGAAAACTATTTAAAGGTAAATATAAGGGAACAAATGGCTTAAACGTAAAGCTAAACTAATCCACGATAAGCGTTAGTGGTCTGCAAAAAAATTTAGTGCAAGCCAATGAAATCCAAAAGCGAGTTGGACACTCAAATCAATTGCTTTTCGCAATGTGTCGAAGTGAAAAATACTCAAATCAATAAAGGCTACTATCCTTCCGATTGTAAACAACTGTCAAATTTATATTGACCAATTTCCTTTAACTATCTTCTTGAATAATTAAAGTTTTTCTATGTGTTTCTGTGTTTCTTTTGTCTCATACTCATACTTGAACCATATATAGTCCGCTTTTCTTAATCTTACCCATTCGTAATCCAAACCCAATCATATTTTACAATTCTGTAGACATTCCAAAGCTGCTTCAATTGTCACATTGCCCCCCAAAACTCGTTGCAAAACATTCGTCTCCGTTTTTGCATGCAGCACATTTGAGCCACCATTTTGTGGATATTTCGAAATATATTTTTTATTGTTGTTACGTTTTACGACATTTCGAGCTGCAAAGCCCTTTGGATCTGCCCCAGCCGGATACTCTACAGATATTGCCATCTTCGTTGTTTTACGGCCCTCAAACTCACACTTTCCTGTAGTTTTACCAAACTCTTTGAATGTTATTCAAAAATTTTCCAGCGTTTTTATTGCCCGAGATAATTTTTCAAATATTCTGTTATAGTTAATGGTTCAACAGTGCAACGTTCAACGTAGCGTAGCAATAAATTCAAACTGCAAAAATGTTTGTAATTCACTTACTCTTAGAAATTATAAATCGACTCGATAAAATTTTCATGTAATTAATGTTTCACAAAATATTAAAAAATTACACAATTTTTTCAGAGCCAAAGCTCATATTTGTCGTAACGCTTAAACATTCCGAAATCAATGTTGCAAGTAAAAACAGTTAGTTAAAAATTTTTCATTTTGATATTAAACAAGGCCGTGTCAATAGCTCAGAGAACTGAGCTGCCGACCTGTCATAAGGAGAACTTCATGCTTATATGAATTCAAATCTGGATGTGGATCCTAAACCACAATCTACAGTATCACTTATAACTTTAAGTTGTAACTCTAATTTGTAAATATTCTAAACACTTTAATTCAGGTTGTAAAGAAACAACAGTAAAATAAATAAAACAGAATTTAAAAAAAAAAAAATAAATAAATAAATAAAGATATTAAACAAGAAAAAACGGTTATCTTCGGCTCGACGAAGTTTAAATACCCTTGCAGTCATGGAACCCGTTTGTTCCTATGGGAGCTATATGATATAGTCATCCGATCTGGCCGATTTTAACAAATGATCTAAGTGCAAAGGTAATACACAGCTGTACCAACTTTCATTAAGATAGCTTTAAAGCCGAGAGACTAGTTCGCATAGAAACATACGCACAGACAGACGGACATGGCTATATCAACTCGGCGGTTGATGCTGACCAGGAATATATATACTTTATGGTGTTGGAAACGCGACCTTCAATGCGTTTCAAACTTTGTGACAAAAACAATAAATAGCGTACTAATATAGTCACGAAATAAACAAGGATTAAAAACGGCTCGCTCAATATTGAATGCTCTTGCATTCATACATGTTGCGTTAAATTGATTTCAATTACTAAATAACACGAAATATTTAATACCAAGTATTTTCAACTTATTGTTCCTGTGGTAGATATACAATATAATAGTCCGATCTGGATAACATTTGGTGATGCGATTTCGTACTGAATGCATATTTTAACAGAACGAAAAAATATATTTTTTCAATAGACCGTTCCTATGGGAGCAATGGATAGGGAAATCCTATCTGCCAATTTTAACATATGAACTGCGTGTGGAACACACATATTTGTCCCAAGTTTCAGCTTGTTACGAAAACTTCGCTTCTGACAAACCAAATAAACTCTTGTACTCTTTTGAGTACGCGGTTTAAGAACCTACGATCAGACTATATCTGACAATCGCGACCACATAGTGATCGGTTTTGCTCAAAATAATGAGCATCAAGATTTTGACATGTGGGAACAGCTCAGTATATTTAAATTGTGGTCATTAATTTTTAACTAAAAATCAAAAATATTTTAATGGATTTCTCATACATACATACATTTGTAAATTAATGTATTAAAGAAATTGTGTTAAATGAAATAACACTTTTTGAAGGTTAGTAACCTTTCAGAGAACTGGCTAAAAAAACTTATTAGTTTTAGTCAAACTATACACAGTAGTACTCACAACATTTTTACTAACAACTACTACGAATTTAAAGTGCTTTATATTTATTCCTTTAAATTAAGAATGACATCATGCATACCGACCTTAGATTACGTATTCAGAAATAAACTCCAGTTGCGCACTTTATTCGTACAGGGTATTTTATAGTTAGGGTATCTTGACGTTATTTCTAGTTTATAATATTTGTATTTATTATAAACTTGTGTCGATTTTTTTTAAAGCATGCTGGTTTTTATATTGCTCCAGCGCTGTTTCGATTGCACAGGAGCCCTTTTTAACCTGCATGGTAAGATGTTTCAAAAAATAGATCTCTTACGACAACATCAAGCGTAAACGATCGTGATTATATAGCACTCAGCTTGCACAATCGGTATCAAAGCTTGGATTGACTTGGATTGATTTTCTATGGTTTTGTTGGGATTAGCAGTGAATGAGCTACTTTCATAGGGTCAAACTCTTAATTTCATTATTTCTGTCAACAATTAAGCCGTCTGAAGAAAGCACTCGTCCGGATTTAGAACCAACCTGTTTGTGTCTATTGCAAACAAATTCGCTTGAAAAAAACTCACTTTGAAAGAGGTCTTTAAATATAGGTTGCTTCAATAATGTTATTATTAAATTATGAAATTATCTTAAAAATTGTAGAAATATATCAACCAAAATGCCGCATATTTGACTAAGATCGGATCATTCTTTATGAACTAAATACACATTTAAATTTCATACTAAGATATTGGATTACTTTTTACTACACAAAATATATATTTAAATACGAAAAACAAATTAAACTTCCCGTAATGAAAATTGAATATATATTACTGTCATTTGACGAAATTAATAAAACAAATGAGATTGTTATAAATATACTTTCAGATTTAGCTTTGAATTAATTTGAATTAAAAGTCCAAAGTTTATGTCTCCATGTAAAACCAAACGAGAGCTCAGCCTGCGCACATTGTGCATCCATTACAGTCTATCTAAAAAGGCAGCTCCCAGTATAAAAAGGCTGAATAAAGTAATGCCCGCAATTGGTACAAGGTAGCACGTGCCTCAACCATACACCCGCCCACTAACATATATATATGTATCTACATATGGAAGGCATCTCCTGAAAGACCAGTGATGCAGCTAGAGAAGTAGATGCAGCAGCAACAGCATCAGATGCCCGAGACACTTCGGGTTGCATACAAACGCATTAAAAGGCGCAAAAGCGACGATGAAAACTTTGCTAACGACTTGAGTTCGACAAAAACGAAGGCGAAGCTCAAAAAATATATAAACTGGAAGAAAAATAACGAAATAAGGCAAAAAAACGATGCTGAAAAGGAACCCGGTTCGGATTCGGTATTACAAAAGAGCGAGTAAAAAGACAGAGAGAGCGAAAGGAAAAAGATGTGAGAAAGAGAGAAAGTATCGAATGGGTGTTAGCTGCACTTTGCAGAGTAATAAAAGTAATAATACCATCTAAAGGCAACGTATACACCCCCCACACACACATAGTATATAGAATAGAGCTCTGTATATATGTACACTGTATACTCTTTCGATATATATAAACACATAGATTTTCGATATGTAGCTAAGGCTAGTGCGCAGAGAGTCAGAGCCAGAGACAGTTTATGCGCGTTAATGGCATCGTTTACTGGCTAACTGTAAATGTGCCCCTTAATGGGTGTGGCGCTGACTGCTGTTGCAACTGCATCACCATGTGGCATCAGAGAGTGCACTTCCCAATAACGAGATGGGCGTTGCCAATACGTTTTAAGTACAATTCTTTTTTCTTACCCGAATCTGCAAGTATTATTTGCAACTTGAGTTTTGGAATTTCATTAAAAACTTCTCAAAATAATCCTGACCTGGTTGCACATACAAAACATAGTATTTGTTGACCTTTATATTTTTAGAGCTCGACTGTATTTGGTTTCCAGTTATCATCTTATTTCAGTCAAGTCATGGCAAGCATGACAGAAAAATTCCTACAGGCTTAAACTTTCATCACTTAAATTAAATAACTCATTTAATTGTCTTTATTTTTCACTACTCTCTCAAAACTCTTTTAAGATACTCCCGATTTCATTGATTATAAATTTGTAAATCTCGTCGTAGTTTAAATTCGATGTTAATGATTCCAAAAAACTACAGTATTTGCATTGTCACATTCTACTCTAGATGTCTGCGGGGTCTAAGAACACATTTAAAACATTTTTCTGTTTTGTTGTTCATAAAAAAGGAGCTTTTAACGCTAAAATTTACATACGACGGCAGTATAAGCGGACATGTTTATATCGACTCGAATGAAAGTTCTGATCATAAGATATATTTGGCCAATTGGTTTGTTCATTACGGTATTTAATAGATTCTGCAACTTGAGTTTAATGCCCTTCTAATGCTCAAGTAACGGGCATAACAAGTCGAAAACGCGACTGTCGATCGAATTTACTGTAAAACACACCCTTCTACATACGAAATAGTATAAAATAATATCGCATAAACAATATACGTAAGATTGAGATCTCAACTAATAATAGTTCATTTTGAAACTTTACATCGTAGTTATACGATCCTAACAAATTACAAACATGTGAGTATGCATATTTCTACAGTTATGCAGTATTTTGAACGGTTTTTTACAATGTTCTTTTTCTTACGTTTTTTTAATAAATGATATATATGAACAGTGTTTGGTTTAAATAACATTTCATAACACTTTCATGGGAAATACCCAAATCGAAAAGTTTTTTCATTCTAACTTTTGTTATTATAGAGAGTCCTTTTAAGCTAATGGTTTAGGAGAAATCTTAAAACAATTAGCATGTTTATGATATTTCAAAAGTTAATTGTATATTTTTGGTTACGGGTAAATGAGATTATAAAACCAGTGACTACTATCTGAATACTGAAGATATAATTATACAAACTTAATTGGATTGACCAGCTATAAATATGTTGTTTAATAATGGAAATAGCTCTGCAGCTGAAAACTCGCTTAGCACTAAAGTCATATAATTGAAAATATCTTCTTCATTGCAATGGCACCAACATAATTGCAATAAAAACATGGTCCAAACTAATTGGACAATCAAATTGTCAGTGTTGTTGTCGTTTTGAATGTTGTTGCTTCGCTGAGCTAACTATAAATCAATTTATTAAATTTATATGCGGTTAATAAAATAATTTTTATGCATAAAATGCAAAAAAGCAAAGCCAATAAAACTGCACACAAATTTACAAATGGCTTAATTACTAAATTAAAAAAGCAATGAAAAAAAAGCAACAGCAACTCTAACAAAACAGAGGCGGCAACATAATACATATAAATATACAAATACACAGATGCGAATCTGTACATATGTATGTATGTATGTATGTATGTTTGTACCTGTACATACACCGAGCAAATTATGTAAACTAAACAACAGCAACAGTAACAGATGCGATGAGTACAGCAACAACAAGCATAACAGCTGCACATGCAAAGCATAAAACACGTTTTACTCAACACACACACAGGCACGAACACTCACACACATGCAGTCACCGTGCTCGCCAATGCAAAACGTGCTCTTCAAGTCTCACACCACTAAAAACAATACCCGCAACAACAACATAGCGCCAAGTAATACAACGCAGCAGTTGCATGCAACACAGCAACAAGACCGACAACAACAAAAACAACAACAACAACAACACCAACAATACAGCTACAGCGAAAGCAACATCAAAGGCGAAAAGGAGAACAGAAACATAATAAAACGGGCCAATGACTATGAAGCTCCGCCTACTACGGAAACTACCGACGGATGACGATGATGTCGACGACGACGAGGGCAGCGCAGCTGCTGTCATTTGTTCTCTCTACTGCTGCTGTTGTTTTTGTTTTCTTTGCTGCTGCTGACACTGCCGCTGTTGTTGTATAGGTAAAAAGAAACGAACAAAAAAATGGCAGATAAACCGAACGAACGAACAGACTCAGCATAATGGACAAACGAACACTGCAGAAGAGAACAGTAAGAACTAGCACAAGATGAAACTGAACACTTTGCAACGAATTAGAGCTACATTTATACATATGTAGTACATGTTATGTATTTCTTGCTCTGTGTTTTCAGAATATGTTAGTATATATGTGTATTTGTTTTTATTTGCTCTATAAACTAACTTTAATGACTAACACATTAAACTTAGCATTACATAACTTTAGCAAATAAACTATTTTATTAAATAAAATTCTTTAAGTATTGTTTGTCAAAAGCAAAATGTGCGGAACAGGATAAAGGAAGCATTTCCGATCCCATCAAGTACATATATACACATATTCTTGATTAGAATAAACAGCCGAGTCGATGTAGCAAGCGTCCGTCTGTATGAACACCTGGATCTCGAAAGACTATAAGATCTAGAGCCATCATATTTGGAATAAAAGTCCGTCTAAAGCAATTTTTTTTAGATTGATGACACGAACCCTACCGCCCTCGTAAATTGTAAAAAACTATTTTCAAATTACCATAATTTAGAAACGACTAAAGCGCTAACTCTAGGACCAAACTCTCACATCACGTGAACGATTCCATTATAACTTTCCTCACCAAGTTTGATTTGGATTAGGCAACTGTATTCTATAGCTCCCTTTGGACAGATCGTAGAAAAATTACTGATTTAGGGCTCAGTAGAGTAAGTACGGGGTCTTTTACAATCGGCTTTCTTACTTGTTCTAAAAGAATTCGTATTCTTATACTTGTTATTTAAATTTTTTTTTTTGACTATTTTAAAATCAAGAATTGACATTTTTAGTAAATTGTAAAATAGTTAAATTATTGAAAAGTTTGTACTGATTTTTATGTCTTTGTTTGATTAGGAATTATTATCAGTAGGGAATTATTATCCCTAATATAGTTTATTAAATTTATTAATAGTGTCTTTAGATATTTAAAAATGGAATTGATCTTAACACAATTAATTTTAATTAATTACGAAAGGTTGTTTAATAAAGATTTAAAGATTTTAAATGATAATGCAGTTATTTCAAATTTAACAGATAAAAGATTGATTTCTTTTTGTCAAATATTAATTGACTTTTGCAAATTAATAACGCACATTTGTACAAAATGTAAAAAATAGTTTTTTTCATGTAAAGACATTTTTGTTATTTATAAAGTGAACATTCTTGACAACCCAAATAAATTTGACTTATCACCGAAGTGTTTTACTTTATCGAACGTCTCATAAAATTGGAAAAGTATTATTTGCCATTGCCATAAATGTTGAATGTTTCAATTTCTTTGTCAATTTATTTAATCTTTGATTGTTCACACGAGACGTCAACCTATTCACTTTGATGATCTAAGCAGTATTTATAACGGGGTTTAATTCCATTCTCATTTTGGTGTTGTGTTACATTTTTTGTCAACGTTTTTACCGCCTTGTTTACATTCAGATCAATGTTATCTGAGACTGCTCAAATTGAGTATTTCTTTGTTTTGATTGGAATCTTCAATGAATAAAGTAAGCAAAGCGTAAAAACGCGTGCGCTGCTAAATATGAAGTATACGTCGCATTGAACGGCAATTGATTTGGGCTCCACTTTGGATTTATTTATTTATGTTAAGATTTGAAAAGTATCTAAGCTAAACTGTTTGTTTTTGTTGAGTAATTTAGGCAATCTTTGTATTCAACTGTGAGAAAAACTTATGAGTGACACGAATGAAGGAATAAATTTGGGAGTATACGTGTACTTGGCAGTAATTCTAATGTCATGAATTTCATTTGAATCCATTTGCAGGCCAGGATGTTTTCCTAGACTATTGTCAAAAGCTGTTAGAAAAATTTCGTTATCCTTGGGAGCTGATGCCGCTTATGTATGTGATATTAAAAGATGCTGGTGCTGACATTGATGAGGCTTCGCGTCGCATCGAGGAGGGTAAGCCAAACAAAACGAAAAAAATCACGATAATAATGACATTATCTATACACCATTATTAAAATTAACTTATGCACACTGTTTATGTTACAAATTTTCAATTTCAATCTGATCATACCAGGCCAATATGTTGTGAACGAATACTCCCGTCAGAACAATCTGAATATTTATGACGGGGGTGAGCTACGCAACACAACGCGGCAATGTGGATGATAATTGTTCTATTAGTTGCAATATGAGAGTTGCCAATAAAATAATATAAAAGAAGATAAAGTAAATTAAAGCAATCTTGCTTAGTAGTTATGTATATTAATTGTTTTTGCCAACATATTAAATACTTAAAACTTTACACTTAACACTTAGCTTAAAAAATCTGCAATCGCTCGCGAGTTAAATGAATTTTACCGAAAAAGAATATCTTTGTAAATATTTCGAATTGAACAAATTGAAAGCACTAACTTCATACACTTTGGAAATACACCTATCATCAATCAACAAACCAAATACATATGAGGAGGCTATAAATCTGCCCAACTCTTCGATCAACACACCCCGGCGAAGATCTCCCCGTCATGCGCAAAGAATGTCTTCAATCAACAAACCCCCGATAAAGAGATAATCGACTTTGAACAAAATCTTCTCTTCAATCAACAATCAATTTGGAATTCATTTCAACAATCAACAAAACTCTTGAAGCCGTAACAGAACCAGAAAAACGTTAATATCTATGAATCAATCAACAAATCAATAGTTATTTGATGCCAACACCGTGAAATCAACTTATTCGTGCTAGAAGTGTACACATCGGTTGTTTAGCTTTAGTTATAACATAAGCTACAATCTTCCTAAGCTAATTTAAGTTAAGTCAGGTTTTTTTTAGATTAATATCCAACATATTCCTTAATACTTCCCTATTACCTTTTGAATTTTACTTTTATTTGCCAATGTCACATATTGTTGATTTCGTAGTATCTCAGTCTTAGTCAGAACAAGCAGCTAAAATTCACATTATTAATAATATCAATTTACTGTTTTTAGCTGACTATTTTTTATTGTAGTTATTCTTTGAATGTCAACATTTTATTTTCTTATTAAAATAAAATGTCGAGTTCTAAATCGCTACACATTTAGCTTGAAATTTCAAATAGGTATTGCCAAAAGTCTTAAAAATAATAACTCTAGTGGAAATAAATCAAAATATTTCCACTTGGCTAACTCATCCACTATAGCTATAAATATCTCTCCCTAAGAATGATTTTGGTCAGGCTCTTGCGAAGCATATTGTTAAGCAGTTTCGAGGTTAAAATACTTGTATCAATTTTCACATTAGATTATTTAGTCTTGCGTAATATTATTGTTATATCAAACTATACATATGCATACAAACACTTGATAGTTTCTGTAAGGCAATGAATGTGTATACAATTTGTTACGAATTTAAAAAGTTCGCAATTCACAACCCAAGTTACAACAGAAAAAAAGCATAGAAAAACCAAACAAAAATTAAATGTAAAAAAATAAAAAATTTTCTTCAATCAAAAATATTTGGTCGGCATTAAAAGCCAGCCGTATCTTAAAATGTATTATTTTAATCTTGGGTAGAAATAAATATAGTTTCTGAAGGTGCACATTAAAAGGAAACCGGGAAATTGCCTCACTCAGTTGCTTTGGAGGGATCAGCTGCTGTTTATTCTTATAGATGACATTAAAAAGTGTAGCGATTGCTTTCTTAAGTTGTTTCAATTCCACCAGAACCGTTACACGTCCCAGAATTACACATCAGCAGAAATGATGCTGGAACGGGAACTGGTGTTGGAATCGGAGCTGGAACTGGAGCTGGAGCTGAAACTGGTATTGTTGTCGCCGGTGCTGGCATCGTAAATGCATCATTAAACCGAAAAATGCATGCGAAAAATTTACGACACTGCCAACACCGTCAGCATCGCCAGCATCAGCCGCAGATTCAGAGTCAGCGGAATTCAAAGGCTTCAAGCTCACACTCTGCCTCACTTTTTCTCTTCCTCTTTCCCTTCCTCTTCCTCTTCACCTGCGTTCTGTACCACAGCTCTCTCCAGCAGCTGTGGCTTGGCTCCTCCGTGGGAAAGCTGCCAGGTAGCAGGTACAATTCTATTCAGCATCGTTCGCTGGCACTTAACACGTCCAAGCCTGAGTCGTGGAAAGAAAAGGGAAGGTACAAATAGGGAAGGAAAGGAAGTCATGAATTGTCGTATACTCTTGTAGCTATATAGTACTCGTGAGGGTGAAAGCTATGCAATTCTAGGTAGGCAGTGCGACGTGTAAATGTGTGGACTATAAAGCTTAAAAGTGTTTATGCTTCAAGAGTTTATGGTGAGCGCAAGGGGGAACCAAGAGAAAAAGGGAAAACGGATTGCGCAAAAGTTAATAACTATTTAAACGTTATAATTTGGTAAATTTTTTAAAGCGTCAAATTAAAATAAAATACTTTGTTCTATTACGAATCAACGGTAAATTATTTTTTTAAAATGTATTTACTATATTTTTCAAAGCAATATGAAATGCTTGTTTCATAGAATCAATAAATTATAATTCGAAAAAGCTATGTTCGATCAGTTAATGTGGATTTTAAAAACTTGCGCGCTAAATGATCCATTTTGATGTGGTTTTTAGGGACAAAGTAGCGATCAAATATGATATTGAATTGAATTTAATCAAAGCCTGTTAATCTTTTATAATGGAGTTAGCACAATTTTAAACTTATTAATATTTCAATATGTATGGTTAATTGTAGTCAGCCTACTGCATGTCTGTTCTTTATGACCGAGCTATCAATCTTTATGGTCGTTTACGCCCATTTAGGCAAATGAGTCAGCTTGCATAAGCTTTTATTACACATTTCTCATACTTATTCTTGTCATAGTGCTTATTCTTTAAGCATAGTGGTAACTTGGTAAACACATAAAATAGACTTTGGTTTCAGAGCAAGTATTTTTTGTTTTCACCAAATGTGAACGTAGTTTAATCCTTGCTGTGGGCAAGCATACTACAAATTCCTGTAAATTTGGGAGCAGCCTGGAGCCCAACATTTACCAATGCTTATTAAATACTATAGAAAAGCTTTACCAAAGCCAGTAGAGGCAACGACAATAGGATGAACAAAAGCAAAAGCAACAACAGCAGGAAGCAAAAAATTTCTACTTTACGACTTCATATTGTGGGCGGGTCGTAAAAAATGTGCAGCGTCAACTTCGACGACAAGTACTACTGACATTTTAGTGCTCTAGAAGTAACATGCATGCCGGAACTAGCTGCCACTTCTGCCAGACATCAGATATCATATACCCTCGAATATATATAAAGTATATATATTTTAGTATAAGTGTATATAACAACATGTAACAAAGGGAGAACGACCTATGATGTATTAGAGCTGATTCTCCAGCTGCCTGGCTTTATAATAAGCAGCCCAGTTTGTCATTAATAGCCAGAATGTGGACACTTGCTCCATTAAATTGACTGCGCTTTAGCTGATTGTGGCTGTCATCTGATGTCCCTGTGCTTCTTAGTGTCCCGGGTTTTAATAGTGTCGCCTGCTAACCCAGTCAAGTGTAAAGTTATTGACCAAGGTCTTCTGGACTGCAAACGGGCTGATTGAAAATCTGTTTAACCTTCGTAGTCCAGCAAACGCTTTAAGTTTTTAACTTCTTAGTCGAGTTCTAATGTATTTTTGACAGAGTTTTAAATCTTACAAAAATTTAAACAGGTTTAAACCATTGCGAGAATATTAATCAGTTCAGAAAAAGTAGAGTGCCCATAATAAATTTTATTGATATTATTAATATTTAGCGCTATCTCGGTGCCTACCTCTTCAATGATCTTCCGGAACTATCCAAAGTTCAGCCAACTCTACTCTCTCTCATTATCCATGCCTCGGGATGGAGCTCAACAGACGTCGGCTCCAAACGGTTGCTTCTAGCCTTCCCCATCAGTTTTGCTTTTACCCCTCCTCGCAGATCCCCCCAGGTATCACAACGGGCCGACTCTCGGCTCATGTGCGCTGGTGTTCTCGACACCAGCAACCATCTAACCCAAACTAATATTTATTAATTTTCTTTAATTAACTGAATATGTAAGTCTTAAAATCCTTTTAAGACTTTAAAAACTTATCCATAATTAGCATCAAAATTCTTGTTCAACACAACCCTCACTAAGTATTCACTTAAAATAATGTAAAATAACTACTTTAATAATAATAAGTCTTAACTCGAATAAGGTAATAGTTTTTAAATGCCATAAGTCAACTCTTAGTGGAAGCACCTGAACTTTGACCTGCTGTTAAAGATGCACTCAGTTAATTGGTACCAGGCAACCAAAAATTATTGTTGGGTTTGTCCGAAAGTTTACGACTTTTATTTCGTCAAGTTCCAACTGGCGACCTGCATTAGTATTAGTTAGTTTTTTGGTATATACTGTACCTTAGGCAAATACAACATAGAAATGGTGGGATTGGATATGTACTTAGTTCGGCACATGGGTTTATATAAATATATCGAGAGAGACCGAAGGACTGAAAGAGAATGAGAGAGAATGGGGCCAGAGAGAGAGAGAGGACTCATGCGTAATTCTCCCGTGTGCCTGACTCTATTTAATGCATTCTGCAGTTTGCGGAAGAAAAAATCCCATTAAAATTAAGTAAAATTGCAGCAGCAGCAGCAGCGTAATCGTAAAAAGTTGGCATTTTGATGTTGCACCAAGCAGTAAAATTTTGAAAAGTTTTTGCTACGCAGATAAGACTCACAGTGGGACGGGGCGGGGCGTGGCGAGGCGGTTTACAGACTGTAAGGAGGGAGCAGAGGCAGTAGACAAAGGTTCTGCCTCTTTGGCAGCTACAGTGGATATGGGATTGGGCTTTCGAACTCTATGGCATGAGGTTCACGTGAAGGTTGCACATAAAGTGCATGCCAAGGCGCCCATGAGAAGCTCATATGTGTGCGTGTGTATTTTGCCTTCCGAAATGGCGAATATCCTGGGCCGAGAGACACAGACTTTTAGTGCCCGGCATAGTAGTTAATGGTATAGCTTCAATTGTTGATAAGTTATGTGGTAAGAAAAAGTGTGAAACGTAGGAATTTAACGATATAAGTAATAAACTGGAATACTCCGTGCAGTGTGCAGAGTGCAGTGTAAGGCGAAATGAGAAATGAGAAACGAGAAACCAACTAGTATTAAACCAATATTATTAGATATGTCGTCATTTACATATATAAGTACAAGGGTTGTCTAACCTGTGTAGCCATAAAAATATGATAAACATTCATTTTCTGGCTGTTTATAGCCCAGATAATGTCAAGGTAAAACTTAATCAAAACCGTTGTTTGGCTAACTCTTTCAGAAACTTTAGAGTTAGCTTATTCGATTTATAATTGACCAACAATAATAATTGTGATTCGTTCTTTTTGTTCTTCGTTTTTCACAGCGCGTGTAGAAATTAACCGAATTATAGCACAAATCAATATCAACTACTACAAGGCCATGGCAATCGATCTACATCTGACAGGAGTGCCCATGTACCTGACCATTCCCAGTATCGAGTGCGGCTCACACTTCACTCACCTGCCGCTAACCCACATTCGACCGCCAACTCCGGAACCTTTGGCCCTTAGCCGTACACCACCGAGTCCAACAGCCACTGCTCTTATGGCATCTAATTCTCACCAGAAACACTCGCGGCCCACAAGCAGTAATGGCACTGCTCATTCGGCTGCATCACCTACACTGGTGACAACTTTGTCGACCATTTCATCGCCCGGCCATCATCAGCAACAGCTTCCGCTTCAACATCCGCAGCTTCATCATCGTGAGCAGCGATCACGCTCCGGATCACCGACAACGCCCCCTCCGGCGCACAGCAGCAGCATCGGCGCATATCACCACAGCCACAACCACCATCACCACCATCATGGCCAGCACTTGGTCAGCTCAACATCTGCTGCAGCAGTTGCTGCGGCAGCAGCAGCCACGTAGCAGTATCGCAATGTTGCCGCCGCCGCTGCTGCAGCCGCTGCCGCCGCTGCTCTCTTTGTGTAAGTAAAGGCTGAAATGTGTCTTGGCCAAATTGCATTTGGTAAACTGAGCAAACAATACGAATGAATTTAAGTCATTGAAAGGCTGAATATGTTATACTCTTTCTTGTTTGTTATACCCGTTACTCGTAGAGTACAAGGGTATATTGTAATCGTTGGAATGTATGTAACAGGCAGAAGGAGGCGTGGCAGACCCCATAAAGTATATATATATTCTTGATCAGCATCAACAGCCGAGTCGATATAGCTATGTCCGTCTGTCCGTCTGTCTGTCTGTCTGTCCATCCTTATGAACACCTGGATCTTTTAAACTACAAAAGCTAGAGCCACCAAATTTGGATCGAAAGTCCGAAATCTTCTCGAGCAGATCATGTTTGTATCAAATTGTTGCCACGCCCCGTACCGCCCCCGTAACGAGCAAAAACCCAGACACACCTCGAAAAAATTTGTGTTTTAGGCAAATAACTCAATAACTATGGCTCTTAGGAGCACCAAATTTTGGTAGGCAGGTTCCTAGATACAGTCTATATGCAATGACGTTTAAAGTTTTGAGCTGCCACGCCCCCTTTTCTCATAAGAACTAAAAAACTTTCCATCTTAAATGCCGTTTTTAAGGCATTTGTTCAAATAGTACAGTGTTGTAATTTAACATTTGGAGACTTATCATATCTAACTATTCTGAAGTCAAAATCCTACGTTAAACAAGAGAGATATCACGGTTCAAAGTTTATGTTATTTAACTGCAAAATCACTGTATGCGCGCAAGCGACACAGAAACATACAAACATATGTTCGATCGTTTTCGTTGCGTGTGTGGCGGCAGCGCTGGCCGCAGTCGCTCGCTGTGCCGACCAGTACATACACACATATGTAGCCTTTCTTACTTGTTTGAATTGTTCAAACTGATAAATGAAGGTATCTATTAATTAAAACGGTAAATTATTATTTTTTTTTGCCAATTCCCAAGTCTTAAATGTGAAACTGTCTTTACATAACGGTAGAATCTGCTCTTAGAACATTTTTTAAAAGAAATCAAAAAATCTATGTGATGTTTATAGTAGCAGTGTCAATAGCTCAGAGAACTGCCGACCTGTCATAATGAGAACTTCATGGTTTTACTATATGAGTTCAAATCTGGATGTTGATCCTAAACCAACATCTACAGTATCACTTATAACATAAAGTTATGACTATAATTTGTAAATATTCTAAACAGTTTAATTCAGGTTCATTTCAAGCTATTTCAAAAGAAGTAATAATCTATGTTGGAATATTAGAAGGTTAACATTTGTATTTTATTTGCATTACCAATAAGTTGAGTCGAATATTCTAAAGCGTATTTCCAATTCGAGGTGAACTCTGTTGTCCAGAGTGTTTCAACTTATTTGACATGCAGGTCCAGGCGCGTTGCCTTTAATCAAATCAATTTCGCAGCATAGTTTTATGTTTACAATTTAAGTTGGTTGCCCGTTTGCTGCTGAAGCAATGCTGGCCACTTTTCGCTTGCAGCTTGCAGCTTGCCACTTGTCATTTTGCACTTGCAGTTTTCATTCCTTCATTTCCATTTCCGGCGGCTGCTGCCATTTCTTAAACCGTTGCATTTCCGGGCTGCGCACGAAAGTATGCAATGGTTTTTTCATCATTTGGCCTGATGGCTGCAACGTGGCAACAAAAGCTTCACATCGAGTTGCTTCTGCTGCCACAGATGAAAAACAATTCCTTTTTTGAAAGAATCACCGCCCGTCCCATCCCTTTGGCATTGCCCAAGAAGCGCTCTCAAGTTGCCAGTGTTTTTGTGCTGACAATTGAAGCATTCGTCTTTTGGCTATTTGTTGTTTGTCGTTTCATCGTCCCATCGTTGCGTCGTTGTTTAATTTAGAGGCAAGTGTTAAATTTCCATGATGGCTGGCTGGCATTTTAGTTTATATTAAACGCTCCTGATGCTACAACATTTTGTTGCCTTTTTTGTGAGTGTTTGAGTGTGAGAAATGCTTTGCTTTAATTAAAAACTCAAGTGGCGTCAGCTCCAGGTTTCTGTAGTTTTTGATGAAGTCTCGGATTGCTGAGCGTTGTGCGTCTTATTTGCTATTGCATTGGCATTCATGTTGTTGCCACAAATATCACAAATATCGTATAATGTTTTGCCCTCGAAATGCACATCAAAACTTTCGCCTGCTTGCCACAATTTATGATGCCCGGACAACACTTCAGAATGCATATTTCAATGTGTCTGTCTGGTCCAAGGTAATAAAATATACGCATTTTGCAACAACAACAGCGCCATTCAAATCTTGTCTAGAACTGTGATCTTTCCTTGCTATCCTTCGATTGTTTGTGCGCCCTTTCAGAACATTAAAACCTCAACTCATCTCCTGTGGCACATTGCATCAAAGAAGCGTCGTGAGTTTTTACGAGTGCATCATAAAAGTGGAACGCGGAAAAAAAGACAAAAAAATATATGTATTTTGATATTTTTCTTAATACTCATACTTTATTCTATATGTATAAGTATTTCTGGATGCCTCTAAGCCTAGGCAAGGCTGCAATTAAATTGCACAGTTCGACTACAAAGTCTTAGGCAGCAAAAAGAGCAGGAGATCGAAGACATAAGACACTAAACAGAATATAGGAGAGTAGAAAAAATTCCACTGATGATGAGAGATGAGATGAGACGCCTGCCTGCCTGCCTTGTCGACGGCATATAAAACTATCAGAGAGTTCATTTAACTCCGTCTGAAGCGAAGAAGGGAAAGTTTAAATCAAACTTATCAGCGAAGCAAACGAAAATCAAGAACAACAATTATTCAACTGCAAATGCAGCGGCCATAAAAACTGCCAAACAATGCGAAACTTTTACGAGCCTCTTAAGCTCCTGTGGCAGGAGCAACTCCTGAAGTGCATTTCATTTGTTTCACTTCACACACAGCTTGGAAATGGCACTCGAATTCTCTGACCTTTTCCGCATTGCCGTTGGCTGTGGACTATTCGCCAAAATGGCAATAAATGCATAAGTTCGCCATTTAACGATATTTTGTTTCCGTTTTTGGCGCAAATATCATCCCAATTTTGCACACCTTTTGGCTGTAAAATGCCAAACAATAGAAATGCTTTTCATTTTATTTTCCATTTCCAGTTTTCTTTCTCTTTAGCTCTCTTGAACATTCTTCGACTTTTACGTGCATTTCGCATCGAAAATAAAAAAATAAAATAAATATTGCTTGGCAACGTTTTCTACCTAATTTTCATGTAATGTTGTTAAGTAAATTGTGTTGAAATTTATGGACAGAAAAAATAATCATTGCTTAGTCCCCAATAAAGAAAACTATACTGTGCATTGCTCATGTTATTTCAAAACATTGGATGGTAAAATTTATTTTAAATATTTGTGTGGAAGAAATAATTTTGTATGGAAAAAAAGAAATAAAGTTCAAATTTCTTGTGGCAGTATCTCAAAACATTGTGTTTCTAATTAGTTAATTGTAAATAAGAATTAGAACTTAAAACATTTTCTTAATTGTGATCTCAACAATGCTAGTCTCAAAAAAAAAACATAACTTTTTGTTGGTTTTCCGATTTTTAAATGTTTTTACTCAAGAATTATTGTCACATTTATTGTATTCAGTAAAGCACTTAAATATCACTTAAAATTGTTTATATGAGTCCGCGCAGTTGAGTTGTGCACAACAATAAACAGCATACAATATATTCAATACTTTTGAGTGGTCGCACAATTTCCGTTGATTTCTAATTTCCGTTCCGATGACGACTCTTTTAAAAAAAGAACAAAAAAAATCAAAAATAAAAACAGCAAATCCCTAAGTTTTAATGGCTTCTTCTCAGTCATCGTCATCTTCACCCTTCTTCAGCCTCACATGGTTCCATCTTATTTCTTCTTGTTTGAGTTCGTATTCTTATTCGTATTGCTATTCGCATTTATGTTCTTATTCTTATTTCTAGTTGCTTTCGAGGTCGAGGCAAGCCATAATAAATGCAATGCTTGCCATAAAATTAAAAATAAAAATACAAAACAAAAAACAATATAAAGAGAAGAGTATTATAGTTTTGCGAGCGAGTTTCGGAGTTTCTGCGTTTCAGTTTCAGTTGTCGCTGTAGCATTAGCTTACGCTGCTTGAATTTCGCCCTGGTCTGGACACATCCCTTCCGGGGCCCCTTCTATAACTCGGCTTGTGTTTATTATTGTTCGTCTTTGGATTGCGTGCTGCGAGCGCTCTCCGGTTTTTATGGTGCCACGTTACGCCGTTTTTTGTTTTTAGTGGACACGCATTATTAAAAAATAAACAATATGTATGCTCCGCTACTCACCAGCACCAAAGTCAAGTCGAATCGTATCGAATGAAGCACTCCTGTCTGCCCTTAGTGCTCTTTTCAGCTACTTATTTTTCAGTGGAAAATTTTGTGGTGATCATAAAAAGTTGAGTTGAGCAAATAAACAAAGCGACTCGTTCCACGCATCCAGATACATATGTATTTCGCTTATCCTAAATATTTAGATTGAAATAAACTTTATCAGCTGCAGAAACAAAATGTTACAAAAATAAAGACAGTTGACGATGAATGCTTTAAATATTTAGAGTATCTAGATATGACTACTCTTATCTGTCTAGATAGTTGAAATTGATGCTTGTGTATATTTTAATTTGTTATCAGTTTTCTTAAGTTCTTTTTTGAGATATATTCATTGAATGTTGGTTTGCAACTAGTTCAACACCGACAATTGAAAAGCAGCTTGGTTAAACAGAGAACTGCTTCTGCATTATCGTAAATTGCATCATAAAAATCACATTTGGCATTATAAAGAAGAAGAAACGCAGCTGCGAACCAAACAACAAAGAATCAGGACGACTCCAATCGGCAATTCTACAGACCCATTTCGAAACTTAGTCAAAAAATACTTTCATCACCCACTGTCCAAATGCCGTGGTCATCAAAGCTGCTATAAAATTTATTTTTACGAGCGAAGAGTTCTCCCATCCTTTACCTGTACAGGTAAGCAGGCTCTGGCTAAGGCCCAAACTAAGGGACTGGATTGCTTTCGGTGCCTTTTGACTGTCATTACAATGATTTTAATGCCTTTCATGGCAGAGACATATGGGTCACACTGGGATTATTGCCTTAAGGAACTAAAATATCTTTAATGCCGCATTTGTGCATCAGCTGGTGACCAATAGTAGATTAAGTTACCAACTAATTAATAGGAAAACCCAAAATCAGTAAAACTTAAAGATTAATATAATATTATTCTTATACTAATATTAACAGTAATTTTAATTTTTTTTTATTCCACTCTGTTTAGCGATAATTGAAAATCCGCACCAAATACAGAAATCTGCTAACTGGAATGGTCTGAGAAGACCACTCGGAACTGAGAGCCCGCAACTTGTTGAAGGATTCCAACTTGTACAGAGATGCGGATTGAATATTTAATAATCCATATAGTAATGCTTACACTAGGTTTTCCTTTCTTCGATAACAAACAAAAAAGCTTTTTGAGGAGTTGTAGAGCACGACTTACTTCCGGGCTAAGATAACTTAAAACATATTCAAACTGATCTCAAAAACTATAATCTAGATTCTAGAACAATCATAATCATCTTAACTGCGCTGATTAATCTGTTATATGTTAACATATAATCGATGCTTCTCAAAATGACACAACAATTTCCGAGTGCTAGAAACTAAGAAACTTTAGAATGATCTGCACAACCACGAACACATACCTACATAAAAAAAAAATATAAAAAAATACAAGCACAGTATAATATCTAGTCCTAAGCTTGCACCATTTAATCGAAAAACTTCAAAGCTTCAACTATTTTGAGCAACTTGTACAGCATTTGGATAATTACGAAATACAGTTTTCAATTTGTATAACTCTTT
Organism: Drosophila acutilabella; assembly: GCA_035046005.1. Taxonomy (NCBI): domain Eukaryota; kingdom Metazoa; phylum Arthropoda; class Insecta; order Diptera; family Drosophilidae; genus Drosophila; species Drosophila acutilabella. Next base: position 1,733,526 of record JAWNOK010000026.1, on the reverse strand, counting down.
AATTAAATTATGAGATTATATTAGCTTCCAACATTATTGATTTTCTAAACTTTCTATTCTATTGAAATGTTACATTTTCTTGGGCTGTGCGCAGTTATGCGATTTTATTATATAATCTGAATACTTTATATGTACTAAACTTTTTTTTTTCGATTTCTTTTTTTTAATAAAAGATAGTAGAGACAGGTGAAAAGAGAATAGATACAACCAGTTTCACTCAGCAATTTGTATTTTAAGTTAAGTTTTTATAAATCAGAAAATTATATTTCTTTTGCGTGTACATTGTGTGAGTTAGGATCGACAAAAACCAAAAATGTTATGCTATTCAAATTGTAGTTAAATTTATTGTATTTGCTTTTTGCTTTCTCAAGTAAAACAAACAAACTTAAACTTAAATTAAACAGTAGCTAAAACATTTCAAGTTAAATGGAACTCATATTGTAAAACATAAAGCATTGTATCGTAGTTAAATAAAAAATAAAAAAACCGCTTCAAAACAATAAAGTTTACATTAAATGGCTTTAATATATGTTGGATTCAAATAATCAATTTGTTCTGGGAATTCACGGATGATAAACTTAAAACTCTCTAACTATTAAATAAATGATAAAGCATTCCTTACTTATTAATTTCTACATGGCTAAAATATTTTATCCAATCTAGTCCATTTCCAACGGACTTACATATCAAACAGACCCTTGAGATCATCGATTGATAGTTTGGTGCTACCCTTGCCAGTCAGCAAGCCATCGGCCAATTCCAGCTTACGATCCTGCAATGCCTTAATACGCTGCTCTACAGTGTCCATGCAGATCATCTTGTAAATGATTACATCCTTCTTCTGGCCAACACGGAATATGCGATCCTGCGCCTGTGCTTCCAGCTGTGGATTCCAGTGCAAATCTAGAAGTATTAAATGATTGGCTCCAATCAAGTTAAGGCCAACACCTCCGGCAGTCAAAGACAATAGTAGGATTTTTTTGGAGCTGCGCTGATCGTTGAATTCATTTACGATGTCCTGACGGTTCTTAACTGCAATGGTTCCGTTTAAGGACAATGATTGCAGTCCCTCCTTGCCCAACATATCGCGTAGAATATTAAGCACTGACGTCCATTGGGACACAATAATGACCTTGTCATCGGTGTTAAGCACACATGTTTTAAGAATCTCCATGGTCTTAAGCAATTTGGTAGATGGGCGATTTAAATCAAAGACCGGATTGCTACGCTTAAGCACATTTTGCGAGGCTTTGGCAATGCGGTTATCTTCGTGGCTACTACTGTTAGTTCCCTCATTGATAGTCAACTTATTAAGATGATCAAGTAAATCTATTTCTGCTGGCGGCCCCAGACTGTCATCGTGGTCCATTTGTCCATCATCCTCACCTTCTAACATCTTCGAAAGGCAAATAAAAGAGATAAGATTAGATTGCCAAATGAGACTATTTAGATACCTACGGAATCTATAAGACCAGGATGACAACAAATTTGTCGAAGACGCAGCAAAAGGACTAAAATTTCATGAGACTTTACTTCATTTTTGTGGCCAGCAATTCGGGCGAATTTCTCATGCATTTTATTCAAGTTAAAGTCCGAATCCTTCTCAGAACGCTGCATCAGGAACTGGGCAAATAAACTGCGAGAATAAGTTAAAACTCGCTGATATACATTCATCTCATGTTTATCAAGGTTCATTTCCACCAATCTTATTTTCTTGTTGGGTAAACTGTTCAGTTTGCCATCCACTTGCAGTTGAGCCTTGGTGCGCCTGAGCATTATGGCCTTCATCAGAAAATTTAAACGCTCCTGTCCACCAGCGCTCTTGTTGTTGATCCACCTCTGCCACATGGGGAGTTGATCGAAGGGTGTGCATCGCAAGAACTTCAGCAGCGCGTAAACATCTAGCTCCTTATTTTGGATCGGAGTACCCGTAAGGGCCCATCGATACCTACTTCGCAGAGCACAGACTGCCACGGATGACTGCGACTTGTAGTTGCGAACCACATGAGCCTCATCCAAAATGATCCGACGCCACTTGACCCCAAATACGGCGCCTTCCTGCTTCTGCTCCCTGGCCACAATGTTGTAAGTGGTGACCACCAAGTCGTAGGTGCGAAGATTTTTTGATTTTGAATCACGATTGGAGCCATGATGAACGCAGACCGTGATGCGATGTCGGGACAACTTGGAATTGACTTCGCTTTCCCACTGACGGATTAAGCTAGCGGGACACACCACTAGAGTTCCGCCGTTGCGGACTGTATACAGAATATAAATACTTGCTATATATTAAGTTATTGTTCTGAAAATAACTTACCATCCTTGCGGCCTTTGGAGTACCAACCATTGGTGCTTTTAGGATTCTCCTCCTCCTCCTCCTCATCGCTGCTAGCAGGTTGGCTCTCTGTGTTGCTCTCTTGACGATTTTTACAAGCCAACACTAAGGAAATCATTGTTAGTGTTTTCCCCAGACCCATGTCATCAGCAAGAATGCCACCACGAGGAGTTTGCTGCTCCCGCCATGTCATCCAAGCTAACGCGTGCTTTTGATGCTCCATCAGCTGAACCTTCAAACCCACTGGATCGTCAGCCAAGACGTTCTCTGCGGGGCAATCCTTTAACGAACCATGGTAAACCTAAAAAGGCAAAAATCAATCCAACCAACTATACAGATCGGTTTTAAGAAAACCTACGAACCTTGAGTGAATCCATCGTGAGAGCCTTTTGATTGTTAAATGTGGCCATTCCCTGAGTGCCTGTATGCGTGGGCTGTATTAGATTAACCGCTTCGGATAGATCATCCCAACCGAGTTCATTATTAACAGTTTTGGGCGGATCGAACATCCGAGAGGGCGGAACTTTCTTTGGGGTAACTCCTTTCTGTACATCAACCCCATCCAGATACTTAGTTTTCTTCATAATCTCCTCACGCAATCCATTGATTCGTTTTCGGATCTGGACACCTTTATCGGGTAACTTATGGGAAACCTTCTCAAAAAGCTTTTCAGCCTCACTTAGCTGGACACGTAGTTCAGCAACCTTTCGTTGTTCCTTCTCATAGAATTGGTGAGATACATTTTCCTTCCTTGGGAATACGGCAACAGAAGAATGACTCGGTTTGGCACTCGAGCTGTTGTTAATCGGAGATACATTTTCATCATTGTCGCTGCTGGAAATTTCAATGGTCGCCTCTTTATTGCTTACGATGAGCACATCGCTTGAAGAGGAGTTATTTATCTCAGAGTCAGGTCCCTGCTGATTTACAGGAACTGAAGACACTGTCGAATGAAGTATAGATTCGCCACTGTCCACAAACTGTGTACTATAACGGGGAAAATCATCGCGATTATTAGCTGCATTTACACTATATTTCGAATGTAGCTTCTCATGGTAGGTGGCATTTGAATCTTCCTGGGTATCTTCTTGAAGGGAGTCCCCGTGATCATTGGATTCAATGGACTCTTGTGCCTGATTGGTGGTTTCATCAGCAGCATCGTCGATCATTTTATATGCGCTGGATCTATTGGCGCCTAACTGCTCCTCCTCGCTGTAGTCAATCTCACTGGAATCATCATTTATATCCTGTGGACGAATACCTGTTATACTCATGCGAGTACGCGGTGAAATTCCACGTTGATCGAGCTCATCCTCTTCTTCTTCGCTGTCTGAAACGATTACTGCTCTACGTCCTTTGCCTGCTTTCCGTTTAAATACTCGACCTATACTTTCATCCTCAGAATCTGTGCCCTGAATCGTAACATTGACACTTAATTGACTTCTAGCGCTGCTTCGACTGCTGCGTCCTAGTGGTGTCGCAGTCATAAAACACATATGAATCTCTGTTTGTAGCCTAAAACCGCATTTACTCTCTCACCTGATGTGGACTGACTCACGACGCTAGCTTCCTCCTCAGAATAGTCACTCTCACTTGACATAGTTGCTATGATTTACTTATAGTTAAATAAAATTCACGCTGTTGCAGAATTTTTAGGCGCCAGTTAATTTCAACTAGCGCAATGGCAACGCACACGCAAGTATACAAATAACGCAATCTATCGACAATCGAATATAATAGATTTTTGAAATATTTTTGTCAGCAGTAAAAGAGGTAAGCTTTCTCATGAAATTTTTGGATTAACGTTAACAACTTTATTTCATTTCAACATATATTGTAAAAAAAGTAACTTAATTTGTTATACCTATCCGATTATTTCGAAGCGATCTCATGGTTCCTATCGAAATTTTGGAAGAAGCGACTCTAGCGGCATCTATCGGCATTTTAGTTAAATTGCACAGCCACTGGGGTTGTGAACCGTCCGTTACATTTTGAGCTAAAAAGGCTGGCTTCCAATCGAAGCCAATGTATGAATTAAATGACTTTTAGCAGGAGTCTGTACAGTTGTTGGCCTTAAATCTTCAGTTTATTTATTTCTTTATAAAAAAATATTATTTTTAGCTTATCGTACAGCATGTCTCATTCATTCCAATAATATTACGACCCCAGTGTTTTTTGGCTGGCCTATTGCAAATCCCGACGTGTGCCCTGGGAATACACTTCTCTCCCTGCCATCTGCAATTGCATCTTGCAGCTTGTGTCCCTTCTATAACTTCATTAAATTTGTCGAATAATCCAAAATCGGGTATTCCCCCCGTAGTTGGAGTCTTTGGATTTTTGCGTATTTTATTCCATTGTGCTATAGTCCGTAAAGGACTTTTTTGATAGCATCGAGAGTTCATAACCCTCAACGGATAATAGTTTTGACATCGCTCAAGCGAAATCCGACTAACATTAATCCATAAATCGTCGGCCAAAGTCTCTGGAGCCATAACAAAGTTATACATTTATGTCCACAATTTTACAAATAATTTGATAATAGAAGTGATTAATGTGTGTTGGGTGTCAGGTGTCACACAAGAAAATGAATGTAAATCATTTTGAAATTGGAATGTATCATAAAAGCATTCTGAGTTTTCCTCTCAATTCATTATATCTTTATGTCGGTATATATATTTTACTTTATTCAGATTTCAATTGTCTGATACAATTTCATCACTCCTCTCTATACATAAATAACATTAAATGAATTAAATAACTATTCACTTAAATCTATTTAATATTATGGGAAAAACAAAATGTTAATAAGTTTATTATAATAATTTGTGTAAGTCTGAGTTTGTATTTTAACTAGCGAGTTTGTGTGTGTGTGTATGTCTGTGTGTGTATGCGAGTGAGTGTGTGTACCAGAATTAAATTAATTTTTTTTTTTTGCATATGTTTATTATTTGTAGTCCAAGAAGTTTTATATTGACTTGTTTAAAATGTTCATTTTCATCTGCTAAGGTTGTGGTAATTTTTCATATTTTCTTCTAGAGATTAGCCAAAAGGTAAGTTAATTTAACTTTTATGAATTTTTTTCTAATTTAATGATTATTTGCAATGATTTATAATTTGATAATTTACCTGTTTCCATCCGAAAGTTATGTGTATATGTAATATCGTCTAATGATTCGTAGTGAATTTTAACTGTAAGTCTATGTTGTTTTAGAAAGATATTTGAGGAGGTTGTTTAACAAAGAGTTACACCGAGGATCGATTATACGGGGCTCTTGTAGCTGAAATTTGGAGGTCAAATTCGCCTTTAATCACCATGGTGAATGTGTGAGATTTTATAGAAAAGCAGCAATGAGTTTTCGAAGTGAACAGTTTTTAAAGTTTAATAGTAATGTGTACAGTTCACTATACTTACGTATAAGTATCTTATGTGTATACGTGTAAGAATTTGTGTAAATTAAAATAATGAGTAATATTGCATAGAAATGTGTACATAAATATGAAGCACATAAGAACATACATATATACTGTACACAAATAAGTTTGTGTGAGTGATATAATACTCCAATCTGTTTTTTTTTTTTATACATGTACGTTAAGTGATCTGTTCTTTCTAAAGTTAAATTGCTAAAATTAAGCAAACATTGTAATAGTTTAAGTAAATCAAAACGTAATCAATTACATAATTACAAAATTATATATTAATGTTCTCTGTACACCTATATCTATGGTATGAATTACATTTTATTTACCTTTCCGATATTATGATTACATTCTTAATTTGCAGAATGTGCATGTGTAGGTAGGTGTTTGAAGGTGTGTGTACTTATGAGTGCGTGTGGTGTGTGTGTGTGTGCATGAGTGTAATAAATATTATTATGCATATTCTTTTATAGATATAATTTTTCTTTTCGCTTTGCTCGTTTTTCTACGATGAAAAACTGATATTTCGAATATGAGTTTTTGGAATTTGAAGTTCTTGCTCAACATTGGTTTTGGCTTGTTAGTTTACTTTTTCGCGCATGTTTGACATTATTCGCAGTAGAATGTTATTGTGAAATTAAATGTTTAAATTAGATATTTTTGTGTTTTAACTTCATTAATGCCAAACACATTAAAAATATGCATATCGGACTATCGATTGGATACTTTTTCTTTTCGATTTCTTTTTCTTTCAGTTTTTGTTTTTACTTTTAAAGGAGGTACTAATTTGTTAACACTTCTGGGCACATCAAAGGGGGAGTCCCCTTTTGGCGGCAACTAATCTTTCGTCCGTCTTTGCTCGTTTACAAAGCCAGATTATTTCTTCTTCCGTTGACCTTATTCACTAGATTGCATATTTTTAAGGCTGGTCCTAGCTTTAGACCCATGTACTTCATCATCATCTCTGAGTTGAGTAATAGTAAAGCTTTACCATCGATTTCCTGCAAGTTCAAAGAAGAAACTATGTTCAGTAAATATGTCCAAGATAAAATATTATTTCAAGCACTCACATGCTTTCTGAAGAGATCTCCGTGCACGGCCAGAGAATTGTCATTGCTTTCGATATACTGGATAACCTCTTCAATAGACCAATCGATGGGTTGTGCTCGTATCTGCGAGCACGATGCTGTTGTGGATGTGCTGTGAGGTGAGGTTATCGCAGTGGCTCCATAGCTACTGGATGCAGCAGCCGCAACTGGCGCAGTTGCTGCTTTAGCAGCACTAGCGGCTGGTGCGGCTGAACACGCCGACTGTGAAGCTGTAAACGGAGTTGACACCGATGATGGGAATGAGGCGCTTGAAGACAACGTTGTCGGGGATTTGTAATAGTTGTTTGGCGACTTGGCGATCATCTGTTCCGGATGCACTTCAGCCACCAACGGTGCCAGATATTTTCCAATTGTGCTTGTGTTTGCTGTGCCTCCCGCCAGACTGCTGCTGCTACTACTACTGCCACTAGTGCTGCTGCTGGTGGTTGTAGTGTTCGAGGAGGGGGAGGTGTTGGAAGAGGTGCTGTTGTTGCTGCTGGCAGATGAAGCATCCGTGTTGTTGTTGCTCATCTCTTGAGCACAACTGCCGTTATTGGTATTAACAATATTGTTGCTGTTATTGCTATTATGATGCTGGAATCGCACCTTTCGCAAAGCCTGAGCCTGGGTCTGAGATTGTGTCTGCGTCTGGGGCTGTGCCTGGATCTGTGCCGTGGCCGTGGATGCCACTGACGGTTTCACTCCATTCGGCTCCGCTTTAATAGTTGTCTTCGAACTGTTTTTGTTACTGTTAGTGTTGCTGTTACTATTGCTTCTGCTATTGTTGTTATTGTTGTTATTATTGTGATTCAGTTCCTCTTTAGTGACCTTTGTTTGCGCTTTGGATGACACCTTCAAACCCACCTCTTGCTTGATAATTAGCGGCTTTTCTGCGGGCGATGTCGGCGTGGGCGTGGCTGACTTAGACTGACGACTGCGTTTCTCGGCGAGCACAGGTGAGGAGGGCGGTGTCGCTGCCTGTACCAGCTGTCGCTTGCGACTCTGGGCACACTTTTTGCACTCCTCTGTATCCGGCACAAGGGAAATAAAGTTTACACACGCCTTGCATGTGATGCACAGTGTCTTGATGAATTGCGCCAAGCTGTCGTCGTCTTTCATGCGCAATGGCGAAGGTATTTTAACCTGGAAGAGGAAGATTGATAAGTGACATGGTGTTAAATTCTGTTTTCCAACTAGCTCACCGTAAAGTTCTTTCCTGCAGCAGTCACAATGTGTACATCTCCGTCCAATTCAAAGAGCAGCCTTGATAATTGTTGGGTGTCCGCGCTTGCGGCCAAGACTTCCTGCAGGCAAAGCTTGGCAAGCGTTTCATGTGTCTGCCCTGTCACCATCGAGGGCAACTTAGAGCTATTGATAAATGGTCCGGCTTTGCAATTGGGATGGAAGTGCGCAGTGACTGGCGATGCTGGCACCATAGCATCTGATTCAGCCACAATGGTGTGCCTTGGACGCGGACATCGTTGCTTGCCGGAGCCGGAGTCCATTCGGGACTTATGACCGGGAGGCTGCATCGGATGACAGCTACGGGCACACCAGCCGGCCGGGAAGATGTCGCGCGAACGATAATTACACCAGTAATCGAAAGCGCCCCGCCAGCCATCAAAGGTGACATGGATTTGGTCGTCTTTAATGGCATCAACTGTTGCGCAGCAAATTAGTTGTGGATTCTTCTTATCCACTGCTTCCAGTTTTTGACCAACTTTGTACAGATTAACCGGAGGCGTGGCTGGTTCTGGCTGAAATATCTCCTCGGGTGCAACCATAGCATTATTCAGTATTTTGCAGAGGTATCCCGGCCAACTGGAAGCGTTCATTCGAAAGCCTAACGGTGGCTGCAACATTCCGCCGTTTTTTTCACAATGACCAATTGCATGAATCTCCGTCGAGTCCACAAGCCGCCAGAAATCATTTTGAGAATCACTGCCATCGAGGCGAAGACGAAGCCGGGATCCAAGCACACCTACCACTGTCGCAATGCATGTGGACGTGACATTCCGGGGATCCAAAGCCTCCAGTTTCATGCCAATCTTAAAATCATTGTTTGGCGGATTTAACGCCTGTTTAAAGCACTCAGCTGGAGCAGCTTCACTTCCAGTCTCCTGTTAAAAACCAAAATGATTTAAAAAGTCGTCTTAAATGTGTAGCTAAAAAGAAAGGTCTCACCTCCAGGTAGGCATCCCAATCGAAGACATGGAAACTCTCGTACTGAAAGGGTCCTGTAGGGGCCGGCGCTCCGCTGCTCAACATCTTGCGATCACCATCTGAGGCACCGCCAGCGCCTGCGCCGGCGGCTCCGCTGTGCTGCCGGGTTGAACCATTCTTCTTTTGGTGCTTATTCATGCACATCATGGAGCAGAATTCTTTGTTTGGCGCACCCTCACGTATCACATTGTCGCACTGCGTACACGCTCCCTTGCTGTATGCTTTGCGGAACTCGACGATGCACGTCTCCGAGCAGAACTCCTTCTTGCCCGTCTGTGTGGGCAATACGTACTGCAGGGGCAACTTCCCCTCTCCGCACCACGTGCATGTCGCTCGCTTTGCTGGACGTCCGCGCGCTCTCTGCTGCGTCGGCGTTTGCGGAGGTGTTGAAGTCGAATTGGAATTGGCAGCAACACCATTGCCGTTGGTGCCACTGCTGGCGTTGGCGCTGATGCTACTGTCGCGACCGCCAGACATATTTTGTATGGTTTTGTTGTTCGTTTGACTTTGTTATCTTAAATATTTACTCTGATACAATTAAGCAATTTCGCATTTTAGTGCGCGTTTAACAATTGCAGAGTGGCATCTGCATATGAGCAGTCCGTTTTTAAGGCAAAAAAACTTTTTGTCACGGTTCTATACAATTGAATTTTAGCGGCGTTTTCGAGGTCACGTAATAACAATTTTTTGTATTTGCGTAAAATTTGCACATCGCATTTGCAACACAGATTCGTACACTTTTGAGCGCAAATCAATCGCACTTATTTGAAACACTAGTAACAATTGTACATTGTGAGCACTTCAATTACACTTGCGCTTGCAAATTAAAATTATTTTTTATTTTTCTTTGCAATTGCGTTCCGCCATATTTGTTTTTCTAGCGATGAGATATGTTCTAGAGATGTGCAAAATGGTTGTAACTGTTATTGTTCACGGGTATTAGAGGTATCGGGCCGCAGTTTAACTATTTTTATTCTGTGAGTCTAGAATTCTTATTCTGATTTTTGGTATTTACTAGACAATTAAAACTTAATTTATTTCTTAAAAAGTTGCTTTAAGTAGATGAGTTGTGATCAAACAACATCGAGATGGAATTATCGATATTGTCAGCACTACTGAACTTGGTGCTAGCGCCATCTATATTTCGTTTTTTAAATAAGTCAACAGTTGGGCGTAGTCTGAACGCTCGCTTTATACGGATTAATTCAAACTGTATGTTGTTTAGTTACAAATCTAAAAAATCAGCCATAAAATCAAACAATATGTATGCTAAAAGGGTTTACATCCAAATTGACCTACTTATTTTTTGTAGAGTAATGAAATTAAGTGCGTAGACATAAATTGGGGGCTCAAATCGAAATTACCCAAATAATGCAATTAGGCGCAGCATTATGGGCCCATCACCCGCTGTGGCATTGAATCCTCCCAACCCCAAGCATATTGATTTCTTTTTCTTGATTCTGCAATGCACCATAAATCAAATTTGGACTTGCCACAGATTCAAACAGTTGGTGTAGATTGGATTGATGCCTACTAGCGCCCTTTTAATCGCTGCCAACAACAAATCAACGCCAAATCTGTTGCAATGCAAAATTCAAATTCAAACTACAGCGAAGCTACAAACAGTTCAAACTTTTTTAAGCCACCTTGAAATGAGTTATGTTCGTCAGTTTTCCGCCTCCAATTGTCCAAGTGTCCAGGCATGTGGCAACGCTTGATATATATATCACCCACGCGTCAAATATGGAACAGCGTTGCCTGCTTTATTCTGATTTTAGTGGTTTAAAGGAAAAGTAAATTTTTTGATGGTTTAAATAAATTATTTTTCAGAAGAATATAGACAATAAACTTTGGGAATTTTAATGAAAGGAAAGTAAAGTTCATATCTTAAATAAACAAATCACAAAATAAATAAGAAATATATTAAAGTTCAAATAAGTCTGTTTGACTCTAGTTAAGTCTGGTGGTTACAGTAGCATGAGCCATGTTTGTCAGCTGGAAAAAGGCTGTTGTGACAGCACTGACCTACTACATCAGTTCGAATGAATGCATAAAATCCTGAAATGCAAATAAATTCAGGACGTATTTTTAGTTAGCTTAACAAAAAGCGAAACATTATATACCAAAAACTCTGCATTCCGAAACATATTTTTTGCAAAACTAAATCTGTTCAGACTGAAGGCAAATCACTCGAAGAGACACTTTCTGTACTATGTGCGGTCCATCGGCGTTTGAGCCAAAGTTAATGCCAAAAGCAAGTTAACTACTGAGCACTTTGATAACTGTTCAGACCTGAAAGTTGCCCACATAATTATTGCTGTCCAAGCATAAAAGTTTCTTCTGCTTGTCTTGGTTAAATAATTCGCTTTGCTCTGCTCTGCTCTGCTCTGCTCTGCTCTGCTTTGCCAAACTTTGCCTACCAACTTGGTTTACCTTTTGGCTTGAGCTTTATCCGCTTCACTCCTGGAGCTACTTGATGGTAATCCGCTTGGGAAAATATGATGTTAATGAAATTAAGTTTACATTAAAAAAGGCTTTATCGCGAAGCAATAGGCTTGATGCACCACTATACTGAATTTTCAAAAAGGATCTCGTTAAAAGACTTTTAAATGCACTTTCGCTGGTTATCGGTGAGCAGAAAGACCATCAATAAATGAGTCAATCAGTCAATCAGTTTGTCATGCATTTCAGCTCATTGTTCAACCATTGAACCCCGGTCAAAGTCGTCAACTCGGAAACTTGGAGTATGCCATAAATTAATAATTGGTTTGTTTTATCGTCAGCAGCTGCGAAGATGTCCCTCAGGTTCCTTGACACCAGACAGAGTAGTGGACGAGGGTGGCATTGGGGACATGGGGGACACGGCGTATATTGAAGTGATGGTCTCATCAGCATGCATAATTAAATCGACTGGCGTTTACCGTTTAGACGCTTGTCACATTCACGATGCTCAAGTAGAAAGTGTCCTACTCCAAAAACTCAAACCCCTGTTTTACACCCTGCTTTGATTTTAATCAGCTCTTTACTGGAAATATCTCCGTGAGCTTAAATGCTTTAGATTAAATGCGGCGTTAATCATTATGTTATCACTCTTGTCACTACTGTGGTTATTAACTGGGTTTCAAGTTGTTGCTGCATTGATTAATGAATGTCTTACAATTTTGGCAGAAAGACCCAAAAATGTATCGAGTAAATAGCTGAACAAATTTCAAAATTAAGTTTTTATTTGTTATTATCATTAATTTCAGAACTAAGAATTTTTCATAAATACGATTAATGAAACCAAAAATAAGTAATAAGTAAATATTAAGAACTGACACTTTAATATAATTTTAAGAGTTCTACTTTTTTTTTACATTTACATTTGCATGATTCCTGCAAATAATGTAAATTTAATTAATTAATTAAACATGCTTGCCATCAATTCAAAGTTAATTATGGATATCTTTATAGTTTTCTATGGTTTAACGACATCAGATAACGATAGATTCCTTTCTAGAAGCCATTCACTTCAATGCCAGTGTCGTAACTTTTTGACAGATTTCAATCAGTCACATAGCAAATGGATAATCACACAGTGAGCAGGGGAATCCGGCGGGAATGGGGAGCAGATGGAGCAGCAGAAGCTGCAAATGGCGCCTGGTTAAGCCAGGAATACGACGACTCGGTCCACGTGTTTAATTACACCTGGGCACGCATTGACAGCGATTAAAAATCATGTCAAAGCTGTTGAGCAACAGGCAACGACATGCCGAAACGTGTAGTGTCGTACGATGGCAGAGGGTGGCGAAAGGGGAAGGGGGAGTCAGGATGTGATGTTGGCAACACTGTTGCGACGACGTTTTGACAATTAATTGAAGCAAAAGGTTAAAACGTGGAACAACGTGTTTGGTCAAGTTGTTCAATTTAAGACCAATCAGAAAATGAATAATTTATCTAGTTACAACTGTGGGTTAAACTGACGTCTTTAGGCGAAAAGTTTTCAGTATTACATTTCATAGTTACATAAGTAAAAAAAACCGTATTGAATATTTATAAATTGAAGAAATTGATATAAGTTTTTATGCATTCTAAACTGTCTTACAATCGACATAATCAGATTACAATTTCTTTCATAATCTTTATCTTGCTTCGTTACAATTTAATATTAAAAACATTTTTTTGTTATAACAAACTTAAAATTTCATTAAATTTTTGTTTTTCTCCCACTGTACAGGTATTGAGATTGGTGATTGACGAGCAATTTCACACCTGAATGCTGATCACAAAGATGAAGAGAGCGAAAGAGCGAGAGAGAGAAAGATACAGAGAGAGCTGCCAAAATGTGTTAGCCAGAAAGTAAGATATCCACATGCCTTTGGCTGGCTTTAAGGCAAACCATAATTGTGCAAATAAAATTCCATTAAATATTAATTGAGTTCGATAATTACAATTAAACACAAAGCAAACAATAAGTAAACATTTTACAGTAAAAGTTGCAGCAACATTTCATGTTAGCCAACAGGTGAGCGAGGAGTGTTTCACCTGCAACATTTTGTTCTACGCATTTTCGGTGGTGTTCGGTGTGCGGTGTGTGGTGTGTGGTGAGTGCCGCGTGGTTTCATTCATAACTGGTCGCGTGGCTCAGCGTTCAGCCAACGTTGTGGTTTCGTCTTTATCTTCGTTCTCGTTCTCGTTCTTGTGCTCGTTACCGTTATCGGTTTCGTCCTGTCGAATCGCTTCGTATTTGAGCTTCGTGTGCATTCATCGTCCTTGCCTAGCAATATAAAAACAACTGTTCTGCTCTTGGAGCTCTGAGTTCTTCGCTCGTCGTCAGCCTGTTGCGTTCGGACACAGCCCAGAAGTCATCAGCAAAGCCCCATCAAATTAAAGTCAGTCGAATTTTGAATTTCAAGTGCATTTTGAATAAAACGAACTTTACGGGGATTTGTGAAAAATTCTATCATAGAATCGAGTGTTAAAGTGTTCTTGAATGCCAAGAATAGCATATTCAGATTTTTCGATCTAATTTCGTTTGATTGCCGTCGTCGCGCGTGAACTCGTAAAAAAAATTTGGCCAATTTAACAGGCCATAACGTAATCTTGAAAACCATAAATATTTTCCCAGTGGTAAGATCAAAAGGAATTTTCTCGGTTTGGTAATTACCAATTGATAACGTGATACCGTTTTATGTGAAAATTGTTTTAAAAGTCAAAGAAAACAACGTTACTTAAGCACAAAAGTCCATAAATTGCCTACTTACAATTACATATTTTAATTTGTGGAGCTTTTAAATTTAAAAAAAAATCTGGTAAGCTGTCTGAATTTTAAAATAATTAAATAACAAGTTAATTTATTTACGTTTAAAACTTGCCTAAATTGGAGATCACTTCGGTTAACAATCTAAGGACAGTAGAAGTGCGAGCTTAATTGTAATTATTAAACGGTGATTTTTATTTTATCTATAATTTTAAGTCAGTTAATATAAATTTAATCAATTTTTGGTATTTTTATTTTCCGAAGTGATTTGAAATTGGTTTGAGAGTTCAGGTTTCTTGCAATAAACAGTATATATTCCAGTGGAGGATTCAGTTAATTAAAAGTGTCACTATTAATTTAACTTACTGAATCATTTGTTAGATGACGGTTAAGTAACCAATTTGAGTTGCCCAATTTCATTAGCCTTTGCCAATTAAATCTCTACGTAATGGTCCGCGAAAACAAATGTGATGTAATTTATAACAGCTTAAAAATAAGTATTTATTAAGTTTTTGGCAGGAACACTTAGATTTTTTTAATCAAAGGCGCTCTCCGGCTAATTAGTTTTTCTTTCGTTCAACTTTTCAGTTGCTTTGTTTTCTAAAGTGTGTCGAGTGATGGACCCTGTAATTCGATAGACTCCACAAGGTTCAGGAAAATTACAAGATTTGATTGGTTGCCAAAACTTGTGCCGTTGTCACTTTCAACGGGAAAGCGATGAGGGTGACGTTGCTTAGGTCACGGTTGTCTGTCCTATGTAGTAATGCTTTGACTTTGATTTAAGATTGGAGCACTTTGATATTAAAATTCAGTTTTATTAAAAAGATCAAAATGTGCACAGCATGCCTGCTGCGAATTTTATATGCATATCAATTCCAAGAAGGAGAGGATTTATGATTAGCCTCGCATACCCACTTGATAGGTATAGGGTATAGTTAAACGGTTTATCAACGATTGAAACACAACACTGAGCAGCAGTCAAAACACTCACTTACTCACTTATGTATCCATTCATTCATTCATTTCATTCTTTTCTGCCTTTTTTGCAGCATTTAATCGGACAAATCAAATTGTCAGCTCGTAAAAATCGTTTTTGTTTTGTTTGTTTTTTTGCAAGCTAACTTTTGTCTTGGCTTTTCACACATTAGCATATTACGAGCATGTTAAATGCAAATAGACAACAAGTCCATTGCTTTATTCTACATCTTTTTTATTTCTTATTTTTTTTTTTATTTATTTTTCAACTATATAGATAAAAGCGACTGAAGTTGTTGCTGCAATCGCTCTTGGCCATCACGTTGTCTCAGTGGGGCAGTCCCTAAATATCGGAGGGGAGTTCCCAACTCTCTGGTGTGGGTATACGGTTTTTGCGATTTAATATTAGACAGGCGCCCCCAACAATTTTATTTGTTTAACTTCAAATGAAGACCTGTAATAAGTCTGTTAATATCTGTAGAATGAACTCTATAAAAGCAATGTCAATGTATGTCACAAAAAGTAAGAAGTAGGAAGTAAAATTCGAGTAAATTTTGAACGGTATAATTCCAAAATGGCGACTGAAAAAGTCTAGTCACATTCTTGAGATGACAATATTTAGCTGTCAGCACTTTAATACATTGAAATTTTGTCAGTATTTCCAAATCCGTTAGCATGAAATGGCACAAATATGACAGCTGTCTAAATTCCAAATGCCAATTCGGTTATTTGAAGGGAGTTACTTACGTTAATGTGTGAAAAGCTTCCAACTAGTTAAACATATAAGGTTTAACTCTCAAGACTTATGCCGACAGCTGGGCTTAAATGGAACTCAATGCGTGTGTGACAAATAAGCTTGATAAAATAATAAGATGCCACTTTCTACAACTGGTAACTCAGTTTTTTTTTTAACTAATATATGAAAGCATATTTATATATTCAACCGAGTTTTCAATATTTATTTAATATCAAATCATGTATTTTTTTTAATATTTTAACAATATTTTTATATTGTTATATTGCTTTTAACAAATTTTATGATTATTTTGAATTTTTATTTAATTAATTTTTCCTATTTCAAAAAACTTAAATTAAACTATTTATAAATTTTACAATACATCTTATGACTACAAGCTACAAGTGGGTAAATTAAAAACTTAATTAATTAATAATTTCCCTAGGTAAATCTGTAGAAAATAATTCAACAGCCTTCCGACACCTCTTCCAGTATAAGTTAGTAAATATTTGGCTTAAACGTTCGATTGATTTCTCAACCGGTCTACGTAGTCTACTGCCTTTTGGTACGACTACTTAGGTCACAAGATCAGCGTTGCACATGGCTCTTTAGAGATCCTGTGAGTCGTAAGGTACCAGGCCTGGATTATCCTGATCTTAGACAGTAGGCACTTTGAAACAATATCGACCATATCCCCAGTCGTAGGCAATGATATTTTCTTTTGCTAACAATAATATAATTTAGTTCCTACATGACCCTAAACGTATGCTATAAATTTATTTTGCCTATTTCTTTGCGGACACAATGCAAATCTTCCTCCAACGGTTTAAATCATTTAATCATCCAATTAATATCATAACAGACGAATACACTACATTTATTATTTAATATATATAATATAATAAATTATCAGAATATAATAGCATTCATGAAGCGTTTGAAAATGTAGTGAAAATGTGTAAGTCTGTAAACTAACTATAAATTATAATAATAAGAACCAATCTTTCATTGAATCAAGCAAAAGAGGCAAATCCAAAGTGAAGCCAATTTCCCTACACAAAACAACTTTAATGAATACATCTCTAAGTGTGTCTATTCTTAGAATTTTGAACATTTTACTTGTATTTGTGCTCTTCCTGCTCTTAAGGCAAACGGAAATTGTAAGCCAATCACTTGTCATTGGCCTATGACTTCTCTGCTTATGTCCATCGTTGGGTTAAAAAAGTTTAGGTTTACGAAGGGTACAGGCTATGGCCTAGTAGTTATAGTTTTGTGCCATAGCTCTAAGATGCTGAAGAGCAGAACAACTTCACGTGTCCATCAAATTTGTTCTTATCACATGTATGAAGTCACTTCATCTATTTATGTTATTTCCACACATTACGTTTATGTTCCGCTGTGGCTGCGAAGTCATTTGTTGAGTCCATTCCTCTGCAGCACGATCCTAGGAAGAGTAAGAGGGGACTGGGCACTGAGTCCAGGAAGAGGTCATGCATGTGCATGAGCCATAAATTATGAGAACACTTCACGGTGTCAAAAGGTTGTGTATACTTCATTTTAAAGGTTGCCTTTGTGGTAGTGAGAAGTATCCGACTCAGAAGCACAGTTGGCAATCCAACACGATTCCCTTTTGCATTTTGTGAAGTTGATAAATTTGTTGCTAAATTACCATCAAAACTAAAAATGCACGTAGTTTTTGAAGGAGAAATCATACATGTAACAAAGTAATCAAAAAGATGAGCACAATGATGTGGTCTGTGTGTGTGTGATAAACAAGTTGATTTAAACATATAGAATAAATACAAAATTCATCGTGTATTTGTTTAAGAACAGAGATGAACGGAGTGTACTCTTTAAATAATTTATTTATTTTTAAGCAGAAGTAATTTATGTAAATAATTAAGATGCAGTTTTTCTATACACAGGGGGTAGAGAGGGAATAAATTCATTCAGATATACATGTCGATATATCAGGCTATACAGCATGCAATTATTCAACCGATGGAATTCAATTTTTGTTTAACACGATTTTGCCTTGTCACGTTGTCCACGTTAATAGTTCGGTTCATGCATCCGTTGATTTTTTATCCAATTACTTATTTTTATGTACAATTTTCAGAATGATGAAAGCCACAGCGTGGTTTTGCCCGGTGTTATTGACTTTACTCAGTGCCACAAGGCTAGTATGTACGGCACAAAGGGGAGTTGCAGCTGGAGCGGGGCATGGCGGAGGAGTCACAGCTGCAGGTGCAGGCTTTACCAACGGATATCCTCTGGACTATCTGGATGCACAGGCAATACAGGTGCGTAAATGTGGCAATGGTGGGTCACTCAGCTGCTCCTTTTATATTTTGTGGTTTTCAACAGATGTCACACACTTTTGTCTCCATTTCTATCATAAAAGATTCTCCAGTTCATTACAGTCCCTTTGATTATTTCTGAATATAATCTGTTTTCTGTTGCAATTGAGTGCTTGAGTGCTTTAAATAAATCACACTTGTAATTAAACACTTTAAAATTAAATAAATTTTTTTGGTTCATATGTCTATACACGACAGTTAATTGTTTTTATAATTTCATTGAAAAAATGTCTTATCGCTTTGTTTGAATTCATTGATATGCAATCATGAGCTGCATGAATTATTGTTATCACAGTAATTGATGCAGTCGATTTGAAGTGTTACTTCCTATGAAATAACTTTCGATTTCAATACATGTTTCAATAAATCCAGTGTCCACAATATTATCAGAAGTACGACGTATTTCTTAAAACTAGTAATAAAAACAATACAATCTTATCTGTAAATTGCTAACAGTGATAATTAAACAAACTCGATTATTATGTGACAAACAAATTAGTCAGTGTGTAAAAATGAATTTGAAATAATTTGTAACATTTTGCTAAAGTAAAACATAGTGGAAAAATATAACAATAAATCCAATTTATGATTGCTTCATTAGACGACAAAACAAAATGTTATTGGGTCTGTTGTTATTTACCTTTTAAGGACAAGTCAAATAAAACTTTATTACTTTACAGCTTAAACAAATCCCACGACAAATGACAAAAAGTTGACAAAAAACACAACAAAAAGTTCAACTTTTCACGGTGTTTAATTTACAAATGTGTGGGCTGTTCACAGAGAACAATAGAATTAAACTGATATATTATTTCTAGCCGTGACAACATTCGGCAGGACCAACTTTTTTGTATTCAAACCATCAATTGAAGCGCATTATCATATTTGCCTCACGTGCCAGTCCCAAATATGATCTGAAACTTTGCAATTGCGTTACTA
Organism: Drosophila acutilabella; assembly: GCA_035046005.1. Taxonomy (NCBI): domain Eukaryota; kingdom Metazoa; phylum Arthropoda; class Insecta; order Diptera; family Drosophilidae; genus Drosophila; species Drosophila acutilabella. The sequence continues at coordinate 1,714,211 of JAWNOK010000026.1, read as the reverse complement.
CAATTTATTTTGCAGCAAAGCATTTATGAGAAATATACATATAGAGTTTCCGTTAGGTAAACTATTTAAAGACGAGCTAAAAGTTTTCTTTCAGGCGCACTTTGGCCAAATGGAAACTTACGAGCCAAGTTTGTGCAACAGTTTCTCATAACTTATGACGGAACATGTAAATTTTCAAGCAAGCAAATTTCTTATATGCCAAGCTTCAAGCCAAGTAATAGTTTTAATCATTTTTATTCATTCTATCGAATCGATTCCTAAGAATTTTTGAAATTATAATCTGTTTTTTTTTTTAGTTCCTGCTCTTAGTATGCTGATTGCACTTTACCCAACAAAATGAGTACAGTATGCCCTGAGTAAAAACAATTTTGATGATGTTAATAATTTTGTTATTGAAATTAATCACAATTAACTCACATAACAAAATAAGGAAATCATTATTATTTAAGAAATGAAAACAAATTTGTAATGAATTTAAAGGGAGTGATTAAATATGGAATGCAAAATGTTATTCAAGTACAAAAGGGAATTGGGGAATGAGTTTCAAAACTTTCCAGCTTGGCGTCAGATTTTTCTTTGTTGCTTTAAAAGGTTATTTACATCTTTAATTTACATAATTAAGTTGAATTATTAATTAAATTTAATAGGCATTGTAAGCAAACTCAATTTTTTTCCCTTAGGTATATTTTGTATTTGGGAAAACCTATAGGAATTCCGTAATGATACAGTCGAGTTGGCATTGTGACATGTCATTTCGTTTAGTGCATTATTTGCATTTGCTGAAAGCAATTCTCTGTGCATTGCTTTAAAACGGCATCATAAAATCTCCATTTAAATCAAGAGTCGATTTAAAATATACTTTCGATTTAAATTCCACCAGAGCCAATGGCATCACAGTTTAGGCTAAATGCCAATTACCAATTGAAACAACTATGGTATTGCAAGCATAATGTTTTATTTAAATGTTTTCTTGGGAACTTTTACTTAGTTGGGAATACCATCATCCAGGTTGTTATTCTGATCGTCATCTTGGACAACATCTTGGTCTTGATCCTGTTCGTTATCTTGGTTATTGTCTTGACTGTCACTCTCCTGGCTATCACTCTGGTCACTCTCTTGACTCTGCTCACTCTCCGTGCTATCGCTCTGGTCACTCTCCTCACTGTCATCCTCTACGGGTGGCTTAGGCGGTCCGTATGGGGGTCTACGTGGTGGTCCACGTGGTGGTCCACGTGGTGGTCCCAAAGGAAGGCCATCAGGAGGTCCTCGAGGTCCACGATTGGGACCACCAGGTGGGCCTTGACCTCCACTGCCTGGACCCCGCTGGGCCACCACGGCAACAACTAAGATGGCAAAGACTACAAGTGTTATAGCTCTCATGATTGGTTTTAAATTGTGTTTTGAGCAAGTTCATAGCGCTTTTATAGCCCGAATCCAGAAGCGTTGAACATATTTGAACAGTTGCTGGATTGCATCCGCAACAGTGGACAATGAAATGATGCATTCCGAGACAACTTTGCTATGTAAATTTATAGCAAATGTGCAAATAATTTTGTTGTCTGGCAGTTTGTGATGCAATCTAATCAAATAAGCGGTAAGTTTCCATTGCTTTGGCCAAAATATTGATCGGAATCGTGTGACTAATAGACAAATTGATTACTTTATGACTGGAGATAAGAGCCATGTTGCCCTTGATTATTTGGCAATTGGCATTGGTAGATTTCAAGTCAATTGGCAACCAGAAATTGACAGAATTCTTGTTTGCCACTTGACTGTGCTCCAATCCAAATCCCAATCTCAAGTGGAACAGACGTCAATTATGACAGGTTTGAAGAACTTAGTCGGAATTTGATATGATTGTTCGTTTAATTTGAATAACAACGACTAATCGTACTTAAAATAATTAATTTTATTGCGATGCTTAACTTTAAGTCCAGTCGTACTATCGAATAAATAACAAAATCTCAGAAATATGAGTTGCTCAAACGTTTCTCAAGGCTTTAATGACTTGCTTTTTAATAGGGAGACTTTCGTCTCCTCATAGACTAGCTTCCGCTCCGCTACCCTCCTGGACTTCTGTCGTTGTCTCAGCGGGTTCCCCGGAACCTTCAGTTGTCGTATTATCGGGTTCATCTGTGATTTTGGTGGATTCCTCCGGGTCTTCTGTGACCAAGGGCGTGTTATCGTCAGAACCTTCGGTTGTAGAATCCTCGGGTTCCTCTGTGATTAGCGTTGTTTCGGGTTCTTCCGGAGCTTCAGTTGTGTCCTCCGGTGCTGCGGTCGTTTCTTCCGGCGTCTGGGTACTCGTTTCAGTAGCTTCTTCGGTTGATTCTTCGGATGCCTGGGTAGACTCCTCTGGTGCCTCTGTGGACTCCACTGGAGCTGCTGTCGTGGGTTCTACTGGTGCCTCTGTGGACTCCACTGGAGCTGCTGTCGTGGGCTCGACGGGTGCTTCAGTAGACTCCACTGGAGCCGCTGTCGTGGGTTCTACTGGTGCCTCTGTGGACTCCACTGGAGCTGCTGTCGTGGGCTCGACGGGTGCTTCAGTAGACTCCACTGGAGCTGCAGTCGTGGGCTCTGCGGGAGCCTTTGAGGACGAAGACTGTTCTTCAGTACGCATGTCGTGGTGCTTGTTTTCGTTCTGTTGCTCCCACGGATGATCAATGTGCCAGCCGTTGTCGTCCCTGTGCCAACCTCCAAAGTGATCGTTCCACCTGCGTCCATTGTTATTCCAGTCACTATGCTGCACATTTCCATTCCCCAATCCATGCCAGCCAGCATAGTGGCGACGCATTTCAAACCCATTTGGCCTGGAGGAAACCAGGACGCATAGAACCGCGAATACCGCAAGTAATAGGACTCTCATTTTGTAATAGTTCGTTGTATACTAAGCGGAACTGACTTGGCGGTGCTTTTTATATATGACTGGAGGAGATAGCATAGTTACCAATGGGTCTGCAGACATTCTGACCTATACAAGTAGCATTATCTAATCGCAATCAAAGTAATTGTGTTTGATAAGCCAAAAAACAAAAGTTAAACTTCAGTTGCGTATTTGCTGAAGAGAGATTGGATGTCATTTGGAATACATATATACACGTATGATTAGTTTAGATTTTCACTTTTGATTTGATTTCAATTTATCTGAATTATTTAAATCGTTAATTTAATGCGCAAATATTTACGGATTCAAAGAAAGTCGCAAATAAATATTGATTGAATTTTCAGAATTTCTGCTGACTTTTTTGTATATCAGTTGAGCCAATTAACTAGCAATTAAAAGTTATTTCCGTGAATTCGCACCTAAGTGAATTATATAAAACCTAAAAAATTTCCTATGGGAAGCACATATTTTGTAACCGAATGTTTAAGTGACAGTTTGTTGAATGTGAATGCTAGATTAAGGTTTGATTTATATGTAGTTCAAAATTATTCAAATTTATTTCTGGTCACGAATCGTTGGCATGCTTCTCATAAACGTATTAGTCACTAACATAATCTGGATTTTTTTTGAATTGTTATCTTGAACGACTTGTTTACAATGCTTGTTATCGGATAGCTGCTTGGGCTTGCAAATTATTGTAAATATTTGTGTATGTACCTGCAAACAGGAACCAGAACATAGCTGCCATCAACATTTTAATTACGAAAATAAAAAAAAAGTCTGCGATACATGTGTTTGTAGATGTGTTTGTGGTTTCTATTGTGGTTTCTGGTTCTATGAATTTTCTTATCACCAGCGAGTGACTTAGAAGTAATTTATCACATAATTACAAATCATTTTCCATTAACAAAAAAAATCAAATTGAAACAAATTTGATTGAGGTACCACAAAAATTTAATTAAAACTAATGAAAATTGTAAGTCTGTTTTTGATTTTATTTCTTCCAATCTTTTACCCTTTAAATCCATATTTTACGCCTTTGTTTTGATGAAAATAGCATTATAAACTGTATTGAAAAGTTTCTAAAGCCTAAAAATAAGGTTGATTGTGTGTTTAATTTATTTAATAAAAGAACAGCATCTATTCTTAAAAAGGTGTTTTAATAAAATCGTAAGCTTACTCAAACACTTGTTTTCATAAAAACTTTTTACATCATGATCATAGAAATGTATATTTTGCAAAGCGTTAACAAGTATAATATTTCTCCGTCCTTCTCTATCTCTCTCTCTCTCTCTCTCTCCCTCACCTTCTCTTTCTCTCTGTACATCTCTCTTTCTGCAGGATGAGTATTCATTTGTAAAGCGGAATAAGCCGTCATTGTCCATTGTCAATCCGTTGGATGTGCTTCGCCAGCGACTGCTACTGGAAATGGCACGCAGGCAGATGAAGGAAAACACCCGACAGGTGAGTGAGTGGGTGGGTAGATTCGTGGGCTACCGCAGACAACACTTCGGAATTTTTAATCAGCGTCAATGAGCAAAAGAAAACTTTGTTATTTAACTTGAAAAATAAACAGAATAATACAAAGGTAGAAAGTGCAATTTTAACTAAAAAGTGAAATTGTAACAGCTAATGAAATTTAGAGCTTCACAGAAAAATACTTGGGTGAAAATGTTCACAAACAGAATGCACAGAATTCAGGTAACTTTTTTCATTTACTATGAGGTAAACGAACAATAAATTTATGTAATCAGAAATGCAGAATTTGAAGACGAGGGTCCGGCGATTAGATGGAAAAACGGATAGTCAAACGCACGGACAGTGGCAAGGTCGTGTCTCGTTCGCCATTTGTCAGACAATGGCCTAAAGGCACATCTTATCGCCGGGTATTGACAATCCCGCATGTGAGCAATGAAAATAACACAGGTTGATATCAAAAGGTTTGCTCAAAAATATCAGAAAAATACTTGAACGACTAACAGCTACCATGTGTTCATGATTTAAGTAAATTGAATGTAAAGAAATGGTACCTAAAATTTAAAATTTCAACCATTGCAGATGAAAATATTAATAATGAGATGTTTAATTGATCGAATTCAAAACATTTTTAAAAAGTCAAATTCTCATATCAATTTACAACGGGTTAATTTGGTAATTAAGAGGCTTTATCTTTATAAGAATACAGGGTAGAGAAAGGCTTCCAGGGCTTAAAGCAGGTTCGAATTAAGGAAAAGCTTTCACCATCATGTAAACAGAAAAGGGAAACCAACGCTGCGGATGCGTATGCGTAATACAAATATTTCGGCTTGACAACAAAGCAAAATTTATTTGGTTACCAAAATGTTGGTGCAGCCCACATTATCGTGGGAGGAAAAGGCAAGAAAATCAAACGATTTAATGTGGGGAATTCAAGCGATTTGGTCCTCGGGCGCTTCTCGAATAACGATCCTGGTCTTTCTCCCCATACCAAGTGGAATTTGGTTGTGTGGAGTGTTTCTGGCACACAAAGCTGTGCGCTCCATTTACAGACGTGACAGCTCTTACTAGTATGTATTGATTTGTCAAAGGCATACGATAAATTGTTGAGTGAATGCGAGGACCTCATGAAAGGATTCGAGCGGAAAGCTATTGAATGCATTCGAATAATTGATGCCAGGTGTTAAAGAAATTCATTTATTCCTTTTTTCCGTTTTGATATGGGTTAAACGGAAATGTGATTCACTTTTTTTAAAATAATAAATTATTTTAATAAATATATTCACATCAAAAGCACCTTATTGTAAACTCTGTTTAAAGAGTTGTGTTTTCTTCAGGCCTTACGGTAGTAGTTTCTTGTGGCTCCAATGTTGTAGATTCCTCAGTCACCAAAGTGGTAGATTCTTCCGGTTCAACTGTAGTTGAGTCTTCTGGGTCGTTAGTTGAACTGTCTCTTTCCGGAGGTGGAGTAGGACGATGTGGTGGTCGATGTCCGTGTGGAGGGCGTTCACCATTTTGGGGACGATGTCCGTGTGGAGGGCGTTCACCGTGTGATGGACGATGTCCTTGAGAAGGACGCTTGCCTGAGCCGCTTTCCTGTGGCGATATCTCAGGACGCTCTGCAAATAAAAAATATTTGTCAAATATAGTACATAAAAAATTAATCTATAATTACCATTCGAGTCCCCATCTTTGCCAGTTGGTGCAAACGGTCTCCATTCCCCATGAGACTCGTGGGACGGCCATTGTTGATGCTTTTCTAACCCATTATTTCCTGATCCATAATGATCTGGTCGTGCTGCAATTACAACCACCAGGAGGCTTAAAGCCAAGGCGACAATTCCTATTATTTTCATTGTTTCGCTGTTCGTTTAAAACTAATAAAGTATGATCTAACCTGTGGCTTTTATAAACCAAACTCTTTATTGTTTTACGGAATTCCCAACATTTATGAGTAATGCTTATCTTATCTATGTATATCTGAAAACCCAGACACTCGGCAAATTTGTGTTGGAATTTCCTAAATATGATTATAAGTAGTTTTATCAAAAAGAAATTAATTTTATTTAAGTTGTCATTGAAGCGGAATGTTCCTCAATTACTTGCAGCTCAAGCAGTCAACATTAAAGTTGTTAAACGTAATTTAAAAATCGCTGGATTGTTTTTGGGGTTGTCCCATTAGTAATAGAAAAGATAACGGCATTATTAATGCAGTTCTGTTATCAGTGCAATCAGGGAATTCCACAGGTAGAATCAGTATGTTGTTGAAACTGATTGCTTAAAAATATTTGAGGGGTAATATTCGACTTTTTGGATCTGAATGCTAGCATATTTTAATGCTATAAAATAACTAAATAAATACTAAACAATCTTATACTAAAAGTTTTTATACTCTCTGCAAGAGTATATTGGGTTTGTGAAAATGTATGTAACAGGCAGAAGGAGGCGTGGCATATATATTCTTGATCAGCATCACAAGCCGAGTCGATATAGCCATGTCCGTCAGTCCGTCTGTCTGTCCGTCCGTCTGTCCGTCCGTCTGTATGAACACCTGGATCTTTTAAACTACAAGAGCTAGAGAAACCAAATTTGGAATGATCAAGTTTACGCAGATCAAGTTTATTTATAATTTTTGCCACGCCCCCTACCGCCCCCGCAATGAGTGAAAAACCAGACACACCTCGAAAAAATTTGTGTTTTAGGCGAATATCTTAGTAACTATGGCACTTAAGAACACCAATATTGGTATGCAGATTCCTAGAGACAGCCTTAATACAATGCTATTAAAAATTTTGTGCTGCCACGCCCCCTTTCTCATAAGAACTAAAAAACTTTCCAACTTCAATGTCGATTTTAAGGCATTGGTTAAAATAGTACATTGTTGTAATTTGACATTCGTTTAGAGACTTGTCATATCTAACTATCCTGAAAGTTACATCAAAATCCTATGTCAAACAAGACAGTTATCACGGTTCGAAGTTTATGTTATTTAACTGTAAAATCACTGTATGCGCGCAAGCGAAACAGAAACATACAAAAATGCAGTTATTTTTCGTACATGAATGCAAACCTAAGGACTGAGGTTCAAATCTCGGCACAGACAACACGGCCGTTTCATTTATTGCTCTTACATAACAAAAATTTATAACATATAAATGCAGATAATCGGCAAGTTCTTAAATGCGGGTCGTGGTGCAACTGGTAGAGTTGCGGCACATTCTGGAACCTTTGTATGACGTCGCGGGTTCGAGTGCCGACAATGAGAACTGTTTATTTAATTTTTTAAATTTCAATTCAAAAAGTTAATTTAAAAATTTTAATTTTTTTAATTTCCGTTTAAAATTTTAAGTTACATTAAAAACAAATTCGCATAACTAGGGGAGTACGGGGTCTTTTACTGTCGGCTCGATCGTCGTAGCCTTTCTTACTTGTTTAAAATTATTTTTATTAATTTAGTTTCTTAAACTTTTCTAAATTTCAGGGTCCACATCCTAATTCGAACTCATATGAGCATGAAGTTCTCATTGTAACAGGTCGACAGCTTAGTACTCTGAGCTATTGACACGTTAGTTATCTTTAAAATATTAAAGTTTACTTTTGGGCTGAAGAGCTGCTGTTGAAACTTGTAGCATTCTTTTAAGCGTTTTATAATTATTTACTTTTTTTTCAAATTAATTTTTGTTTAATTTTACTGTTCTTTACAATCTGAATTAAAGTGCTTGGAAAATTTACAAATTAGAATTATAACTTTATGTTATAAGTGATACTGTAGATGATCCATATCCTGATTTGAACTCATATAAGCACGAAGTTCTCATTATGACAGGTCGGCAGCTCAGTTCCCTGAGCTATTGACACGACCACGCGTTTTATAAAGATACAAATTGACTTGCTAAGATTATTTCTGTTTAAACCAGTAGTAAATGTATAGGCAAACTAAGGTCTTTAAAACTGAAATCCAATTAATACTGCTTTAATGTAATATTTATGTTATTTATGCTGCGTCTGGATAGCTATTTTTTAAGCAGTCCGTGTGACATGTTCACTCATACTTTACTTATTTCCTTGAATGTCAATCAATTAACTTTTGCTCTTTGCTCCCTATGCACACAGGTTGAATTGAATCGGGCAATACTAAAAAACGTGGGTAAACGTGTATTCCTGGCCAACAGTCCTGCGTCCTGGGCCAACAGTCGATTCCAGCAGCAGCACGGTGAAGAGGAGCAGCAGGAAGAAAGGCAGCGTGAACTGTTGCGTCGGGAGCAGCTGGAGCAGCAGCATTTCCCCAGTCAACTGTGGACCATTGGCTGGCCGCAGTCCACTGACTACTCATCCTATGCAGCGCCATCTTCATCATCATCATCGTCATCATCGTCGTCAGCATCGTCACCGTCTTCGTCACGGTTTTTCGATTTTCTGCAGCGGCCAGAAACCCCAGAAAGAGAGCAACCAACATCGCAGAAACTGCTCAACGATGCCAACAAATCCCTTAACGCTGCCGCCCTTGGGCTCAGCCTGGGCAGGAGCGGAAGCGGAGACGGGGGACTGGTCGTTGCTAAACATCAGCAGTCAGAAGGAAATGAAATTTCAAATGAAACAAATCATGAAAACGGCAGTCGCAAACCATTGCCTCTGGACAAAAGCGCAACAAGCGACTTAGATAATGTGAGTGACGACATTGAGGAGGACCAAGATGAAATGCTGGATGCACTTCGGTACAACTGGGCCAACGAACAGCCTGACGATCTGGATATACCCCAATATCCCAGCAATGGGAATGCTCGACTTCCCTGGCGCCTAATCTATCGCATGCACAAGAATCAGCACTATGCTAATTAAGTGACGAGATGAGCAGCAGTTGCAGTTACAGATAGAGATACACACACAAACAGACACAGATACAAGTATAGGAATGAACACTGATACATACACAGACAGTCACAGTTTAATAGTTGCTAAATTGACGGTTCCTAATGGCTGGCTTTAAGGCAGGCATATCGTGTGTGCACAGAGACCTATTCGATAACAAGAAACTCCCTTTAAACTGATATTAGAAAACACTCACCTCTTAATTGAAATTTGTATTCGTATTGTACTCTATTGAACTAACTTATTAATTAATTAATTATAACTATCTAATGGTTTATGTGACGATTCATGCTACCTCTTTCTCAGATGCTCTCGAAAATATTCAACACAAAACGAAACGAAACGAAACGAAAAAAAAACTAAAGAAATCGAAACGAACGTTCCCTTAATGTCCCCCTTTAGGGGCGTGCCCCTCGGTACTACGTAATTTCGAGTCTACTCGAATTGTATTTATTGATTAACAAAAAAGTTACAAATAACAAAAGACCCAAAAAATATTAAAAAAAAAAAAGAATATATATATATATATATATATATATATATGTGTATATGAATTTGTTTAATAGCATAAAAAATGTTGATCGATTCAAAGCAAAAAACAAAAAAAAAACAACAAAGATATATGAATGTAGTTTTTAAATAAATACAATTTAAAGTGCAATACGTATTCGTATGTTTACTCTAAATATTTCATATACTGTATGTGCTTTTACTTGTAATTAAATGCTTCTGCCTAAATCAATTACAATTATCTTTACTTACTTCTAATTTAGTTAATTAAATATTCTTTAAATATGATTTGACAAAACAGATATAGTAAAAAGATCCGCTGGCGGAATTTGTAGATTTTCTTAAACTTTCCAAATTGTTAAATTTTAATTTGATTGAAAAAAAAATTATTTGATTTTTTACTTCTTAGTTATGTATGAAATATTCTTGGGTGTACTTTAAATTCGCTGAAGAGAAATTCAACCCTTATTCAACAAATGATGCTTTTTATTTTCAGAATGTAAAATTTTGAGATTGTAAGAAATATGTTAGAGAAACAAAAAATTGTTTAAAATTATAAAAATACGACAAACGATTTTAATGTAGATGAGCTACTTAACAAACATTATTTACAAACGAATTAACTCAATGGAACTCAATGGATACAAACACTTTAAATGGCTTTCTTGAATATTTAAATCACGAATATCGAGTGAAATATACACACATAAATTATGTAACACCCATGTACATTAAAAAGAGTATTAAGATTACTACGAAGAATATGTAAATAAAAAATGTTTCTCATGAATAAAGTGAAAAGTGTACATGAAAAACACGATAACAAGGAAGAAGATAAAAACAATTATTAAATGATTGAAATTAAAAATTACTTATATAATATATTATATGGATTATACTCGTAAAGGTGCGTGCATATATATGTATGTATTTATTTTAATGAAAACCAAAGAAATGTAAACAAATACAAAATATTGAAATGGCATTCAATTCAAAATCTTTTAATTTTTATTATAGAATACTAACCGGTGGAAATTGTTTATTAACTTTTCGTAGAACACTTAAAATAATTATATTAAATTTTCTGTTTAATCATTTAATATATTTGTAGGAGTGTTTAAAGAAGATTTTACTAGCTCCAACTTGGTGAGCTCTTCGGACTCAGATGTAAATAGCTCTATAGAGAACCCTTATTGTACAATATGTTTAAAAATGAAAACATTTGTCTCAAAAGTAATTTCCAGTAACTTTTTATTTCTATTTTTTATTTTTATTATCTACAGCAACTTTTATATTGATTTTCAGCTTTAAGTTTTAAACTAATTTCGCAACCGTAGTTAAAATTTGCATAATAAGGTCAACAAATATTAAACGAAACCTTTATTCCGCTTGTCAAGTGCAATGAAGTGAAGAGTCTCTGGAGGAGGCCCGCAAAACACTTAGCCGTAATTCTAAACATTGGCTAACAACTAATTATGGTGTACGATGGATGTTCCCTTGTGGCTTTGGAAACGCCTCTTGAATAACTCGAGGGCCTAATTAATAAACTTGTATATCTGACGCATTACGGGGACTCGAGACAGTTAACAGACAGTCGAGAGCTGACATAAGGTTCCAAAAAACGATAATTATCACAGCACCACTCCAAGAAAGACGGAGCACGTACAGCAGTTGACAGAATGGCAAACAATGGACATGACCAGCACAAGGGTGGTGTAGTGGGCGGTGCGGGTGGTGGTGCCACGTTTACTTGATGTCACAGAGCAGTGCGACGCCACGGAGTGTCCAGTGTTTGGGATTGAAGTCGGTCTCGAAGTCGATGGAACCAACGTACTTCAGGTCTGTGCGCTGTGGCTTGCGATAAATGGGGCACTCGTAGAGCTTTGGATCCTTGCCGGCGGTTGTGTTGATGGCATAGATATAAATGACTGGCATTTGTTCGTAGAGCACCTTCATCTTTGATTCAATCAGTTTGCCGCTGCGTCTGTCCAGAGAAGCGCCTGCAACAATAAAATCATGAAATTTAAAGTTCCTCCATGAGTCCGCTGACCCTAATTGTTCCTTTGTTAATAAATTGCTGGATCGTAAAGATGGCCAACTCCCATGAAATTGTGTAACTTGGCCCACGCATGTTTTTTGGTCAAACAATGTTTATTAGCGCACAGCTTACGGCCAAATTGTCGTGTTTAATAGACAGCTACAAAGCCACAAGCCACAAAACACCCTAAATAGAAGCAGATTTATACGCTACAGAAGACTTGGTAATGACCAATTTTCAATACATGTTTTGTACAATGGTGTGTATGTGTACACTACTACCTAATATTCAGGTCAGAGTCAAATTTGCGCACGTATGCGAAGGTGGAACGCAATAGTTCTTCAGTTTCGCTTACTTAACATATACCTAAAAGCAGTCGACTGAATTGACTATGCAAATATTTAAGATTGTTAAACTTTACCGTTGATGTTAAGTTTAAGATGCTGAGATTCCCCTCCCTGTTATTTAATTTTATTCCCTACTCTTCCTTTCCACTCTCAATAATCAACAGATGGCCACAACAAAGATTTGCACGACAAACACAAACAACAAAAAATTAGACCTTCAACATTTGTATTTGTATTATCACACTTTTAGGGTGTTGTCGGTTTAAACAGCATCGAGACTGCGTGACCAATTAGTGGGGTTAACAAAGGGGAATTACCCGAGACAATTGAAACTTGTCAGTGTATTGCCAAGAATAGAAAATGCGAAAATGTTAAAAATAACATTTACAGCATAAGCAATCGGACTGACTGAGAGGTATTGCTTCTAATGGGCTTGCTGTAAAAGTATGGACTACCTACCTTCCAAAAACAGTCCATGCACGTAGACGCCTTCCGTAGGGTACTCAGTAATGTCCTCCTTATTGTAACGCGTTATTTGATTCTGCAGCACAACCGAGTCAAGAGCCCATCCTTTGTGCGCCCGTGTTACTTCCTGCCACAATGCAGCGAGGTCGATAAGAGCCACAAATTGGTTAAAGCACAGCCAAAGGCATCGCATCAACGCAACAAAAGGGAAGATATGTAAAAGAGAAAATCAACAAGCCGTGAAATAACTCTTGAAGCATATTCGATATCAATACTCTCAGGTTAAAAAAGAAAAATAGTTTATACTCAATTATGAGCTCATAGTTAAAGACAACAATAACTTAATATAGTTGCCAGTTATAAACTTATAACAGTCTTACTACAAACAAGATATTCATAAGTTAAGTATGGAACGAGTATTTGTTGTTTAATTTTAAAATGCATACTTAAATTAAATTTATGTTGTGTGTTTAATTATTTTACTCCTGAGTTAATGACAGCTAGCAATTAATTTTTGTAATTGATTCAAATTAATATTTTTATTTTACCAGTACGCGAAAATCAGAGGGGCATCGAATGCGAATAATCAACTACTATTTACTGTGCAGAGATGACTATAAATAATTAATAATTAAAAAGGGTATCTCAATTTAAGCAGGACCCACTTGGTAAAAAGAATGCTTATCATACTCCCAAAGTAGTTGGCGTGTTGCGTAGGAAGTAATTGTTAGTGGGAGTGGTACGACGAGGGATAGCTTATCATATCGACTTGGAGCAGAGACCTCCACTCCTTGCGGATTTCCCTAACGTATTTTGTATTATGAATAATGTTTGCTGTTATTTAAGACCTTTTTTTAAATGTTTGACGACGCGTCGTCATAACAAACTGGTCAGCTAATCTGTCCGCTTTGTGTGGGTGGAAACAAATGAAAAATAATTTATTTTTCCGTTTCCTTATCTTTTTGATTTTATTTTTGTTTTTATACTCACTTGGCGCATGGCGGTCAAAAAACCCTGAGGATTAAAGAAGCCCGTCATCCAGAAAACCTTGTTTCGTTCACAAATTCCGCAAAGAGTTTGAAATAAAAATAAAAGGAGCAAAATAAATGTAAGTATTAAACAATTAGCGATTCTCCTTGCAAGTTAGAAATGTTTTTGTCATGCGTAAAGTAAAGCGAATTATGAAAAGTGAAAAATTGGAATAGTGGTAGGGGGTAGGGAGTAGGGGATCGGGATATAAGGGTAGAACAAATGTTTTTATGGCTGTCTGCAGTGGCTTACCTTTGGCCGATCTGTCGAAATCCAGGTACGAAATTGTGCATTTCGCTCCAGTAGCTCTGTATACCAAAAGCCTAGCGTTGTGGACTCCCAGGATATCTGAAAGTGCATTTGACATTGACGAGTATTATCGCATATTGCAAAAGGAATTAACTCAAAATTCACAAGTTCTTTATTGAAAATCTGTAAACATAAAATCTGTATATACAAGAGTCTCAGTTGCCCAATCCAGTGGTAAATTTAATATTCATAATGCGGCAATAGTTTTCCATTTCGGTAATTGTGAACAGTTGGGAGTCCTTTAGCGAAGTTGTGCGCATATTTTCAAAATCAATTTCTGGATGATGTAGGTCGCTGGTTTTTAGTCCCCTTGTTATAGTGAATTCGCCCTCATGGAAGAGTTTCCGTTTCATCTCAAACGACATTCCGACCGTCTGATGTGTCTCTCTATGGATTTCCGAGTGCTCTTCAAGTGATGACGTTTCAGAGGATCCCGAATACAATGTATCTGACACAAGGGAACTAGTCAGAGTTCCTTGCAGTCTTTCCAGGAGCATTTGAGGATTTATTGGATCCGTTTTCTTTGGAAATGGCGTTGCAGTATTCGTTGTCTTCTGGAATCCATATTCTCGCTTTGCAAGTGGAATACGCAGTGTTTGTTCAATATTCAACTTGTTAAACGCCGGCTTCTTCGGGGAATACTTCGAGAATCTTTTCGACTCTTCTATTGTAGGTCTGTCCATTTTCCTTTTGGTTTTTTTACTTGTTGCAAATTGTTTGTATATACCCAAAACATACCAAAAATTAAAAAAAAATTGTTACAGTTTCTTTACATACCAACTCTGTGTATGTATGAAGATTTTTGATGGTTTGTTTAATATTTTCCCTTTCAAAGTCCGAGAAGGGCAATACTAGAGTGAGTGTCGACTGAACTTTTTTCACATGTCACTTCCAGTACAGATATTTACATGAGCACAGCCTACTTAAATTAAAACAAGTAAGAAATGCTAGAGTCGAGCGAGCCGACTGTAAAAGACCGCGTACTCCATCTAGTGCGAATTTCTCCATACAAGTATGCTAAAGGCTATAGAAGTCCGATCAGAATAAAACTTGGTAAGGATAGTTATAATGGTATCATACATATAACGTGTGAGATTGGTTGCAATCGCTCTAGCTCTTGTAGTTTAGATAATCCAGGCAGACGGACATTGCTATATCGACTCGGCTGTTGATGCTGATCAAGGATATATATGTAAATACTTTATGGGACCTGCCATACTTCCTTCTGCCTGTTACGCACATTTCGCTTATGACAAACTCAAGACCACTCTACTCATTTTTAGAGTACGGGGTCTGAAAACCCTATCTGGATATCTGATTTCCAAAACTTTTTTAATTATTCGAGAATTTTCTTAATTCATGCCGTTATCTTTATAAAAAAAAGAATCTGTCAAATTATCTACGTAAACACATAAATTTCCTAATTTCTTTGATCAGACGAAAATAAGCAGACTGTTTAAATAACACAAACTTTGGCTGAGAGATGAAAGTGGGAAACTTTGTTCATCGTCCGTTGGCAAAGTTCGTGGTGTTAATTAAAGGGAAATGCGATGAGGCGTTAAACGTTTACACGCATAAATATTAATGACCCCCTGGGACAATTTCCCCCCTGAGATCCACAAAATCAATCAAATTTTTATAAGCGTCAATTGAATGGAAGCGGACACAACAAATTTCTCACCTGACCAGACCAAACAGTCGTCACGTTGTGGCTTCCGAAGCTTGGTCTGTTCTTTTCTTTATTTTTTTGTATTCGTTTTCTGTTCCTTTCTCTTATTCCGCTGTGGTTTGTCGGTCGGTCCGGGCCTAAATTTGGGCCAAATTTGTTTGTGGGCCGATAAAAATCCCGTGAGACTATAAAAACAACCAGAGACTTTGTCGAGGAAATCGCACATTGAGATTACTCAGGGCCGCGTTTCACTTGGCCACGAACGGTACATAAAATGAAACGTTGCCAGCACCTGAATGACCGTTAAAATTGCTTCTCGAGTAAACGAAAATCGAATGCTTTAAGCCAGTGGGCAACGCTAATAACTAAAAATAGTTATATTTTGTAGGATACACGTACCTTCATCCAGGTCTCCGGAATACGGGCATCGTACATGGCATCCAGAGACTCCTTGAGTGCTGGACTCATGACAATTGTTCCATCAATGGCCAGTTTCAGATCGCAGAGACACGTGTGGACACGCTTGATGACACGCTGCATCCGATCGATTTCCTGCCTGATAACGAGCAAACAACATACATTACCCCACGAAGTCCACCTGATAGTACCACACTACGCACCTAAGAAATATGTTCATAGGCAGAAGGATGCCCATCCGTGTCAGATTCTCTCGCACCTCATAGGCGTTATACTGTATCGGCAGCTTACGGAGCATGTCGTCCGCCAGCTGATAGACGATACTCTCCCTTGTCTCTCCACCTCCTCCGCCGCCTTCCTTGGGCTGCACGCTCAGAATCGTGTCCAGTATCCCTAAAAGCAGTACAATCACAAATCATTTTAAGAACTGGCTGCGGTCCAGCCATTCTGTCGCCCACTTTTTCTATTTTGTGTTTTGCTTTCGTCCTTGTCCTTGTGTCCCGTTGTTCCTTAACTCTGTTCTGTAATGCAAATGCGATAATTGCCCCGTGTGGTTCAATGATTACTTTCTGCTCTCGGGCACCCCAAAAATAAACCAAACCACAAATGCCGCAACTACAAATTTATTAAATTTATTTATTGGCTTGGCACACACACACACACACACCCAGGGCGATTGGCTAATGCAAATTAAATATGCAGAACATTTATATGATTACGAAATCAAGAGTATAAATTAATATTAATGAACATAAATTAAATAAAAATAACGTCACATACCAATCCGCAAAGAGTATTTAGTGATTCTGCTATAAATATAATTTGGCAAAGAAAATTTAATTTAGAAATGTTCAAGAAGAGTTCAAATTAAAATGTAGTTACAAATTGGAATTGGAATGGGGACAAGTTATCAAATTATCTTTTTTGGGGTAAACTCAACCTTTACCCGGAATCCCTTTAAAGTATTTAAGCTGTTACCTAAATTTATTCAATATTAAGTAAAACATCCTTGAAAGAAGTCATTGACCCGATCACAATCCAATTGCCGATGGCAATAATCGAGAGGAGGAATTGAGCTCAAGCTGAGCATTTAAGATATGGAGTCGGGGGGAAGGACGCAAAGATGTCCTTTACTTTCACTTACCTTTGGCCGAGTTAATCTGGTACGTGATGTCGGCATTGGAATGCAAGCCAAACACTTCGGGAGTGTCGTATGCGGGCAGGCTATTGATGTAATCAATGAAACCCTGTAGACTCTTGGTGCTGGGCACTTTGTAACCCTTGTAGAACTCAAAGGAGTTGGATAGCAGCTGCTCACAGAACCACACGGAGGTGAAAGTGGTGAGTAGTCGCTTGTCAAAGTCATCGGTGACACGCCCGCCGTACTGCACCTCGCCTATCATGTAGACCAGGGTCTGCCAGGAGACACCCTTCTTGGGATCCATTTCATCCAAGTGATTTTGGATGAACTGCACGCTTGCGGCGAAATCCGCTTGATTGAATTCGTAGGGTATATTCCAGCCGAGAGGACCGAATTTTCGACGCTCTTGCACGATTGTATGCAAAAAAGCAACCGTGTATAACAAAGATGGCCACTGAGTGGCGGATGTGTAGTCCAGAAAGTCCTGCGTAAAGGACTGCAAAAGACCAAAACAAAATCAGATTAGAAATTGCTGAAATTAATTGATTGACGCTTAACTTACCTGGTAGCTGCGCTTGAGACTGGCACGTATACCCTGTGGAGGTTCGTTGGTGAACTTGATTGCCATTTGAAGCAGTCCAATTGGAAACTCTGAGTGTGGTTCCGTGGTGACCCACATGCGGAAGGTGTCATCAATGTGCTCCGTTTCCACCAACATGTCGATTACCTCCGAGCAAAAAGGTAGTGACAGATGAACATTTTGAAGCAATACCCATCCACCGATGGCCATTGACTCCATGATCATTTTGCGTGCGTGATACTCCTGCCCCTGACCCATTGAAACTGACTTCAGTACTGCAGAAGAAGTTTCTATATAAAAACAGTTCATCACATTAATAATACAACTCACTGATTCCCTTTTGCTTGGCCAAGGCACCGATTTGTGTGGTCGGATCAGAGCCAATGGAAAGCAGGCAAACAAAGGGTGTGCGAGGCTCTGACTCGGCCCAGGTGACCTCTAAGTCGAGAATTTGCATCTCACTATACTCGGGACCCAGCGATTCTACAAATTAAATAAACAATTTATTTTTGATATGTCTAAAGACATTGTAAACTATTATACACACCTTCAATGTACTTCTTGGCCTGGGAAATGGTGCGATCTGGACACCAGGATCTGATAAGCAACAGTTTGCGAAAGCTGTCGAGCAGGGCGTTGTAGCCACAGGGTATCTCTTCATTCTCAGGTTTCTCGCATTCGTACCAGCTTCGCCAATCGCGTTCATTCAATTCAATTATCTGTAGAACTGTGGAGAACGTATCCAGTTTGCTGATTTCAACAAGATTTAGCCAGGTGATATCCAAAATCCAACGGAAGGGCTTGGGGGCAACAGCATTCAAGTCCAAGGAAGCACCGCCCTTGATGAATGTAAGGAACTCCTCGTGACTAATGTTTCCATTGTGGTAATCAATTTTGATGGCAAGCATTAATGTGAAGAGCTGCTTGTGCCTCTCGTAGAGACTGCGATTTGTAAACTTGTAGACCTCGTAGGTAAGGTAACGTAGGATTATATTGATGCGTTCCTCAGTGACGCTTGATTTGGTAGATTTAGTGATGGAATTGTTGAAGATGACCAGGAACTGTTTAAGTGAATTCTGATACATGGCATTCACATTGCTCATTTCCACGATCAGGAAATAGAGAATTGATCCCCTTTTGGCTACCGCACGGAATTCCTCACGTGCTTTCATAATCTTGCGTTCGGTGACCTCGGAAATCTTGAGCTTCTGATTGACCTCCTCTGCGGTGGTTTTAGTCACCCGCAGCACCTCAATGAGCGCCTCGTCGTCCACTAGTGATCCCTGGGAGGAACTTAAGCGTAACAATAGATTTGCCTCAAGTTCCTTCATGTTGCGCTGATTCTGCATAACAGTCTCGAACAGAGCCACTCTTTCCGCTTCCAGATCAGATTTCTCCATGAGGATGACTCGTCCCAGAAGCTGGTCCTCCAGACCACGCATCGTTACCGTAAAATCAATGATCGATGTCTTTGCACTGACCTCCGGACTAAAAGCTGGATTAGGTAACTTTGTGGTGATGTACAGCATGAATCCTGGCATGACGTCACATTCTTTGTCGCCCACCAATACCTTCTCAATGCTGCCCGACTTTATGAAATTCTTCTCCAGGACATTGTCTATGACTGGATCCAGGTCAATGCCCACATCCTCAATGAGTAAGGGCCTGCCCAGGGACAGTGAGTCCTCCAGATGTGTGCGAAAATACTTGTGATTCAAGGAAGTGATCTGCAGCTCATTGCGATCCTCCTTACACTTGATCCATATCTTACCCTGCGTTTGGGGATCAACAAGCAGAGGATAACTGCTCGACTTGGTGGCAATCAAAGCATTTTGTACTGACAGGTCGTCATTGGGCAGTCCCTGGAGTGTCCACTCCGACACCGTGGAGGAGTCCACCAGCATGTTAATGATGTTAAGGCCAGTTGTGAACGGAATACATTTTTGTTTGAGGATACCCATCCAAGTCCGAATAAGATTGGCTCTGAACTCTTGATTGTAGGGGCCGCAATAGGAGAGAAAGCCAGTGGCCAGGAGTACATCGCCAACCAGCTTTCCGAGTTGGATTTTAAACTCCTTGCTCTGGTTCGTCCAACGATGCTTCTCGTCCGAGAGTCCATTGATGAGTGCCGTGGCAGCCGTCATCTTGCGGAGACATACATTAGCGGCATCCATTAGGCGCTGCTTCTCTCCAACCGCCTTGTCATACTGATCCTTGACAGCTTGAAGCGCTTCCTCACGTTCCCGAAGTTGTTCCTCAGCTCCAGCAAGATCGTCCATGGCAAGCTGATAGAAATGAAGCATGGAGGGGATTCAGGAGTGTGCCCTCCGTCCTCCGATCTCCAAACGATACTTACCTTAAGACGCGCCTCCTGAAGCGTCAGATTCGCCTTAAGAGGCAGCACCTCTTTGTTAACGCTGTGAAAGAAGGACATCGCTTTGGTCCAAGATAGGAGACCAGCTACATCTCCGCACACCCGACGTGCCATGTCCATATTGTAATCCTCCATGCGGAAGTAGGGCTGTAACAGGTCAATCATTTCATCGTTTATGGTATCTTTGGGATAGTTTTGTAGCTGCAGGAGAAACGTTGCACTGGCCATCATCTGGGAGTGAGAGAGAATTAAAACCAAATTGAGTTAATGTCAAGATCAGCTCGAACCTTGAGTGACTCCTGCCAAGACGGTTTGGGACACGGAGTGCCCGAGTCCGGAATACACGGATGCAGTTTCCTTTTAAAGAGAATGAGCACGCAATCCATGATTCGCATGATGAGATGCGGTGGCCTGCCCAATTTTCGCACCGTTGCGATGTGAGCTGGTTTGATCGTGTTGAGAGCATTCTCGGCCTCCTCGAGAGCCGGCTTGGCCGCCTCGAGTTTTTCCTCGGCAAGAGCCTTCTCGTGGGCAATGCAGGCGACGAGAGCCTCGGCCTTGTCCTTGACGATGAGCACCTGATTCTTGACAATCTCCGCTTGCATTGCACGCTCGGTAACCTCCACTAGCACGGATTCGGCGTTTTTGGAGGCTTCGACAAGCTCTTCCTCCATGACAACTAGATCTTTCTTAAGGATCTCAACCGAGGCGGAAGCCTCTTTCAGTTTCTCCAAACCCGTATCCATCTTCTCCACACCATCGCGCAGCTCTTGCTGCTTCAGCTGGTAAATGTTCTTGTAGCCGGCTATGAAGTTCAGATAAGACTTGGGTGTCACGTGAGTGGCGCGACGGAATCGCTGGAAATATTCCTGCGATGTTTCGGCGACAATGTCCTGAATGGAGCCGAGCGCATTAACCAGCTCTTCCTTGACGGCCGGTGTACACTCAATCTCGAAGTGGCTGAGAAAGTGTCTGGCAACCGAGACCAATGCGTCCTTGGGCCACGGATGCAGCCAGTCGATGGTGCAGCCGGAGACCAAGGCTGGAAAGCGTTGCACCCGCGACCTAAACGTCTCACCCACTGGCGAGAAGCAAAAGGCCACATGCAAATTTGTGCAGGTGCGTGCTAAAAAGAATTCCATCACACTCTCCGGGGTCGCTGTTTTGCGTTGATTCTCACGTTTCATGACCGGCGTCAACTCCTGCACGATTTCGGCCTGCTCATCGCGGGAGAATAGATTTGATATGACGCCGCTCGAGAGTATGTTATTGAGATACTCGAGGAAACCTTCCTCTTTAATATCCATGTCAGTGAAGAGAAAGGTTGTGCCCTTGCCCTGAACGCCGCAGGTGCGATAGAGCAGCTTTAGGTCCTCCAAAAAATTGGCCACATTGTAAGAACGCGTCAACGCAATTTGGAATGTCTTGTAGCCGGCAATGAATGATGCCAATTTCGTTAGCGACTGTTTTCCAGAACCGCCGACCCCGACCAGCATGACGTTGCCTCTCGGATGCCGAATGATGCGGGAGATCTTCACCAAATGTAGCATTGCATCTGGGAAGAAAACCAAATCCATTCCCGATCCTCGCACCATCTCATTGAATTGGGCGAGAAACATGACGAGACGCTCGCGTAGCGCTTCATACGAGTTATGAGAGTTCACCGGTTCGTATACCTTGGGCAATTCCATATCAGTGTCCTCACCCTCCTCGCCGGTCGGCTCGGGGGCATCCCTCATGAAGTCAACAAATACCGGATTCGGTATTATCATTTGGGAATGGGACTCGCCCAGCTCCTCGCGCACTAGCGCGGCCAACTCTGAGCCGAACCACTCCTTGTCCTGGAACGTGGTAAAACGATCGGCAAATACGCGCGTGCACTCATGTTTCCACAGCGACATGAGCACACTCTCCGAGGTGATCACTGTGGATAAGGTGCCAACCATGCCCTGCCAGATACGCGACAAGTCGCGCAAACTGAATACATAGTGGAATTTCGCCGGCGTAGGCAGTAGTTTTTCTCGTGTACGCTGCCAGAGGTGACGGGTCACCAGGATCAATTTCTTGACCAGATTGCGAACCTCGGGCACAAAGCCGCGCTTTGTATTGTAGTGACCCTCACCGATAACGCGGAAGATCTTATCAATGGAGTCGTTGTCGGGTATATTGCAATTGAATACGCAAAATTGACGCTTCAAACGAGATGGAATATCGTTGCGTCCTCCACCTGGGAGACCCATGGCCGCAACATATTGTACGTCCACAATGGTGGTGAAATCACCGGGTTTCTCCAGACTATAGAAGCCCTTCATGTCCATGGACTGGCGCACAATCTCGTTGGTAATCTGGTCGCCCCACTCATTGATCTCGGGCAAATTGATATCGTCAATAAAGACGATCAATTTACGACCACCGGGTGGCCCGAAAGTAACTCCAACTCGCTTCTCCACATAGCTTTCGATTGTGCGCTGAAACTGATAAGGACTGGTGGCCGATGAAAAGTTGAATGACCTCCCCATATATGTCTCAATGTTCATTTTCTTCATGAAGTTCTTCATAATGACGGTCTTGCCCGTGCCCTGTTCGCCAATGACCATTACGGCGCGCTCCTGATTGGCAATCGTTCCAATCAGATAATCGATACGCACGTTATCCACAATGGGCACCAGAATGCTAAGATAGTCCGGTGTGGAAAGCTCCGGATACATGTAGGGTGTGACGAGTGTCTTCCACGACTGCCACACGCCCGTCGGAGAAACGAAAAAGTCAAATATTGTATTCTCATGGGCACTACCCTTGGGGTAGTCCAACTGCGGAAACGATTCCTTAACATACAGATTCATTTTAACGCGATCGCTAGTAGAGAGATACCCTCCTAGGCCCCAGGCCAGCGCGAATACATACAAGCGGTGCAAGTGCTCTGTGGTGCAGGTGTCCTCCTTCTCCTCCGGAGTGCTCTCCTCGGCCAGCTCTTCTGTGAAAGCATTCATTCGGTAAATCAATTAAGCATATCACAAAACACAAACACACACACACCACATGAAAAGCAAAAGGTAATTGTTAGTAATAGTAGTTAGTTGGACACTTCGACAGTTGGACAACACAGGTTCTAATGACTACACAAGATACACAGACAAACACACAAATGGGAAAAGCAAACTGCATTTGCTGCACTCACACAGGCACATTGTCATTTTCTGTGACAAAATTATATTTATTTACTAATTGTGAATAAAAAACTTTATGAAAAAAAAAACTGCAGACTGAAAGTAATTTATATATTAAATTGACTTATCAGAGAATTGTTGCTAATGAAATTGGGCAGTTGGATCACATTTAATTTCCTTTGGAAATATATGTAAAGATCAGACTGGAAAGATCCTTCAGGCACAGAATTGTTCCAAAATGTAAATCATAAAGAATTAATTTTTATAAATCTATTGCTATAAGTTTTCATAAATTTAAACTTTAGTTTTCTTTAGTAAAAAGAAAATTATAGTAAAATATTGTTATCAAATTAATTTTTAAATGCAATGCAATTAAGTTCGTTATTAAAATACTTAAATAGGTCATCATTAACCACAAAATCGTGAGCATAGCACCCAGAAATTGCTCTTAATCCAACTCCAGTTATAATCTTTGGAAAATTGTTGTCTAAGTATAACAGTTAGTTTGTAGTGCACAGCTAATTTAAATGCAGAATTCTTTTCCATATGGAAGCCAACATGGAACAGTTAACACAGGGTGCAAATAGACTGGCAAAACACACAGAAGCAGAAGTTAGCTCTACAAGAACGAATTTACGGTTAATTACAATATTACGAGTACGATAGTTATGGACGAATTATACTTTACCGACAATCTGACTGCCAATCGATTGCCGTCGTGCTTCTTCAATCTGTTTTTGATGCTCAAAACGCTTTGCTGCTGAAAAGTTTTTATTTCAATTTTGTTGTTTTTTGATTCGGTGTTTCGGAACTGAATTCTTGGACTTGGGAACGAACAGCAATTGTGGTTGACCAAAGTGGGCACCTGGCAATAGTGAATGGACTTACCGTCTTGGCTCTCCTTGCTGGACAAGCTCACGGCCTGCTCATCGTCCTTCTTCGAGGGTATCAGTCCCTCGAGAATAAACAGCATTTGCTGCACAATATTGCACTGAAGCACAGGCATCTGTAACTTCACATTCTGCACTCCCCAGTTGTAGACCTCGACAAAGGTCTGATCGAAAAGGTGTGAAAACGTAGACTTCTCACCTGGTGCGCGGTTTTTTAGCCAAGCCTGAACAACTGCGGGAAAAGAAACGATCTATAAACAAAGAGAACACTTTAAAGGATTCTCAAGTCTTACTGGGTCGTGAGTCTAGTCCTGAGGAACTCATGTAAACCATACCATTCCGGGAAACTGTTGCTGGTGATGCATTGTCAATGTTGTGGGGCTCAAATATGATCTTTACAGTGGGTGCCATTGTCAGACGATCGCCATTGGCCAAAGTTAGTGTTTTATTGTCATCCAACACGGAATTTAAGTTCTCAATCCATATACTGTCTACGGGACCGTCAAGAACCAACCAGACGTGCTCTCCGGACTTCAACTTCAGTGTCTTTCGCCAAAGAGCCGAGAAGATTCCATCGGTCCAGTCATTGGTGGCCACATCGAGTCGTCCAAACATCTGAGCCGCTGTTATTGCCTTCGGATTCATGCGCATCTCCCGATGACTGTCCCCCATTTGAGTCATGGCTTTCATCAAAGTGTGTATGCATGTACTTTTGCCCGCCCCACTCGGACCCAGAGTCATAATACCGTGTCGGACATTCTGCGTCTCATAGAGCTGTATTAGTTTTAGAACCCAGGGAGGATGGTAGACCAAACTAGCCTCTTCCGTTTGCTGGAGAATCGCCGCTTCCAGCTCAGGATAGTTGGTCTTTTCGAGAGTCTGAAAATTACAAAAATTTTAGTAAAATCCCAAGTAAGAAATCGTATGAGAAGAAATCGTTACAGTCTAAGGTACTTAATAAAACTAAAATACTCCATAAACTAGTTTACGTTAAAGATGTGAATTCACAAGTGGGTAAGTGTTCTAGAAAACATCTTGCAATGGGCGGCTAATTGTTTAATCCTCGTTAAACACAAGTTAATTAGCCAAAACATTCGTAGGACCTACGTGGTGTTTATTCGGGTTAGTTCAAACGTCAGTGTCAGTGGTAAAGTTGGTGAATTAAAACCAACTTCATTTATTCATGTAAATCACAAATTTACGACAGATTTGGAAAGTTGGAGTTATAGGCTATAGTTATCCAATTCAGATAAAATTGGTTAAGAATAGTTATAATTAATGATTTTGGCCAAAAATTGTTGGAGTGGTTATGGTGATACGAAAATGTTTTTTAATAATTTGGAATGCACTTGACGGAATTTCATTCCAAATTTGGTGACGCCAGCTCTTATAGTCTCTGAGATACATACAGACGGACAGTTCATTCACTTGTCTGTTAATGCTGTTATAGAACTAAAAAACTTTATCATGCCGGAAACGCCTCCTTCTACATGTTAAGCACCTTTCGCATCTGATAAAATTAGTAATTAAAATAACTGTTTGTATACAAAAATCTGTTTAAGTACGATAAGACTCCCTACTCCGTAATCCGTTTGAATTTAAGAGAAATAAGAAGCTACACAGACTTTAAATTGAGTTGAAACTCTTGCAGACTTACCTGATTGGGAAACAAGTCCGACACAAGCGATATGAACAGAGGTTCGTCGTCGTCAATTAGCTTGGAGAGATTCATGTCGCGGAGGACCCGCATCACAATCGTACTCTCGCTATCCTTAGAGTTCCGACGCTTGGCAGCTCCCAAAGTGCGTAGCACTGAGAGAATGTTGCGGAGACCAAAGTCATAGTGGACTTGTTTGGTCAGCTGCTCTTCGCACAGCTTGTACAGGGTATAGAATTTTCGTGCCAATGTAATGTTCTCCAGGAATCCACAACTGGCCAACTTAACACGGATAATAATTTGTCTGTCTGGCACCATCATGGCCACGGTGCGAAACTGGATTTTCAAATTCTCCGGCAACTCCTTACGGCCAGCATATCCAGGGTTCTGTACGCCAAGTGGGGAAACATTAAAGTTTTCTTTACTTAACTCTCAGTGGCTAGAGATGTGCTCGGTTTTTGTGCAATGTAAATAAATAACACTGGCAAATACTGTGTCAAAGCAGCTGTGGGTACAGAATACTATAGACTACATAAAACTAAGTTGCATGCAATCCACATGGCTTGCTATTCAGCTCTTCCACTCAACTTCTGCCTGCAGCAGACAGTTTAACATTTTGATGCATCTGCGAGATACACGTACTTTCATGACTGGCAGCATTCGATAAGTTTATCAAATACAAATTGATTTATCATACTCGCATTGGCACTCACTCACGCTCACTCTACTTATGTGAGAGGTTGTTAGAGAAACAGGTGAGTGCCACTACTACTACTCTCTGCACATTAAATAATTCAATAGAAAATACTTCAAAAAGCTACTAGAACTAAGTGAGTGTGTGAAACAGGAGCAATTTAAGTAGTTTACGGTAACATCAATCAAAAAGAGTTTTTAACAAGTTTAATGGCAATATTTTAAATGCTTTTAAAATAATTGTTAGAATTATGAGTACGAAATGAAAAAACCTTTGTATATTTGCAAAATGCTACCAAATTAGTTAGTTATTTTTATACCACAGTTACAGTAACAGAAAATAGCAATCCCTCTGAACCAAGTTAATTAGAAGTAAACAGATGGAAACAAAATAGCGAAAAGATAAAAGTGACTTCCTTGAAATATTTAAATATCTTTTCATGGAAATGCACGTAATAGTTATCTTAACCGAAAAGCACACTTTACCAGCATTTTTGAAAATGATTATTCTAAGAAAATGTTTAAAGAGATAAAATATTATGCATGTGATATTTGATGTGACATTGAAATTTATCAAATCCCATTAGATTATGGGCTAGTATTATACCCAAAAACACATCACATTTATCAAGGAAATCAATCGACTCGTTACTTACGTATTTTTACGTATTAGCCGAAAGTGAAAACTCATTTGTCAATTTGTAAGGGACATTTGATACGAGGAAAACTATCACAAAAACAGACACAATCGATTTTGTTGGTCGCTAATCCAAAAGTAAACATTGTGTATGTGGGAAGCTAACAGGTAGAGAGTACTGAGAGGGGGAGGAAGTGAGGAAGTTGGGTGCGTCCAGCGCATGTGACAAGCGTTATTGTTTGGGTCTCGTACTGTCGCTCTTGCCTACTTTTTTCATAAATAAACAGCACAGCCACAACAAAGGATTTAGCCAATAAACTGGAACACACACAGCCACAGCCTGAAAATCCAGCATGTGTATGACAGTCTGCGTACGTGTGTGTATAGGTGGATTGTCACATAATGTTTCATTAAAATTAAATGCAAGCGAGTCTCAAAATGTTACATAAATGAGTCCAATAACTCAGTGTGCAAATTAAAATTGCGCATACGACCCGAGTGCTCGCAAATAACAATGAATGCCTGACTAAGTGGATATAAGTGAACCTGAATAACAGTCTGACTGTCATTAGCAGACCCAAACAATCTAATTACATTATTTCAGTGATAGTTAACGTCGATGGTAATTAAAATGCATCCCACGTAATTTTGGTTTTGGCAAATCATACGAAAGTGACTAGCTCCTATTTACTGTTCTAAAAGCCTCTAAAAACCACAATGACTTGATGCTCATAACAACATTGCCTGCCTCAAAGGGAGCACCAAAATGTAAACACATAAACTGAACAGTGCACATTTATTGTCAATTTGATTATCACTCAAATTCAACCGAATTTTACACGACCAATAGCGTCGGATTGCGAAAATCATATTCCTTTCTGCTTCCCCTGAAAGAGTCGACTTCCATTAATGGTTTTCTGTGCGCCTTTATAACGCGTTTATATTTTATATAAAATATAAAAGACAACACATACTCGTATGTATATTTAATAAATTTCAATTTAGCTTGAAAGCCTTGCGCCTGTCATTTTTATTTTCGCTGATTTTTAGCATTTTGGCGAAGCTTCCTTTTTTTGTGCTTTATAATTTTATGGAATTTCATTTGAACTGACGGAGTATTGATTTTAATTGGTTGAAAAACAGCAGTCCTAAAGAAAACGTGATGATTTTAAATTACAAAAATGCTTTAATAGGAATACCATTTGTACGAGCGTAAAAAGATTTAAACACTTTACGCAAAATGATAATTTAAATGACTCATTGATAGGCAATCTGCAAGTGCTTTTTGTGCTCCTCTATGTAATTTGCAGTTCAGTTTAATGAATAATTTATGATCAAACGAGTGGAGTGAGGGAAAATTCGCTCCCGTGAGACGTGTGTGTATGGGTGTGTGTTAAAATGTGCACTAGTTTAATTAAGTCTCATTTTCTTTAAGCATCCTACTTAACACAGTGCAATAAGGAGTAAATTATAGAGTGCTTATTGGATAAGAGTCAAGTGGAATAGTGTGAAGAGAGGTGAGAGGTGAGAGGATTTCTATCAACGTTCAGACCATTGTTATGAAAATGCCGAACTCTGGGTTCATTTCGATGGTATCGCCATCGGTAAAGAGGAACGTCTTTTTCTTCTCCTTCTTGGCTGTGAGAACAACGGCCACCTGTTGGGCAGCCACCGAGAGAACGGGAAGTTCAATGCGATTAAACTCGTCAAAGCATCCCCAGCTACCGGACTGGGCTAGTCCTTTGTAGATGCGTCCCAAGCCCCTGGAAAATAAATGAGTTTCTCAGCGATATGTGTAGCATTTTAAGTGCGTGCGTGAGGTGTACCTGTAATCCATTTGATCGGAGCAATTAAAAACGACAACATACTTCGCCAAAGTCTTGCCCATGTCCTTGACGGTTTCAGTTTTTCCCGTGCCCGCTGGTCCACATGGTGCCCCACCCATACTCAGAGTGAGAGCTTGTGCCAGGGTGATATAGCAACTGGAAGGGCAGAGACAAAGACCTCAAAAGCTCAGTAATTGCATTTAAAATGCAAAAGACCTAAAAATTAATAGCGTTCAATTTATGGGAATATTTGTATTTATATTTTGGTAGATGTGGGTACAAATGTACAAATTTCTATAAAACGCCAAAGTATTCCTTTGAGGCACTGAACTTAGATGAACTTAGCATAAAGATATATTGCGTATACGCCACTTTATGCGCTCCAATTTAGCCAAAGCAGGTGCTATCCCCGGCAAATGCCAAGCTATTCCCTTCGGCATCCACACGCAGGGATATCAAAGCAGGCGCGAAATAAACAATGCCATACAGGCAGGAAGTCTGCTCGAGCACTACGCGGAAAACAAACAGATGAGACAAAGGAGCCTGTAAAATACACCAAAAAGAGAAGGCGTCGAAAATGCTCTGACTGAGAAACACTCTCCAAATGTGGCAAGAGTTTTTTAGAATAGGGAGCGGCTACTGTTGTGAGTCTCCACATAAAAGGTGACTACTCACATTGGCAGGGTATGCAAACTGCCTCTGGATATTTGGCGGAAAACGCCGTCACTTGCCAGAACTCGACAACGTGTTGCTGTCCAAAAAACTTTATTTATATTCCGCTAAGTGAAATTTATCTTTGGTAACATGTCAACGTCGTCGTCTTCTGCTGCTTCGTCTTCTTCTATCTCCTCTGCCACTCGGCTGTCGACGTCATCGCCCTGCGTAGGCTGCAAATCGTGGACTTGTGCCATAAAAAGGATTCCATTGCTACTACTCCCAGTTTCCATTTTGAAACATTGGGTACAGTCTTTGAACTTTATTCAAGTGCTAGCCAACATTGAAGACCATTTTGCAAGTTTTGTTTGACCAGCAAACGAATTGTGACCAAGACAAACTCCCCGAATATTTAGCCAGCAATGCGAAAGTTACGCACGTGCCACGAGGAATGTAAATACAATAAATTAATTGATCTGAAGTTGTGCTTGCCTCTTTTCTCCCTACCTAGCAGACAAGCCAGACAATCAAGCAGCTAGGAGGAAGCATTTTAATTGCTATACTGACCAAGTTAATGGACAACCATCTGTTTAACCAACTTACGAAGTTCGCCGTCCAAAAGAAACCAAATAATAACTATAGTTAATAGACAGTTGAAAAACATTGTTTTTTTTCCTCATTTTAGTTGCAAAATTCTATGAGCCATAAAGCCAAAGGGAACTTGTCCCTTATGTTTAGTAAATTAAATTCTGCTCTCAAGTTTTTAATTAAGTTAAGCCACATAACAAAGTTAAATGTGATTTTAGCCCTGAGGCAAATTGTATTAAATTTTGATAGAAAGCACATTTTGTTGAGTAAAAGACGCACTCACAAAAGTGCACTTACCGATCTGTTAAGGGTGTGATAACCAGCCGATCAGTGCACCCGAGGTACTCGTTCTGATATGTAAAGGTGACATCGGTCACAGATATCCAGGTTTTGTCCAAATCCTCCTTGAAGTAAAAGCGACATTGCTTCAGCCACTCAAAGTCATTCGATGACTTGATGTTCATGCGGCACTAAAAATCGATACAAATATTTAAATGAGTATATTTACATTGTTATGGATGACTCACCAGTATATCGAAGATATCACGCTGGTGCACATGAATGGTGATGAGGGTCTCGAAGTTGGTGCGCTCCCGCTTGGACAGATTCCGAGTGGTTTGATCGATAAGGGTGTTGAGCATCTCGAGGAACTTATTGTTCGTCTCGGACATGACCTTCCTCTCATGTCTGGCCTGCATCAGAGCCATTTCTGCATCTCGTGTCCATATCATTTGTATACCCAATAAACCGATTTGAGCCGGCACCTTCTCGAGGAAGCTTAGCAGCGTGAAATTCGGATCATTTATTGTCACATATGCGGTGCGAATTATCGAATGCAGTGACTGCTGTGCTGTGACCAGCAATTGAGTTAGCCATGTCTCTACCGAACCCTCGGCTCGAATGGCCCGATCCAGCTGTATCATCTCTCCCTCGCTACTGATTATGGCCATCATTTTGTTGTACTCCACATCATGGAATCTACAGCAAATTCAAATATTTAAAAAAAGATCAAGACTATTAATTCTGTTCCTTACTTGACGCATTTGGTGTTATCGAATATGTTTAGCAGGTGATTCTGTATTGTATGTGAATCGGAACCTTGGCCAAGGATTTCAAGCAAAGCTGGATCCGATACGAAGAAGAAACGCGGAAACATTATTCGCTTGCGTTCCAAGTATCCACTCAAAGATTTCTAAAGGTAAACGACAAATGTGCTTATTATAAATGGAAAAGTATCTAGAATTAATTAATTATAAATTAATCTGATAATACTGCCAGAAATATTTTGTAAATTTTCGACATTAATTAAAAATCTATAAGGAAACACTTAAACAGATTCAATTATATAAAATTTTGAGAAATTTGTTTGAGGGAGAGAGAGAGAGAGGGAGAAAAGAGTATTAGGAAATTCAATTAATACCTGACAGATTTCCAGCTGCTCCTGGAGATGAGGCAACAGTTGCTTGAGCAGATCATCACCCACACAACAAGCCACAACGCCTATTTTAATATTGTTTTTAAGTTAGTTTTAAAAATATAATAATTAAATTGACAGATAATAACATATAAAAGGATTTATTTCTAGTATCATAAAAAATCATTTATGTAGTTAAATAAGCAGACGCCCTTTCACTTACCTGGAGTCTCGTGGGCTCGCTGGATAAAAAGATTTTAGGAGTAGTGACTAATCTAGATATTTATATATAAACGTGTGTCAGAGAACTGCAGCAGTCCAACACAATCAGAAGTATATCACATTCTCACTGAGTCTTTTTCATAGGGTATTCTATAATCGTTGGAATGTGTATGTGTAAAGTAAAACCGCCTAATTAAACTGAAAATTGTGCTTTTTAAGCATTTGAAAGCGGTCACCACTGCAGTTCTCTCGTTTACTTATACTGTTGATACCTGCATGATTTTCTGCCAGGACTTGTCGATTTTAGAGAACCGCTTGGCCTCCTTAGGCAACTGTTTGGCAATATCGCCGCCGACGAAGACGGCCTCGAGATAGACCCACATGTTTTGAACGAGCAGCCAGCGTTCCAGTATCTCATTGGAGTTGGACAGATCGTAGACCCATTGCTGGATTTGTTTGCGAAAGGGCGCATTATAGCGATTGGATAGTAGTGAGCCGAGCACCATTAAGCTATCCTCCAGCTGGCCAATTGTCTCTGCCGTGGTATCACCACGGAGCAGGAGTTCGCCGCGATTATTAAAGCTCATGAACTGGAGCTCGTGGACAGACCATTCGTTGGTCACCTGCTTGAGCTTCGCCTCGATATCCTTCTCTTTCATGGCACTGATACAGATGTCCTCGATGTCCTCCTTGTGTTTGAGCAGCGGCGCCTCGAGTATGTTCTTAAGCGAGAAACCCTCCGAGTCGAACTCGAAGATGTAGCGAGTAACATCCATGATCCGCTGCCAATGGCGTGGCTTCATGGCTTTATTCGCCATCAACTCCAGTAGTGGGCACATGTCGTTGAAGTCATCGATGGTTTTCTTCAGAGCATGGAATGCGGGCCACTCTTTTAGGCCCTTGGGGAGCTTGCGACAACGATTTTGAAACTCCATTAACTCGTTGTTTATCTCCTCGATGTCCACCTCATTCCAGGGTATATCATAATAGCTGCTGACCCTATCGATCACATCATTGTATAGCTTATAAAGCTTCTGCAGCAGATTCAGCTCCTTCCGTATCTGGCCCAGCTCTGGATAATCAGTTTGTGGCAGACCGAAGAGTTCCTCGCCGCTTTGGTACGTCTGCAGGCGGCGCCACATGCCCTCGAACCGGTTCTGGAATAATATCAGACGATCGGAAGCTTCGCGCGGCGTCAGACCCGCCTGCATGGGTCCGGCCGTGCGATATTCCGTCACATAAGCAATCTTATCCTGCTTAAAGTTGTCTAGATTGCTGCGCAAGTCGCCCTGGAACGCCGGCTGCATGTCCAGCAGCTTCACCTGTGCCTGCAATGCACCTGCAAGCAAATTTTGAAAAGTCGCCCGCAGGTTGTCCACCAAATCGAACTGCTCCCGTTCGACCTGCACCTCATACCGGGTAAGTACGTTAAACGCTTCCTGCAAAACGCGGAATAAATTATGACAACAAAAAAAATTTTAATAAATTTAAATTTATATGAAATATAGCTATATATAACTATTTGGAATTAATTAACTTAAAAGCGTCACCTCTATGGGATCAATGCGCAGCTCCATGTCAACCTCCTGCTCTCGAATCTTGCCCAACGTTTCCATTACCATTCGCACATCGTCGAGGTCACGAATGGGTCGGTCGAGCTTACGATCCATTTCATTGATCACTGCATAGACATAGTCCATTTCCTTCTTGTATTTCTTCTTCATGGCTTGACCAATTTTATGGTTGCATGCTGAAAATAGAAACGGCCGAAAAGGTGTTTAATTCTCAAGATGTAGCCAAGAACATCGAAGGCCATTAATCAATGTGTGCCAAGTCGACAATAGTGTCTGCTTTCCTCTCATCATCCTCTCCATTGTATTTCTCGGGGAAGGGGGCTAATTGATTTTTCTTTTCGGTATTTGGTTTTCGGTTTTCGCATTAACAACTCATAGCTGAGAGCTGATATCCTGGGTTTGCGCTACAACATTTGGTATTTATTTGGAGAGCTTCCTTTGTGGGGCTAATTCGGTTAAATAAATTTGATTACCTAATTGGAAAGCAATAAATTTGAATAGCTGCCTACAAAGAAAAGAATTTGGATACGTATTTTCTCTTCCCTCGCATTCTCTCTGACTTTTACTGTCTTTTCCACTGCGTGGGTGTGCATTTTGTGGCTGATAAGCTGATAAATGTGAAAGGTGTTGGCAGTGGAAATGAAATTACTATTAATGTGTGTGTGGCAGCCTGTACCACAGTGAGAGATTACGGAAATGGTTTATGGCTGTAACGAAGGAAATCATAGTTAAAGAAGTTCATGCCAGTGATAAGCGAGCACGCAAGTAGCCTTCAAACTGCTTCTATTAACTCTATGCTATAAATATATTTAATTTCAAACTATTTTTGCAAAAATGACATTTTGTCATTAAAAACAATTTTCATTGTTTTAAAATCAACACCCTTTGAAATAAATTGTAAGATGCGTCTCATCGAAGATTCAATACCCTGGCATATTAGATAAACTTGGTTTCAATTGTTAAATAATTTTTTCATACCAAGTATTTCTAACCAATTTTTCCTATGGTACAGTTCCTATGCAAATGCATATCATTTTCAACCCATTTTTCCTAAAGTTGCTATATAATAAGGTGATGCGATCTGGGTGAAATTTAGTTTTGGGCCTAAAGACAGAGCAAGTGAATTTGGTTCAGGTATCTGAAAAAAATTGTTTTCACTCGATTTTTCTGTGAAGACTAAATGATATAGTATATATACTTTATGGAGTCACAATACGCCGTCTACAAGAATATAAGGTGCGGGGAAACTTATATTAAATAGAGCAAATTTTAAAAGGTCAACTATTAAATTTTGTTTTAATGTTAAATGTATGAACAAACAAATATATATGTACCTTCCCTGCAATACAAAAAGTGGTCTTGAGATTAGTTATCCACTTAATGATATAGTAAAACATTCGCTTGTGAAATTTATTTATCAGCTTTGTACAATATTTTCACGAGTTACCGTAACGGCTATGTAAATAAAACTGAAAATATGTAGTGTACTCATGTGTATGTAATTCCCCATTAAGGAAGGATTAATTTAGCAATTGTTTCTATAAGGATACTCAACAATGTTTAGTCTCCCAATAGTGTCTTGACTACTTACACTTGATCTCAATGGCCAAACCATACTTGAGCCTTTCATTATAGACAGCCACACATTGGCCAAAGACCTCCATATCCGGTTCGATGAGGAGATTCGCATCCAGTTCGGCCAGACAACGCAAGGTCGATTCGAACTGCTGTAGGCCGAATTCCATGAGCTGACGCGTGGTGCGATCGTTTTTCCAAAGGAAATGATACGGTTTCCAGCGCTTGATGTAGGTTTGGATTTCTGGTTTGACGTTCTTGGTGCAGCTGGAAAGTTGATTGAGTGCCTTGGCCACCTCCTTGTTGTCCATGATGGCTGAGTAGAAGCTCTTAAGCATGTGCGGCATCTGAGGTCGCTCCTCGGAGGCCAGGCAATAGATCTTGCGGCGTCGATTCTTTGCACCGCCAGAAGCATCAGTGTGGTTGCGTCCCACGCGCGGCTGCACCGTCATCGAAACTTGCTGCGGTTGGTAAGACAAGATTTTGGAGAACATTGCGAAGCTATTGAGTGGTGTGGTACGAACCGGCGGATCCTTGCCGCTAGTCCATTGCGCCACACCCTTCGCAATGCCCGTGATGTTCTTGCCAGCCGTCACCAATATGTCCTGCAGCTCGTCCAGACTCGGCTTGATGACCACATTGGGTATCTGCAGCTGCGCGTGCAGTGCAAAGATCGGCTTCTTGGATGCCGTCTCGTGCTCGTCGGCGATGAACCGACGCCGCATCATGTCCAACGCTGCTCGGATGACCTTGATCAGCACATCAATGACCTTGCGGCTGTAATAGCGTCGCATTTCTACCACCGCATTGCAGACCATATCCTAAAAATTATTTGAATGTAATTTTAATTACACCTTTAGACTGTAACAGACCCCGTACATTAAAACATGAGGAGTTATTTTTATACTCTCTGCAAGAGTATATTGGGTTTGTGCAAATGTCTGTCCGTCTGTCTGTCTGTCCGTCCGTATGAACAAACAGATTTCAGAGATGGTAAGAGCTACAAGTTTGAGCTTGGTCTCAATCGATCAGATATTTAGTCAGTCAATACAAGAATCTTTTTTTTTTTCGATGCCACGCCCCATTCGCCCACAATGAGCAAAAAACTAGACACACTTCGAAAAAAAATTGGTGTTTTCGGCGAATATCTCAGTAACTATGGCACCTAGGATCACCAATTTTGGTATGGAGGTTCCTAGCGACAGCGTAAATGCATTGACATTTAAAATTTTGGACTGCCACGCACCTTTTTCCCATAATTTTAATAATTTAATCGGGGAAAAAATGCAGAGAGTATTTTACGGTCGGGCGTGCTCGACTGTACTTTTCTTTCTTGTTTTTTACAAATTTCTTGGTTTTTTTAACCCATGTGTAAGTACGAAAATAATTATGTTTAAATTACTCTAATAGGAAGTAAACTTGGCCGATTGTAGGAGACCTAAGAAATTTGTATACCATGTGAGGGTATATTAACCGTTTGTCCGTCCGTATGAACGCCGAGATATCCGAGATGGTAAAAGCTAGGAACACGAAGTTTGGTACATAGACTACTTTAATGTTCAGGGAGATCATGGTAAATTTTAATTTTTGCCAAGCCTCTTACCACCCCGCAAAATTAAAAACAAACATGTTGAAAACGCGATAACTTGATAACTAATAAAGCTACCGAGACCATCCTCCCATAGCTCCCAGATGCCAAATCGGACGAAAACAGGTCATTTGTATGAAAAAATGGTGTGAGCAAGTGCAAGCGAGACAGATCGAGCTTCTTCTTCTTGCTTTGTCTCGTTTTGTTTTGATTCATATATCAATACCAGTTCTTTAGTTCATTTAAGCGATTCATAATCGATAAATTTATAATAAGCTTAAACTACGATCACTAACCAAAGAACATTCTCAATTGATCAGCTGTTTAGCTGTATCGTTTGAGTTGCGTTTATTTCATTTCTGATGCCATTGATTTAACACGCAAAGTGAAGTTTTCTATAATCTGAAGTTGAGATCGAAGTTCTCACAGGGTATCTTACGGTCGGGTGAGCCCAACTGTACTTTGACTCTTGTTTTCAATATATTCTTGTTCGTTGTTCATAAAATCATGCTTATTACACTTAATTTATTAAGTGAGTTTGATTGAGTTATCTCAAGTTTTTGATGCCTATCATCCATTTTCGACTGGTTAAGCAATATTTTTAAGAGAATGAAATTTACATTATGATTATGTTATTAAAATCGGTACCCGTGTATTATAATGGATAGTACTTCCATTGCGGTCAATAATATGTCAAATAATGTTATGTGAGTAACTTTCTTGATTATAGTCATATTTGTATGCACCTTTTGGGATAGTTTTATTTTTGATTACATTGAATTAATGCTGCCTCTTGGAACATGCGTACCAAAATTGGTACTCCCAAGTGCAAAAAACACTAAAATACTCGCGAACAACATGATTTTTTTCCGAGGTTTGCCTGGTTTATGAATTATTGTGACTGATAAAATATACCATACAGTCGATGCTGATAGTTATTCGAACTTCTTACCATCTCTGAGATCTGTTTGTTCATACGGACAGACAGAGGGACATCGCTATATCGACTCGGCGTGTGACGCTGATCGAGAATTTATATACCTTATTGCGTCTGCCACGCCTCCTTCTGCCTGTTACATAGTTTGCACGAACCAAATATACTCTTGCAGAGAGTATACAAATAATATATGAATTTAGTTAAAAAAGTTCCTGTGAACCTAATACACTCTATGCACTTTTTGAGTACGGGATCTATAAACATAATACAGAGTTTGATGGAACTTACCTGCATGCCCTTGGGCAGACTGTCTGACGTGGAGAGCAGCGTAAGCGGATTCTCAAAGCAGGACCATAGAATACTCCAATCCTGTTGTTGGCCTCCTCCTCCGCCACCTCCACCGCCTGCTGAAGCACCCCCAGCAGCGTTTGAGGTAGTAGCAGGACCATCCTCTGCCTTGCGTCCTCCAGAGCCCTGATCACCTTTGGGAGTGGCTTTTGGCCGCAGATTTGCATGCATTTGGTTAACTAAACTGAATTGGTAGATTGTGCAATTCACGTACCATCGAACAAGGTAACTACATCATCGCCTGCAATCTCCTTGAACGTCTCCGTCGCCTTGTCCACTAAATTTAGGACTTCCTCGACTGCCTCGGAAACCATTTGACTTTTGCGATTCAGTTCGATGGCAGCTTTTCTGTTGGTTTGTGAATAAAAAAATTTTAAATAGTATTTGCCCAGCTGCTTGATTAAACCAACAGCATTTAGGTCCTTCCAATTGGGTTGTCATTCGCTTAAAAACTGTTTAAAGTGGAAAGTAAATCAAGATTTTTCACATCTTGTCGTGGTGCCAAATGAGTTTAGAAACTCTTTGCGTTGAAATGGAATTTCATTTCATTGGAACCTTTAGATCAACTTTTCAACTATGCAAATTGAAAAGCTCATACATAAATTAAAATTGATAAATCCAATAAATCACACAAAGCCAACAGTCAACCACACAATCTCTCCTTCTCTTCTGTCCCCGTCTAACTCGTCGTCTGTTGTTGAAAGTTTAAAAGAATTTTGTTGCCACATGCCACGTACAATCTCACATACACCTGAGGTGACAGGTAAAGCCGACCACCCACCTGCAGGCCTCCTCGCTACGCTCCAGAAATTCATCAACTGTCCAGATTTCATCGTCTGTGTCAGAAACAAATGTGAAAAGTTTTTAAGAGAACAAAATTAAACATAGACACAAGAGGTGTTCAGCAATTAAAAGAAATGGCGAGAGAGTCGGAGGACAAAGCAAGCCCACCTGCTGGCAGAATCTGCAGTGAGACATCCTGCATCCACATGAGCACGTTGAGTATCCGGTTGGAGTAGATGTCATGCACTCGAGCCACGAGCACCTCGAATGTCTCGATAGCCTGCTTGCACCTGTCGTAAAATTGGGTCCAGTTCTGATTTGTCCACTAAAATGGGACGTAAGAAAATCAGGCATTGTCGCCAAGAGACTGCAAAACTTACGTTGATGCTGTGCAGACCCGGTTTCAACATGGCCGTCAGACGAACCAGTTGGGGCAGGAACAAGGGACGCACCTCCAGCTTGACAGCCTTTACCGTGGACAGGAACATTTTGATAAGACTCTGTAAAGAGCAGGAAAATTTGGTTAATAGAGAACAATAACAAGGACAATAAGTTTCCCTTTGTGGAGTATATTTAATTTTTGCAGACAGTAAGCGGCGTGACAAACCCCTAAAAGGGATGTAATATTCTGTCTAAAATATTTTTCTTCATTCTCACACACTTTAAATATCATTCCGTACGATGTTAGATATTGTAACTGTAAATCATGAATATGACACCGTAACTAAATAAGTACAATTTAATTTCTGTACTTTTTGCTCATCCATTTCTAACTCTAGTGAAATTTCCGATGCGTGTAAGAAGACGTGAAAAATATATACTCTTAACAAGTAAGTTTGAAGGTATTAAAACAATCTCGAAGAATTTTTAGTTTTTTTCATATAGCTTTTGCACATAATAATTTAACCATTACATTTAAATTCCCGTTTCCAAGATTATACGCTACTGTATACTCACGTTTAGCGAGTCCTGTATTGTGAGGAAGTACTGGTGGCGACTCATCAGTGTTGCAGCCACGATTGGAAGCTCAATGTTCAGCTTGGCTAGCATCTTGGCCTCCCGGATGAGAAGGGGAATAGTAGGATGCAAGTTGACGAACAACCGATCACCCTGCAGGCATAACAGAGGCTGAAGCAGGCAGGCGTCGGCGACACTAATATCCTGATCTAACCAAATAGACACAATCTCATCCTCGTACTCTTGCAGCACTCCAAGGACATTATTGAAGCGGACATCGAGGTCCCTGGCCAGAGGTTGGGTACTGAGCACGAAGTGGTCCATAACAGCGTCCATGAGCTCGGTCAGATGCAGGTTCAGGGCTCGACACCAGTGTATGCGACCAGCAATAGGGGGAAAGTTACGTGCCAGAGGTGGATCGTCGCGTTGCTTGCGAAATGTCTTTAGGATGCGATCCACCTCCTTTTCTACATATCGTAGAATCCGAGTATACTTCTCGTCCATCCGGGTCAAGGGGATCTTCTCGCTAACCTTCTCGAAGCGCACTAAAAACTTTATGCATTGTGGAGTTTCCCAGACTGTGTCAAAGTCCCGCTCGATCAACGTGGCAATTGTATCCTTCAGGGAATCTGTCTTGCTTATGAATCGGTCGAAGTCGTCGTTGAAATCGGCATTACGGTGATCCAGATAGTCGTACTTCTTCGAAATGATCTCCTTCTTGGCCTCCTCAAAGTGATTCGAAGCATCCTCCAAAGCCTCTCCCAGCAATAGACCCTCCAATCTTCGCTCAAACAAGTGATTGTAGTCGTCAATCAAATTGAACATGTTTATGATTTTCGAAAGACGATCGCAGAATGTGTCGAATTTACCTGTTCAAAAATGAATACATTTATAATGACTTATATCAGGTTTATTGTATCGAATGTTTGACTGTTTATACTGTTAAACGGGCATTGAGTGTTGAGCTAAAGCCACTAAATTTGAAACAAAAGTCAATCAGGCAGATCAAATATATTTAAATTTTTTGATGCTAATCAAGAATATATGTAGTTACTTTATGAGCCTGAAAAAGTCTTCTTCTACCAGTTACGCACATGTCACTACTGACAAACCGAATAGAACCCTGAACTCTGTGCTCCTATGAAAGTATTAATATTTGCTTACAAATATTTATGTAGTTAATATTTAATGGACTGAATCATAAATTAGAAAAGTAAACTTATTTTAAACTTACCGAAAACAAAATTCTCGGAAAATCCGAATGGTGTCTGGTGAGGCAAAAATGGTTGCTCTCTAACGGTATAGTAGGTCTCATGGTATATGTGATTCAATTTGATGCAATTGCTCAGTTTTGTCCGTATCAGATTGCGGTCTTGTGACCAAATCGTTTCCTTGCAACGACATGTTATGTAGGATTTGCAAGTTTCGATCATTTGGTTTGTTATCTGTGAAATTTAAACACCGAAATTTCAAATCAATTTTAAAAGTATTTAACAAGTTTAATAAGTAAGTCGGTAGGTAAGCACGTGCTCTGTTCAGCCGGATTGTGAACCTAGATCTTAATTGACTTTTTTGCTATTTACCTTAACCATCAGAGCCGATGTGCGCTCCGAGGTGTTGTAAAACTGTGAAACACTGTAGATGAGCCGAACAGTCTGCAGTAGGCTAAGAATAGACTCCTTCATGCTGACAGGATCGTCGAGATACAAGGAATGACAGCATGTCTCCATGGCCTGAATGAACTTGGAATTGTCCCGAGCTTCGTTGTAGCAAAAAGTTATTTTCCGATCCGTTTCCTTCCACTGCCGCATGACGCGCGAACCCGCGAGATAGAGACAGTGGAGAGTGAACTGCACCTCCTTGTCTTGTAGGTGCGCCAGGAGCTGTGAGAACTGGGCACCACGTTTTTTCCAGTACTCCAGTTCATCCTGAGGACCACTGTGATCATTCTCTTTGCGCAGCTGTTCACTTTCGCCAAGTATCTTAAGGATGCCCTTTGACCAGTTGTTGACACGCTCCTCTAGTTGCGAGCAAAATTCCTGATTCTTGGCCATGTCCTTGACCTCGTCGACCACCAAACAGCCATCAAACATATCGTTGCCATCGGCGAAGACATTATAATGATCGCAGACCTGCTCGCAGACGCGCAAGGCGCTGCAAAAGGAACGTAGTCCGGGCAGAAGCTGACCTTTGATGAGTCCACAGCTCACATCCTCCTCGTCGCCCTCCAGACTCGGGAAGGCCAGAGCCTGCATAAAAACAAACTCCACAATCCGCTCTATCGACGTGACTAGTCCAATATTCTTGGCGTCAATTACACCACAGTATCTACAGGAAGTGAAAAGTGGAAAACGGGGAAAGCGAAATGAAAGGGCGAGACAAAATGTTCAATTACCAATACCCCTATTTGGGTCAGATTGATGTGTATGTGTGTGTGTGTGTGGGTTTCGGGTAAATCCAAGACAATCCGCGTGCCAACAAATAAACCAAAATTGGCTATTTTTAGATTACAGTTTAAGTTTAACGTGAACATATGCCAAAAAGAAGAATAGAAAAGAAAAGAAACTTATAAAAAGCAATCAATGGTTTTTTCATCCAATCAGAATCTTTAACGCGCTATTCAATTCATCAAAAACTATAAAACCAAACTAAGTTCA
The DNA here is from genome assembly GCA_035046005.1 of Drosophila acutilabella. NCBI lineage: Eukaryota > Metazoa > Arthropoda > Insecta > Diptera > Drosophilidae > Drosophila > Drosophila acutilabella. The sequence goes on along the minus strand of JAWNOK010000026.1, from coordinate 1,671,936 downwards.
TTTTATTTTGGCACCACCTTTTTGTTTTTATGACAAATATAAAAAAACACCTAAAAATTAACTTTGTAGTTGAAATCAAATAAATTATTACAAATATTTCCCACAAAAAAAAATAAGCCGTTATTAATATTCATTTCAGTTCATCAATTCCCGATTAAATGTTCCTAGATAAAGCGCTATAAATAAATCGACTCATATATATTGCCTACTATATAATTAAAGGGTATAGACTCCTTCATATTACCAATAATAACTGAGGGGAAAAAATAACTTGAGCATAAGCTTACAAATCCTTTTGAAATCCCTCCTCGGGTAGCTGCTTGGATGTATTCACCCGAAAGATATAGATGCAGACGCCAGTGAAAGCACACGTCCATCCGTCGGTAAGGAAGAGCTTTTTATGCTTGGACGGGGGCATGCCGCTAGGTGATGCGCCACCTGGAGCCGAATACATAAGCTGAAACTAACCAGGTGTGTGACAATTAACTAGATCGATTAAATACCCTGAGGTGTCTTTGAACTGCTGGACGCCATGGCCGAACGGGAAGGTCCTGGCTTATTGGCGTCCACAACCGGCGGAGGCTCTGGTTCATCTACCTCCTGATAAAACCACAGCAGTTTATTCTTCATGTTCGGCAGGAAGAGCTGATTAATCTCATCGAGCTAAACATACGAAATTATAAGAAATGTATCCAAAGTGTTAAAGGGAAACTTTGGTTACCATGTCCCCTTCGAATATGTAGTCCATGAGTTGATGCCTCGGCAGCTGAGTGGCATCTATCAGCAACTGGAAGGTGAACTCCAACCTTGGGTCCATCTCCCCACGGCGCGCTTTCCTCTCGCATTCTTCCCGTCTTCGCTGCGCTTCATCCGGGTCCATTTTATTTTCGTTGTTTTTGTTATTATTTAAATTTTAGTTTTAAGCCAATATTCCAATTTAATGGAATTGTATTTATTTGGCATTAGTTGAACACGCGCCGAACCGTTGGGATTACGAAAAATATGCGAACCAAAAGGATTCAAGTGCAAATTGAAATTTATATTTGTTGATAAAATATGTATGTGTTTTTATTATGATTTGAAGTAATTATTTTGCAGCAAAAAATTTGTCATCAAATGTGATTTATTTATTTATTGGTTTCATTCGGTTCGTGTGATTCCGCCATTGCAAAATGCAAAAATTCAAAAACGGGGAAAGACCAAAAATATATTAGTTTCAAAAATAGATTTTGATCTGCAAAAACGTTTCACGCACTAAAGAACACACAAAAAAAACAGCAGTGTCACAAAATATATTTGCAAAATACAAAAATTACAAAATACAAAACTACTTACAACAACAATTGCCATTACAAGAAATTTAACAACTTTACTGTGAGAAGTTAAGTTATTTTTAGTGCAGATAGAAAACGACACCGGTGAGGTTCAAAAACAAAATTTGTTTGTCTCGCTTTTTTAAACACTAAAACAAAAAGTTTTTAAGAACTACAAGTACGTAGTACATATATTGTTGAGTGTGTAACTAATAGAGTCTTTGGGTTAATTGTTCTTGAGTTTTTGTTAAATTTGCTGCAACGAGAGTGAAGTTTTAAAGACTTGCATTAAAGTGTTTTGAATTGCGCAGCTAAAAGGAAATTAAAATATGTTAATTAGTTAATTAATAATTATTAGTTTCTTTTAATTTTTTTTTTTTTTGTATTTTGCTAAATTCCGTATTTAGTTTTGCCCAACTACAACAGATACATGTTATGTTTTTTTTGAATTGAAAATTACACCAGGATTACGATTACATAATCAGCCAACGAGTACAAGGAGCTAAAGGGTTACATAATACATTTCTTACTGAAGCAATAATTATTTATAATAATCTTGCATTGAATTGGTTACAATTTAAGTTGGAAAATAATTAAATAGATGGATACATATATAATTATAATGATTAGTTGTCAATTGGCACCTGCAAAATGTCTCCCTCGTCCTCCTCCTCCTCATCTTCGTCGCTGCCACTGCCATCGTTGTTGGCCTTCATTGCCAGCACGTGTTCGACCAGTTTTTTCTTTTGTACGAACATCGTGCTTGCTAATATAATCTCAAATATTTACTATGGAAGTAATTTAATTAATATTTACTAGATTCACTAGTTTTGAAAACTGTATTTCTGACGAAGCGTTGTCCAACTCTACACTTTTCGGTTTAGTGAAAATCAATGCACATAATTTAATTGAACTAACAAAGTTGCACAGTTATTCCAAAGAGCACCCGTTGCCATGGTTACCCAATGACCGTTGGTGTAAAAATGATCGTGGCAAATATTCGAGTTGTGCTATTCAATCATGGTTATTGCGAAACTTAAGGAAGAGAATGCATCCAAAATAATATTTATTTACAACTACGCACCTGTTTAAGACGGTAGTCATGCATTACCCTTACAAATGAATGTTCAAAAAATACGCTTCATCTTTTATTGGCGTTTCCAACACTACAAAAGTAATCGATATATCGATATCGATAACTTTACAGCTTCACATAAAAATAACCAAACATTAAGTAAATTTACACTTAATACCATTGAATAATTATAAAAATTAATAAAAGTGTGTTAGTGGTTTAAGCCCAAGCCAACCAACTCCGGTAAAAATCCCTGTCGACCCATTTATATATGTCGCTATTGATACTTATGAGTTTATAAGAAACAGGCCTACGAAAACAATTTGTAGACTGAATGGCGTAATTTATAAAACGACGGCGGTATCCATATGGACGTTTGCGGTTTGTGTGCGACATTAATTGACACATTGTGGTTGTAGTCACGGAAGCTCGATTTGATACCTCTATCGCGCCATAAGTACTTCGACAATTATCAACCGAATCTGAATTTAAGTATCGATGTATATCGTTATGATAAAACATCGATACGTCAGTTATTACATCGTTTTAAGTTCCAGCTCTATTACTGCTGGAAGCGTGCTGTTCTTTCATGGTGAAAACTTGTGCGTGAATTGCGAAAACAGATAAATTTAGGATTGAAAATAAATTCTACAACAAAAAACGGTATGTTAAAGCCTTAGAGCAAAAGAGTTTACTGCCTTGTCGAAATTTTTCTGCAAGAAGTGCTATAATAGCGTATTAAAAGTCAGCCGCACACAAGAAAAAAATGCCGCAGAAGTCGCAAAAACCAAAATGGCGTAAGCGATGCTAAAAGACCAAATCGATGCGGCATAAAATCAACTAACAATTTGAAAACAAAACAAATTTAACTTTTATAGTGTAACTTCTTGTTAAATTTGGTATATTAATAACTTATTTATATTTCTGCGCCAGCCTAGATTCAGCAACAAAGGCAATGTCGAACGCAGACGTGCAATACAATCAGGGTTTTGTGCAGGGGCAAGAAAACAATGAAGACTATAACGATGACAACGATCAGCACCAGGACGATGATGACCAATACGATAACGATCAGAACGATGGCGATGATGACTCCAACGTAAAAATAGGCGATGTTGGCGATAGTCCCAAATTCATTCGCTTGCGTGGCCTGCCCTGGTCAGCTACACACAAGGAAATTCTCGATTTCCTGGTCAATGTGGAGGTCATTAACGGTTCCCAAGGCATTCATCTAGTTACCAGTCGCGTGGATGGCAAGAACACTGGTGAAGCCTACGTTGAGGTATCCAGCCAGGAGGATGTCGAAGAGGCACGCAAACTAAATAGAGCTAGTATGGGCCATCGCTACATCGAGGGTGAGTTAAACAGTTTTTTCCAATTTGTGACCAGTACAAAACAAACCATTTGTGTATATCCAGTGTTTACTGCTACACCAAAGGAGGCCAAGGAAGCCATGCGCAAGACAGGCGGACACGGTCAAGCGTTTGTGGTGAAGCTACGAGGACTTCCCTATGCAGTTACAGAGCAACAAATCGAGGAGTTCTTTGCTGGTAAGCCAAGTCGCAGATGACTGCCGTGTGTGTGTGTTATTATCTAATGGTAACTTCACTGAAGATATTGATACTGATTGCTGATCCGAATGCATGTTAAAAAAAAGATACTATGTTGCACATTTGTATTGCGGTGAGCGCTTATCTGCTAGTTAAAGTGAGTGTTAGTCTTGGGTTCCCTTTGAGAAAAGTATCCAACGTCTGGGGTGGTTGCATCCAAGGACCAGGGATCGATAACGTGGTCACCCAAAAACATACTCTCACCTAGCGTATTATCAACACACACACACATTCATTGTTCTAACTTTAATTTGTTTAACAAAATCTATGTTTTTCACCAATTATTGTTGTAGTGGACATCAATTGGTTCTTTCAATAATCATAACTTTCTCCCACTGTTACTTTATTTTGCTATAGATTTATGATTTAAATAGTTTTATATTTTACTTTTTCGTACAAGAATACATAATTATTTTGTAAATCATTCAATGTTGTTGAAAGCTTCCAACTAGGTGGTGTTTTGATCTTGTGATGCAATTCAACAGCAACCAAAACAAAAAGACTAGCAGAAACACAACAAAATCAACAACAATCTTTCTACATATATACACAGATATATGATATCGAGCTTTCTTTTTCTCTATCTATCCTTAACCTTGCGTTATATATAACTATATATATATGTCTCTATATATTTGAATAAATCTTTGTTGGTTATCGTCATGGGCAGGGTTGGAAATCAAAACGGATCGGGAGGGCATACTTTTTGTTATGGACAGAAGGGGTCGTGCTACTGGGGAAGCTTTTGTTCAGTTCGAAAGCCAGGATGACACTGAGCAAGCCTTGGGCCGAAATCGGGAAAAAATTGGGCACAGGTGGGTCTCTTACACATCATATTTACAGCTATCCAAGCATAAGCTACAAACGCAGCAGCCAAACAACATTCAACACTCTATGGTAAACTGAAATCAAATTAAATGAAATGAATTAAGCAAGATTCATATACAAGACACACTTAAATTGTTGCAACCGATTATTACTCTAACCTAAACACGTCTCCCATTTAAGTAATCAATCAAATGCAACAATTTAATTGTAAAATATAATTTGTAATGTGTATTATGTAATATATAGTACAGGCAATGGGTCTGGTTGGGTGCTTCAAGCGATTGAAATGCATATTAACCACAAAAAACTTATTGATAAGTTCTAACTTAAACATTAACGTAAATATACTGTTATCAATAGACTCAGAATTGACTGTTTGATATCTAACCAAGGATGCACATTATTTTCAAACTAATGTGTAGAATTAAATTGTGTTTGTTTATCTGATAGTAACTTATGATCGCACCCTCTTGTCTTCTCTTTTCTTCTGTGATTTACTCTGCTCCCAGGTACATTGAGATCTTCCGCAGCTCCATAGCTGAGATGAAGCGAGCAACTGGTGGAGGAGGAGGCGGGGGCGGTGGACGTCCCGGACCATATGATATACGTGATCGTGGAGCTAATCGTGGAGGCAACGATTTCGGAGGACGCAATGGTGAGTGATTTCACAATCTTGAGCATAATAAGTGGAACTAATAATTAACTTTGGGAATTCTCTGTGCAGACTGGGGAAACAACAGCAACTTTGGCGTTGGCGCAAACAATATGTTGGGCTTTAATAATTTGCCAAGTTTAATGAACTCGGGTAACTTTGGGAACAACTCCGGTGGAGGCGCCGGTGGAAGTGGTGGAGGAAGTGGCGGCGGCAATGGTAACAATGGTAATTTTGGTCAAAACTCTGGTAATTTTGGCAATTTTGGCAATGATTTTGGCGATTTTAACAATTTCGGAAACAATCGCAACAACAACAATGGCAACAACTTCGGTAAGTGACAAAAGCAGTCCGCGTTTAAGAGAACTGAGATCAAAATCAATATTGAAAACAAATCCATATCCAAATTTCAAGCACTGAGGTAGGAGGTTGCTCTACGTCTAGTCGCTCCGATCTGAGTCGCTAAAAATCTATATTTGACAAGTTTCGCTAATACTTAACTAAATTAATCCTATTCAGTTGTATCCGTATGATTAACAACGTTTTCCCTTATTTCTAGATATGCCTGGAAACTTTGGTAACAACGGTGGTGGTGGAGGCGGTGTTGGCGGAGGAGGCTTTGGCAACTTTGGGAACAACTCTGGCGGAGGAAGTGTTGGAGGCTTCAACAACGGAAGCGGCACTGGTGGCTTCAACAATGGAGGCAACGGAGGCGGTGGTTTCAATAACAGCGGAAGCTCCGGGGCCTTCAACAACGGCGGCAGCGGAGGAGGCTTTGGAAACTTTGGCAACAACTCCGGTGGAGGCGGAGGAGGCTTCAGCAACAGTGGCTTTAACAACGGTGGAGGCGGCGGCGGAGGATTCAACAACGGCGGAGGAGGGTTTAACAACGGAGGCGGCGGTGGCTTCAATAACGGCGGAGGCGGTTTTAACAATGGAGGCGGCAACTTCGGATCATCCGGTGGAAATTTTGGCCCAATTGGAGGTGGACGCAACAATGACGTCGAGTATTACACGATCCATATGCGAGGCCTTCCATACAACTCATTTGAAAACGATGTCTTCAAGGTGAGTTCAAAAGCACGGAGAGGCTTATCGTTGAACCCATTTAATTAACTGTAGTGTCCTTTGTAGTTCTTCGATCCTATTCGGCCTGCCAACGTCCGCATCAACTACAACAAGAAAGGGCTCCATAGTGGCACCGCTGACGCCTACTTCGACACACACGATGATTCTCAGCTGGCAATGAAGCGGCACCGCGAACAAATGGGTTCCCGCTACATTGAGCTCTTCTACGATGGAAAAACGCGCGGCGGTGTGAACGTCGGTGGTGGAGGCATTGGTGGTGGCGGAGCCGGTGGTGGTACTGGTGCTGGTGGAGGAGTAGGCGTTGGAGTCGGAGGTGGCAACAATGGAGGTGGAGGAGTCGGCGGTGGAGGTGGTTTCTCACGGCGTATTTAAGAGTATCCTTCAGATTTATTCCTTACATTATAAACGTTAATGTAAACGCAAGTATTTCTCAACAATGTGGCAAGTGTCCACATCAGAATCCGATTCCGCATCCACCCATATCCAGATCCAACGTGCACAACTTACCGGCGGATGCGAGACAGATTGACAATGACGTTAGAACATAGATTTAAACTTTTCGAACGCATCAAGATAGAGATAAAGAAAGATGTATAGATGGAGAAAAAGAATTAACACGTTAATAAATACTTTATGTAATTTAAGAAAGAATGTATCTTTAATACACACGGTTTACACACCTGTACTTATGGTATCCCAAGTAAAGATCTTCCTCGATCAGGTTAAGAACAAGAACCACTAGAAGAAAAACAAGAAGACGATCAACACAGCGTCAATTTTCTTTATTTCAAATACAATCAATACATGACAACTTTATAATTGTAAACATTTATAATAAAGAGAATAATATGAACAAATATAATTAATTAATTAATTTGTGTAAGATCCCAGACAAGCTGAGCTGAGCATGGGATCATTTCCTACTCAAACTATTGTCAATTCTAATCAAATTCATGATAAATGAGTGTGAAACTATTCTTAGACTCGATGCCGTTGTCAAGTTGAGTTAAGATTATTCACAGCGTTCTCCCAGAATTGAATAAAACAAAACTTTCACAGTCCACGATCGAGTCTGCTCTTTAAGCCGCAAATATTTTCCGCACAATACTATTTACAGGGTTATACTATATAGAAGACTAGATCAGCAATAGATTCTACACATACCAGTGTAGACTTGGTCAACAAATGTCGTTTTTTGCATTGTTGCTTTCCCTTCGGAGGCGAACGCGCGCGCATTCCACGAATGTAAATTTGTTTTTCGCAATTCGCTGTTTTGTTATATGAGACTGAGACTGAGAAAGGGAGGTTTTCAGGTGAGCGGCAAGGTGATAATTTCGTTAAACGAAGCTCTGGAATTAACAACGATCGGTTAAAAACAATTGTAAAGACAGCCAAATGGAAAAGTTTATCGAATATTTATTGTGAGAAACATTTGATTACACATTCAATACATAAATAACATAAATTGGGAATATTTGTACTTCGCTTGTTTTCACCGAATTCGAACTGCGATCAGTTTTCTTTTTTTATATAAAAAAACGCAGCAAAACAAAATGTAAGAATTTTTTAAATGATTAGTTTTCCATAATATCAACGATCTTCAATTTCCTGGAGATAAGTGCATTAGTGTGCATTTGCTAAAATTCTCTAGATGCCGTAATCTGATCATTCCTAGTTCCAAAGTTATTTATAGCTTTGATAATTGCTTAAAAATTGTTGGAATCGCCGGTTCCATAATTTTCGATTACATAAGTCAATTGGGCGTGTTTTAGTGTGTACATCCCATAAAAAAGGCATTGCTGTCATAAGCCAATGACAGGCCCAACATTTCACTTTCCTTCAAGAGCACCTAGACAGCTCTGTATCTTCCTTGCCCTCTTTCCCACTGTGCCTCTCACGTTCGACAAATAGATAAGTTTTGGATGGCAATGATAATTCTTGCTAATTATGCCAATAAAACACAGACAACAATAGATAATAATGAAGGTGAATCAAATTCCAGTTTATTTAGAGTGGGTTTTATATTAGGATCCATATATTTCGAATATAAATTTTAAGATTTATTAAAATTTAAATTTATTCCAGCACTAAATATATTATAGTCAATAAATCGAGGAACTAGAGAGTATTTTTTATTATTCTCTGCAAGAGTATATTGGAATTGTGCAAAAGTATGTGGCAGACCCCATAAAGTATATATTTTCTTGATCAGCATCACAAGCCGAGTCGATATGAACGGACATTGTCCGTATGAACGGACATGAACTACAGACAAACAGATGTTTCTTCGATTATACATAGTTTTTATTTGATTCAACGTCTTATAATACAAGTATTAGCCATTATTAAACCTAGATACCGATTTAATTAATTTAATCGGGAATAAAAACAGAGAGTATTATACGGTCGGGCGTGCTCGACTGTACTTTTCTCGCTTGTGTAATTTTTAAGTATTTAATTGTGTGCACAATAAATTATCATGTCTCAGGATTTTTTTGTTACATATTTTGCAAGGCTCGAATTTAACATTCTAATCAATTGCGACTACAAATTTGTCAAGCAATAACTATAAATATATTTATTCACTTCTCAAAACACTTAGTGTACAGTGTTTTTTAATACACTGTATTTGTCCAAAGGGGATTAAGTAGTTGTGTCACAACGGTAAGTTTCATTTTAAACTAAATTTTTAATTAGGCTTTAGAATTTAAAATTGTTTTCATAAAATTGTATTCAAAAGTATGAAGTATATTATTTTGTTAGATACGGGGTATATTCAAGTTGGGTAAAGTTTCCGAAAATTAGTTTTTGAGTTGTCTTCTGTCTGATTGCGTCGGCGTGTGGAGTTTATTTATGAAAGTACTTGTAGTTTATAAATCAAATAAAGTCATTTCATGATTCGTGTTTGATTTTTCAGTTTAAATTTAATTTGACGAAGCACGACTAAACGTTTTCTACAGTGTATAGATGTGCTTAAGTAGCAGGTAAGTCTCATTTGCTGTATGACTTCCCACAACTTAAAAATTTGAAACCCCTAAGCAACACTTCAAATAGCTATAAAATCTCGATCGAAACGAAAAAGTAAATAATTAATATGTATTTTGAGTCAATAAAACGATTTGCTAGGTGCTAATGACAATCACGTACGATTATTTATTTATTATGGCAATAATTACATTAATATGTAGAATTTTTACGTAACAAGTGGAAAAAACAAATTTGCCAACGGGAAAAATTTAATTAGTGAGCTATTATTAATGGTTAAATTAAATCTAACTACGTACCACTTGTAATGACTGTTTCAATTAAAAGATTATTATGTTTATTCTAGAAATTTCCGAAATATCAAAATTGAGAAACATCAATTTTGTGATTCCAGCAGCACTTAAGTTATCGCTTAAAATCGAATCAGAGAGAAATTAGCTACGCAAACGAATCAGAAACGAGTCAGAAATCAGAAATTAGAAAACAAATCTAATAATACTAAAAAATGTAAATCAGCTGATCGAATTTAGCGAAAAGCTCCGGTTTTTGGATTCGACGTCACAAATCGTAACGGAACGAACTGACCGCTGACCGAAGGTGATAACCGGGCTCTCAGCTCCAAACGTCAAGCGGCCAACGCTAAACGCCAAACACCTAACAGCAGCGAAAACTACAGTAACTTCGACTGCGACGTCAACAGTAACTGCGCTGATGGCAGCGACAGCGACTGCGACGACGGCAGCGAGAGCAGTCAATGCCAGAACGCGAAGCGGCCGCGTTGACAACGGAGCTGCTTTAGAATCGCTCCTCTTGATAAATCAGTTAAATCACACATCGAACATGTAATTAGTAGGAAACACAATCAATCTAGTCGTCAATCAAATAGAAATACATCAATCAAACAACAACAAGTGCAAATGTGAGTGACAACAAAACAACAACAACAGAATGAAAATCAAAACACGCGCTCAGAGTGTGTATCTGTGTTTAATCATGTGTGTGTATTTGATTTTGTTTTGTGTGTGAATACACAGTGGAACAGGTGTTGGGCGCACCTGCCAAAGGCAAAGGGTGGCGGGTTGAGGGCTGAGGAGTGAATGTGTTCCTCTTTTGTATTTAAATGGTGTTGTTGAAATTTATTTTAATTTGTTTATTTCGACTCGAGTAATTTAATTAACTTAATTAGTGTGATGTCAAACAACTAAAATTAAAAGTGACAAAAAAATTTCAATAGATTGTTCGATACCTAATTAGACAAATATGCATGAGTTCCTATACTTTTAGTACATACTATATGCGAGAGTATTCACACATTGTTTCTAGCCAGCAAAGCAAATATTTCTTTTTATATTTAGTCAATTTTAATCTCTTTTTTTTTTGAAAAATTGTACCGTGTATTTTTGGCTGACTTTGCGTTGTTTTCGTACTTGTATATATAGTCAGTAATGTTTTTTTAACATGTACAGTGTACACTGTACACCCACAACTACAGTGGATTCTCGATTTGAGAGAATGCAGTGTAATACACTCAAAGTGACTTCTCAAAACAAATACTTGAGCTATAAGAGCACTTATTGTAAAGCTCACATCAGCTCTTTTCAGCTATAGGAAAACTTACTGGAAAACTCTCATCTCTAAATTCGATTTAGCTATGAATTGGCTCACAATTTGCAAAGTTATTAAATATTTAAATATAGTGTTTTTAGTTATCAGAAAATAAACAATCACAATTTCTTACAGAACCTGCTTCAGCTTCAGTGTGACAGACGTGCGACGATTTCAAATTAAATTAGATGTATCAGAAAGTGCAAAAACAAAAAATACACCTGCTCTATAAAATAAAGTTCATTAATATTCTAAAGACAACTTCATTACGAACAGTAATTTGAGAGCTGAAGGTGTGTTTTAAATAACTTTGACACAAATTTCCCAGAATAAGGAGAGTATATAACCACTTAAGACTAATTTTAGTCAATTTTAATTTGTAAACGCCAAAAAATAAGTGGGACACATAATCAATTATAATAAGAGAGCAATTTGCAAGCGATAATCAGTGCATTAAGATCTTAATGAAATCAAGACCTCTGAAAAATACTAACACACATTCTGATTATTTATTTAACGAAAGCTTTAAAGTCAAGGCTCGATTGAATTGTGCCTAGTTTCTGAGAGTGGCAAAAATTAAAATATCATAAACTTTGGTGTTTTATTACAGATTGAAATCAAAATTAAAAAAAATTAAGGAAATTCTTGTTAGAATTGTGTTCATCCTAATTGGCTGATTTATTATTTAATCTTTTTAAGAAAACAATTTCCCATGATTCCCTTGTGAACTGGGCTGAAATGCAGCTATCTTGCTTTAATTATGTACCGACAAACAGTTTACGTATATATTGAAATAAACATGCACACATATATACTATATTGTATATTATACGAGTCTGCGGTTCATTATCAAGACAGAGTTTGACTGAAAACAAAGAAACCGGCTAAAACTGCTTTTGACCGCTTTTTGCTGTAACTCTGAAAGGAATTTCAAATGCAAATTCTTGGCTATCTAAAGATCGTCTAAGTGAAAATACGAGTAAACTACTATATAAACGAGTAAACTATTGTTGCAAAAAATAATACGGCACTTTCATAAATCTTGCCGAATCGGCGCCATAATTCCGACATTAGATTAAAATAAATTAATAAATCTTATGAGCAATCCAAGTGGTTTGTAATAAAAACATAAATTAAAGCGCATTAGAGCACATGTCTTGGGGTTTTCTAGGTTACTCAGCTTGTCATTCTGATAAGAAATTCGGGAGTTAAAAATAACCTTCAAACCTGAATCCTAAAATCAACATGTAAACAATTAAATGCGAAATTAAGCCGATCCGCTTTCAAATGCGCTATACAATATCTCAAACGAGCGTAAGCATTACTAATATTGTGGTCTGAAAGCTGTAAGCAATAATTGCATTTTAAAAAGAAAGATGAGGAAATTGAAGTAAAATTTAGCTTTTTAACTCAGCAAAGGTTAAACACTCTCTCCCACTGTAAGTCCTTGGTAGCTATACTTATTGTATAGTTATCGAAGCCTTCTAATTAAATCGTATCGAGAGCTGGGAGAGGAATCAATTAGCACTCTCTTGAATTGTTCTCTTCACTGCAGCCTGCGGTACACACATCTCTCTTCGGCTGATGTTTTACTTGCTCTGCACCCTATTCTCATTAACATCTCGACGCCACTTGAGTAAGCGGAAAGCGTTTGCTGTTGGGTAGCTTGACTTACGGTGTGCATTTCCATGCATAATTTAATTAGCTTAGTTAATAAAGTAATAACTCATATATTCAGCTATTTATAACGGTAATATATTTGATTTCATTTCAGGAAAGGCAATAAACAAATTTCCGCTGTGAAAACCAAATATTGTCCATAGTTCATTAGTTCGGAAATCGGCGCGAAAAACAGATGCTAATTTCGGAGAATGCTTATTTGTAGTTAACCCAGCACAACTGTCTCTACCGGTGTATTTACATATGTACACACACACTCCATGCATAACTACTGTAGTAGATAAAAAAGATAATTAAATTGTGATACACTTGCGATTTTGTTGTCGCATTTGTTAGTTAAGCCTTCACACGCTCAAGTGTACACTCGTTCGTTCTCTCTCACACTCCCGCTGCCACCCTCTCCGTTACCTATCTGTTCAGCCCAAAAGGGCGACAGATACTAGTAGAGCAAGAGGTAAAGGAGGAAGAACAAAAATAGTCATAGCCCTGCAGCAATTGCACATCAGCAAAGCTATCACCGGTAGGAAAAGAGTAACAGAATTCCCAAGCATAAACAGTGATGCCGACGCTCGCCGCAGTCGCTGCTTCTGTCGCGTTCGGAGAAGTGTGCTGTCGCAGTCAACTTTAAGCAAAGCAGCAACGACTTCTCAGCGCTGTCGATTGCATTCCTCTCACTCCCGCACTGTTCCAACTTTAGTTCATACTTCAAATCGAGCCTCTTTGGGATGCGTGTATTGGACTCCGAGAGTGCTGTTGGCGTTGACGTTGCCGCTGGCGTTGACTTTGGCGTCGTTATTATCAACATCGTTGTGACTGCTGCTGCTGAAAAGGAAATCAGTCTTGTGACTTGGTGCAACAAAAGTGCAGCTAATTGAATTTAATGCACAGCCAAAAGGAATTTGATTTTTTTTTACATGTTTTACATGACGCATAAAAAGTACTCGTGTAATGCGGAAAGTGCAATTGACTCCAAAACAATAATAATCGCAAAACAAGCGCGTTTTAAGTGAAAGACAAGCAGCATTATAGTTGATAATAAAAATAACCGAAAAACATCTGCGTAATAACATAATATAAAACCAACACTAAAGGGCTAATTAATATTGAAGTCACCAACTATTTACGTTGTGATATAAACAGTTAAATAAAATTCAACATGAAAATAGACAAAAATGGACACGAATCTCTGCTCCTCGTTCCCTCCTCAAACAGCACGTTTCCACTGCGCACGTGCTCAAATGCATCCTCGCTGCGGTTCAATGTGGGTCACGATCATGACACTGCCGAGGACGGAGAGGAGGGTCTCGGCTATACACACACTCTGGTAAGTAACAGCTGATTCTAGGTTAAAGGTACCTTTTATTTTTAAATAAATAATATAGACTCATGTTAAAGGATCATTGTTATATAAAAATTATAAAAATGTAATTTTAAATTGAAACAATTGTTTCTAGTATATTTAAAGTAATATGGTTTAAAATCTAACTGTATGTTCCGAATTTTGATTTTTTTTTGTATAAGGAGACATTCCCCTTGCACTCCTTCTGAAAAAGGACATAATAATGGATCCAGTTCAATTTTATTTAATTGTTCGATATAATTAGTTATATTTTTTCGTTGTTTGCTAAGCAAGATGATTTCTCTTCCTAACAATTTATGTGTTCCTGTTCTCTTTACTTGGAGGGTTCAATGATTCATTATAAACATTATACAAATTACTTACTTGCAATTTTGTTTGTGATTGATTATTTGCTACACCGAGACAAATTTGTAAATCACACACACATACGCTCAAACAAACTTATGAGTCATATCACATGACATTTCGATCATATTCTTGATCTCAAATTTTGCACATGATTCGCAGGTCAACCAGTTAGAACAAGATTCAATATGTAGCATAGTGTTATAGTGCGACAGGTGTAAGCAGATCGCAGTTCGGCAATCTGGTTTCGACCACCTACCTGTTACCTCTTGATAGGCATTAATTCGATTAATATTCAAATCAAATTGATTCATTGTAACTTACAGGGGAAGCCCCAAACAAACCATTCCAAATCATACTTTGCCTCTGTCTAGCATGCAGTTGTTAATCTATTATTGCGGCGATTTTCATTTACAAAATGTATACCCTGTAATATTAAAAATAAACAGAAGGGTGTACCGAAATTTTCTGTAAGTTTAATATTCTTTTTAATCAGCTTCAATTCCTTGTTTTAAAGTTAGATTATAAAATTTAAATAATTATAGGGTATTATTTGCATGATATTGCTCCTCATGAAACGCGTTGAAACTTGCGTCATTAAACCAAGTATAATTGAAACAATGAATAAATCTTAAAAGTGTTTTGAGTGAGCCTCTTTGAAGTTGATCGGCCTTTGACCCAAGCAGCTTCTGTTTTTTAAGTCTCTGAGTGGGTCAGAAAATCCTCTGTATGCTCAAGAATTTTACGTGAATGATAAGCAATTAGCATGTGAGAGATACACTTAAATTCCACAATATTTATTAAGCAAATATTTGCGCAAGATTTTAACTCTTCTTTGATGGATGTTAAAAGCTGCTCGCGCTCTAGATTTCAGTTCAAAGTCATCTTTGGATGTTTTTACTGTCAGTTAAGGTAGATTTAATTTGGGTAGATAATATGGCACGTGTTAACCGAAAGATAAGACAAATCTTACTACATTTAAACCTTTCATAATTGTAGAGGGGTTAGCTCAGATCACACTTATCAAACCTCTTGCACTTTCCTCGAATTCAAAAATGTGTCTAATCTTTTTAATTTGTTTATTACTTCCGCCGATAGATTTTCAGATGATTGATCGTTTTAAATTCATCAAGTGCTAATAAACAATATGAGTTGAATTCAATTTCTAGTCACCTTGGAAGCTTCAATTAACCAAAAACCAACTCAATTAGCCAATACAACTAACCATAATGCTATTAGCAAATATTTTTCTTTACTATTATCATATACACAATTGATAACAGAAGCTAATTTGTCATAAATTAATTTAAATTCTAGGCATTTAATGGAAATCTCAAATTGGAATCCAATTGTTTCCTAAATAACTATGGTATTTTATGGAATTATATATTTTCTGACTTATTCCGAAACCGTTCCTAGTTTGGGAGACAGTACTTCTTTAAAAGTTGCCGACAGACAACAAGTGTTCTAATGAAGTAGATACATACAACTGTTTATCTCAATGTTATGATTAGGTCGAAAAGCTGTGTAAATAAATGACTTTTGTTATTATAATTATATTTTACGAGACATCACATTTAACTACTTACTATTTTAAACTAGAGATCAGTAAGTGCTCGGGAAAACTGGACATATGGACAGTTAACAAATTGTTTTAGTAACCAAACTAAATAAGTTATAATCTATAGTAGATTCATTTAATCCGATTACATAAACGACATTAATATTTTAGGAGTAAATATGTAACAAGTTCCCGTGCAAACACAGTATAGCAATTGATCATGGTGATCAAATCATATAAGTTCTATCACATTATTGCCTATCTATTTTAATCAGTATATTAGAAACCTCAAGACCCAACACATAGCAGATATTCCAGTTAAATGTATCATATATTCTGTAGTATATGCCTTTCAAAGTCGTAAATAAGTCTATTGACTGCAATATAGTTGAATGGAGGAAACTTGAACTAGTAGACTCGATTACGGGCTTATCGAGTGCAGAAGTAACCGAATAATCCATCAATCAAAGGTGTCTCGCTATCGCTAAAATCACTTTGATTTAGTGACGCCGATACGAGATAAATCCATAGAGATTTGATTTCTGGCTCTCAATCGAGGGCCGGATTCGAGTCATTCATTGATTATGAATGTTTATGGTTAGTTTATTGTTTAATACGATTAATAATGAGTTTTATTGTGGGTTTTAAAAGTTGCTAACAGCCAACAGCTAAAAATGTTTTGCTTCGATTCGGATTCCAAAACAAATATTAGAGTCATACAAATTAATTGTATTTAAGCCAATCACAATCACAATCGCATTCACAATCATAATTACATATTTGTTTAACTGCGTCCTATTTGTGCTTACATAATTTCAAATTCTTATATTTATCTGTTGAATCTTTGCAAATATTACATGCATGCGATATTTGCGGAGCGCTTTAATTGAAATTCATTTTTAATTAATATTTTTTTCTTTTCGCACTTTTTTGTTCTTATGATCACGATCTTTTACCCCTGATTCTGAGGATTTTCACAGGTGTTGTTTTATTTATATTTTTGGTTTCTTTTATTGACGTCATTATCTTTGTCTGGGTCTGGGGTCGGTCGGTGTTAACGTTGACTGTGCCTTCCGCTGCGGATGCTGCAATCCTCAGTTGGTCTGGAATTGTTGGCAAGTTCGCGTTGTCTTTTCTCTAAATTGTTTGTCCCTTCGCATAGCTGCAAGTATTTTAGGCACGGGAAGATAAATGTTTAAGAGAAATCGCAAGGTTTGTTAAATAATTTATAAGCTACGTTTTTTTTTGAAGTATATTAAACAACAACGGTATCAACAGCCGAGTCAATATAGCCATGTCTGTCATGCGAACTAGTCTCCCAGTTTTAAAGCTATCTTGATAAAACTTGGTACAGATGTGTATTCCCTTTGCACGCATATCAATTGTTAAAATCGGCCAAATAGCTCCCATAGGAACAATCGGTTGAAAAACTCTTTTTTTTTTAACTTCATCCAAATTTGCATTTTGTATAAAATCCCATGTGCAAACCAAATTTCATCCAGATCGAACCACTATATCATACAGCTTCCATAGCCGAGTCGATATAGCCATGTCCGTCTGTCCGCCCGTATGTCAGTCTGTATGAACAAAAGGATCTCAGCACTATAAGAGCTAGAAAGACCCGAGAGGTCGCGAATCGCCCAAACAGTACAAGTTTGTTTTTGTTTTTTGACACGCCCACTTTAGCTCGTTCCATGTTCATATAAAGGTAAAAGCAGGTAAAAATAGCATGTTTTAGTATAGAAAACTTTTTTGTTAGTTACGTTATCCGAACCATCACATAGGATGTACACATCTATGGCGTACATATACTGACCAAGTTCAATCCAAATCGGTCTACTATATCGAATAGCTCCCATAGGGACAATCGGTCGAACGTTGAGTAACGGGTATCCTTAAGTCGCGTGGCGACAATAACATTCTTTCTTGTTTAACATTCGTTTGGAGACTTATTATATCTAACTATCCTAAATTTACATCAAAATCCTACGTCAAACAAGTAAGGAAAGTACAGTCGAGCAAGCCCGACCGTAAAATACTCTCTGCCTTTTACCCGATTAAATTATTAAAATCGGTCTAGAGATATTACATTGTGTAGTACTTGCATTAAAGACTTTGAAACAAAAACAATCTAAGCATAATCACACATACATCTGTTTGTCTGTATGCGAATACACACACGAATGACAATATACATATGTGTGTATTCGGCGCGGCCAGCGACTGCGGGTAGCGCTGCCGCCACGCAAGCAACGAAAACATTCAAACATGTGCTTGTATGTTTCTGTCTCGCTTGCACTCATACAAGATATTGCAGTCAGCTATTAATATTGTAACGCTTCTAGTTTTCTTGTTTATAGTGCGATTTCAATGCGCCTTTCAGAATAGTTTGATATAGTTAGTCTTTACACGAATTATAAATTACAATACTGTACTATATAAACAAATGCCAAAAAACGGAACGAAAGTTGAGATTTATTTGTATTAATTGTGGGAAAAGGGGGCGTGGCAGCCAAAATTTTAAATGTCAATGCATTTAGGATGTCGCTAGGAACCTCCATACCAAAATTGGTGATCCTAGGTGCAATAGTTATTGAGATATTCGCCCAAAACACAAATTTTTTCCGAGGTGTGTCTACTTTTTTCATCATTGTGGGCAAATGGGGCGTGGCATCAAAAAAAAAAAAGATTCTTGTATTGACTGACTAAATATGTGATCGATTGAGACCAAGCTCGAACTTGTAGCTCTTACCATCTCTGAAATCTGTTTGTTCATACGGACGGACAGACGGACAGACAGACGGACAGACGGACATGGCTATATCGACTCGGCTTGTGATGCTGATCAAGAATATATATACTTTATGGGGTCTGCCACGCCTCCTTCAGCCTGTTACATACATTTTCACAAACCCAATATACTCTTGCAGAGAGTATAACAAGAAAGAATGCTACAGTCGCCCCGCGACTTTAGGATACCCGTTACTCAATGTTCGACCGATTGTTGCTATGGGAGCTATACGATATAGTGGTCCGATTTGTATGAAACTTGGTCAGTACATGTACTTCATAGACATGTACTCTTCGTGTGAATTTAGTTCAGATAGCATTGCTAACAAAAAAGTTTTCTATACTAAAACATTCAAGTTTTATCTGTACATTTACCTTTATATGAAGATAGAACGCCCTAAAGTGGGCGTGTCAAAAAACAAAAACAAACTCGTACTGCTTGGGTATTGTACCTTTCATTTGCGACCCCTTTCACCTTTCTAGCTCTTATAGTCTCTGAGATCCTTTTGTTCATACAGACGGACAGACGGACGGACGGACGGACGGACGGACGGACAGACGGACAGACGGACAGACGGACATGGCTATATCGACTCGGCTATTGATGCTGATCAAGAATATATATACTTTATGGGGTCTGCCACGCCTCTTTCTGCCTGTTACATACATTCCAACGATTACAATATACCCTTGTACTCTACGAGTAACGGGTATAAAAAGAGAATTATCACGGTTCAAAGTTTATGTTATTTAACTGCAATATCACTGAATGCGCCCAAGCGAGACAGAAACATAGAAAGTTTGTATTACAAACATATGTTCAAACGTTTTCGCTGCCTGTGTGGCGGCATACATACACACATATATATGTATGTGCACACATACATACAATTTCTAACGAATTTGTAGCATGCAGATAATCGGAGGAATGTTATAAGTGGGGCGTGGTGCAACTGGTAGAGTTGCGGCGCAAGATGGAACCTTCGTTTGACATCGCGATCGAGATCGAATGCTGAATTTGTTAATTTAAATTAACAATTTAATTTGAATTTAAAATGTAAATATTAAATATTAATTTTGAAAATATATTTTTATAATTTGATGAGCACTACTATGAAAGTACGGGGTCTTTTATAATCGACTCGCTCGACTGTAGCCTTTCTTACTATTGGGTTTGTGCAAATGTATGTAACAGGCAGAAGGAGGCGTGGCAGACCCCATAAAGTATATATATTCTTGATCAGCATCACAAGCCGAGTCGATATAGCCATGTCCGTCTGTCTGTCCGTATGAACAAACAGATTTCAAAGATGGTAAGGGCTACAAGTTCGAGCTTTGTCTCAATCGATCACATATTTAGTCAGTCAATACAAGAATCATTTTTTTTCGATGCCACGCCCCATTCGCCCACAATGAGCAAAAACCAGATACACCTCAGGAAAAATCGGTGTTGCTGTGAACAAGTAACTATGGCAACTAAGATCACCAATTTTGGTAAGAAAGTTCCTAGAGACTGAATAAATGCCATGCCATCAAAAATTTTGGGCTGCCACGGCCCCTTTCCCATAGGAACTAAAAAACTATTCGAACTTCAATACGTTTTTAAGGCAATTCTTCTTATCCTAGAGTATTCTAATTTATAATTCGTGTGAACACTAACTATATCAAAATATCCTGAAATGTGCATTAAAATCAGACTATTAACAAGAAAACTAGAAGCGTTACAATATTGATAATTGAACGCAATATCATGCATGAGTGCAAGTGAGATAGAAACAGGAAAATGCAGAGAGTATTATACGGTCGGGCGTGCTTGACTGTACTTACCTTACTTGTTTTTTACCGTAATTGTGTAAAATTAATTTAAAATCATCTGGAAAGTTATTTATATTTTTCTGCAATAAATTTTTTTATTTTGGAGAATTACAGAGTGTTCTATTTATTTAATCCTAATAATCGTAGATTATTTGAAAATTTAATGAAATTCTGTTAAAATGTGAGACACTGCTCTGCCATTCTGTTAATGAGAAAATGTTGAAAAGCTGCGTTCTGTTATTTAACAGAGAATCGCTCTTGGCATGCTAAGTTCCAAATGTGTGTGTAATTACGCGTTTATCATTATTTTGCCTCTCAGCACCAATCTAGTTTTGAGCAGTCAGTTAATCGTTCTCTCACCCACTTCCTCTCTTTCTGAAAATCCTAATCAATAATTTAAGTGGATTCTCTTCGATCTATGTACGCTCTCTTACATTATGAAATGATTTCAATTATTTTGATTATGAACAAAAAAAATATACAGTGTAAATAAATATAAATAATACAAGCAATACATAAATACATTAACCCATTAATTGAATTCATTGTTTTCCTAATGTGTTTTATTTGGGACACAAGTTGATTTATCCATGTAATAGATATGACAGACTATTCAATTTTAAGCTGCTTTATCTAAATTTTTGACGATGAGATAAAATGACCAGACCGACATTTAGCTAAGCTACGACAATCAGATAAATTCTCAGGGGTTTACTGTGAATGTTAGCACAATCGTAGAGAGAGTCCTTACTTTTACTATTTTTCACTTCCTCTCTATCTATTCTTTTTAAACGATTAAAAAAAAATCCATTTTTGCTACATGTGTTACTTAAAAGCAATTATTTGCTTTGATGAATGAGCTTTAACTGAAAATAGCCCACGAATAAACAGCAGTGTATTAAACCCATTTAGGGTTAAGTATTTGGCATTAATGTTATTTGGCCAGGCGTCGAAATCTTAAATTGAGCAATTCAATCAAAACGAAACTTTGCCCAGTTACAAATGCAGAGTCGAGCAAAAGATACATTTGTATCTGAGAGATGCCGCATAGACAATAACAAGCATGTGACTCTGTGCCATGTGCATATTCCACCCACCTCCACGCACACACGCACACACAGAAAACACTCAAAGATTAAAGCAAGATGATGTCGTCAAAAAGCAGGTTCAATTTGAGCTGCTTAAGTGACAAAGCACAGTGGGCCATACATATGCACCAAATTCATATACGTGTAGTACAGAATATTTATCCAAACATTTAATGACCTGACAATGAAAATTTTAATAATTTTTCGACTTAATCGGAAAGTTGTACAGAATTGGTTTCTGTTTAAAAATTACCGCTTTATCAAAACAATAGCTCTTGTCCCACTTTGCACAGCACTTGTTGTCAACCAAGCAATGAGACTTTTCACTTTTGCTCTAGAACAGGCGGCAAATTATTAAATTTATAAATTTTTATTGATGTTTTACACACAAACTTTGACCGCTCGAGAGTTGATGGTTGTGCTTGTGTGTGTAGTATTAGTATGGGAGCAGATGCAAGTAAGACTGAGCATCTAAGCACATGAGACTGAGTGGAATCGCGGGTCACAGACTTCTCTCTTGGTATTAGTGAACTAAATTTTATAGAATCTTGAGCTTAAACGAGACAAACTGAGACTTATACTCAGTTGGTCTTTAAACTTTCTGCATGTCGCACGCAGAAAAAATATCTCGCAGATTTAAAACAGTAGCAGTGGATTTAATCGCTCCGAAGGAAGATCCCAATTAATTCAATTGCATAACTTTGAATTCAGAACAAAGTCAAACCCAAACACTGATTAACCATGGCAATAATAACGGCCATATGTGACTGACATAATTGTCAAAAGAAAAAAAAGCACAAATAAAAAAATAAAAAAAAAAACCAAAACAAATTGAATTCGTATTCGCGTCGAAATTGATCGATTTGTAGTCGGGAACCCGATACCAAACCCGATCCCAGAATGGTTTATTTCGCCAGCCACGATAATCGCGATCGCGGCGGGAAAGCCAAGCCACAGGCGGAACGAATCATTCACGATGAAGAGTTTGGAGAAGAGAACGTCGAGCTGGTCGACTCCGAGTGGGCCGACTTTGAGAAGTTCATTCGCCAGTTGCGGCAGAGACGCAGCAGCAACATATCTATGGAGGTGGAACTACGTCATGTGCAGCGACATCCGAAGGTCAAGTCGCAAGCCTTCTATCCGTGTCCACCGCCTACCGAAAACGGACCTGACTCCGACTCGGACTCGTCTGACGATGACGATCCATTCGGATATATCGACACTCTTGTAAGCAAAACATCTCACTTCAAATCTATAAGGTTTACAATTTCAGTCAGTTGTTATTTTACTCAATAGAGCACTAGGTAATCTTTTTGAAGGAAGGAAATCTTATCTCCTTCCACATTCGTATAGTTTGGGGCTTGGCGACAGCATTATCTTTATATCTGACATCAATGAGCAATAAGCCGTAAAAACCTATTACCAACAAAAAGTCTGGTTATTGATTATGGCCACTTTATAGTTCTCATCAACTTTCTCATTAAGTGATTTGTATAATTCTGTTATCAGAACTTAGTATGAATGAAGCAAAGTCGATGACAGTTTTTTCCCATGAATTTATAGAGAATGTTTATCTCCGAATCGGGAAACTTTCCATTCGATTAATAAATCCATGAAAAACAATCGAATATTCACAAACGCTTTTAATTTTTACTATTTTTATATTTATTTATTTTATTTAAAGTAGGGCATGCATTACATACTTTCGAAGACTAATCAGATTTTATTCGCCAGATATCTTTCATTGATTATAAAAACTTTTTATTAAAAAGTCTATATTACGTTTCAATATTCAATCAATATTAATACAATCGAAAAGTTAGGGTATACGGAATACGGATACTACAATAGTTGCAGGTTTTGTTGTTCTGTGATTTGACCGTGTCTTTTAACACTTTACGTGGTTGCAATAATGAAAAGTTCGCAAGAGGCAAAGTGAGAAAAATTGTTATCTTTTTTTAATCGCATTATAAAGAATAATGTTTATTATAAGTTAAGTTAAGTTATAAAGAAAAGGGTAACCAGGCAGGGCGAATAATATTCGCTAGTATACAATACTTAAACAACAGTTGGCTTGGAACATGACACAATAATATAATATATAATATTATTGTATCATGGCGTGGTATAAACAAAGTTCTTGATATCGATAAAAAAAATTCGTTCAATCGTTTAAAAAATTCGATTTTAAACTGGATGAACTTTATTGTTATTCGAAATGTATTTTCAAGTAAGAAAGCTTTTAAAGAAATATTAAAGTTTATTGCTTGTGCTGAACAAATTGGCAAATGGCTGAATTTCGGCGCAGCTGGTTACCCTGGCCAATACAGAGCGTTCTTGGCCCAGGCGAAACAAATTTCAATAATTCGTAGACACAAACGGAAAGCTCGACAATGTTGGTTTCAGTTCAACAAAGTTTTCGCAAAATATTAGAACGTTGTGCTAATGTCGGAGAAACGTTCAGGAAATTAACAAATCAATAAATATTCAAAATTGTTGAAAAAAAAAAAAACTAAAAATAATGTGAACGTGCAAGACAAAATCATTTTCGTAGATAACAAATTTTTAAATTGAAATAATTCTCAAATAATTGTGATAAAGGCCGAGCAGCGTTGCAGATACTTAAAAATAAACTGCAATGAGATTTACAACTGTTTTGCTGACGAGACGGGTCTCAAGGGCAGCGACATATAATTACGTCTTGCAGTGAAGAATAGCAACAAAAACACGGCCAAAAACTATAAATAGTTGGCAACAAAATGAGAAAAAGAAACTCGGCCAACAGCCGCAGGCGTGTCAAAGGCCGTAATACGGATCAACGCAACTGATAAAGTTATCTATCAATAGAGACATTTGAGACAGAGAGATAACAAGATAGAGAAAGATTGTGTGCGGTAGTCGGTGTTTCAAAGTCAAAAATCGCCTGCTTCATGTTCAACAACAGTCGCACCCACCAGGATGAGTACATTCGCGAATACGCTTTTGAGCCGGAACTACTGATCAATCGGGAGGAGTATCTGCGGGAGGAGAAACGGGCCCACAAGCTACCCTCCACCCCCGTCCGCCTTCGCTGGGATGACGCCATTGCTAAGCAGAAGCAGCAACAACAGAAGCAGAAACAGAATCAGAAGCAGAAACGAAAAGACAGTTCCGATAATTCCAACCAAGACGATGACAAGAATCAGATTGAATTCGAAATCGAGGCTTTCTACTATGTAAGCATATGACAAGTGGCCAGCGACAAGTGACTAGTGACAAGTTACCAGTGACCATGCCCTAAACAGACCTTCGCCCAGACCTCTGGGAAATTAGCCGTGCTCTTGGGTTTGTGCCTTATTTCCTTCTTCTTGTGTTTGTATTATTTATTTTTATCCATTTTTCTTTTTTGCTTTTATACCCCTGCAGAGAGTATTATGTTTTTGTCACGAAGTTTGTAACGCATTGATTGAGTTGTGTCCGACCCCATAAAGCTATATACTTGATCAACGCCAACAGACAAGTCGACATAGCTATGTCCGCTTTTTGTTGTGTTCTTTCAATTTGGACTACTTATATATGTTAACGCTGGTAAAAAAAAAATTTTGTGTTATTTCATAATTGAAACTACGTCAAGGCAATATACATGACTGCAAGCAAGGGTATTTAATCTTCGGCGAGCCAAAGATAAACGTTTTTTCTTGTTGTTTTGTTTTGTTTTGACCGTGGCATATTCGAGCAATTTTCATGTGCTATTTTCTCTGGGCTGATTGCAAAATATTATTAAAAATTTATATACAAAGTAGCATAATTTAATTTCATTAACAATTATTTTTATTCATCATATTTTTTCCTGGCTTTGAGTTATTAACATCCGTATTCATTTGCCTAAACTCAAATCTTAAAACATTTGTTTTGATTTAATTTTATGCTTTTATTTCGTTGGCATGCTATTTTTAGACCCCGTACTCTTTAAAAAAGAGTAGAGGGGTCTATTAAGTTTGTCAGAAGCAAAATGTGCGTAACAGGCAGAAGTAGGCGTGGCCGACCCCATAAAGTATATAATTATTCATTATCAGCATCAACAACCGAGTCGATATAGCAATGTCCGACTGTCCGTCCGTATGAACACCTGGATTTTCTAAACCACAGCTAGAGCAACCAAATTTGGAATAAAAGTCCGTCGATGATGTACGCAGACCAAGTTTATTTCAAATTTTGGCCACGCCCCTTACCGCCCAAGCAATAAGTAAAAAACCAAACTCACGTCGAAAATATTTGTGTTTTAGGCGAATAACTCAATAACTATTTCACTAATTTTTATATGCAGGTTCCTAGAGACAGCCTAAATGCAATGACATTAAAAGTTTGGAGCTGCCACGTTCCTTT
The DNA here is from genome assembly GCA_035046005.1 of Drosophila acutilabella. Taxonomy (NCBI): domain Eukaryota; kingdom Metazoa; phylum Arthropoda; class Insecta; order Diptera; family Drosophilidae; genus Drosophila; species Drosophila acutilabella. The sequence continues at coordinate 1,645,775 of JAWNOK010000026.1, read as the reverse complement.
TCTCATAAGAACAAAACAACTTTCCATCTTCAATGCCGTTTTTAAGGCATTTGTTCAAATAGTACAGTGTTGTAATTTGGCATTCGCTTGGAGACTTACTATTTCTAACTATTCTGAAAGTGGCATTAAAATCCTACTTTAAACAAGAGAGATATCACGGTTCAAAGTTTATGTTATTTAACTGCCAAATTACTGTATGCGCGCAAGCGAGACAAAAACATACAAACATATGTTCGAACGTTTTCGTTGCCTGTGTGGTGGCAGCGCTGCCCGCAAACGCTGGCCGCGCCGACTTTTTTTTTTTGTCGCTGGGTGTACACTCATATAATTTCAAACAAATGTAAATGCAGATAACCGGAATAATGATAGAAGTGGGGCGTGGTGCAACTAGCAGAGTTGCCGGACCTTCGTCTGGGATCGCGGGTTCGAATGCTGACAGTGACAATTGTTAAGTTAAATTTTAATTCAAGATGTAAATATTATTTATTAATTTTTTAAATGTATTTTTAAAATTTTAATTAAAAACAAATGTGCACTACAATGAGAACACGGGGTCTTCTATAGTCGGCTCGCTCGACTGTAGCCTTTCTTACTTGTTTAGTTAAATATATGTACATATATTTATAGGTAATATGCTCAATGTTTTGGGAATTTCCGTATCCAAAAAAAAATTGTTTCATGACGAAAAATCAGAAGCGTGAAAACTTTTGCCTATTGGAATATTATCTTCTTTCTCTTTTTTATATATTTACTTTTTGTTTATTTTTAAAGACAAGTTTTTCATGTTATTTTTAAAAAAAATATTGGACTTTTGGCTGCTGCTATGTGATGAACATGTGAAACCTGGACATTAGTAAGTGTTTAGTATTCTCCGAGGATGGTGGACAAAGTTTATTTGTTTTTTACTCTCAGTTTCTATATATAACTGAAGGGGGTGCAAAAATCTGTTTCGGATCGTAATACACTTGTAACTTGTTCATTAAATTCACTATAACAAGTATTAATAAAAGTATTTCATCTTTAATTTCTAGATGTATGGTCGTTATACGAAAGATCTAGGAGAATTTGCGAAAGATGAAGCCAGAAAACTCAAACTACTTGAAAAGCGACGAAAACAAGAAGATAAACAAAGGAATAAGGTAATTTTGACAAAAATATCAAATAGAATACAATACAATAATATATATATATATATATATTTATTTATATAAATTACTGCAAACGTAATGAGCAAAATAGTATACAAACATATTTAAGGTAAAGAATTCAATTGAAATCCGAATGAAAATCATTTGACATCAAATGCTATTCATGTTCAATGGCAAGAAATTATGCAAAGTACTCATTTTCATACACTTATTCGGTTTTTGCTATTTTTAATTTGCAAATTTTTGGCATAGATCCCAAACACAATCCCATTGTCTTTCTCATACTGTCTCTTATAGGCAGTTTATTCTGTACATAAACATGAGAACGCAGAAGTGATGCCATCGTTTAACTGGCCAAATGCCTGTTTGGTCGTTAGTAATTTCAAAAATCTAGGTATTAAATAAAAAAATCAATTAAATAGTAGCAAAAAATTGTTTGACTTATTGGCAACTTTAAGATACCTTTCTTGGCTCCAAAAAACAGTTTACTACCAATTAATGACAACAAAATTATAACTATACTTTAGCTTTTATTTGAAACATCCAAACATGGCTATAAACTAGCCAGAACTGCAAGACTGGTACTCGTATGTAATTCATATGTAGCAACTATTAAAAGAATTTAGAGAATTTTGTGAATTCTGAACGCATCGGTTTATAAAGCAGCAGTGCTGGGAAATATTTACAGGAACTTCTTGGGAAACGTGCGACGCGAATAAAGAGTATATCATCATGGATCTGGAGGCATACCTTGGCACGTTTGGGCGAGGATTGGGTGTTCCTCGCACTCCTCGGCATCATCATGGCCCTACTCTCCTTCATAATGGACAAAGGCATATCGATATGTACAAATGGTAAAGTCATCTCAACTGACTACTATCTTTTCCCAATCTCTCAACTTGTATACTATATTAATACATTTGCAGCTCGTATTTGGCTTTATCGCGATCTTACTTCACAGCCCTTCATCCAGTATTTTGCTTGGGTCTCATTGCCGGTCTGCCTGATATTATTCTCAGCCGGTTTTGTGCATCTCATCGCTCCGCAAAGTATAGGTAAGAAGAATACATTAAAAGAATTATACAAAGTAGATAAAAACTTAGTAGATTTGATAGTTGTTAATAGTATAAAACGCTACACAATGCTAAACTTGATATTATTTCAGTAGTTTTTGAACTCATGACTGTAGTTGTTTGGGTTTTCCAAAGCAAAAGAGTTACAGAACACTAAATTAAATTAATTTTTTTACTTACTTGCTTACTTCGATGGTTGTTTAGGATCCAACTGACACCTACTTATAGTTTAGGTATTTTTAAAAGATTTTCCAAAAGGTTTTAATAATTAAACCAAAGTGTTAGACCATTAAAGAGCTCTTGCCCAACTCTGGAAGAATAGCTTCCAACACTCCGAGATTGCACCACTGCACTCCGGCAGCTGCCTGCACCAAGAGCACTTGGCTCCTCCAGTATATTAAATACTCACTAATTAATAATTGTGTCTATATGTTATATACTCGATTTGAACACCTCTTTTCTAACCTACAAAGCACTGCGCGTATGTTCAATGCATCAATCTGAATGTTAAAGTACAAAATACCATATTTGTAAATATAAATAAGTATTGTATTACATACCAACTAGGTTCCGGTATACCTGAAATGAAGACCATACTGCGTGGCGTTGCACTGAAAGAGTATCTTACATTTAAGACACTAGTGGCCAAGGTAATTGGTTTAACGGCAACTCTGGGCAGCGGTATGCCATTAGGAAAGGAAGTAAGTATGAAAAATTGATGCCAAATACCCAAAATGGCACAACCACACAAACACACATTCACAATTTGGAAAACTCACATTTGTCTTATCTCTAGGGTCCTTTCGTACATATAGCAAGTATTGTAGCACAATTATTAAGTAAACTCGTCACATCATTCCAAGGCATCTATGAGAATGAGTCGCGCAACTCGGAAATGCTCGCTGCTGCCTGCGCTGTCGGCGTCGGCGCCTGCTTCGCAGCCCCTGTTGGTGGTGAGTACATTGAGCCACAGCCATTTTGTTACATAGCTTGCAAAGAGCAGCAACAAATAGCCCCTCCCGGTAATCCTCTGCAGGCGTTCTCTTCAGCATTGAGGTCACCACGACATACTTTGCGGTGCGCAACTACTGGCGTGGATTTTTTGCCGCAGTGTGTGGTGCCACCGTCTTCCGGCTGCTCGCGGTGTGGTTTCAAAATGCAGACACTGTGCGCGCTCTCTTTCTTACCAATTTTACCACAGAATTCCCCTTCGATCCGCAGGAGTTGTTCGTTTTCGCGTTGATTGGGTGAGTACTCGCATACGATACAAATGGAATTATTCCTAATAATCAACTATATCTACATACTAGTCTCGTTTGTGGTTTGGGTGGTGCCACTTATGTTTGGGTGCATCGCCGTTACGTGCTCTTCATGCGTTCCAACAAGCGCATGAACAAATTTCTGCAGAAAAAGTAAGTCAAATTTCCAGTCGTTTCTTCCAGTTAGATATTTCCAATACGAGTTTGATACCGATAAAAAAAACAAAATGCAAAAGTAATTGGTCTTCACTCCTTTCGCAACACTGACATAATGAAGGTCATAATCGATATCGATTTTAATTTGTGAAATCGAATTGGAAGGACTAAAATTGCAATTTTTGTTTTTTGGCAGTCGCTTTTTGTATCCTGGTTTCCTGGCACTGCTGGTCTCTAGCATTTCATTTCCTCTGGGCACGGGACAGTTCCTGGCAGGTGAGCTCAGCACCCATGAGCAGGTAACACAGTTGTTCAGCAACTTCACCTGGTCGCGCGATGACTTGACCGTAGAACAAGCTGCCGTTGTCACCCACTGGATGACCAACTACACTAGCGTCTTTGGGAATCTTGTGTGCTACACAATATTTACGGTATGTGCATAGAGTATTTATAAAATTCCAAGTTTATCCAATTAATTATTTGCAGTTCTTCTTCTCCATCATTGCGTCTACTATACCCGTGCCCTCGGGCATGTTTATTCCTGTCTTCAAAATTGGCGCCGCCTTTGGTCGCCTGGTGGGTGAGCTGATGGCCTCATGGTTTCCCCATGGAGTGCGCTACGGAGGAAGACTGTCGCCCATTATGCCGGGTGGATACGCCGTTGTGGGAGCAGCTGCGTTCTCCGGCTCGGTAACACACACGGTGTCTGTGGCTGTGATCATCTTTGAGATGACGGGCCAGATCACGCACGTGGTTCCCGTAATGATAGCCGTGCTGGTGGCCAATGCGGTGGCTGCACTTCTGCAACCTTCAATATACGACAGTATTATACTGATTAAGAAGCTGCCCTATCTACCAGATCTGCTGCCCTCCAGCTCTGGCATGTACAGCATATTTGTGGAGGACTTTATGGTGAGGGATGTAAAGTACATCTGGCATGGCATCTCTTATCAGAAGCTCAAGGAAGTCCTTAAGATAAACAAGACACTGCGCTCCCTACCACTGGTAGACAGTCCGGAAAACATGATCCTCTTGGGGTCTGTGCAACGCTACGAACTGATTAAGATCATCGAGAAGCACATTGGACGAGAAAAGCGAATGGAAGTGGCACAAAAGTGGCAAAAGGAGGCCGAGGAGCGCGCCCTGGAGGAGGAAATGAAAAAACAGGCAGCGGAGCTTAAGCAGCGACGTCCTTCACGTTTCGAGGTGCTACCAGCACCCGATATACTGAGTCTGCGACAGATTGCCAATGACGAGATGCTACCCCCCAAGAAGCGGGCGGAAACCCTTCACAGCTCACTCACACCCCGCAAATCCATACTCAAGAAAACTAACTCGTTCAACCTAAAGACGTACGCTCCACCCTCACCACATAGTCCCAGCATCACACCTTATACAACGATCACGGGCAACTCTGAGTTTCGCATTCGATCCGCCTTCGAGGCCATATTTAAGAAGTCCACGACGCTACAGGATGTTCAGCCCGACCCAGAGATGGGCTCTATTTCACCTGTGGCCAGCGATAGCGTGGTCCACGGACAGGGTCAACGCGCCCCAAGTGCTCCCAGTACACCGGGCATTTCGAAGAAGGTTCAGCTGGTAAGTAATCAGCTGATTATGTTTTTTGTGGTGATTTGGGCCGATTTAACCACTAGAGGAGATGAGCTCCTAATTGTGCTTTCTATCTTGTTTGATTAACATTTGACCTCCAAGCAAGCACAAAACAATTGGAACTTTGTAACAGATCAGATCATGATGGTAAGTAGTTAACCCAAATCCAGAATCACCCCCACTTACTTTTACTTGTTATTAATGTATCTCTATGTGTGTGGCATATCACTAATCCCATTCCATATCTGCAAGCAAGTAAACCCAATTTCAACGCACGGTGACACCACAATACAAATGGTAATTATAATTATTTATATAGTATTCAATATATCGGTATATGTATAGGAGTAATTGTTACTGGTTGCTTGCCAAAATCAGTTGATCATTTGTATTCCCAATTAATACACTTAACGCTTTTGTAAACGCCGCTAATAAGGATGACAAAGAAAAAGCCAAAGATGCAATAACTGATAACGAATCTGATTCGTGTAAACCAACAAAATTGCTGCTCGGCGAAGCCAATTCAGATAAAAAGTCCTGCATTAAATACAAAAGAAATAAAGTTTCAGATATTAATGGACAGAGTCAGAGCCATTTAAATGAACTACTCGAAGTGTCTAATGAGAATCGCATAGAGAGGCTGAATAGGCCAAGAAAGAATCATATTCAATTCAGCAGCGAAGTGAAAGTTAAAGATTCGCCAAGTTATAGCTACTACACCTTGGATAGTGTAAGCGAGGCAGGTGAAGTGAGATATACTATAGAAGATGACGATAACGATAATCAAAACGATAACGATGGTAACGTTACAAGTCTAGACCTCGAACAGAGCTCAGATGAGGTAAGTGAAACCCTCATTACACTTGTTCTTTACTGTACTATAACATTTACTAATCGACTAATGGTTTACAGCCGACATTTAACTCAAACATATTCTATTCTTTCTTGTCCTTATTCTTGTAAATATATACACACCCACACACACCAAACATACACACGCACATCCATTAAACAGAATACGACTATCAAAAAGACGAAATCGGTGCAATTGGTATGTAGAAATCAATTAAAAGATATATTGTCTGAACAGTTGTATAAATTCAAATCGAGGCTAATCTCTCATCTTTCATTTGGGTACATCTTTTAGCCAAGGGAACGTGTTATAGACATGTCACCGGAGGATCAGAAGCAATGGGAGCTGGATGAAATGTTGAAGCCCATAGACTTGGAGAAGGCACAGATCCACATTGATCCATCACCGTTTCAACTGGTCGAGCGTACCTCCATCCTTAAGGTACACTCGCTGTTTTCCATGGTGGGCATAAACCACGCCTACGTAACCAAGATTGGCAGACTCGTCGGTGTGGTGGGACTGAAGGAGGTAAGTACATGTTCAACCACAAATAATCCATGTAATGATGAGTAACAATCCTTTAACGATAGTTACGAAAGGCCATCGAGGATATCAATAGCAATAGTTTTGTGGCTCATACACAGGACGATGAAGTTGATGGCGATACAAAACCTGCCGTGGAAAAGCCTCTTCTCTCAGCCAGCACCAGTGACAAAGCCGTCGACATGACAATCACTTCGATGGACTCGGCACTGTCGAACTCAGACAATTGTTCCGACATAGAAATGGAGCACATGAAGTCTCTGGACACGACGAAAGTCACGCTTACAATGCCGTCAACCGAGACAAATTTAACAACAGACACAAACAACACACAGAATATAAGCAATGGTGTTTAGAATAGACTTCAATTCTAGTTAGTTTCAACAGCAAATGTGTGTTATTTCGAAGATCAGTTTAAACTAATTTAAGTTATGCAATAATATAATTAGAATATCAAGTTGTTATATATTTATATATCTCTTTAGTGCCTAAAGTCAAAGATATCGTGATCTATGTTTAAGTTAAAATCATTGCGAAATAAACATTTAACAATTATATATTTTCAAATGTGTCACTCAATCGGATCAATAATCTACCAATTTAACTTTGCAGCCAAAATAATAATCTAATAATCATATTTGGTTTGCACAAAATATATAAATAAAACCTCATTTTGTTTATGCTCTTTTATGCCTGTGTCAATTTTTGTATACCTCTCGAACAGCTTTTTTATGATATTCGAATTTTCTGACAAATCAGTCAATCAATTGAAACTCTGACTAAATAAATTCGAAAGCCATACAAAATTTCAATCGGCTCAAATCAGTTAATGGCCACTTTTATTTAGCTAAGATCGAAGCAAGCTTAATCTGAATTCCTGAGATGCCAACGGAATACTTCTCATTTCCCATCATAATTTTGAACATACTAAAAATTCTCGTCATTCATTAAGTAAACAAAAACAAAAAAAAGCTAATAATGGGTTTGGGAAAACGTTGTAAATTATTTGAGCGAAAGATTTGGAACCAAATCTGCAGTGGAAGCTACTCTCTTGATATTCACTTAAGATTCTTTAACACACTGGTGATGGTGAATGACGACTACGTCATATACAAAGGGGAGTCTGACCAGTTCCTTGTATCCATGGGACGCAGTCCGATTTTCAAAGAGAAGAAAATCCAGTTCACCAACGAAGGATACTTTGCCACTCCGGGAGGTGACAACATTGAGCAAATTTCGGTCATGTGCTGCCTACCCTACAAATTCCGTTTCACCGAGGAGATTGTAGCTGAGTGTTTGGGGAGTTCAGAGGTTACTGCCAGGGACACGATTCTAAACTACCCACGCTACGATGCCATGGTGGACAGGATGTTGCAGCAGAGAAACCTAACCCAATTTCTCGACTCAAATCGCTCCTCTTTCCTGGCAGATTCGATTTCTTGGCCTATGATTATCATTGGCCTTTTATTAATATTTTTTATGTTTTCTTACAGAACGAAAAGCTGATAGATTTTATCATATTTACATGTATTTAATAAAGCAAATAAAAGTTCTGTATTAACATTTGTTCGCGTGCAAAATACAGCTCTGAGGTCCCATGGTGATTATAGAGGAAAAAACAGTGAAGTGATTAACACACAATTAAAAGTTCCAGACCCATTACTGACATCAGGATGGATCGTTCTATAGCATCTAATTGCTGATTTTAACCGATTAGTCCTACATAAGCTATATGATAGTGCCTTTTCTCACATTCTTTTATTACAGGGTCTAAAAAAGTGTTTAACAGGATAACTGTCAACAGATGTCATTACGTTTGACATTCCCACGTTATCTATTAAAAAGAACCGAAGCCGTTTTTGTTGTAGAGCTTAGCCGGATTTTCATTCTTAATTTTAACGCTCAGGGTGGTCAAACGGATACACAGGCTACAACGACTCCGCATTGACTGCTGTACACGCCTCCTCTTAACTCTAGAGTCTGGTCTAAAAATATATGGAACTTGTTTTATATGACGAAAATCTTACAAATATTAACAACTTTTATAAATTTGTATTAAGTTTTTAGTATGAACGTTTTGTGAAAATCTATCTGTGCAAAAATCTGAGATATCTGTATCTTAATATTATTGCCTAACAGCAGCTGGTAAGCCAGTCGAACTAAAATAACAGCAGCTGTAGGATAAAATCGAACTTAACATTTTCTGTAGAGTTCGATGCATGTTACGCTTGCTTTAACCCTTGTGTTATGCAGAGTATTGCCTTGGATAACTAACACCCGCTGAATGCACTTGAATTATTAAATATCGATACCAATTTATAGTTATTACACATTTTATAAATAGAGTTAAAACATTCAGATTTTTCATTTAAATAGCGAGATCTACAGAGCTTCAACCAAAGACAACGGTTAGTAGTCATATTGCGAAAACAGCCGCTTCCGCTGCTTCTGCTTCTGTCGCAGTCTCTGTCGCAGCTTCAGTCGCTGTCACAGCCTGAGGGCAACAGCTGCGGCAACTCCATTGCGCTTATTGGTTTTTGGGTAGATAATCCCATTTTGGTAGCGGTGGTGCTCGGATGTCTCCCGCTAGTAAATCGAGAATTTCCAACCGTAAAGTTCAAATTGTAAATAAATATAGGAAAATTTAAAGTATTTAACTTTCTCGAAAGACTACGTTTTTGAGCAATGAAGCGACATAGTAATGCCGATGACTCGGAGCCAATGGTTCCATCCGCGCGGCAAGCCGCACCATGCATACAATCTACCGATAATTACTCCGACATATCCACTGTGCGACAGGAGCAAGAGCAGGAGCAAGCACTGGAACGGGAGCGTGAGCGAGAGAAACGAGAAATCTCTGGCGAAGATCAGGAGGATTTGGGTTATACACACACATTGGTGAGATATTTTTTTTGGGAAGAGTCCTTGCAACTGTTTTTGAGTCAGATGTCAGTGATTAAAAAATTTAAAAACCTTTGTCCCCGAAATAATTTACTTATTTTATAATTATAATTTTATTATATTAGCAAATCAGAAACAAATTAAGACTTATTAGTACTACATACAAAAATCAAAACCAGACATGAATAATCAGAAGGGGTTATAGAGACCTAAAGTCTAATACAGTTCAAAATATGAATTGTAGCTTGAATATTCTTTCATTAGTTTTCTATCCACTTGGAAAGGTGGCCCAATAAAAAAAGCTTTTTAAAGCTAAAAATTCTGTTAGCGAGGACATGAACCTTGCTTAAGTTTTCTGTCACTGGTGAAAGCTTTAAAAAGCTTTTATTTGCCAAATTCAACAAAGACATTCAAAGTTTAAAAAGTATTAATGAAAATGTAATTTCTAAAGATTTTTGAATATTAGATAAATATTTCAGATGAACAATTGTTTATGCTCAACATAATTTATGTTATTTTTTTCATTTAATAAGTTTTCAGAACTTTTTCCATGGCTAAAAAAGTAGCAAATAGTCAGTAGTGATAATTTGTCGGTTATCTTGTCTAATATTTGATAGCTTAATGACATAAGTCCGACCTAGCGCTGACTTGGATTTGAATGGAAATTGTTTGCTCTGCTTTTTAGATGTGCAAATATTTTTTTGCTTTGATTAATGCCAGCGGTCATTTGACGCCTTTTTCAGTTATTTGTATAATTTATTTTTGTGGCTATTGTTGTTGTTGGTATTATTTTCCGGGGAGCTGCGTTAATTGAACCTAATTAGCAGCGCCTAAACTGTTTAATTCGCTGCGCATGTGACAAAAATGTGACACTTCTATTTACAATTCTTTTATTTCTGTTACGAGATACAAACACTTGTACCTGTATTTATATGTGTGTGTGTATCTATGTCTGTATGCGTGTGGCACAAGCCAAGTTAAGAGACTTGTCACGAATTGAACGACTCTATCTAAATGTTGTGCTAATTTTTTTAGCACCCCTGTCTCAGACATGTGACAATTTATTTGTCTATTTGTCTGTTTGTCCTCCATCAAGTAAACAAATGCGTGATTCATAGTCTAATAGTTCTACATAATCCACTCCCAGATGTATGGTCGATATTCGAGGGATCTTCAGCAGTTTGCAGGCGACGAGGGGCGAAGATTGCGCAAACTCGCCAAATTGCGCAAACAGGAGGATAAACTGAGGAGTCAGGTAAGAAAACAAAAGCAATCACAATTGGGAACTCGACCAAATTTACTAATGTCACTCTTAGTTACTTGCACTAGATAACAATGAGCCCACGCGACTGCAGAGCATCAGATCGTGGGCGTGTCAGCATGTCGCTGATCGGCTCGGGAAGGATTGGATATTCCTCACGATCTGTGCTATTATAATGGCGCTGATCTCCTTTGGCATGGACGAAGGCATTCGATTACTCACTGATCGTAAGTCACTTTTACTCCACGTGGGCGTGGCGCTAACCCATTTACTGAATAGGTCGGGAGTTCCGGGTCTTCCCCGGCCAAACATCAAACTATGTCGAGAGTAGGGCGACTACTTGAAAATTAAAATCAATATTTAATTTTTAATTTTTCCCATAACGTCTAAATCATTAGGAAACATAACGCTTAAAGAATTTATAGATTTACATATTAGTAAGAACTTTTCTATTCCGTGTATTTGTTTCAGTTCGGTTATGGTTCTATGAGGACATCACAGAAGATCCTTTCGCTCGCTACTTCACCTGGGTTCTTCTCCCGATCTTGATGATCATGTTTACGACTTTCTTCGTCCAATATCTGGCTCCCCAAGCGGCAGGTATAAACACTCAGTTACATCTACCTTATTGAAAGTAATCAACGACTCTTTTAGGCTCCGGAATACCTGAAATGAAGACGATCCTTCGCGGCGTCACATTGAAGAACTACCTGACCTTCAAAACGTTGGTGGCCAAGGTCATTGGCCTTACCTTTGTTCTCGGAAGTGGCCTGCCCTTGGGCAAGGAGGTGAGTAGCACAGACTTAGCCTACCCTGTAATTGCTAATAAGCTTAAGTCTCTAATCGACAGGGTCCATATGTGCATATAGCCAGCATTGTGGCCACCCTACTGAGCAAATTGGCAGCCCCGTTTCGGAGTATCTATCAAAACGAATCCCGAAATACCGAAATGCTGGCAGCTGCCTGTGCCTTGGGGCTAGGAACATGCTTCGCTGCTCCCATTGGAGGTGACTATTGTGCCTGGATAACGGCTGTAACTTTGGAGTAAACTTCTCCTCTTTTCCAGCTGTTTTGTTTAGCATTGAGGTGACAACAACCTACTTCGCTGTGCGCAACTATTGGCGAGGTTTCTTCGGGTGTGTGGTGGGTGCAGCGGCGGTGCGGCTTATCGCCGTGTGGTTTCAGGGAGCGGATACGGTCCATGCCGTCTATCCCACCAATATTGCCACTGAGTTTCCGTTCGATTCCAGGGAACTTGTGTTTTTTGCCCTGACTGGGTAAGTGTGTGATCTCTATGGGAAATGCCTGTGTGATTCAACTGCATTCGGATGCTTTCAGAGCTTTTTGCGGTCTGCTAGGTGCTTCGTTTGTTTGGATCCATCGACACTATGTGCTTTTCATACGTTCCAGCAAGGGACTGAACAAGTTTCTTCAGAAGAAGTAAGTAAACCTTTCAGGGATATGTAGACAACTTAACTACAACTCAGCTGCTCCAATTCCAATCCATTCACAGTCGTTTCCTATACCCTGGAATCTTGACGCTCATCATAACCACACTCACCTTTCCATTGGGTACCGGACAGTTCTTAGGTGGAAATCTGGAAACGGAGAAGCAGTTGACCCATCTCTTTAGTAACTTTACGTGGACCAGCAGCGATCTAAATGAGGAACAATCTGAGATTGTCTCGCACTGGATGACCAAGAACACTAACATCTTTGGGAATCTCACCTGCTACACACTGTTTCATGTAAATATCACCTAGGTTCACATGACCCACATCTCACTAGTTTCACCCTTTTCGAATAGTTCTTCTTCTCCATCATTGGTTCCACGATTGCCGTACCACATGGCATGTTCATTCCCGCCCTCAAGATCGGTAGTGGGTTTGGTCGCTTAGTGGGCGAATTTGTGGCATGGACGTTTCCTTTGGGAGTGCGTTATGGGGACTGCGTTTCACCCATTATGCCTGCTGCCTACGCTCTTGTGGGTGCTGCAGCCTTTTCCGGATCCGTGACTCACTCTATATCGGTAGCTGTGGTTGTATTTGAGATTTCGGGACAAATAGCCTTTGTGGTTCCCGTTCTTGTGGCAGTGTTGGTGGCCAATGCTGTCTCCTCTCTGCTCCAGCCTTCCATGTACGAAAGCGTTATCCAGATCAAGAAGTTACCCTACCTTCCCGATCTCCTCTACACTAACTCGGGGGTTTACAAGAAATGTGTGGAGGATTTTATGGTTCGGGACGTGAAGCATATTTGGCAGGGAATCTCCTACAAAAAGCTTCAGGAGGTGCTGAAGAAGAACAAGAAGCTCCGCTCACTACCCTTGGTGGAAAGTCCAGAGAACCAAATCCTCTTGGGATCTGTGCAGCGCCAAGAACTAGTCAAGTTGATTGAGCACCAAATTGGACGTGAGAAGCGCATGGAAATGGCTGTAAGATGGCGCAAGGAGGAGCTAAAGGAACAAGACCTTCTGGGTCGTCGTCCGTCCCGCTTTGAGGTTACCCTCGCTCAGGAAACTCCTAGTCTTCGGCACATTGCCAGCGAGGAAACACTTTCCTCCGAACGTCGAGGCGAAGCTCTAGATCAGCACAAGTCCATTCTAAAGGATCCTTCTAACGACTCTCTAAACAGTAACAACAGCAATTCGGAGTGGCGTCTACGATCGGCATTACAAAACGTGTTCAAAAAGTCATCAGATCCTCGGCTTGACCTGGAATCGGGTTCCAATCAGGATCTGCCAACAACGACGAGCGTATCGAAGAGAGTTCATTTGGTAGATATAACCATCGAACATCTGTATAATCTTATTCCGAATATGATCATCCTCTTTGCAGTGTGGCGATCGGGTCGTGGACATGTCTCCCGAGGGAAAGAAGATGTGGGAACTGGATCAGTTGGCGAAACCCATTAACTTCAAGGCGGCTGAATGCCCCATTGATCCCTCTCCTTTTCAATTGGTAGAACGCACTTCCCTCCTGAGGGTTCACTCCATGTTCTCCATGATGGGTATTAATCATGCATATGTAACCAGGATAGGTCGACTAGTCGGAGTGGTCAGTCTAAAGGAGGTAAGTTATCTACCGCCCCACACCCCTATTTCACCTATTTAAGTCATCCCTTTTATAGTTGCGTCAAGCCATCGAAGATATCAACAATCAAAGTTTTGATGAATCGTCCGGTCAGCAACAACCACCCGATGTGAAACCACTGCTTGCAGCCAGTTCCAGTGACGAGGGAGTCAACAGCACCATCACCTCCGTCCACTCCAGGACTTCGGGGCTAATACTCCCATTGGGGAACAACTTAAATCCTCAAGATGCTCTCACCAATGTCACCATTGACCATTCTGAAGATCACATAAAAACAAAATAGGCTTATATCAAAATGAAATTAAGGAGCAGGACTCAATGAAAATATCTTAGGAAATGTTATATATTTTTAGTACTTAAGAAAGTTGACAATCTGCATAGCATTAGAAGCATTTTGTTAAAGTATTTGCCTTTAACATGTAATAATTAAATCCATAAATAAGAAAAGCGCTAAAATTGAGGAACTTGTTCTAGCTAATCCAAATACAGTAGAATCCGGTTATAACTACACTCAAGGGACCGACAATTTTACGTCATTATACCCGGTAGACGCTTTAACCAAAAGATGCTCAACGGAGCCCAAGGAGAAGGGAACCAAAAAGTCATAGTATTTTCGTCGCAATGACCGGACGGACGCTTTAAACGGAGTCGCTATAACCGAATTCCACTGTATCGTTTAATTCTGGAGAACTATAAGTAAACTCCGTGATTCACAAAGAATATTTTAAGTGGCATTTTCCGGACAGGAGATGCCTTGTGTTTCAAGCTATTATTTTAAGTTAGGGGAACAACCAAGGATATTTGGTGGTTAGCTTAAAACGACATAAGGTGCCAATAACAGGTGAAGGCTGACAATAGAGATCGGAGCTTCCTAGTTGCGGTTCAATTTCCTGCCATTACAAAGCTTGAGCAACATGATGTTGATTATTTTCCAAATTTGTTGGTGGTAACTAAAACAAGTAAGAAAGGCTACAGTCGAGCGAGCCGACTATAGAAGACCCCGTACTCTCATAGTAGTGCGCATAAAATTTTAAAAATACATTTACAAAATTAAAATTTAATATTTACATTTTCAATTAAAATTTAATTAAAAGTCCTGGTTATCCGATCCTGAAATAGATTAAATAAAAGTGGAACAAGTTAACATTTTGTATATTTTGCATTTTTATTGACTTTTCTCGTTTTTATGTATAAAACAATATCTCATCATTTTTTTTTTTTTGTTTTGTTTTTCTTTTGCTTCGCATCTTTTCGATTGTTTTGCTTAGTTTTTGTTTTTTTACTTTTGTTTTTGATATTTAAAATACAATTTTTCGGATTATGTGAAACAGTTTTTGCATTCGTTACAGATCTCAAACAACGCTCCCTCTCTCTACTTCTATTTTATTGGCCATTCCCACACTTTCTCTCTCTTTTTTTCCGAATAAATCGACTCGTTACCAATCAATTTTAAGGCTTCGATAACTCGTAAGTTTTAACGGACATTTTGCAAAAAACTAAAGTATATATCTGTTTTTAATTATGTGTGTTTGCTCCTCAAGTGTAGTGTGTAGTGTAGTGTAGGGTATCTCCCTTTTTTTTCGCTCTCTCTCTCTTTCTTTCTTTACGTCTTCGTCTCACTACCTCTGCCTCTCTTAGTTCACATCTTATAAATGTTGTTTTTTGTTTCGTTGCGAAACATTTCTCACAGTTTTACACATTAAAACAAGAGCGTTCCTTAGTTTTGCCATTCTACCATCGAGTTCTGTTTACAATGCAAACAAACTTATTGTTTTGTTTTAGGAATACATTTTTAATATAAATTAAATTTAAATTATCTGGGTCTTGCACTTATCTGTTGTGTGTCTGTGTCTCTGGATTTCCTTTTCCATCAATTAAAATTTAAATATTAGGTTCTTCTTTTTTTGTATTCTATGCATATCAATAGTACTTTTTTTTATGGAAGTATTTAAAGTGTTTTTAGTTCAGTGTTTTTTTTTTTTGTGTTTTTGTTTAGGTTTTTGTTACAGTTTTGTTTGTTGTTGTGGAAAAATAGAAGTATGTTCTTATGTATGTATACATTTTGTTGAGGCGCAAAGCATTCTGACATTTGATTTTGTGGGGCGTAAACAAACAAACGGATCAAAAAAAAATAAAAATATTATAATAACCGATTTTCATTAGACTTTTCTTTTCCTTCTACTGGTCACTACAACTAGTTTTTACTTTTCACTGTGGAACGTTATGTAGTTGTTGTAACTTCCCGCGGTTGTTGTTGATGATGGCACAGCGTCAGTTGATAGTTTTCTTCAGGTGCAGTTTACATATACATTTTATATCACATTTTTATTTGTTTTTATTATTATTATTATAATTATTATTTTTTTGTTTAATTTTAATTAACACAACTTCTTTTCCAATAATTTTCATTTATATTTACGCCCAGCAAAAAATTGTTGAGCAATGTGAAATGTCAAGAATTATCTCTGCTTATTTAAGTGTATCGGAAGATAACAAAATTAAAGTTTTGAGATATTTCTTAAGGTAGGCTATATCCTCTCAAATTGTTGTAGCAATAACTTGATTGGAATTTTAGTTAACAGTCTCTCAATATGTGCTCAACATTAATGCTAACGGAATGAGAAATTTATTAGGTTAACATCAATATCAAGCTCACATTGAGCGCAAGTGTGTTTAAGAAAAGTCTCAATGTATTTGTTAAACAACTCCATTCCAACTCAAAATTAATTGTATCAATTGGTTAAGGAATCGCAGCTGCCTAACGAATAGATCAATTTCCCACGAGTGTGTAGAGTGTTTTGTTTGTAATGTTGTTTTTTTTTCTTCTTTTAGTTTTAAAGAATTTACAAATTTAACTCAATTTCTGCTCCATTTTCTGTATGCTTTGTGTAACAATTCGTGTTCATTCAAATATAAAACGTTTTTTTTTTTTTTAATCTAATTTCAACAATTTTTCCTTTTGTTGTACACTTTGGGTTTTCGGTATGCAAAGTTCCTAATTGATATTCAGCCAAAACAAATAAAATCATGCAACAACTTTTTTTTTTTGACTTAGTTAACAGAAAAGCACAAAAGAAGGGAAATAATTTTGACGGCAACTGTTGGTGAATTAATTTTAATTTTGCTTAAAGATTTTTTTTTTTTTCCACTTCAGTTTTAGCCAAAACTAAACAATTAATAGTTTTCGTTTTCATTGTCGAGTCCTAAGCTCGCTTCTAACACAATATTATTGTTTTCCTTTCATACTTTTGTTTTTATTTTCATAATAAAAAATTATAGCGATTAATTACATGTTTTCTTTTTAAATCTTTTTTATAAAAAAAGGTTTTTTGTTTGTTTACGAACGACTGTTTGGTATTTGTTGTTATTGTTGTTGATTAAACAGCATCATTTTCTTTTCTTATTCTCTTAACACAACTTTTAATCTGCATTAAAATAAGACGGAATTTTAAGTAGTTTCTTTTTGTTTACAGTTTCTTGTAAGTGTATCGAATGAGGAAATTTTGGCAAATTATTAATTATAGTTTGCTTATGTTTCTTGCGTTAATATGTGTATATGTATGTTTGTATGTAAAAAATTATACAAGGAAAGGAAACATTTTTAATTTTGCATTATTTACTTTTCACTTTTGGCCAGGACACCACAATAGTAATCGCGATAGTTCTCTGCAGATTCGGCACACCATTTCTATTGGCCAACTCTATTGGGTGCCTGTTCACGGCTGCTGAAGCCTTTTTCACTCCATTTGGACTACTCTTAGCCACTGGCTGTCGCGGGCTCACAATACTCGCCAAGATCCCCGGGACGCTGCTGTTCGCGCATTCGTCGCTGCAATAAAAGGCTCTCGCTGGGAGAAGACAGGCCGATGCCTACCTTGGGCGCTTCCTCCAACAAATGCGGAGGCACCTGCGACGAATGCACAAAGCGTCCGGAACCAATACGTCCCTGTGGCTGCATCGGCATTTGCATTCCTGGCTGCTGTTGATGCTGTGAGCGTTGCATGCCCCTTGGCTGATTCATGCCACACCCCCGCATGTGCTGATAGACGGAATCCTGACGCCAATTGCGGATCTGCGTACCAGGCAGCGTGGATTGTTCATCGGATGGCGGAGATCCTCCGCTTCCACTGCTGCTGCCAGCGCTGTTATGACGCTTCTGCTGATGCTGCTGCTGTTTGAGCACCGGCAGTGGACATGGCGGTGGTGCCACCTTGTAGCCAGCGGCACCGCCGCTGTGTGAGAAGCTGCCCAAGTAGTTTCGCTGCTGATTGCCATAATGTCCTCCGCCTCCGCCAGTGCTAAAAGGCGGACGATACTTACGGTATGCGCCAATAGCGGTTGAATGCTGCTGCGGCTGCTCCGATTGGTGGCTGCGATAACGCCAATTCTCCATGGACTCGCCTCGTGGGGCAATGTACCGTTGCTGCTGCTGTTGCTGGCGTTGCTTGCGGGTGTACGCATTGCAAATTGCTGGTGGTGGTTGCTTGGGTCCGTTGCCCGATTGCTTCACCTCATTCTCTGGCTCATCGTCATCATCATCATCATAGTTATCGTCCTCCTCGTCAATGTCAGCGTCCTCGTCATTTTGATATGCATCCAATGCAAAATAAACATTGCGTTGCTGCTTATTATTAATGTTGTTATTGTTACCTATAGCCAGTTGATGTGGCTGCTGTTGTTGCTGTTGCTGTTGTTGTTGCTGTGTGCCAAAAGTCGTTCGAATTGTTGTCTCCTTAGCTGCAGTTGTTGTCGGTGCGTCCTTCGACGCCTTCAAACCATCTTCGGTATCTACTTTATCGTTATCCTTATCATTTGGTGGGCATGTTGTTTCTGCTGTTGTTGCTCCTTGCACTGCCGCTGAGTTGACAACAATTTTTGCAGTCTCATAAATTTCAGGTAGCTTTTCATTTAAATCACTAATACTATCCAATAGATTAACATCATCTTTATCGTTATCATTGTTATCATAATCGTTATCCTTATCATTGCCAGTTTGCTGATCGCCGTTGTTGCCATTAGTTTTTGTTGCTGTTGTAACTGGTGTTTGCATTTTATTGCTGCTGCTATGGTTGCTGATGTTATTGGTGTTAATGTTTCTGTTGCTGTTGCTGTTGTTGGTATCGGTGATTGTGGTAGCACTAATATCACTTGATGTTGGTCGTTGCTTTAGAGCCCCATCAACATCGTCAAACTCCTCATCTTTCTCCTTCTGCTTTGCCTCATCCATCTTATCCTTCTCTACATTCATCTCATGCGCATTTTTGCGCATTGTTGTTATTGTTGGTTTAGCAAATTCTTTTTGCTTTGATTCTTCCATATTATCAATAATAAGTTTCTCCTTTCCATTATCCTCCTTCTCATTGTCTTCCATCTCTATCATCTGCTCTTCATCATTC
Source organism: Drosophila acutilabella (assembly GCA_035046005.1). Lineage (NCBI taxonomy): Eukaryota > Metazoa > Arthropoda > Insecta > Diptera > Drosophilidae > Drosophila > Drosophila acutilabella. Next base: position 1,626,485 of record JAWNOK010000026.1, on the reverse strand, counting down.
CCATCTTTGGCATCGCCAAATTGGTTGTTTCGATTGTTGGCTTCGATCTTCGCCATCTCCCCATCCTCGTCGTATTCATCTTCTTCGGCAATGTCATCCACACGCTGCTGCTGCTCATACAAGAAATCGTCACCCTCATCCTCGTCCAGCTCACGCCAATAATGCTTATAGTGCTGATAGTCCTCAACCTCTCTCTCCCCCATTTCATCTTCATCCTCATCTTCATCCTCAGCTTCGCTGCAGCTGCCAACGGCCGCTTGATGATGATGCTCCTGATGCTTCTGCAGTTCACGTTCCTGTTGATAGCGACGTGTAGACTGCGCCCACTCATCATCTACGTCCTCATCCAAGCGACCAAATGCTTCCAGCGCCTCGTCGTCGTCGTCCTCCTCGTGGACATTCAGTGTTTTGAATCCGCCGCTATTATTAAAAATGCTCGAGGCGTTTCGGGAGGATTGACGACTCAGGTTGCTAGCGTTGCGCTGATTTTGCGCAGAAGATAAGCGCCCGCCATAGCTAGACGAGGATGCAGCTGTCGTGCGCTGGGAGCGACTGCGAGTGAAATGCGCCGGGGGCTTTGGATTGTAATTCTCATCGCTGTAGGCATCCATGTAAGCCTGAGAGGGTTGGTAAATATTGGGACGCTCCTTCATATAATCATAGCGCATCGAGAAGTGCTGCAGGATCACACGTTTAACGGCCATCGCGGACTCGGCAAACTGCGAAATTTCGCGAGCCGACTGATGATTGCTGCAAATAATCGTTGTGGAATTGTAGTTATGGATAAATAACAGATCGATTGTCTGTCGGGCTTCTCTTACCGTCGAATGTTGTTTGGCGTTTGCAACGCCTTGTGACGAGGTGTCTGCTTGCTAGTCTGCGGCTCCTGTTCGGAAACCCGGATCCAGGTGTGATTGAGAACTGCCTCGGCACTTAGACGTTTGGATGCCTCCTTGACCAGCAGACGACAAATTAAATCTTTGGCCTCATCGCTCACATCATGCCACTCAGCCTCCGGAAATGAAAAACGACCTAAAATCAAAAACAGGAATAAATAATTTCAATACGGAAGATTTATAAAGAGACTTACCCTCTTGAATGGACTCAAAGAGCAGCTCCTGGCAAGTGCGACAGTTCTCACCGCGATTCCAGCCACAATCCTCACCACAGTTACCCGAAAAAGGAGGATAGCCACACAGCAAAATGTATGCAATAACGCCCAAGGACCACAGATCGCAGCGCTTATCGTAATAGTTTGCCTCTCCTACAAACAGATCTACAACTTCAGGGGCCATGAACTCGGCGCTGCCGACCTGTAATTGGTGGCAATGTGACATTAAACAAATGTTGGTCTTGGCCAAGCTATTCAAAAACTTACTGGTGTCAAAAGCTGAGGAGTCGCGGCGGGTGATGAGATGTCCGTGGTGAACTTAATGCCGGATCCCAAGTCAAAATCACATATCTTGATGGGGCACAGCGAGTCCGTTTTTACGCACAGTATATTCTCCGGCTTGAGATCACGATGAGCAATGCCCTTCTTGTGGAGAAAATCCAATCCGGACGCAATCTCCTTAATGATCTGCGCCGCCTCGTGCTCTGAAAAACAAATATGCTCCTGGATGCGGGTCAGCAAAGGGCCTCCATTGATTTTCTCAAACACCAAATAAAATTTCTCATCATCCTCGAAGAACTCAATCAATTGCAAGATGCCCGGATGTCCCTGACAGTGATGGAATGTCTCCACTTCCCGAAAGACACGCGCACGCGCATGTCCCGGTATCTTATCGATAACCTTCACGGCGTACTCCAGATCGGTGTATATGTTCACACAAGTCTGCACCGATGCGTACGCTCCCTCGCCGAGTATTTCCCCTGTTAACTTGTACAGTTCTAGTAAACAAACAACAACTATTATAATATGAACTATTTATTATTCAGGTAGTTTATAGATACCTTGAAAAGTTGACGAGTGCAGCGAGGAACTAATGCGTTTCTTGCGACGCTTCTTCTGCATCTCCTCCTTGTGCCGATTGAGTTCTGCATTTCTTTCCATCTCGGTCATGTTGGGCGCCTCGCTCGACTCGTTTCCAGACACATCTTCGCTGCTGTAGCGCGTCAATTCATTCTGACCGTCTGAAAAAGAGAACAAAACATAATATTAAATGATATTCGGTATTTTTTATTTTCGGATTATTACAAGATATGTGATGAAATAAAAAAATACAGCAACAATGATCAATAGAAAATAAATTCAATTTTTCTTAGAAGCGACTATTCCCGACCAAGTTTGAAAGCGTACTAACCCAATTTCACAAGTACTAAGTACTAAAGGTATAACCCGCAACAAAGAATTTCATGATCTTTGTTCATACCACGATATACATTAAAAAAAAAATGTTATGAATATCAGTAACCAAAATTAGTTTATTAAAAACTATCTATTCAATAAGAAATCAAGTATTTATATTTTTACTTTCCAAGTAACAAATCAAAAAAATGGACGACAGTTTAATATGGTCAAATATAATTTAAAGTTTCTGTGATAATCAGGAAACGGTCTGTTATTAAAATTTAAACTGTCGTGTAAACAATGCGGTTGTTCTGTATCGCCTGAGTCACTTTTAAAGGTTTTTTAACAACTTGCAAAGACTGATGAAATCTAATAAAATATAAACTAAGAAATTGCACAATATGATAATATATTTAGATTTACAAGAAACGAGATAACGTCAGTGGTGATTAAAACTAAAATTAAATGTATTATCCATTGATTCGATGAATTAAATTTATATTTATATATATATATTTGTATTTATATATACATCTATATATAGACCAAGTGAAACTCTTATCTCAGCTATACTCATTCTTATTTAAGATCAGCGAATCATCAAAATCCAAAAAGCGTTAAAATTTAATTCATTACTTAGAAGTCTATTTTCTGGTCACTAGGCGTGCAATTCGTATACTGCTGTTAAATGGAAGCTCAACAGAGTGTTAAACAAATAAAATTGCTGATTAAGTACGGGCTTTAAATCTAAGAGCCCCTCCAAGATTCGTAAGATCTTTAAAATAGAGGTGGATATCGAATATAATTTTTTTTACTCAAGCAGAAAACATAATAAATATTTGCGCAAATTTATCGGCGTCCACTTGCCATATTTGCCTATTTTCAACTTTTATCAATGCATAAAAAAGAACAATAATAACAGGGTGTATGAACACACACATACACACACACACCTACTGCGTGTGTAGGAAAGAGGCAGAGAGATAGGAGGCGAGTACATAATTTAGCTCAACTGCGTAGAAAGCAAATCGCGTGTCGTAAACAAGTCGTCGCAATGCAAAAAAAAAAAAAAAAAAAAACGAGTAAGTTAAATGAAATATGTAAAAATAAAATATGTACGAATATATGCAAGTCCACACACATATCAAAAAGTTTATTGTGAAAATGATCCGTTAGGGACTGAGAGGTTGGAGTGAGAGGAGAGGGCGGGCACTGGTAGGAGTAGCGCCCTAAAGCGATCGAAGCCTGACAAAGATGATGATCATCAGCAACATAATCATGACGATGACAATGACGATAATGATGCCGATGACGGCGAGACGTATACGTATTATTGTATCTCTTAATTGTTGTCATAAACCCGGCACGGGTGTGTATGCGAAGCTATTTATAGAACCCAGTGGACTTACAAGTCAGTCTGCTCTCCGTCTCTGTGGAGATCGCTGGCCCACCCAAAAGATAATTGACAATCGGCTGTAGACTATCGAAGTTACCTTTTTGCAGTATTCAGTTAATAAAGCAAATACTTCAAGTCAGTTCCACAACAGGGCAGAGTCGAGTAGATGCAACTGAAGTGGAGTTCTCAATAAAGAGAGAGAGGGGGAATGAGTAGGGGAAGGTGCTGTTGAGTCCCTCTGACTCCGCTGTAATAAATCTAATGGTGATATGCATCGTTGCACTTGTTGGACTTTCAGCGAGAGGTAATTGGCCTCTGGTCAACTGATGAGAATGGTTCAACGTGATACGCATAATAAAATAAATAAACGACCGACTACACAATCTATTCAAGTATAGTGCACGCAGCGTTAAATAGAACTGCACAATCACAATCCAAGAAGAGAACAATAGAAATATACTGGTTCATAAGCAAACTAATGCTTAAGATAATCAAACAAATGTGTGAGCAGTGAGCTCTCACCGTTAGTTTAGTTTGAAAAGAAACTTGTAAAATATAAATATAAAAAAGGCATTCTTCGGGTGAACCAGAATGTTTATTCTAATTGAGGAATTAAGTTAAATTTAAAATTGAAATGTTCACAGAACAACGAAAATTCTTCCAGCTTCGTTCTTTATTCGGAAAAGTGGTTTTTGTTCTATCAGATAAAGGTTTGCACTTCTAAAGCTTGTAAACAATTGTATAACGGCTACTGCAGAAGAATCACCCGTTTTTTATCTGCTTGAAAGCGATCAATCACTCAACCTGAATCTATGTTTTCAAAATGCTTTTTTAATCCACTTGCCAATCACATATTTTCTTTGTTGACCCAATTTTCTTAGCTCTTTCGGCATTTCTTTTATTCTTCCGCCTGCCTCTAGCAGTACAACTACAACTGTTAAGGTATTTCTTAAGAATGCAAATTGTTGATTGATCAACAAATAGCTGCAAAACAAAACACAAACACTATTAAATATTAAGACAAGATTTTGGTTGTATTTTGTGTTTTCTTCTGGTTCCGGTGCAGAATATTTCCAACAACTCTTTCCATACTTTATCATCATGTGCAGACGTCATTTGCGATTCGCACAGTCCAACATTCAGATTCTTTTCTTGTCTCGCTGTTTTGGTTTTTGGCCAAAAGCCCACCACCCGCATCGCGTCATCCTCTGCCACGCCTTACATTCGCACACGTTTCTTCGCCCACTCATAAAACACGCACACACACACACACACACAACATACACCACACACAGCTCTTATCTAAATTTAAATTTGGCCTATTTAGTTCGTCTCTTTTATTTTCTTATCAATTACGTAAATATAATTTTATAACAACGAAAGCAACGTGCACCATTAAAAAAGAGAAACACAAATATTCAATCTCTTGCTTGTTTTTATTATTCGTATTTTCATTTATTTAGATTATCGCGTTCATTTGTTTGGCTTTTTAATAAAAAAGCATACGACGCGACGCACTGTAGGGCAGCCGGCCGGCTGTGGCAAAAATCATTTTTGTGATGGTAGCGTACGACAAACAGAAAAATTGCGTTTGTTTCAAAAATGATCATGGGTGATAAATCCGAAATCGGTTGAAAATGTGCCAAAATGCATAAGTTTTCGTCGCAAAGTACCAACTTTGAAATTGAAATTAGAATCTAAAATCATAAAACGCGCTAAAAATGCGCGGCTCAGGTATGGAAGAAGAAGAGCGCAGGCAAATATGCGAATTTCATGAATGGGAATTTGACTTTAAAAAAATTGCGTAAGAGTAGTAACACTTAAAAAATGTTATTTTGTAAGGGTTTTACCCGTATTCATTCATTTTGGCAACAGGTATAGGTATTTTTAAAAGGTATAAGTTTGTTACCCTTGTTTGTTTTTAGTTCTAGGTAAGTTTTTAATAATTTTTTTACCTTATTTATGGATCCTACATAAACTGACCCCTTATGCACTTGTTACTCAGTTCATTCTTGACTTCACAAGAGGAATCGTAACCTTTCAATTGAATAGTATTTATTCTCAGTTTGAAATTTTCAGAGTCTCCAATGATCAGAGTGACTTTGAAGATGCTGTCCTTAGAGAACAGCATTTTTTAGGAGCTACTGGAAGTAGCAAACTTAAAATTCATAATTTTATAATAACGTTAAGCAAAAATGGATAATGTGCAACAGGTCAATAGATAATTTTACTCGAAGTAATTATGAGTGGCTTGATGACTATACCACATTCACTGACTGACTGAAGACGTGGAAAAACAATCCTCTACTAGCAGGGGAAGAGGAGTATCAATGCTTACCAATTGGAGAGCTGTCCGAAGAAGCACAGGAGTGCAAAAACAAGGACTACAAAAGATTAAGATACTCAAACACCTGCAAGATCTCTCGAAAAAGGCAGAATGAAGACTTGTTCAACATGCTGTCAGTAAAATCAGATCCACTTTTCTCTTCGTTTAGAAACGTGCAAACCAGCAAGGATTTGGAAGAGAGCAATTACAGTTCCGAATTGATAAGTTTATTAGATGTTAAGCCAACTGATGAAGATTAATGTAATGAAAACCGACAACAAAATGCTAATTTGTAAAAATAACCTCAAAATAATGTACCAAAAATTTAAGTGCCAATATTATGTAAATTAGCTTAAAAAAACTAGCCAAAACCTATTTATTAGCTATATAAATGTTAAAACAATATTAAAAATATTACTCAGTGATAAAAATAAGTATTTAAAATTTTTATTTAAACTTTGACCTTAAATTTTGAAGCACCCTGTTGACCAACCACCATGTTGCATTCTAAAGCTTTATAAGTTATCTATTAAATGCTATATGGTATGATATGATTTTTGCAAAATTTTTCGGCCCGCTGCCCCACTGTGCGACGTCTCCTTTTTTTGGACCTCTTTTAAATTTTTTGCGCATCTCTTTTATAGATTTTTGCAAAATCATTTTGTTTATTCAGACGCATGCTTTTGTTGTTAAAGAATCTCGATTTTTCACAAAGTTGTTTTATAGCTTTCAGTCGCACGAAATTAATTATGATAAATTGCTGGCAACAGTCAGTAATAATAGAAAAAAATAGGTAGAAGAAAAGTTTGTCTGAAATTTAGATTGAAAAAGTTGACAGAATCAAAAGTTATAAGCGTTTCCGTCATTTAATATAATTGCTTCCATTGTATTTGCAATCTTTGACATTTGAGAACACATAACTCAACTAATCACCTGATGATTCCTGATTATGTTTAAATAGTTGTGTATAAAGTATGTGCGCAAATCAATTTATATTACGTGTGTTTTATCAGTGTTTTATTTCAGATGTTTATTCAATCTTCGTTCCATTTGAAATTCATTAAATAATTGACTTGGCCTATCTAAGCCAGATGAAATGCGTGGCAGTCTCATTGGACTACACTCATGTTACTATTATAAAATAAACCCGATTGTAATTGTGGTCTAGTGTTCAGTATTCTGTATCTGTGTATTTATGTGAATGTAGTAGTCTACGCCTTCTAATCATATGTGAGCAACAGCAAAAACAATAAAAATATCGCGTGTTGTTTTTCACACCCTATTCAAATCTCAAGCGGGTATAATGGTGCGATTAGGACGAACATTCTTTCTTCATCACGACAGCGTATTTGATAGTCAGTCTTTATAAATTGTTTTCGTCAAACGTCAATTGGAAGCCGTAAAAACTGCGACCAAAACAAGCTTAAAATAGTTTTCTTAGCTTTATTTCTCTTTCTCTTTTTCTTGTTTTTTTTTGTTTTGTTTTTGATTTGATTTGCAAAAATGTAAACAAGAAAATAGAAAACAAAAGAATGTAAACTTTTGCTATGCTCTTTAGCTTTGAGTAAGATTAGCTCTGACGTGTTGCCGGCCGGTCCCTTGAGATTTGAACGGGATCGATGAGGGGTTAAGGGGATGGAGACACAAATGGACAGAGGGAGAGAGTCGGAGAGGCTGAGAGGGACGATTGAGACGTTAAGCACTATCAGGTTTTATACTTTCAAGGCGAGACTCTACACTCGACATGTGCCTCATTTGAATTAATTGCGTCGTACTTGCAAGATCCACAACAAGAAGAAAAAGAAGAAGGGAAAGAAGTTTAAATGTTTGGTAAAGAAAACCCGAAAGTTGCAATAGCAAAAGAAAAATATAATACTAAAAAAAAAAAAAAAAAAAAAAAAAAAAAAACTTTTCAGGAGGCACCAGTCGCGTAAATATTTATACAAATGAAACCGGCCTCAAGCAAACATTTTATTACTTGACGAATAGACACCCTAGGCTCTTAATAATATGACAATATTCACTCTTTCCAAACAAGTCTGCGAATATACCCAGCGTTAACTGTACACGTATTTTTGCAAGGTTATAAAAGTGTTGCTGGCTGTTTGATTAATAAAAGGCCCACAGAGAAATAAATAATGCTACTTCTGCTATTTATTGTTTTTCTTTTTTTGTGCACCTGTTGTTTATTATTTAATTTAATTCGTTTTGCATTAAATGTGGCGAGAACAACTCTATAAACAAAACTATGCAACAAATATTTGCCAAAAGAATTGTGTTCATTAAATGCAAGAAATAATAATAAACTGCGTTCCAGGTGAATATGCTAGTGTTTAGAGTTTAAACTTTAAGCAACGACATAAATACGCTATAATAGCACGATCGCTTTCCTGTATTTACCAAAGACTGCTTGCAGACTAAAACAGTTGTTGGATAATCCCGCCAGAATAGTTCTTAGCTTTAATGCCCCCACAGAAGTCTGTATTTTATTTAAACCATTTTTTAAAAATAGTCGACATTAATGCTATTTATTGGGTTTTAAAATTAGAAAAAAAAAATTATTTTTTTAATTTACTTCTTTATAAATCAAAATCAAAATGTCTGAAACATTTTTACAAAGTTTTAAACCGGTTCGATTAAAATTTTAGGTTGTAGAGCCATTTTAATCTGAAGCGTCGCAGGATATTATTTGAATAAAGGTTTTTAGACAAGTCTTTTACAGCAGTCTAATAGGTTTGCCCAATGACAAATGTGAATAACAGGTGGAAGGATATGTGGAACCATTACCAAGATCCGAATCTGTCAGCTATAGCCTATAGGTCCCATAAGAGAAATCGTTCGACATGTAGAATTAGTTAACCGATCGTAACTAAACTGACATACATATTATCATCATTATAACTATCCTTACCCAGTTTCATTTTGATCGGACAACTTTATCGTATAGCTTGCATAGGACAAATCTCTCAAAATGAGGAACGGGGTCTTTAATAGTCGGCTGGCTCGACTGTAGCCTTTCGTTTCTATATTTTTTAAGGGCCACAGGTCATGGGATCCCACCGACTAAATTTTGTAAATTATATTACGAAATGATTCTTATATACATTTATAAAAATTATTAATCTGAAAACATATGTTAGTTAATGTAGAATAATGATTCAAGCAATTATTCAATAACTGAACTATACAGTAAGCAAAAAATAAAAGACAATGATCATCTTATAATATATTTCCATTGAAAACGACCAATCAGCAAATAAATCTTTAATTCTTAAATTTGTAATGTAATCTTAAACACTCCCCTTTTTTTTTGATGCTTAAAAAACTTCACGAAGCTAGGTTAGATTTAGAAAACAAAACAATTTAAACTGATTACAACAATTACACAATTTTTTGCATTGTATACATATCTATAATATCAACTTCCACCTTTCAAACTTTTTATTAGGTGGGATTTGTCTATCTCATTTGCCTCGTCAAGGTGTTTGTGCTAATTTTGAGTAGTGGCTCTACCAAGTCCACCAACGAAGCTGATAGCAAAACAACAATCAAAGAAAACAAAATGTGAACTGATATCAAAAATTGATGAAAATAAAAACAACAGCAACCTTGAAACGTTTAAGTTAATGCAACAACAAAGTAGACGACGTCCATAATCAGTAATAACTATAATTAAGAAGTAACAGTAACAGTCAGAGCAGCACGAGGAGTAAGAGAACAATATTTGTACAATGTACACACATAAAAGTGTATAACTGCTCAAGTTTAACAAAACGTAGAGAAGGTAAGATAGAAAGAGGCGTACAAGGAAACAAAATAAAAGACGCAAACAAATAAAAATGTTTAAAAATTTGCTCACAGTTAATTAAAGTAAAAGCGATAATGTTAACGAAAAATCACAGAGCGAAAGCAACTGATACTTACGAGTAAAGGGAGAACGAAACAAGCAAAGAGTATTTAAAATAAAAGAGAAACCGACCATATGATACGCCAACATGCTCTCTTGTTATGTCGCTCTTAACTTTTGGCTCTTAATCTCTTGGTGTTACTTCATACTCAACGAACGAACAACAACCAACGCACACTGTCTAAGAAGAAGAAAATTATTGCGCCGCCGAATGAAATTGTAAAAGCAAAAGTTGAATAAAAATGGCGAACGAATAACAACAACAACAGCAGTAGCAATAGTAGCAGCTAAGCCGCCCGCAGGGTGTGAGGTGAATGTAAAAAAAACAAAAGCAACAACAAACCAAAATGCATAATTATAATATGAATAACGAAAATATACAAACACTAAAATATTTTACATACATTGTATGTACCACTGTACTCTCCGTGCGTGTGTTTCTGAATAGGCCTGACGACGAAGCGCTCAAGGTCAGCGTTAGTTGGGGAAGATGGGGATGGAATGGGTTGTGGTGGGTGGGTGTGTACAGAGAGAGAATGTGATTGAGAGAAACAAAACTCCATTCATATATTCATACCCTCGTGCCCTCCCTCAACTAAACTGTGCATCCATTGAGCCTGTTTGCTAAAACGCAAATTCTTATTGGGACACTGTCTATCTCTCTCTGTCTATTTGTTTAAAAATTTAAATATTTAGTGGGGATGCGCAAGAGTAGAGCAAAAGGGGTTCCATGGCTACCTAAATAATATGTTGACTAAACAGAAATTCTATTATGCTGTCGTAGTCAGGTACAGATCAAAATTCAAGAAATTTTAAGTAATTTATGCGATGTGTGTAAATAAAACAGCTCGACGACAATCCTTGGCCTGGTCTTTAGTGTCACAAACATATTGATCCCATATAACAGAATGGAAATTTCCCCGCATTACATATTTTACATGAAGAATCTACATTGTAGATATGCATAGGTTTAAGGCGTATGGGAAAATACTAGTTTAGTCCTACCGAAACTAGATTATTTCGACACTGTTCACTGTTAGTTAACTAAACAACGCGTTTGGATTTTTAGAGATGTGTAATTTTAATGTTGAAAATGCTTTGATTATTTATTTGCCTCGCCTAAAAATTAGAATTGGTAGAATGGTCGAATGAGTGGCCATTGGTCCCTTTGCTGTTAGTTTATCAGTAAATGTATTATGTTTTCACTGTGCAGGTATGCATTGTATTTGTAGTTGTTGTGTATTCTAATTGGAATTGCAAAACTTGTTTACCGTTTGCTTTGCTCATACGTATGCATATCACATGCCACTTTGTAGATCTGTCGTTCTCATTCGTTGTGTTCTTTCTTAAAACAATGTGATGATGAAAGAAAGCAGCAAGGAAATGCAATAGTTGTTATATTATGTTATGCACAACATCAACTATAAATGCCAAACGAGACACACACACATACAAACACATGCACACGCACTCACGAATACAAACACAAAGAGATAGCGGAAATACATTGAATGGATTGAAATGCAAAGCAAATTGAAAACCGGCATTTTAATCGATATTGTTTTTCAACGCACTGAAGAATCGTATTGTATATTAATGTAGAATAATCGCTTTAAACTTGTATAATAGGGTATTTTTTGCATTTGACTCATTGAATTTTTTGTATTTGTATTTACCCAACATGTTTGTGGCTAATGAAGTTTTACTGCTGTGCCTTGCTTTTAGCCGCAACGCAATTTATCTAAGCAACGCCCGCCTCCTCTCAGTCAACGTCGATACTGGCGTCGCTGCTGTCGTTCGGCACGTTTTTGGTAATTTTTCTGTTTTTTTTTTTTTTTGTAGCAATGCGTAGTTTAAAACTGTTTTATTTTCTTGTAGTTACGTTTATTGCTTGCAGTTTTCGATACTTATGGAACTTATTATCCAAATTTATATTAAATTTCGAACTAAATACGCAATAAATATGCCGTCATTTTAACACAACAGTAAACAATTTAGAATTATTCGATGGATGAATGAACGTTGCGACAACACGCGGAAAATTTCTAGATACTGTTAGTGTTCGACAACGGACAACGTGGAGTTTGTGATGTGGCGGCTGCAGAAAATATGTACATATGTATATGAATGTACATGTGTGTAAATGATAAAACCGAATAGTAAAAAATATAAAACAGAACAATTCTTGAAACACGGACGAAATGTAGCCGGACCGTCGTCGCGCGGCGCAAACGAGGAAAGAAACAAACACGCGTCGCCGAACAACCAACAGTGTCAGACAGCATACCAAGCAGCAGCAGCCGAAAAACTAGCGTATCAAGAGAGTCAAACAGAGAGAGAGAGAGTGCGCGAAACCTTTGAAGAGAGCAAAAGCACAGCAGCAAAGACCGAACATAGCAGAGAAGTGCCAAACGCATTTCTAACTACAGTGGGTAGGTGGCGTCAGCGTACCGGGCGTCATTTACAGTGGGTTAAGTTGAAACTATCGCCTGCCCGATGTTGTTTTCACGTAATCGAGGGGAAGAGAGCACTGTATCATATCTGCTTGCTCTTTGCACGTGCTAAAGAGAGTGTAAGTTTATAAGCGCTGACTTCGCAAATGTTTGTGCATATTTTGTGCTTACGTGACTTTCTTGACACAAAAGGTAATGTTTATGGTAAATATATTACATTCAATTACAATCCATTTCTGCACCTAACATTCCGTATTTTCTGCATTTAAGCAAGCGACTGCAAAGTTTAGTAACCGGAAAGAAAAGATTTGACTGGCTTATAGCCGGTTTAAGAATTTTTAATTTGAATAACCGCGTGTCGCATATTTTAAGACAACCCCAACTAATTTAAGACAACAATAACATGGAAAGTTTTCCAATTTGCTTCAAATATTTGAGTGAACATTCAATGTTACAACAATAGAATGTAAATAATATAAATAAAGTAAAAAAATAAAAACATGAATTGCAAATAAAGTGTATTAACTATATAGGGTGTGATTCGGAAGCGGAAGACGAAGGAAGATCGTGTTCAGTATTAAAAGAATTTAAATTGCGTTCTATTTGAAATAATAAAAATAAAATTACAACCACACAGAGCAAGGTTTGGCAAAAATAACATAAACAGCAAAAGCGTAGAAAAGAGAACGAGCAAACAGGCGATAACAGAAGAAACGATGGAGACTGACATAATCGCAAAGCACGTTATTTTGATTTTATTTTGCCTTCTCAAGTAAACACAAAGGAGAGACTAAATGAAAGAGCGAAAGAAAAGTCACAACATAAGAGGGCAAACGGGCAGACCTATAACCAGCTGAGTACAAATTGACAGCCGCTTTGTCGCTGCAGCCTAAAACAAAAACAACAGCAGCAAAATAACAACAAAAGCGACAAGTGGTGGCCAGCATTGGAAGAGGGAGGGGAGCCAACCAGGCGGACGCTTGCTACCGAGAGCGACGATGAACAGTCATTGGGGCTGCGCATTGAAAAAGACCGGTATGACCACGCAAAAAGCAAACTGAAAAGCAGCAGCAACAGCCCAGAGCGCCAACGAATGAGCGAACAAAAGACAAAACCGAACAAACAGACACAGACGTGGGGCTTCCTCTCTTTTTTGCTCTCCCTTTTTGGTCTCTCTCTCTCTTTTTAGTGTATACCAGTCTGTGAGTACAAGGCACACATACAAGCCCAACATCACGTAGGCTGCTGACGTGCTTTTGTGGAGGGCAGCGTGAAAAACGAGGTTAACGCAAACATCAACGGACACACATACATACGCACACAAAAACATCATCGCCTGATATGCGAATAGCGTTCAAAAACAAATAAGTGGAAGGGTAAAAAGCAAAAAAATCATAAACAAACACTACTTTGATGGAGCTTTGTTTTCAAAAAGCAGCAGACAGCTGTGTGTATGTCTGTGTATAGGTGTACATAAGAAATTTTTTTAAATGTGACTTGGATTTTCTTTTCTGTTCGTACTGCATGTTCAACGGCGTTGCCATATGTGAGAAAAAAGTTTTGCTCCATAACATGGCGTGGGAGGGGAAAAATGCGTGTGCTGGAAACTGCACGTCCGCCACTTATGAAGTTACAGTTAACAGATGTAAAAAGGCGAAATGACCACTGTAAATTAACTATTTTTTGTAGTTGCCGTTACGTCTGCACGGTTGTCAATAAAATTAGAGACCAACGCATGGTGGCAATTAGCCAAGTAGTCTCCACCACAAAACTGCCATCTTTCGTGAATGTTTCTGATGTGTGGCCATAAATGTGCCTTAAATAACTGTACTGTCTCTGCGACAACTGCACCCATGTCGCCTAAAAAACTTTCATTGTTGATCGCACGAAAATTGTTAAATAAATTATCGACAGAGCGACGCCTTCACCCCAATTCCGATTCGCTGGTCAGTTTTTGCAAGTCGCTCGTATTCAGCGGACAGCTGTAAATTGCTGGATTTCTACTCCCCTGCCCACTGTTTTTTCTTCATTTTCTGTATTCACTTTGTTCACGGCGCTGATAAACGTGATTTGACGACAGTGCCAATACCCTAATCAAAGAACAAAAGAACTAGTTTTAAACCGATATTTACTTTTTGAAAAGGGTTGTGAAAAATTTGAAAAGTGATCCATATAGGGTATTTCCTAGTCATTCCCTAGTCATCATGGTCTGCTGCTGTTTCTGCACTTAAAGCAGCGCATTCATAGCTCAGTCGCAACACGTCAGCAGACGCTGGCTCGAACTCGGTCAGCGTTGAAGCGTAGCGGGGGCGAGTTGGGACGGCAGGGTGGTGAGGACAGAGAGCAGGCGGCCGCGCTCATCGCTTTGTCTTTGTTGGCACGTTCGTTCATTTTGTTTGCTCGCTTGCTTTGACAGTCGTTCTATTTTCGGTTGCACTGCTGCTTTGTTGCTTTTGCTTTGCTGCGGATTGTTGCTGCAGCGCCAAAGTGCAATAAACGTCATCAAGGTTATACGCTGTCGCAGCGCTGTTGGCGTCGCTGTTGCAGCTGCAACACTAGTTTCGCTTGCAGTTTATTAACACTTTGGTCCGTTTTCATTCGTTTCTCGTTCATTACACTTTAATTTCTGGTTTTTTGTTTTTGTTATTTGTTGCTCTTTTGAGCGCAATCAAACTGCACAAAATTTAAAAAAATAAAAATAAATAAAATTTAAAAAATCTCACAATGAATCATTTTTATATTAATTGCCTGCTCACTCAACTAAGCTAGCTGTTAGATATATCTGCCTCGCTTCAATAATTTTTACTGAGATAGCTTCTGTCTCGCTCTTCACGCGCTCTTTGAGCACAAAATGCAAATGAATATTTCGTCAATTTGTCGATTCCGGAAATAAGCCTCGCCGCGCAGCTTGTCCAAGCATACAAGCAACAACATTTTTTGACTCTGCTGCCCCCGCCCACCCTCTCTAGACACGAAAGACATTCTGGGAAAGTTTCTCGGCTCATCTAGACAGCTGAGAGAGTGAGTGTTAATTTCCTTCCAGATGTAAACATTTTTAGTGCAGCTCATGAAGGGGGAAATGTGCTCTCCTATCTTATCATACGTATTTTTTCCATTCTCGCTTCAAGATAACACAATCATTTTCTGAATATTCCATTGCACTTGGGAATTATTAATTGAAAAGGAGAAAATGTGTAATGAGATTCATGCTATTTTAGGAAAAAGTCCAATGTTTGTATGATAAGCTCAAATTTAGATTATCAGAAGTCAACACTCGAAAAAGGGTACGAAATTAATATAGTATGTTCGGAAGATACATTGTGTTTCACTTCAAGCCTGAAGTTCAATATATATCTTTAAATCTACTGCGTATTTAGTTTTCTCAAATTCCGTTGGATAGTTTGATTAGAGCCAAGTGAAATTAGCTTACACAGTGCTCTAAAATTGTTAAAACTTAAGAAATTACTAAAATTAAATTAACTACTTTTGCACATCAGGTTATTGGAATATACGATGCAGTCGATTTCATCATGACTTGCGTCCCTTAATCACATTGATAACCAAGCAACACATCATGATCCCAAATTTGTACAAATGTTTATCTGTTGAATTCAAATGTACATACATGTAAATACACATACCGTAAATTTAATGTCTATAAATGTAGTACATGTTACAAGTTTGTCGAGATTTATAATGTCGAAGACCTCGAGGGAAGCCCACAACAGCAGACATATGTGAGAGTTCTGGGAATATGTGAACAAAATAGACGGAATTGTTGCAGGCAAACGGAGAACAGCTGTGTTTGGTCAAATCACTAAAAATACTGCAAGCAAATGCAGTAAAAATGAAGAAAAACAAGCACAGTGCAACTTTAGCAAGTGCATCCCAATAAATCTTTGCGAGTCGTTTGCTTCCAGAACAGTTCTGAACATTCAAAATACACAGCGCGATAGAATGAGATAGAAATGTACGGGAAAAGGAACAAAAGGTACGCCAAAGATAAGAAGAAGAAACAGAGCACAGAACGCAATCAAAAGGACAGTAAACAACAAGCAGCAAGCCAAACTGCAAGGTAAAGGGATGAAGGGCGATACTTATTGTCGAGTCTTTGCTCTCACTCTCTTTCTCATTTTCTCGTTTTTTATTATGCGTTTCGTGTGTCGCATGGCAGCTGCAAAATTTTTCAATGCACAGAGTTTGCACTGTGGGGCAACAACTGTTTGTAATGCAACGAAAACGTTTAATCAAGGGAAAGCAAACGAGTAGAGAGAAAAAGAGACTCACAAAAAGGAAAGGAATAGAGTAAAAACTTGAAATTAAACACTCACCTGATTGACTTTGGCTGCAGCTGTTGTCGGTGTTGCTGCATGAGACATTGCTGCCGCCTACGCCGCTGTCTGCTGAGCCACTTGCGTTGTTGTTGCTGCTACTGCCGCCGCTGCCGGTGTTGAGTCGCAGCGACGCAAACTCCTTTTCACCAGCTGTGCTGGCATTTTTCTCCTCCAAAATGCGTTCAACCATCATTTTTTGGCGTTGGCGTACGATTTTTTGGCAATTAGAATTAGGCACTCAAACAGTCTATTTGCTTCACGCTCCTTAACACAAAAACAAATGCAAGGCAACTTATTGAGAATTTTTCCGGTCAAACAGCTGCAATGCTTCGCTTCTCTGCGTCCCTATTCGATCCGCAGCGCTAATAAGAAACAACGTTGACGTCAACGTCGCTGCTGCTACTTTTGTTGCTTTTGCTGTTGCTACTGCTGTGGCGTTGTTCTCTCGCTCTTTCTGCTGTTGCGGCACTAGTTGTTGTTGCGTTCATTCAAAATGGTGGCTGTTTAAAGATTTTTTCACTGCTACCGCTCTGCCAAGAAATTTAGTTGTATGATTTGAATTCTTGCTTCTTGCAATTGCTATTGATGTTGTTGTGGTTGTAAGTGCAGTCGGCTTCGTTGCAAATTGCGCAGCAGCATCAAAAATTGGCGTAGGAAATTTTCTTTGCCAATACAATTCTCACATAGGCTGTTCAGCAGCTTCTCTGCTGACGGTGGCTGCGCTGCTCTGTCGGTCGGTTATTGGTAGTTGTGGCTTTAGTTGTTGGTGGTACCTACGGATTTTTTTCATCACATCGGAAAAGCGAGCAAACGTTTGAATATTCTTTCTTATCCGTTTTAAATAACTTGCTTATTGCTTTTCACCTTTCCTTTGTGGGGCTAGAGCTATTGGACTTGATTGTGGGGTGTAGTTGCAGTAAAATTTAATAGATATTGTAAATTTGTTGCTGGTTATTGCCTGGGACTGACTGGTGGTGTTTGGTCGTTGTAGCTGTTCAAAATTTTCTGCTGATTACAACACAAAAAAATCGCTGAAATAGCGGACAAAAGCCGTTTTCTTTGCGTTTTTCGCTTTAAAATATCTCTTTTAGCTACCGATCCATTTTTTAACGTTCGAAGAAGATTTCCGACTGAGCAAAAACTTTGCTGTTGCATTTAGTGTGGTCATAGCAGAAGACTTAAAATCTACTAATTTTTCCTGTTCCCTAAAAAATACCAAAAAAATATCGGACACGAAGCTTGCCCTCACATCATTTCTGTATGTTAGTATAATGTTATAGATTAATTATTATTTGTTTCGTTTATTTTGGTTATGTTTGTTGAGCAATAATTAGAATTATTATTAAGGAACTACAAATATATACATATATTGGCTTACTTTAATAGTAGTTACGTTTTTCACTTCTCAAATACATAAATGTTAAGTGAGGAGTAATTCTAAGCTATGAGGAGCACACAGTGTTAATCAATTTATATTGGTGGTTTTCAGCACTGATATAACGAAATTTTCGGTTGAAATTGGAAATCACATACACTTTTTTTGTTCATATATAATTAACAAGCATGTTATTAAAACTTAATAAATTGTATATACGTTACATATATATAAATATATATATTACCAACAAATGTATGCAGTTTCCGCCCCTAATTTAGGCACGCCCTGTGGGCGTATTTGATTTTTCACAACCACCAATCAAGTTTTCTCAAACTTGTGTCACTAAAAGCTGACCAATACGCGTGCGTAAGTCAACAAAGTTCTTTGAAACAATAGAATGGACTTTATGAAGTGTGTCTAAAATTTAGTTTCTTTTCGCTTGGCAAATACTCCGCAACAATCGTCTGCGGTTAAGTCGGAAAGTTTCACAAATTGCCGGTTTGAGTTGAATCTTTTTGCCATTATTTCAACAATGGCTAATGATACTCTGGAAAATCATCTCACTGCAAAGAAATCCCGTTTTACTCCAAACTCAAATAAAATTGGAAAATCGGGACCCGCTAATCAGCAGTCGAAATCTTCAAATCGAGTGCCAAAATGCGCTCGTTGCCGAAATCACGGCATTATCTCCGAGCTACGTGGCCACAAGAAACTATGCACCTATAAGAACTGCAAGTGCGCTAAGTGTGTCCTGATCTTCGAGCGTCAACGCATTATGGCCGCACAGGTAAGCCAAGTTAGCCGAGTTGACGGCATCGGTTATGTTTAAGTTTTTCCAAGTGTTTTAACTAATCTGGAAGCTAAGGGTTTTATGTTTGGTTTCAAAGGGGAACCGAAACCGAATTAAACTATTTTTGCCACTGAACCGATTTACAAGATTTTTCAACAAGGAAATAAAATCTACAAGAAAATCGAAGCTAGTAAAAGTTTTTCTTAGATTTCTGCCACAACATTTTTATCAACAATAAAATAAATCAAGTAAGAAAAGTACAATCGAGCACGCCCGACCATATAACACTCTCTGCATTTTTCCCCGATTAATTTATTAAAATCGGAATCGAGATATTACACTGTGTAGTACTTGCATTAAAACATATTGAAACAAAAACAATCTAAGCATAATCAAACATACATCTGTTTGTCTGTATGTATGTATATATGATGCATATATGTATGTATGTGTGTATTTGATAGTCCGATTTCAGGATAATTTGATATAGTTAGTCTCCACACGAATTATAAATTACACTACAGTACGATAAGAACAAATGCCTTTAAAATGGTATTGAAGTTTAAAAATTATTTTATTTCTGGTGGAAAAAGGGGGCGTGGCAGCTCAAAAATTTTAATGAAATTGCATTGAAACTGCCGTTAGGAACATCTGTTCCAAAATTGGTGTTCCTAAGTTCCATAGTTATTGAGATATATGCCGAAAACACCGATTTTTTTTCGAGGTGTGTTTAGTTTTTTGCTCATTGTGGGCAAATGGGGCGTGGCATCCAAAAAAAAAGATTCTTGTATTGACTGACTAAATATGTGATCCATTGAGACCAAGCTCAAACTTGTAGCTCTTACCATCTCTGAAATCTGTTTGTTCATACGGACGGACAGACGGACAGACAGACAGACGGACATGGTTTTATCGACTCGGCTTGTGATGCTGATCAAGAATATATATACTTTATGGGGTCTGCCACGCCTACTTCTGCCTGTTACATACATTTTCACAAACTCAATATACTCTTGCAGAGAGTATAAAATCCGACAGTTATTACAGAAAACTTTTCTGTCTGTTTATTCAACAATTTAAGTTAAATTCATTCAAAAGAACAATACAGCATTTATTTAATTCACCAATTGCAATAAAACTCGAAATTCATGATTTTTCCTTGACTTTCTTGAGAACGTACTCATAAAAAGTTCAGGGAGACGTGTAGCAATTACTGTCTGTCTATCTGGATCTCAGAGACTATGACATACTAGAACATACAAATTTGGAATAAAAGTCCATCTATTTGTTGAGCAAATCAAGATTATTTAAAATTGTTTCCAGGACTCCAACGCCCACGCAAGTTACTTGAAACCAGCATAACTTGGAAACTAGATCTGTCGTGACCAAAATCACACATTATTGGTATGTTTGGTACTAAGATAAGTATCCCAGTTTTGTCCAGATCAGGTCTTAAAAAAAAATACGATCTCAATCTCAAAAAATAATATCTCACCATATTTTTATTACAAATTTCACAGTATAGAAAATTAAACCGGTTAGGGGTCTTCAATTTGATTCGGGAAGGATAAGGAAGTTTGTTTGGACAGAATCGACTCTACATTATTAAAGAATTTATCAAAAGTTTGTTTACGTTAAGAACTAAAAATTATTTAATTTTGGAAATAAATATTTTATATGAAATTAATTAATTAATAATAAACCACTTAATACTTTCCGTTTGTTTATTAACGCATGAAATCCACACATGAATATCAAGGAACAACTCCTTGGAAATCCTAGACATATTTTCTTGGTACTGTTGGTATTGTCTTTAGATTAACTTTCCGCATTGTTCTAATTCGAAAGACAAACATCCAACACCCCCTCCAGAAATGCCTTAAATCACCTCAAACCCTCAGATGTGAGCTAATGAAATTCAAAGTCTTGTTCTGATTTGTGCGAACGTTTTTGTGGTCTTTGGCTGGATTAATGGTAATTGGTAATGACTGTGATGATGATGATGATGTGGTGATGATGATGGTAATGACGAACATGATGATGGAAAGTTGTCAAAGCGGAGAAACAAATCGACCAAAAATATCCGCTTTCCAAATATTTGCACAAGTGTTTCCCCGTCTCGCATTACATGAGGGATTTCAGAATTCCTAAACGAAACCAAATAGTAGTTTGGCTTGTTCCCAGTTGCGCATCAATTGGAGATTTCAAATCGTCAAAAGTTTCGCCATTTCGCTATTCCTGCAACAATCGAATAAATTTTGAAATTTATACCATAATTTTAATTAGTTTTTACTGAGTATTAAAAGTATTTCTATCAGAACAAATGCAGCTCTTGGGCAACTGGAAACCTCTTAGCCTTTAAAGGTTGTTTTTGGAAATCAGAACACGGTGTGTGCGTCAAGGGATCGTATCCCTTGGGAGGGTAATCGGAGTTTATTTTCGCAGAGTATGTGTGTGTGTGTGTGTCTATGTGTGTGTTTAGTGTGTGTTGGCAAAGTCAAATAGTGTGTCCGAAAAGTCGACCAACACTTGTCGCATATTAATTTCAATTGCCATTTGCAGGTTGCCCTGAAGCGTCAACAGGCAGTGGAGGATGCGATTGCACTACGTCTGGTGGCCAATAAGACAGGGCGGAAAATCGATTCACTGCCTCCGGGTAGTATCTACGGGCTTACGGTAACGCAACCCAAGGAGCAGTCGACTAAGGCACACAGTCCCAGGCTTCGCGAGGAAGAGCCCAGAGACCTGGAGCAGGAGAAGCAGCAGAGGCACACACGTGATGTTGAGCCCGAGATAGAAGCTGTGGCCCAGGATCTGAGTGCTCCACGGCGGGAGAATGTCTCGCAAACAGCGATCGACATGCTCGCCCAGCTCTTCCCTCAGCGGAAACGCTCAGTGTTGGAACTGGTTCTCAAGCGCTGCGATTTGGACCTAATCCGTGCAATCGAAAGTGTTTCTCCGCCCGTGGAACAGGCGTCTAGAGAATCCCTTCTTCCGCCTTCGCTGCCCCTGCCGCCGCCTCCTCTGCCGACGTCAATGCAGCTGGCTCTGCCACCGCGGAGCAGCGCCTTCAGACCGGTTATAGCCGATCAGGTGAGAAGAAGGGGATCGGTAGAAATCCAGAATCCTCTCGAGCCTGCTACTAACACTATCCGTCTTCACAGTACTCCGAGAAATCTTTAGCTGCCACCGCTTCCGGCGCCATTTGCGCCTATCCCAAATGGTTCGTGCCCCTTTCCTTCCCCGTCACCATGGGACACCTGTCAAACCTTGCACCACGTTGCACCTTGCCCAACTGCAACTGTTTAGAGAGCTACCAATTCCATTAGCCATCTCTGGCGAACTGGCCACAGAACTCGGGAGCTCGGAAAAGGAGCTCGGAAAAGGACTCTGCAGATTTGCTTTCCATTTTCAATTTATACATAACTTTAAAATGTAATTTTAATTATTGTTGATCTGGAATTAATCGTATACTGGCATCTGGCAGAATCGACTGTGGGAAATCGAGATCAGAATAAAAAGTTTCGACTTGAGTTAAGTTTTAAAGTGTCTCCTCAATGTAATCTTTATAACTTATAAAATATATTCTAAAATCAATAGTTATTTTATATTTTTTTTATATTCTGTGCAGAAGGTGTTTTTCATTTTCTTTTCTATTTTCAAAGAAATTTTAATTGGTTTTTTTTTTCCCTTTTTAAACTGTAGTTGATATAAATTCAACGTAATTCACCTACACACGAGCTACACGACTGTAAAAGACCCCGTACTCATTCTACTGCGAAATTGTCTATAAAAACAGTGTCAATTTATCCAAACTGGTTAATTAACATTACAAGTTCATGCAAATTGGCTACATTGAACCGCTACATAGGCCAACTATGGGTGTTAAAACATATAGTTGTCCGATCTGAATCAAACTGTTGAGTATAGTAATAATATAGCTCAAGAAGTTTTTATGTAATGATGCTAAGAAATTGTATTTTATTATTTTTGTTGAACGACTATTTCATTCGATACTGTTCTAAAGTGTGATCATCTTATACCCGATTCAAAAAGTTATTAAAATCAGCTTTTATCGTGATGAATCAATAAAAGGATGACGAGAATTTGTCATTTCTGTTGGAAGCCAACGCGTTCGGTACAATTGTCCGATAATCGTTTGGCTCTTAAAAGGAATTTGAATTTTACCAAAAGCAGTAAAAGTTTTACACACAACACGTAGATGAAACACACATGTTGTTGTGATGATGTAACTTAACTTAAAAATCCATGGGTCAGTTGCCTTGATTAAAAGACATTAAAATTTGCTGCACTCGTATCTGTACTCATTAATGCTTAATACATCGTCAGCACAGCAACTACAACTGATTTCCTTCAGAATCGGTGGTAAATTGAAATTTAGTCAGTATGAAGACAACAGTCGAGTGTGACGACTGTAAAAGACCCAGCACTTGTTCTTGTGTGTATTTTTGCATACAAATTCCCTATTTTCAGCCGATTTGTCATATGAAAGTTACAGGATATCGTATACTATATGGGGATGACCACGCCTCCTTCTGCCTGTAGCGCTTGTTTGGCTTCTGACAAACCCAATTGATCCCTGTACACTTTTTGAGTACGCGGTCTGACTTAAATGTCACAACTGCACTAATAGTAATCAGAAATAGTATATTTCTCATTCCCGCTCTCAGAAATCTAATCTTACACATATTTGATTTTGTCAGAGAGACACAGATTTGCCACAGACAAAGGGTAACATGGGTATGACGAAAACTACATAGCAATAATTGCTAACCAACTTGCGACTTAATTGATCTTTGGGAGCTTTCTGACATAGTGACATAGACATAGTATTCCATTAAAAATTTACATTTGGTGGAGATGGCTTATAGCTTAATAGATAAGACGCTTCGAAAATGGTAAAGTAATGAAAGCATTTACGAAGTCTGACTTATCGACTGCAAGAATGTATATACTTTATCAGGTCGAAGATGCCTTGACCTACCTGTTAGGAACATATAAAATCGGTTCCAATATTTCTGGCAGGGTGTCAATGTAGGTGCTTTAAAATATTATCTTTTGGCCACAATAAATACTTTGGATGTTTTGCATGTTAGAGAAGGTCCAAAAGATGTTTGTATAGTCGAGCACGATCCAGTAATCCAAAGAGTCGGGTCAGCCCAACGGATCCTTTATGCAGTTACTTTAGAACACGCTTGTTTCAAAGTAATCCCGGCATTGGAAGTACTTTTAAATTAAAGTGAGCGTTATCGAGTTTGCACCGATTTACAGTATCGAGGGGGAACAGCGACAAGGTTTGTAGGGTATTTTGTAGTCGTATTTTCATGCATGTAAACTATTTAATTTTAAGTACAAAGTATTTTCACGGGATAAGTAGAATCTAATTTATTTTGTAAACTAATTATAATTAATGCACATTAAACTAAATGTTTTCACTTAGCTAACTTATGACCGGCTCTTCTGTTCGATCGCCGCCGTCCTCATCATCCTCTTCATCATCTTCCGAAAGATATATGCGATCCTCATCGTCGCTTTGAGCCTGCTGCTGATTTTGGCCACTTCTGTTGGCCACATTTTGTTTGCTTCTCTCTCCATAGGCGGAACTGTTGCTGTTACTTGAGCTGGGCGTGGCGATGACATTACCTCCCACTGCTCCGACTCCGGCTCCACTTCGCTTGGTTTGATTCGCACGTCGCCATTTGGCCCGTCGGTTCTGAAACCACGTTTTTACCTGGCGATCCGTCAGTTTTAGTTGTAGTGCCAAGTGGCGACGCTCCTCCGGCGACAGATACTTGGAGTTGGAGAAGCGGTTCTCGAGATTTTTGGTCTGTTGCGATGTGAATCGGATCTGGCCACCTTTCCGCTTAACTCCAAAGTTGGACATGTAGAAACTCGCAGCCGGATACGCTGCATTGCAGTAGAGTGCCGCGGCGGCTGTTGCCGGATTGCTGAATCCTGAAGAAGGAAAGTGGAAAGTGGAGGATTATTTATTCGTACAACAAACAGGGGGCTTAATACATAGTTTATTGAGACACAAGTTTTAGACATACACATCTGCCCACAAGAGTAGTCTATCTACCAAATTTGGTGTTAATAGCTTTTACTATCTCATACCGACGGGCAGTCGGTCAAGGTTTGCTTGGAAAACGCATTATACCCTCACAAAGTATAAAAAAACATTTAAGCTATAGATACACTTAAAAACAGTAAAGCATTTGTATACTCTCTGCAAGAGTATATTGGGTTTGTGCAAATGTATGTAACCGGCAGAAGGAGGCGTGGCAGACCCAAGTTTCATACAAATCGGACTACTATATCGTATAGCTCCCATAGGAAAAATCGGTCGAACATTGAGTAACGGGTATCCTAAAGTCGCGGGGCGACTATAGCATTCTTTCTTGTTATACCTGTTACTCGTAGAGTTCAAGGGTATATTGTAGTCGTTGGAATGTATGTAACAGGCAGAAGGGGGCGTGGCAGACCCCATATGATCACCAATTTTGGTATCAAGGTTTCTAGTGACAGCGTAAATGCATTGACATTTAAAATTTTGGACTGCCACAATTAATAAAAATAGTTCTCAACTTTCGTTCCGTTTTTATGCATTTGTTCATATAGAACAGTTTTGTAATTTATAATTCGTGTTAAGACTAACTATATCAAACTAACTAACTAACTATATTTAAACAAGAAAACTAGAAGCGTTACAATATTGATAAGTGAATGCAATATCTTGTATAAGTGCAAGCGAGACAGAAACAAAGAAACATACGCCCGCAGTCGCTGGCCGTGCCGAATACACATATACATACATATATACATCATATATTGTCTTTCGTATGTGTATTCGCATACAGACAAACAGATGTATGTTTGATTATGCTTAGATTGTTTTTGTTTCAACGTGTTTTAGTGCAAGTACTAAACATTGTAATATCTCTATATTTTAATAATTTAATCGGGAAAAAAATGCAGAGAGTATACTACGGTCGGGCGTGCTCGACAGTACTTTTCTTTCTTGTTATACCCTTGCAGAGGGTATATTGTTTTTGTCACGAAGTTTGTAACGCATTGAAGGAGGCGTTTCCGACCCCATAAAGTATATATATTCTTGATCAGCATCAACAGCCGTCTGTCCGTCTGTTTCTATGCGAACTAGTCTCTCAGTCTGAAATCTATATTAATGAAACTTGGCACAGATGTGTATTGCCTTTGCACGCAGATCATTTGTTAAAATCAGCCAGATCGGATGACTATATCATTTAGCTCCCATAGGAACAATCGGAGGAAAAAAATATTTTTTTTGAGCTATGTTAACCAAGTTTGCTCCATATGCGTTTGGCATAAAATCCCATGTGCAAACCCAATTTCATCTAGATCGGACCACTATATCATATAGCTGTCACAGGAACAATAGGTTAAAATGCTTAGTATGAAAATGTTCTATGTCTATTGAGCGACTTCATCCAAATTCACACAATATGCATTCGTTATCATTCCCAATGTGCTGACCATGTTCCATTACAATCGGACTCCTATATCATATAGCTGCCATAGGATTGAAACCAAATTAACGCAATGTGCATGACTGCAAGGGTATATAATCTTCGGTTAGCCGAAGATAACAGTTTTTTCTTGTTTTTTAATTGTGACCGACTGCGTTGAAGTAATGAGCTCAATTTTTTGTCATTTTAAAATTTAAGTCTTTTTTATTATTTTGATGCAAAATGGGTCGTGGAACACCTTTCAGCTATTTTGAAAAGGGAAAAATAAAGGGCTGTTTTGAATCTGTCAGGCATAAGACATAAATTCAGCAGCTTGTAGTCTTTTCAAAACATTAATTGTTATAGTCGGAATGCATATAAATCCAAAAAATATATTTTAAACATAATATAATAATAATGCCAATTAAGTCAGTACTAAGGAAATAATTTCATCATTATTATTTCATTATTTATTATATGTTTATTAAGTATATTATTTGCTATTGAAACGAGACTTATACCGTTACTTATTCCCGATAGATACTTTCCACATAATGCTAAATATGTCTGGCTTTGTATGTATATACATATATGTGTGTGTGTGTGTGTGTGTGTACTGAGAGAACGTTGAGTCTTTGCACAAATGACACACTTCACATTTGAGAGTCAAAGCTCTGGGGATTTTGATTGGCCACTCTGAAATGCACGACTGTGTGCCTCTCTTTCTGGCACGCTTGTCGAATCCATCTCTGTATTGCCATTTCAGCTGCACCCATTACGTACGCCTAAGAGGAACACTTTGTTGACGCCTATTCGTTCGCCATTGCGTCAGTTGTGGAATGTGGGCTTTGGATTGTGGGCTGAGAGTTGGCAAGCGGCAATCGAGTGGATTCAATTGCCGTAATTGTTATCAGTTCAGTATCAGCTGGTCAACAAGTAATTCGATTGTAGTATAGTCCTCTGGCTAATAAAAAGAGTGTCGAGTGGATGGTGTGATAAGGTGTGTACCTTCATCAAATCACCCATCTAACCAGCCAATAACTGAAGCAATTTGGCAAGGGAAGTTCGCACTTCTTGGAATAATTAATACTAAGCTAATTTGTCATAATAATAAAAATATAAATGAGCTTGATTTTTGGGGAAATGCGCTGAAATAACGGGTAATTTAGGGAGCAACTGACGTCATAAGTGTTTTAAACAATTGTCAGAGCCAATAATAAAAATAGTTATAAATAAATCGCTTACTATTCGTATCATAAAAATTAATAAAGCTTGCGATTTAATGTCATAATTTAAATTGTACAAATACAATTATTAACGGTTATTTTTATTAAGTGGCGTATTGTGCGATAAGCCCCAAACCAAACCGAGCCTCCCTCCCTCCTTACTTATCTTCCAAATGTTTTATTTGGTTTTTCTTTTTTTTTTTTTTTTTGATTACTGTACTTGAGAACAATTTGGTGTTAATCGTTCAAATATTGAATGAAGACGCGATGACACCTGTACCCAAGACCCAGTCGAGGAGTGTTCCCGACATCGGACGACCTTATCTGAATCTCAATCTCTATCTGAATAGCAAGGCAATTGTGGAATGACCAAAAGATGATGGACAGCGCCTATTAATCGCCACTAATAGCATTTTTGCTTCAGATAAGCCCAAAAATATAGCACAAATAGTTTAACGAACGTTGCATACCCTCTATTCGAGCATTTCATAGTGTATTAAATATTTTCCAAGCGAAAAACTGAGGACAATAATTTTTTTTACTTTGTTTGAGATTTAATCAACGGCCCGGATATCATTATAGTGTTTTTTAAGTTCCTTGGAATGATCCAACAAAAAAAAGCTTTTAAAGCTAGACTCATTCTTTAGCACTTAAAATTTGTTTATAGCTGTAGAAACTTATCTAAAGCTAACTTAGTCTTGAGTTAAGTTTTGAAAGAGATTTTGAGTATATTCCCACGATTTCTATTTAAAGCTTTATTTATACAAAAGTATTTTTTAATCATATGTCACAGAGCTCGTTACAAACTCCATGTACTCCTAACCCGCGACCCCAAATCGGGCCCTCACCTCAATTTCAAATATTTGTCATTTCGATAAGACCTCGAATATAATGCGTACTGTTTGTGAGAACGACAGTTTTGGTTTTGAGTATTGGGTACTGGTTTTTTGGATCTGGGGTTTAGTTGTTTTTGGGTTTCTCTGGGAACAAAATGCTACTGAACTACTCTTCCATCTATATTGCAGGAGCTAATCTACCGTTACAGCGCTGTTACAGTACAGTGGGAATGCACTCCAGGCTGTGTTTAGGGGCTCCAGAGGGGGCAGGTTAAGCGAACTTCAAGTGGCATTGGCGCCAACACTTGACTATAACAAACAAACCTCAATGCACATTATTCATGTTGGGAATCTTTCAATGAAAAGTATAACAGATTCGCTCCCCGATATTTTGGGATGCAATATTTGAATGAGGATTTTGATTTTTGTATTCTGATATGAAGGTCGTCATATGAGAAAATACAGTTCATTTGAGTTCATTAGTTTCGGATATAAAAAGTTCAATGACTCGAGCATTGTAATAAATATTTGAGTAGGGAAAGCAATTAGAATCAAATAAACTCCCAAGTTTTCATTTCTAAATAAAAGACGTTGAGATTCGCTCTGTTCCTCAATTCAATTTTTTAATTCTGAGAAAAACTATCGATTAACTAAAATAATAAACGTTATCTTTATCTAAAATTTGTCAGATTTAAGTAAGTATTAAGCTATAGACACTTAATTATTAAATATATGCTTTTCGGTGTAAAACTCTCGAAGTCTTTCACAATATGAAGATGACAATACCTTGTAGAACTTTCGCAATAATCGGTTATGAAGTCATATGATATACTATATAGGTATGGCATTTCTTTAATATTTAGTTTCACCACTACAGTGTGAATCTTTTGCAGCACCTAGAATTCGGACTTTAACCTGCTAGTTAAGTACTTAATTATTAATGATTGTATTTATATCGCTCGTTCATTATGAATGACTCACATCCGGTATTTCGTAACTATGCATGATCGAATGATTCTTTTCGTTGACAGCATAATTAGACCCATTAAACATAGACTTTGGCATTACCACTAAGGGTACTACATATGTTGGAAAAACTTTTTATTGTTATATCTATAATAATACACCCAATAAAATGCGCCCGATCACACAGAAAATATGATTTCCCTTTTTAAAGAACTCTCAAAATATAAATTGAAAATATACTGAAATTTTCTCATCATATAATTTAATTCTTTAAAGTGAACACACTCTAACTTGTTTTCAGTTTTAAGAAAGTATGTTCAGTGACTAAATAACAGTGATCTCGATATAATTTTAATAAAAAATCCTATGTCAAATAATTTTCATGTAACGGAACAATATTTACTGTTAATAAAAGTTGCCCCGGAATAATTTGGTCTATTTAAAATTTCGCCATACTATCAATAGATTTCTAATGAAATTAAGATAAATTAATCTAATTTAGTTATTTATAATTTTTTACAAATAATATTCATTTATTCCATATGTTCTCTCTGCACTTTGAATTGTTAAAATATTTTACAAAGTGTAATGTACATTTAAAAAAAAAAAAACTTTACATATCTCTATTTGATGAACTTTCAAAGGCCATTTGATTTACTAACGTTTAAAACACAAAACCGAAACTTCTTAGTTTAATATTTGTCTTAATTGTTTCATTAAGTAATGATATGGATGAAATAAAAACTTATCGAATATATCTTACCTTCGCAGTCTAAGAACGGACTGTACTGATCGCAGTATGCGGCTGGCTGAGCTGCAGCCGCAGCTGCCACGGCAGCCGCCTGGAAATGTGGCATGAAGAGTGGCGAATTCTTCTGTAAATTCAGCATTTGTTGGTAGAAAAGGGAGGCGGGGTCTGAGTAAACTGGATTGAAGCGCAGTGTTGTGGGCGACAAGAGGGTTCCCGAGCTGGGCTCCAGATTCTTTAGACCATACTGGGCTGCCATGGCTTCCCGAGATAGATCATAGATAGATGGCGAGGTGGAGGTAGGGATGAATCCAGCCGCTGGCCCAATTGAGGGTGAACTGCTCATGGCAGGACTTGTACGTGGCTGGGATTGTGATGGAGTTGTTTGACCCTTTGTGTCGTTAGCTTGTGATTTGTGCTCTAATATGTTATCAATAGAGAACGAGGATTTACTGGCTTTCATTGTACTGTTATTATCCATACTGCTTGGACCGATCATGCGGCGATCCCAGGTAACGCCCGATGAGGTAAGGCTGGCGACGCGACTCCGGCGGACTCAGACAGTGAACTAATTGCTGGCTGGTCCCAGGGCTCAATAAATTGTACTAAATCAGATTTCACAGAATATAATAGATTGTACATATACATATAATGTTGTGCTAATGGGTAAGATATCTATATTAACAATACTACAACGCTGGTATGTAGATACGAGTGTACATAGATAATGAATGAGCTACTATCAACGATAAGGTCTTCACCGCTAAAACTCCCTCACCCTCCCACTACCCCTTGTCATCCCCTTCGCCATATCAGCCTGTCAACAGGGCGCTCCGATCCGGCCCCGATGGCTCTCCACCAGTTCCAATACCCAATTTCAAATCGTTTTTTCTATATATGTAGTTGTGTAGTTGTGGGTTGTCGGTTCTCCGTTCTCGGTCGGGTTTTCAGCCCAATCGCCGATCCACCAGTCATATAAATCAAAACACTCGTGGCTTATTAAACACACTGCTAACAGCTACCCAGACTATTCAGACTGGCACTGGGTAGCCGCCTATATGCGTATTAGCGCCATCTCGCTCGCTCAGTGTCGGTGCTTTTGATCGAGTAATTGTTAATCACCCGCTTATCGGTATCGCTCGGACGTCGTTCTTGTCGTTTGACTTCTTGCCGTACTTGCTCCTCATCATCTCCACATACCATACATTTCTCTCTCAATTTTTTATGTTATAGTTAATGCCTGTATTGTTTACGATTTTGGCGATAATTGCATTCTTTTATTGTATTAATTTTAAAAGTAAGTTAAGTTAAATTTTAATTTGTATTATTGTAATTATGTTTATTTTAATTATTATTATTTTATTATTGTTAAATACATTTACTTCATGTCAAAGTGCAGACAACGTATTTAGTAGTCGATGAAGTAAACAAATTAAAATCATCAATAGGTTCTCACTTGCATCACCACCCTCCCTCCCTTCACCTCCTCTGCGATCACAAAGTGTTGTCATCACCAATGCTTTGATTAAGTAATCGAGTTGGTGTTATGAGTTGAGCCTTTGGTTACCAGTTTTACCAATTTTCGTTACTATTTTTTGGCCGTGGGGACTTTCGAAACAATTTATGCGTTTGTACAACTAATTCAGGGCTTGAGGAAAAAGGGGTATGCTATGCGGGGTGAGGTGTTTGAGGGGGACAGAGTGTTATACCTTTATCAGGCGTACTCGGGGTCCCCTTAAAGCCTTTGAGATGATGGATTACTTTTGATTTTGGGCAATGCGTATGCGATAAAATATACTAAATAAATGCGCCTAATTGTTGTTAGTGTTGTTTACTTGCTACCTGAGTTTAACTCTGTTTTCAGGTCGGCATTGTATCTATTTAGATATATGTTTACGAATTGGAGAACCTCTCAAATATCGCTGTTAGATTTTTCTTCTCTTTTTAATAGAAATATAAAGAAATCTCTTTAACTAACCCTTTGACTTTTTTAGCATTTATTTCCTTAGAAGGTTCCAGTTCTTATATATTTTTGGGTTAAGAATGATTAGAAAATTGGTTTCATCACATATACAAGGAATGGTTAATGAAGACATCGCCTTAGGGAAGGGTTTTTAAATCTTAGCACGCTTTGGCTGGAGTTTAGAAATACATTCAGTTGATTATTAAAATAATTTAATTTTTCAGTTCAATTAAAATTAAGTTAATTTCTTCTATTTACTTTTTATCTAATTATTTAAAGAACAAAAACAATTAAAAAATGATTAATGAGGAAATCAGCAGTATATCGGGCTTATTTAATTTAAAATGTAATTAAAATGTAAGTCTCCGGCCTTTTAGAAATATCACACTAATGAAATAAGTTAGAACAATATTAACTTGAAGGGGTTTTTAGGCAATATCATATTTGATAAGTTTCTGATTCCAGAAAACAATAAATTTGTATTGCCCAATAAACAATAAAAATTGCAATATAAAATAACGCAATGAGTCTCTTCTAATGACTCTTAAGTTTTGGAAATTCCTTGTTTCGATGATTCAAATAACTTAACAATAACTCGCTTGACATGATAATTGTGTACAAATTTTCATTGAAATTGTTGTCAATTTGGCTTATAAGCGTGATATGAATTATTACCGTTATGAATGAATTCGGGAATGACAATGATAAAAGCATTATAAGACATAAAAGGTTAATAATTCACAAAACACACAGTTACAAAATTTAATAGTTGTGAAACTCAATAGAAATATTAAAATTTTAAAATGTACTGATGAAGATTGTTTTTATATTAATTGTATTTAATTTGAAAAATCAATAAATACATTTCGTTTTTAATTTTGCACACGTCACCATCTTGTTTTGAAACCACATGAATCACAATTAATATTTAATGTGATTATGGACATTGAATGGTATGACAATCGTCGCCTTCAAGATTGCTGCATATACAATATACAAGCCCCAAAAACTGTACTTAAACAAATTACCAAATAATGAACCTTGATAAAAATAAATACCAGTAGGAAATCCGTCAGTCAAGAAAGTCGACCAAAAAAGACTCTGTAGATAAGTTTGGAAAATAATTTTATACGTCAGACAGCTTTCTATGGCAGCATGTTATACTATAGTAGTCTTTTATTAACCAGAGGATGTAACGACAATGAAAGTAAAACAATAGAAACAATATTTTAAGTCGGTTTTCGTGACTTACAAATTTTGAGTGTGATTATTTTGGATGTTTTAAATCCTTGTAAAGGATAGCATAAATCTTTCAATAAATTATACACTTAACTGCATATTGAATTCGGAATCACCAGCTTTGCCGGTTTTGGAATCGTCAGTAGACACTGATCTGAAATACATACATATATATATATATTCTCCTCGGTCTTACATTTTTTCTCTCTCTTTTATGACTACTTCTTTTGGCTAACATAAAAAGCTTTCTTTGCTAGGTAAAAGTACAGGGCCTGAAAATGAAAAATTAAATGAGTTCCAATTGAATCGGAAGCCAGGTAAACATAACATTTGGGAGTGATAAATGCACTCGATTCGGGGAATGGATCGTTGTTAGTGTCCTAAATAGTTGGCAAATAAATGATAATGCCGTGTCAAAATCAGTGGGTGGCTTAAGATCGTCAACTGACACTAAATTATTAGCAATTATCAGAGACGAACGGTTCATAACGACTTTAAAATTGGGCATACATTTGCAGTCCCAGTAATCGGGTTGGAAAAGAAGAGCTCCTTCAATTTATTATGTGTCTCAAGTGTGATAAGAAGCGTCGTATTTATGTGTTCCTGATATTGATGGACATGCTATGATAATTGTCTTGTCTGCCTGCTCTGTACAATTGGCAAGGACGGCAAGGGGTGGGATAGAGTCCAATACATCAAAGTTCAATTATATTTTTAAGTGTTAAGAAACTCAAATACGTTGTCTGTTAATTTTTGATTTTATAATTTTATTCATTCTCATGCTCCATCGTGTTTTACATACATACGTACAGTTTTATATATGTTCATTTTGTGTTTTATTTATTTTAAATTATTTATTCATATATCTTTGCTGGTTTCTCTTAAAGTTTATTTTATTTTATTATATTATTTAAAGTGTGCACAACTTTTGTATACACTTGTAAACTAATTAAATTGTTGCGCAGCTTTTGACTTTGTTTTTTAATTAATTTGTAATGAATAATTATTTAATGCATACGAATAAATATGAAGTATATTTATATATATTATATAGCACTAAATTGTTGCAAGTAATTTTTAAGCAGTTTTTCATATAATTATTTGTGATCAGTTGTTGCATTTGCTTTGCTTCTTTTAACAGTACATTTATTTATATATAATATTTAAATTTGCTTCACAAGTTCCTAAATGTTTCATTAATTTAAGAGTTACTTTGAGTTTCAGATTGAGTATTTTGCTTGGTTTTCTGCGTGAAATTCCCCAAATTAAAATACGAGATAAATAAAAAAAAACTACAGTTTTACGCACAATAAGTTTACACTTTCCACTTGAATTGAACAATGCCAAAATTAATTTTCTCTAAATAATTTTGTTTTTGGTTTTAAAAGCACTAAAAATTACAATGCTGACAATTCTGAGTATTTGTTGTTGTGGCTAAAGTATAGTTGGTGTAATTTCTTAGCAGCAGTTAGTTAGAAGTTCAAGTAGCAAAATGATTATAGTTAAATTTAGGATTTAGTTAGGAGCTGTTTGAATACTTTATTATATTTCATTTGCTTAGTCACAAATCGAAGGTCAAAGTTTAATTGCATATGTAAGTAATTAAGTAAGTTATGTTAAGTAAGGATAGGTTAATAACGTTTACATATATATTTTGGGCTTGCTCCTTCATGTAGTTTTTGGTTATTTTTTTTACTCCTTAGCTGCAGCTGTCAAAACACTAAACCAAATTGGACACATGCGCCGTGTCCATGTGCTGTATTAAGACATGTATAAAGGACATCTCCTTGCGGGCATTCTCCAGTATCACCTTGGGATCATCAGAAGTGCAGCGCAAGCAATTTGGTGCAAATACCATGGCTAGGTTTGACGAGTCCATTTTGGTGCAGCTAACCACCTCCGAGTTGGAAAATTGTTGCAGAAAGTGTATTAAATACGTTAGGACCTTTGCAAACGAGAGTAAAGATTATAAAGATCCACATTTCACACGTCCCTTATTTAGTATTTCTCACCAGTTGATTAATTTGGGGCAACTTATTAACTATTTCTTTGGCTTTATCGGGATCCTCGGTATTCACGCAATCCTCGTAATAATCATCGGGTATAAGCGGATCGTACAGCTCACGATACCACAGCTTTAGTAGACTAGCGGGCGCATGGGCATCGACTGTGATAAATAATATTAACATTAGTACTTTAATAGACAAAGTTTAGTAAAACCTGTAAAATGCTTTGTATCCAAGTACAACTACAACTACAACTATAACTACATTGCTTTTGTACACAAATCGTTCGTCCTTATGGTAGATGTGTTATAGTCCAGATATTTTATAAAAATGCAATTCGTCAGTTTGGTTTTAGTTAAAACCACTAACGAAGTTTGCAATTCGATTTGGCTATCAATTGTCGCTATAATATACGCTCTTTTTTCGTAAAACAACTTTTAACTTTAAAGTAGTGTTATATCTATATTCTGATCTTTTTCTATACCCATTGTGTTCTTATAGTCAGGAACATCCCACCGATCCAAGCGGTTCTTCATGCAATTGACTTCATCCACATCGGCGGACACACGGAAAATTCCTTCGGTTTGTTTTCCATTCAGCAAAAGAACCTAACAAATAGAGGAAATGCTTTATACACTTAATTTTTAAAGATATCTAATAATTACATGTTCCGACAGCGTGGTTTGTATCCAGGGCAATTTTCGGAACGGAAATTTGTCCTTTTGCAGCTCCATCACTTCGGAAAGGGTGTTACCAAACATGCTATTGCGCAGAATTTGTTGCTGCAAAGGAATAGGCATTTGATAAGTATAGAATTCGGGTATTTAAATTGAGACTATTGTGACTCACCCGCGCCTGTTCCACCTCATCTTCGGTGGGCTTCTTCGCTAAACGGCGACCACTGCTGCCAATGCGATCCAAGCGACGACAACAAACAGTTGCATAATGCGAGATTTGGACATGAATTGGCCACTTGCAGACCTCCAGGTAGCCAGTGGCAAAGGATGGGTCACGATGGCGATTTACATAACTATAATTAAGAATAGCAATCCAACACTTAATCCGTGAAATAACATAAAGCAAAGGTCAATCTTACTTGAGCAAAGTAGGCTGAAATGTTGGCGAAGGCGGCACAAACGATAGACAAATGGCCATAAGCTCCCAGCCACGAATGAGTGACTCTCGCTTGGGATTCTCTGTTGTCTGCCGGCACAGCTGTACATACAGTTCATCCCTCAATCTGCAAACGCAATTGTTTAATGAATTGTGCGCTTATTGGATTCATTTACTTACTGCTGTTGCGGTAGAGATGCAGTGATTATGTCTATAGACACCGAGTTGAGAGTCATGCCCAGACGCGCCTTGCGATCACCCATGTAGATTTGGACCAGCTTAAATAGCTCAATGGCCGTCTTCTTGTCAGCCTTGTCTCGCGACAGGGCCAACATGGGCCGGCCAATCGCCTCCGCAGTCCAGCTTAGCATGTCGCGAACCGATGCCTTCTTCCGAAAGATTCCCTTCGAGTGAAGATTCAAATTGTCCGCCGCGAACTTTTCAATATCACATTCCTTCATGCAGGCCAAAGTTGTGCCCGGAGCTCGCTCGCTCGGCGGGAAGATCTGCTGAATGGTGGGCTTAAGCGACGGAGGCGTCAATTTGTGATTGACTCCACGACTTAAACTGCTGATGACAGCGGACTGAGCGGTATTTGCAGATGGCAATTGATGATGCTGGTGCTGGTGATGCAGTTGTTGCTGTTGCTGCTGTAGATGATTGGCATCCTCTTTGGTTAACTGACCGGCGACAAGTCGAGAAATTTGACGGTTGGGTGAGGGCAACGTTTGTGATTGCTTCTGCTTGACGGTGGATGCATCGTTGGGATCCAAATGAAGCTGCTGCTGCTGCTGATGTGCAGGTGCCGCTGGCTGACCCAATCCGTGTTCGTGCCCATGTCCATGTCCGTGCCACGAGGGCGTATTCGAATATAGCTGCTGATTGTGCTGGTTATACTGATGGCCTTGACCCACCGACGACGAGGGACTATGCGAGACCGTGTCATAGTATGAGATCTGGTAACGAGGTTTTGGTTTCGGCAAAGATGCAGGCTCCGTGTTGCCGCCAATCCCCTCCAGCACAGCCTCAACGTTGTCGGAGCTGCCAAATTATTAAGAGTTATTAAATGTCATTAAATAAATAATAAAAGATCACACTTACATATCCTCGCGTCCAGCTGAATCGAAGGGCGGATACTGATAGGCATAGTAGGAGACACTGTCACCCATATTGGCATAGTCATCTATCATGCCATAGTTGTGCTCCAAGTAACCCCCATGCGTATCGGAGCCTCCGTCTGAGTCCTCGTTGTCCGGCTCGTGGCCAGACAGTGAATGCTCTGACTGACTGTCCGAATGATACGAATCCGAGTCTCCAACGCCGCCATCTCCATCGACGCCACACTCGTAGCGATTAAAGAGCTTGGCCTGCTCGATGATATAGTGCTTGAGTGGAAGAAGATGTGGCATCTCCTGACCACAATTGCTGTATAATGGCGAAATGTTGCCATTGTCATACTCCGCATCGCTGGTATCCGGCTGCAGATGATGCTGCTGATGATGATGCGTCTTAGAGCGACGCGAGTCACGTTTCTCGCCACCACCACTGCCACTTTGCAGTGGATAGTAGCCACGCTTGTCCAAACTGGAGCTGGCACTGTGCCTCAACGATCCTTGACCAGTAAAGTGATGAGACTGTGAACGATTTGCGGTTGAATTGTTGGATTTCTGTCGCCTGGCTGCCGAATCATTGGAGCCACGGGATGAGTGCGTTAGCATGCCAAGATTTTCGGATCCACCACTTGGTGATATTGGTGCAGCGGATTTGTTGAGCGAGATACGCTCCAGACTCAGTAGATCCAAGCCACCACTACTATCCTGAATGATGCGAGGTGAATGCTGCAGCTTTGGCTGCGGCGGCGGATTTGTGGCACTGGTTTTGGCCTGGCGAGAACTCTTGGTCTGCGGACTAATTGGACTCTGTGGACTGGAGTCGCTTGAATGCTTCTTGTGGCCACTGCTTCCGCTCCCTGCCGTGCTTGTGGCTGTATTGCTGCCACTAGCAACACCAACACCACTGCCACCGCCACCGCCACCGCCACTTCCATGTGCTTTGACGTTATTGGTTGTGTGACGTCGACGAGACAGCGGAGTATTTTCCACCGACTTGAAGTACTTCTCATGCATTGAATCATCACTAGCTGCTTCACCACCAGCTCCAGCATTGCCTCCATTGCCACCAGCACCAATTCCAGCACTGCCATTCGCTTCAGCACTGCTCTTGCGATATGATTTACTGTGATGGCCCGCAGCAGCAGGATTAATGGACGAGGACATGAAGCTACCAGAGCGAGCCAATGAAACTTTATATTCGCGATCTGTAAATTAAAATTTTAATAGATTAGAAGTTTGTTTGATTAAATAACGGTTATGATTAACTTACCCGCTGCTCCATAGGATTTGCCTGACGACGCGACACTTCCA
Source organism: Drosophila acutilabella (assembly GCA_035046005.1). Classification (NCBI taxonomy): domain Eukaryota; kingdom Metazoa; phylum Arthropoda; class Insecta; order Diptera; family Drosophilidae; genus Drosophila; species Drosophila acutilabella. The sequence continues at coordinate 1,587,586 of JAWNOK010000026.1, read as the reverse complement.
CCGCCTCCTGCTCCAACTACTCCACCTCCACCTCCACCTCCCAAACGTTGTGTGTTACGTTGTTGTGCGTAATTGTATTGACGATCGGTATCTGGAGAGATCTTCTTCTTTTGCGCCTGCGGCGTATGTATCGAATGTGTGGGTGAGGCAATATCGGATGACTTGGAGGAGCAATAACCCTGCATATGACTAGGCAGAAGCTGATGATCAAAGTACTTGTTGCTGTCACCGACGACACTACCACCAACATGGGATGAAGAGGAGAACGAACCGTGTGGCAAATTATGTGAGCTCTGGCTCTCTTGCAGCATTTCAAAGCTAAGCATCGACAGACAGAAACGAAAGCACGAAGAGCAACAACAACATTAGAGCGTTGCAATGAGTTGTCAAGCAAGGGAGAGAGATGGAATTATAATGAGAGGTGTCTTTTAACAGTGTGTATGTTTGTATGTGGGTGTGTGCATGTGAAGGTGTGTAATGTCTGCCATTAAAGCGTGCATATGCGTATGTGTATCTGTGTGTGTGAAAGTGTGACTAATTTAATCCTAGCACAATTTTACTCATCAAAGAGGTAAGAGTGTCACTTAAACGCATAAATCAACAAACCAAAGACCACAACGATTTCAAATATTAACTTGTACATATTTAAAATCGTTGTGATCTCTGGTCAAATAAATATTAATTAAAGCCTCTTCTGTCTTAGCACGAAGGAGAAATTCATTTTCAATTTAATTGTATCCAACTGTAAGAATTCTCAATAAGTTTAATCAAAAATGATTTCCATAAAAATACCAATCAATGTAAAAAATATAAATTGATGGCTCCTTTTAATTTATTTATTATTTGTACGTATTGGTGTTACAAAAATTAAAATATGAATTGAAATTTAATAAATTATCTTTTTTAAATAAAACAAGAAAAAACAAGTAAGAAAGGCTACAGTCGATCGAGCCGACAGCGAAAGACCCTGTACTTCCCTAGTAGTGCGAATTTATATTTAATGTAAATTAAAATTTTAATAAGAAATTTAACAAGTAAGAAAGGCTACAGTCGAGCGAGCCGACTATAGAAGACCTCGTACTCTCATAGTAGTGCGCAAAAAATTTTAAAAATACATTTACAAAATTAAAATTTAATATTTACATTTTCAATTAAAATTAAAAAAAATTAATTTAACCCGCGATCTCAGACGATGGTTTCATATTGCGCCGCAACTCTACCAGTTGCACCACGCCCCTCTTCTATCATTCTTCCGATTATTTGCATATATGTATGTGTGCATATATATATGTGTGTACGTATAGCATTGGTCGGCGCGACCAGCGTCTCCGGGCAGCGCTGCCACCAAGCAGGTAGAGAAAACGTTTGAACATATGTTTGTATGTTTCTGTTTCGCTTGCGTGCATACAGTGATTTTGCAGTTAAATAACATAAACTTTGAACCGTGATAACTCTCTTGTTTGACATAGGATTTTGATGTAACTTTCAGGATAGTTAGATATGATAATTCTCTAAACGAATGTCTAATTACAACACTGTACTATTTGACCAAATACCTTAAAAACGACATTGAAGTTTGAAAGTATTTTAGTTCTTATAAGAAAAGGGAGTGTGGCAGCTCAAAATTTTGAATGACATTATATTAAGGCTGTCTCTAGAAACCTGTTTACCAAAATGTGCTCCTAAGTGCTACTAAGTTACTAAGATAATCACCTAAAACACAAATTTTTTCGAGGTGTGTCTAATTTTTTGCTCAGTGCGGGGGCAGTAAGGGGCGTGGCAACAATTTGAAATAAACTTGATCTGCCTGACATAATAACAGACTTTCATTGTGAATTTGATGGTTCTAGCTTTCATAATTTTAAATTTGAGCAAAAGTTCCATAAACTTCTAATAATAACATAGCGACCAAATATCTTAGAAAACGTACTTTTAACATGTTTTTTTACCACTACGAATCATTTCATCTGCTCTCGTAAATAAAACCGGAAACATAATAATGTCATACTTATTAAGTATATTTAAAGCAAATTTAGTTGTATGTAAATACGATTTAACTGTGGTTATTTCTTTTAACTAAATTATTGTCACAAATTGCACCCAATTTTGAATAAATTAATATTTTGTTTTCAATTAAACTTCTACTTGAAACTAATCAGCACAACACATTTAAGATAAGTAGTTTGGAATTTACTTTCACAACCTGAAATCTATTTAAAATAACTTACGCGCCATTATCCTTGCCAGAGCGCTGTTGCTTCTGCAGTGAGCCGAGTCGTAGTCCCTCAGTGGGCAACGGTGCTCCATTGGATCCATCATTGAAGCGACGATATCCATGGGCACTCGAAAGACTGGAATCACTTGATTTGCCCGATTCCTTATAGTGATTACACGAGTCTATACATCAAAAACCGATGAGTCAGAATAAGAACAATAAGAATTTACTTAGCTGCTTACCTTGAGAACGTCGGGAGGCATAGCCCTGTTGATGCTGGTGTTGTTGTAGTGGTTGTTGTTGCATGTCCATCGAACGGGATGAGTCACCCGTGCCGACGCTGCAAAAAAGATGCCCAAGTGGATGGAATGTAAATAAATAAAGAGGAATTGTAAACAGAATCAATTGATTACCGAAAACTTTGACGGCCTCGTGGACTCGAGATCATTTCACTGCTCAGTTTTTCCTCGGAGCTGGCAACTTGGCCGTTTCCCCCGTTCCCTCCACTTGCCACTCGCTGGGCACGCCCCTTCTTGTTAGCCGCGGACATGGGCGATGCAAGTTGCTGCTGGGCTTGTTTCTGGGGCGTTGTCTGCTCCCGCCGCTCGCTGGGATCCGTGTTCTGCTTGAGTGTCTGCAGCTTGGCCAGCGGAATGATATCGCACTTGCTAGGCCGATGCCACACGGTCTTCTGTGTCGCCGCATTGTAGTAATAGAAGCGTTGCGTGTTTGTATCAAACAGTTCCCACCACTGCGATGAATCGGTGCGCTTAATTGGCACATCCTGTAACGAGAAATCCAAATCCAAACGAATCATGAGTAAATCACATCACACAGATACAGTAAGTGTGTTTATCATTCTGTCCATGTGTGTGAGTGTGTCTGTGTGTGGGAGGTGTTTAATGTATAATTATATGTGTTGAAATTGTCAAGTGTTTAAGCATTAAGCTCTCACTCTTATTCAGTTCAGTCAAATAATTGATGCAATAATTCATTCATTATCAGATCTACATTGGTTTGTTGAAAACAAAGATGTTTTTAGACCCCGTGCTCAAAAAGAGTTACATCACCATAACTTGGAAACGACTAGAGCTATTTACACATTATGTGTATGGTACCGTTGTTATTGTCATCACCAAGATTGATCCGGACCAGACAAGTATAGCTAATAGCTACAAAAGACCAAATCGTTAAAAACAAATTTAGGGTGGATTGAGATATCGCAATCAAACTCACACATTATGTGTATTATATGATTATATATATCCCATCCCTACTATTAAGTGTAGTCCGGCTCAGACAACTACAGCATATATGTAGCTCCAATAGACTAAACTTACTTACATATAAAGACTTAATTTAATGTTTACGTTTATTAACAATGTTAGTAACCTAGCAAAGTATGGTCTAAGTAGTAGAGATGTCTATTATTATATTTCGTATTTATATTATATATTTTTTTATCAATTTAAATTTATTTTATGTTGATGTTGGAATAAAAAATTGAAATAAAATATAACTGGGATTAAGTCCTTAAATTTTAAGGACTTCAGTACAATAAGAACTGGTTAAATATAAAATGACATCAACAGGCTAAAGAACATATAATAGACTTCAAACAAGACATATTTTCCTTAGATGTCTATGGGACAATGTACGATAAACATGTTCATAGCTATAAGAAAAGTTTTAGTCAATTAAATCTATTCAGAAGTCAACAGAAAAACTTATACTTGTTTATCGATCGAATCACAAATCCGTTAAATTATTAAAAATTAGACAGTTTTTTTAATGTAATTTCCTCGGTTTCAACTCTTTGAATACATTGATACTGTTCAGTTTTACCCTCCCTTAACATTTAGACTTAAGTGATAAACAAGCAATACATATGTTAATGAATAATAATAACATTTTTCCCTCAAATGTGATGTTTTTTTAGCAACCTTGAATTTTTCATCCAAAAAAACTCACTCTAGTTTAGATTTCTCTGAAGTGAAGTGTTATTTTAAGCCACATGATATCAAATTATAGAAATTTTTGCAACAGCACAATAAATTGGCACGTTTTCAGGTCTTCCCAACACTTCACAGATTCAACATTTTCCATCTTATATTTCAACAGAAACAACGCGATGACTCCCATGCCGCGGGTCTCCTTTACTGTGTCAATCCGTTATCTTTTCCTTGTTTATGTATTCTTTTGACTCTTGACTCCGAACTAGTAACCAACTGAAATCACAGTAATGCGTATCTTGCAGTAATGCGTCAATACATTGACATTTAAAATTTTGGACTGCCACGCCCGTTTTTTTCCACTTTGCTCCGTTTTTAGGCATTTGTTTATATAGTACAGTATTGTAATTTATAATTCGTGTGGAGACTAACTATATCAAACTATCCTGAAAGGCGACTTGAAATCGCACTATAAACAAGAAAACTAGAAGCGTTACAATATTGATAACTAAATGCATTATCATGTATGAGTGCAAGTGAGACAGAAACATACAAGCACATGTTCGAATGTTTTCGCTGCCTGTGTGGCGGCAGCGCTGCCCGCAGTAGCTGGCTGCGCAGAATACACCCATTCATACATATATGCATCATATATTGTCTTTCGTATGTGTATTCGCATACAGACAGACAGATGTATGTTTGATTATGCTTAGATTGTTTTTGTTTCAAGGTGTTTTAATGCAAGAACTACACATTGTAATATCTCTAGACCGATTTTAAAAATTTAATCGGAAAAAAAATGCAGAGAGTATTTTACGGTCGGGCGTGCTCGACTGTACTTTTCTTTCTTGTTTGACTTAACATTGAGTTGTTTCTTTGATTTTGGCTTAATCAGCAAATCAGCTACTCTTGCCCCAGTTATCAGATATAATCTTTTGTCTTCAAGCGATGCGATTTCATTAAGGGATCATAATTATTATCATATTAATCGTTTCATCATCTGTGAAAAGGGCTTGACAAAATTTAAGTTTACATTCTTCGGGCTCAGTTTCATTTAAGTTATCTCATCTTTTTTTCCGCTAAATTGTTCTACTGTTTGCTGTCTCTGTCTGTCACACGACGAAGTCAGGGTTATTTCTGCCCTGACCTTGAACTTTTGCTGCAGCTGCGCCCAAGCAACAGTCCATACTCTTCCTCTCGCATTCCCTATCTCTTTTTCTCCCTGGGTAAACGTGTGTATGTGTGCATGCGTGTGTGCTCGTGGGTTGCAATTGTAACGGTTCCGAGACAGGCCCTGACCCAGGCTTCTTTCCGCATTTCCCTCTTTTAATCAGTGACAATGTTGCTGCTACTGTTGTTTGTGGTCTGATAACAGTAACAACAACACAAGCCATCCCTCCCCTTCCACTCCCCCTTTCAAACAGTAGGTTGAAAGCTTTCAGCTCTGCTGCTTTTCATTTCCATTTCTATTTCGAGCTTCAACTGAGTCGCAAGTTGCATAATTTGTGGGCGCGCCCAGAAAGCGTTGATTGTGACAAGGCTGCCAGCCACAGTCGCATCAGTGGCATCAATATCGTTACGCTTTTCGCGTTGCTGCGTTTGCTTCTGACAGTCAGTCAATCAGTTAGTCGTTCGGTCAGTCAGTCAGTCAGTCGATCATCTGTTCATCCATCGAGCCGGACATTCAATTAGACGAAGCATTCACATTAAATGGGGCATATTTCACTCTACTTCTACTGCCTTCAACTTTAAACCACGGCCCCCTTTCCCCCTCTTACCTACATTGATTTTGCAGAGCGTGCTGCAGCAGAACTAAGAAGCCACATCACATGAAACACAAAAAAACATTGAACCTCATACTAAATTTTGAATACTCTATCACAGCATATATATTAGCTGATAACAGTTAATTTCTTCTTAAAACATCAATCCACTTATTTAACAAATTGTTAATAAAGACAGAGCAGATTATTCATATTTAATATAAAAGACTTGGATATACATTTACACTCGAAGCTTTATAATTTTCAATTGTTTTTGTGTGTGGAATTGGCACTTAGGTCAAATCGCAGAACTTAACACCACAATATACTTATATGGATTTATCTTGTTTAACTTCTTTAGTACTCTTACTAGTCGATAGCTTATTCTAACTACAAGTCCCCGTACTCTCATAGTAGTGCGCATAAAATTTTAAAAATACATTTACGAAATTAAAATTTAATATTTACATTTTCAGTTAAAATTTAAAACATAAAACTAACAATTGTCATTGTCAGTATTCGAACCCGCGATCTCAGACGAATGTTCCATATAGCGCCGCAACTCTACCAGTTTCACCACGCCCCTCTTCTATCGTTTTTCCGATTGTCTGCATTTATATGCTACAAATTCGTTTGAAATTATATGTATGTGTGTACATACAATTTTTTCATACTAATTAATATTTGGAGAGTATTTTTGACCGATCGGCCCTATGGGAGCTATACGATATAGTTGTCCGATTTCGATCAAACTGGTCAGTACATGTACTTCATAGACATGTACTCTCCGTGTAAATTTGGTTCAAATAGCATTGCTAACAAAAAAGTTGTCTATACTAAAACATTCAAGTTTTATCTGTACCTTTATATGAAAGTAAAACGCCCTAAAATGGGCGTGTCAAAAAACAAAAACAAACTCGTACTGCTTGGGTATTGTACCTTTCATTTACGACCTTTCACCTTTCTAGCTCTTATAGTCTCTGAGATCCTTTCGTTCATACAAACGGACAGACGAATATGACTATATCGACTCGGCTAATGATGCTGATAAAGAATATATATACTTTATGGGATCTGCCACGCCTCCTTCTGCCTGTTACATACATTCCAACGACTATAATATACCCTTGTACTCCATGAGTAACGGGTATAATTAAAAATTTAATGTTGCTTCTGCTTGCTCAATGAAAATTCGTATCTCAATTCTAACAGTAAGAGTATTATAAATAAATGAACAAATCGACTGATGGCAACGTCTCTTCTGTGCTCTGCCTTCGACAAGTCCCCATTTTGGCCTTGTGCGATATTCAGAATATCTTGTAATTATGGAAAAACAGCAACAACAATAGAAACAATGAGGCTACATATTTATCTCATTGATGGAATTTGTGTTGCCTCCATTTATGAAAATGAAATTACAGCAACGCACATTGGCTGAATATTTGAGGAAAAACTGTCAAAATGAATTTTATATTTTGTACATGGATTATACTTGCTTGTCTATGAACAAAACATGACAAACTGGTAATATTTTTAATTATTACTCATGCGAATACGCATTTTCTTTTAGTCGCTTTAATATATTTATACATTTTAAAATACTTTTAGTATGTATGGAATTTTACTCATAAGCCAATAAAAACTGTGTTCAACTCTGAGAGGAAGAATGATTTTTTATTTATTACGTGATATAGAATTATTAAAATCAAAGTAATTTTAAGTCTTTTTATTATCATGTATATTCACTTTACTTATTGAATTTATACCACAGAATATCGCTGTCAGATCCACGGTGCTCTGCAAATCGTTTTAATTTATTAACTATTTTTAGACTGAAAACATAAATATGAATTGCGCGATTCCATTACTCCAATTTGTAACCAAGAAATCCACTTCGTAGCGAATGCGATGAGATATCCTGCCTTATAAATTAAGCCCCCACCGTCATTGTAAAATCATTAAATTGGTTATTATAGATCTTACAGAACAATCATTTGGCATTTAATCAGTGGAATAATATTGGTCTATGGCAAGAGGCACCTACAGTTCTAATCAGTAAACTGGGATGCTTTACTATCAGTCGCCTATTGCCGAGGTCAGTAATGGAGTACCCCTTTCCTGCCCGTTTCGTTTCCCTAATACCGCCCATCTATGAATCATTCCAAAATAAAATTGAAAACATACGAGAGAGAGATGAAAAGACAATATGAGATGTTCATTAACAATTTGTTGAAGGTTTTTCCAATGTTGATTTTAGTAAATTAGGTCATCATAACACACAACAACAAAAACCAATCAAGACAGTTCATGAACTCAGAGCTCAGCATAATCCGTATAATCCAAAAATAAATATATCAGAATAAACGATATATTTCGAGAATGTTTCACCAAATGGCAGTATTAATTTTTCAAGACACTTTGACAACATCAAATTATGTGACGTGCTATAAAATTATTATGAGAACTAAGATAAGTATTTAATTTATCTACATTTTAACAACCAATTTTCTTTACTTCAATTTCATAAATATTGACGTATTAACCCATTTGTCTTGCAATAAAAGAGTATTGCAAAGTCGAACAGTAATAATTCTAAATCTATTAAATTGGTTTAATTTATTATTGAATTATATTGATGAATCAATAGAGTGTGCTTACTTGACCAACTAAATATAGATTCTATATTAATGAATCCTAGTGGATTTCAGGGATTAATAGACTATAAGATTATTAGATCATTATAGAAACCCGCTTAGAGTTGCTAATCTGTCGAAACATTTTCTCACATGCATAAACAATTTAATGACTGTGCTTCTTAAGTTCGCGAGTTCTCAAGTAATTTAATGCAATAAAAATTTGTTGAATTTGAGTGCCAATAAAATGATTTTCTTTGTTTGTCATTCGACATTTGTCGAAATTTTCATTGAACAAATTTTGGAAATGGACGGGAACTATTCATAATAATTGAAACCACACTTAACATGTCATAAAATTTCCTGTATGTAATTTATTACAAACTTCAAATAGTAGATGTAATAAACGAAATCCATTAGCGATATTTATAGGCATCTAATTGCCAATGTAATTACCAACAAATTTATGCAGAGCATGCAACATATGAAACAAACTCTCGAGGCATACAATAACCCACTTTGCAGAAAACAGGAAGCTTCAGTTGCCCAAAATGGCAATGGCGATAACTAAACGATAGCTATGTGCAATATAAAGAAGTAAATAAGTGAAGAAAACGAGAAACAAAGAAAAATGTAAAAACAATTTGAAATTTTTTGACGATTGCGTAGCTTGGTCTCGAACTAAAGGCACAAGAGCCACCCTACCGAAAGTGTACCCCACTTTGGTGAATACCCCAACTGTAGGCTTACCCTTTACAAAGTATCAACTCTCTGCGACGCCGATTTTGATGGCTAGAGTAATCTTTTGGCGGACGCACGTAAGCATTATACACAATCGTCTTCTTCATTCTCTTCGTCGTCAAGCTTTGTAACACTAAACGAGCGTGTGGGCAACGTTTTTTCTCTCTCTCTCTCTTTCTCTCTTTTTTTTCGTTTTTACCGGAAGTTTTACAAAGGCAAATGAGCAAAAAAGTATGAAAAAAGTAGCACAGGCAACGGGCATTTTAAGGGGAAGTAAGCTAAGAGTTATAATAAAGCCAGCCAAACAGTTAGATACCTCGCAGTGTAAGTTGGTTGCTCAATGGTTCAATAATTTTTATGATAAAACTAAGTACTTAATACAATTGAAAATTGAACATGTCTATTACTTGTAATAAATATACCCTATACAGTGCAACACAGGGTAGCATAAATAAATAGTAGACTCAACTTGCTGTGAATAAATTTCAAAACACGTATAATGGACGCAGCGTTTGTTGTTGTCTTTGTTTAATGTTGTTGTTGTTGATGTTGCTACCGGTGACACAAAAAAGAGCAGCAGCAACGCGAAGAAAAAATAAAATGAAGCGCAGCGGCAACAATAGCGACGACGTCATTATTAAAACAAAAAGCTACGAGGCCATCAAACAAAAAGTAAAAGAAATTGGTTGCTAATATATAGCGCGTTTGCAAGTGGGCGTACAAAAAAAAGAGAGAACAGAAAACAGAGATGCATAGATGGTAGGTGTGTGTGTGTGTGTGTTTCTGTGTACGTCTGTTATCCCTTTGTTTTTACTGCTCTTACACGTTTTGCTGCATAAAATGAATAGATTATGTTTTGCAGCTTAAAGGATTCCTCATTCACTTCCTCATAGCAACTTGAAAACTACTGCAACGACATCTGCGTCGGCGCCGATATCTCTGCTGCTAATGCTGCTGCTGTTTAAGCTGCAACTGAATTTAGGGCATGTGTTTTGGTCCTTCAGTTAGGTGAGATTAGTTATTTTAACATAAGGTTTGTTACAAAAAATGTGCACACATGCAAACAAACTATTGTGTATTTTCGTTAAACTCTTTCTGTATTTATAAATTGCCCGAGTAAATTTGTAGGGTATTGTAAATTGTGGCCTCTTAAACCACACTCACTTCCTGCAGAACACGCGGTCACTCAAAAGCGACTATGCGTGTGTGTGTAAAATGTAGGCGTAAATGTAGGCGCTCAAAAGAGAGCGAGAGTTACACAAAGCAATACACATACGTATTACGTAAGTATGCAACTGGCAAACGCTGACAGTCAAACACACACATACACAGAGGCACAGGCAACTTAAACACGCATTGCTCACAGACACTCACAAATGCTTATTAACGATCGCAGTCAGAGAAAGAGAGTGCATAAAGAAGGCTTCTCTGTGGGATTGCTTTACGTACATATGTATGTATGTACGTATGCGTGCATTAGGATGAAAAGGGGTCGCAATAAATCACAGCGTGAAATTGACAATAACACCCAAGTCGTGTCGAGTCAGGGAAGCACCGTGTTCTGCATGCTTAAGGCGCTGCTCGCCAGGGCAACCTTTCATTAAGGACACTCGCATGCACACATGCAAACTTCAAAACCAGGGCGCAGTCGAGGACATTGCAGAACACCAACAAAATCAATGAAATTTTTCGTTTTCCGTACATCAAACAGAAAGAAAAAAAAACAGCAACGAACGAGAAAAAATTGCTCACGAGTTTATAAATGTGTAAAGCTTTTGTAAGGATGCAGGGTCTATTGGCACTGCGCTCTGTTTGCCTTTGAGCTCGGAGAACGTCCAAAGTCATTAGTATGCGACACCTTTAGTCTTTTCGTCTTGCCGCATTAGCCAAACATCCGCAAGAGAAAGAGAGTGAGAGAAAAAATTGGACACTGCGGTCAAAGGATGTGAAAACATGTGTTTAAAAAGCAAAAGTAATATTTAAAGAAATATAAGGATGAATATTTTTAGGGACTTCAAATTATTTAGGCGTTCTCAAATACGTAAGTCCCAAGAAGCGGTTTATTAATTAATTAATTTATTAATTATTAATTTATTTTATTTATTCCACGGAGAGAATCTAAGATAATCCAAATTAAATAAAATTTGACTTTAATATATAATTAAGTACACCCATGACTTATGACGAATCCAAAAAACGTTACGCAAAAAATTTCAAAAATTTTGCATTTTTTTTTTTTTATATATAATTAATTAACATTGTTCACGCCATTAATGAACTGGGTCAAATTAATATATTCGTTGTTAAATTTGCGAAACAAGTGACCCATTGCAATTAACCAGCGGTAACAAATCATTACATTACATAACAACAACGAATGTTAGATACCCTTTATAGCCGATTTCCACTTTCATACAAAATCATAGACAGCTTTGAGTAGGGAAATTTTCAGCGTTAAAAACAAACGCGGGGCTACCACCTCGTTTTTTGCTGATATATACTTTAAAATACTAAAACATCGAGTTAATTCACACGAATTATAAATTACAATACTGTACTATATAAACAAATGCCTAAAAACGGAGCGAAAGTAGGGCTTTTTTTTTATTGTGGGAGAAGGGGGCGTTGCAGTCCAAAATTAAATGTCAATGCATTTAGGATGTCGCTAGAAACCTCCATACCAAATTTTAATCCTAGGTGCAATAGTTATTGAGATATTCGCCCAAAACACCGATTTTTTCGGGGTGTGTCTAGTTTTTTACTTATTGTGGGCAAATGGGGCGTGGCATCGAAAAAAAAAAAAGATTCTTGTACTGACTGACTAAATATGTGATCGATTGAGACCAAGCTCGAACTTGTAGCTCTTACCATCTCTGAAATCTGTTTGTTCATACGGACGGACATGGCTATATCGACTCGGCTTGTGATGCTGATCAAGAATATATATGCGTTCTGCCACGCCTCCTTCTACCTGTTACATACATTTGCACAAAACCAATATACTCTTGCTGAGAGTATAATACACATATATATAAAGAAAACCTTTCCCTCGTTTGACAAATTTTTGTTTAAAAATTCTGCAGACATTTCCGAAATAACTAGCGTACAAAATTCATTAAAAATTTTGCAGACCATTGACTTAGATATGCCAAATAGCCCAGCAACCGTACGATACTCTGCGGATGAACCCAGTGTATACAGGGCAACAGCAATCCTTTTTTCGAGCGGTATGGCTTGCCGAAATTGAGTGTCTTGCTTTTCTAACTAGCCCAACCTCCCGACCGATATTTGAAATAAGTTATTTTCCATTCGAAAAAATTCCTTAAAAAATTCTTCATTATTTTTCGGTATATCTGTTTCCCAAAACGAGCCATACCGTTCCTATTAAATATGAAAATAAAAACTAATTAAACGATTTGTTTTTATTTATTGGCATATCTTACCAAGAGTTTCGGCTGTTTTTGTCATCCTCTGTCTGTGCTTTAAATGCATTTCTGCAATTTTTATGTTTCTCAATAAAATATCTGTTATCCATAATTTGTATTTGATTGTCAAACTCAACTGTCACACTAACGCAGGTTGTAATGGAAACACATTTGGGACTCTTTTTGCGTGAGTACTAACGAAACTCTAAAATACTGATAGTGGAAAAAGACTATTAAATGAAATAGTAACACTAAAATAAATTTTTGGAACCGAAACCTGATAGCTTTAGATATAAAATGTGTCTTTTCACAACGAGTTGGCAGCACATGGTTGTTTGTTCCTATTGGAAAAATTATAGTAAACCTGATAAAAACAAGTGGGTTCATTAGCCCTCACACAAGCAATTGTGACATTTGGCAATTAGCAGGCAAATGTTAATTTATGCACGTGTATTTGCCTGTGTGTGTGATTGGTATGACTAAATTAATAATTTATTTAATTAAAGCTCACTAATACTATGTGTGTAATTATCAAAAAGAGTTGTAACTCACATCGGGCGGATCCCAGACGCACTCGCCAGTTGTTAAATTGGCATACATGTGCTCCTTGGTGCGGGGCTCGATGATTTCCACCCATTCTATTCTGTAAGTCAAAAGAAAAGAGATATACAAATATATAAATGTCGAAGAGTCGAAAATACAGAAAGAGTAAAAGCAAGAAAAACGTAACATAAAGAAAGATATTAAAATGCAAGATGCGAGTGCTGCTATTTTAAAGTTAAAACATTTCTGGAATGCAGCACACACACTGTACAAATGTACAGCATCTAGCATCCAACACAAACTTTGAAGAGGGCACCATAAACAAAAACAACAACGACCACAATATAAGCTTCAAGCGCCTAAAGAATTGGCAAACAAGCACACAAATTTCATTCAATGTTTCATTCATTCATTCATTCGTTGAATGCACAACCACAAAAAAAGAGAACGAAAAACGCCCAAAATAAAAATACCACCCACAAAAAAAAGTACCACCCAAATTGCCATGTGCGTGAGTCGTCGCCCTTCTTGAGTATGTAAGTCTGCTTGTGTGTGTGGTTGGTTTTTCCCCATGTATTGCATGCTTTGGGCTTTTCTGTTCACAAACACACACACTCAGTCGCACACACAGTCAAATAGATTTTGTCAAACATTTTCCGGTTTTTCCTTATTCGAAGTTGCAGTTCTGAACGCCGCGCTGTCCTTACACTCATACACACGCACTCATCTATATGCATGTACGCATTCCATATACATATACAGAGAACGGGCGCGTTCTCTCGTACTCTAGTCTCTCTCTCTCTCTCTCTGTCTACGTTAAAGTATTTGAGCGGCCGCGGGGCCAAACAAAAACGACGCTTGTTGCCGCGCCTTCCAAGAAAATCGATTTTGCAGACAGTTACTAAAACACCAAATTGCATAAATTTGCAAGACAACTAGAATTTAACTAAGCTAGAGAGCAATTGCATAAACAGAGACAGGAACAATACTATACAGCGAACATACGTACACACAAACAAGGCACTCACACACATATTCTCCCGCACACGGTTATAAACAGACAGCTGCGACTGGCGTCGCCTTCATTGGGCTCGCCTTAAAGGGGAGGGGTAACTGCTCTACTCAGTTGCATCGCTTACAAATTTTCGCACTTTCCTCTTCACGACCCACACCCAGACAGCCCTCTACAGTCATGTGCTTTGTTTTAATAAAATCTTTAACGCAAAACAAATTACAATGCGGCCCGTTATTGTGGTTGTTGTTGTTGCTATTTTAGTTGATGGTTTCTTTCTTAACAAATTGTATACACATTTCGACATTTAGCTTAGCCTGCTGTTGTTGTTGTTCACAGTGCTAGCATAGTGTAACGGCACACACCTTTCACAACTTGAACTCATTTTTTCTACGCTTTATTACGCTGGCCGCTTTGGCTGTCGTCGCTGTCTCCTTTTGCTATTTCTGCAGCTGCGCTTCTTCTTTCTCCCTCTTCTTCACATTTACCCCACCAGCTCGCGCACAAACACGAACAACAACTTAAAATTTTCCACTACTACTACACTTTTTTTCGATTTGGGGCTGGCAGCGAAATGCAATTTTTCTTTTCAATTGATTTTTTCTCCCACTCACACTCCTTTCTCACTTTGCTTTTGCCACAGACGCGTGGTCAATACTTTCACAATTATGATATAATTTACAGGCCATATTTTCGCTTTGCTTTTCGCTTGCACAAATGCATTTTCTTTTTAAATATTTATGTACTCGTATTTATAATTAAAAATAATTCGTCCGCCTCGCACTCACACGCCGCCGACGCTGTTAAAGAACTGTAAACGTCGTCAGCTGTTCAGATAGAGACGACAATCGATAAATATATCGAATCGAATTACATTAACAATCGGTGTGTAAAAAGCAACTCTGATTTTAAAAAAACCCATTATTATTACAAATAATATTACAGCCACTCTCGTTTGGTCGAGGTTATAGAATCATAGAGATTCATGAATGTAACGATCAAAGAAATAATAAATCGCGTCGCAACTAATGGGCGAAGAGGGGTTTGAAATAATAAGTATGCTAATTATAACCTGTTTTTGTACACAATGTTCATGTTAGTATTTTTTGTGACACAAGTTTACCGTTAACAGTTAGTTAACGGAATTTTAAATCGATAATTTTCTTAACAATGAAAACAAGAATCAGTTTATATTTTACGTTCATAAAATTTTATTGAAATTTTGCGAGTTAATACAAAAACGAAAACTGAAATTATTGCAATTAACATTAAAAACCGCCCGCTCACCATTATAATGTCATTGAAAAGATTTGTTTAATACTATGGTTAACTGATTTTACAATTACTAGAAGAGTGTCTCGATTCTTGGCTACAAAAATGTAAAATAATAGTCACATTAAAAATTGCACAATTCTAGACATTTCTAGACAATGATGTTAGAGTTATGACGTACATATTGTTGAAAATTTGTTCATGCATAAAATTTTTTGATTTATTTTTTTTTTAATCTCTTTTTTAGTTATGTAATAATTTTGAATAATTATGCTTGAAATTTTATTGCATTTTATATAATTAAATATATATATAACGTACATCTACATCACGAATCACAGCAAAACTTTATATTATTTTTTTTATATTTATTTTTTATACTTTTTGATAAGCATTTGACGTTTCAAGTATTTCAAATAATAGACCGTTAAATTTAAAAAAAAAAAACTATAATTGAAATGGTCAGATAAAGGTGAAAACAACTTACAAAAGAAGAGAAGGAAGAGACAGAGGAAGAGAAAAAGGACCTTAAGTAATTTCAGTATAGTTAAAATAAAGCTTGAATTTAATAAAATAAGCTGCTTGCTTCTTAGTACAATTGATTGAGATTTATTTGTAAATATATATGTATATATGTTTATATACTTGTAGGTAAGTATGTCAGTGCACGTATAAAAGGTATTCAATTCATATCCATGTATATATTAATATATATATATATTTTTTTTTATTTCTTTGTAACTGTATCATTTGTTTTGTATTTATTGTGACAAAAAATAAACATTTTGTTTCTACTAATAAAATTCTAGAAAAGCACAACACCTTTATAATGGTCTTTTGGAAATACCATTTACATTTATGTAGATTAAAAATAAATACACACACATTTTACATACGTATGTGTATATGTATAGTTATAGTTATATGTATATATACTAGGTATCAAGATTTAATAATTCTTCACATTATGCATAGCATTTATTTGGGGATTGAAAACGTTATTGTTATATTTGTTTGTATGGGTTTCGGCTCATCTTGTTTTCGAATCAGCCCCTTTAGCGATACACAACTGTACTTGGGTAGTTCCGGGAAACTGAAGCCGTCTCGAAATATAGGAAACTCTCTTGCCACAAGCAGAACTTATATCCTTTGCTCATGTTATTTATTATTATTCATCTTTTCATCTTTTTGAAAACGCTAGACTAGTTAAGATTATTTCAAATATGTATATATATATTTATATATATGCATTTTCCACAAAAAATCAATGCTATAAAAAACTTTATTTCTTTTTTGGTTTTTGAGTTAGTTTTCAATGGTTTGATACGAATATGGAGGGCAGGAATCATTTCAATTTACTTGTTTTTGTTAAAGTTTTGTAAGTATGTATTAAATCGTAGATTTTAACACATTACTCGTATGTGTCTCATTATTGTTAAATCGTATATATGTAAATTGTTAAAAACGTACGGATTTAAAGGCTAGTTTAGTTTAGATGTTAGTTTTACTGCATATTAAGTGAGATACGCCATAATAATAGAAGAAAACTCTTTATAGATCGATATATATGTATATGTATAAACTACAAACACACATATATGTTCGTATGCGTGTAAGTATTTATGTATGTTTCTGCATCTGATGCGCGGCCAGCGTGCTACTTTTAATAGACAAGTCACATTGATTCAAATTCAAGGAGGTTTTAGGTGATGCACACATGTAAGTATGTGGGTATCTAAGTATGTAAGTGTTTATGTATGTTTGAGTAAAAATATGTGTGTGTGCAAGTATGTATGTATGCAAATAGGCAATGAAACCGAAGAAAAGGAATACTGGAGCTACGCGAGCCCCAAACTCAAGAGAACTCACAAATACTCTTTCATCATATACATATGTAAGTGCATGTGTTTAGCAAAAAGTGAATTCAGTTAAGCCCACCAAAAAGCACACATCCCTTGCATGTGTGTATGTGTGTGTACATATGTATGAGTGAAGTACGTAATAAGTAATAAATTTATACCATGATTTATATTTTAGTTTTTGTTTGTTTGTTCGTTATTTTGTATCCTACACGAATTCCATTTGTATTGTGGTTTAAGTCGATTTTTAAAGATTGCTTATATGTTTCAAAGTTAGTTGCTTTCGTTATATAGCTATGTATGTATGCACTAGTTAATAATTGTTTTAAACAGTTAAAACGCAAAGTAGAAAAAAGAGTTTGATATTCAATTTTTTTTGTAAATATTATAATTGTTCCATTTTTTTTCTTATTTGTTTTGTTTGCTTAGTGCAAAAAGAAGAAAAACTTCTTCTTCAGTGGGTTCAGCTCGTATAATATACATATATATTTATATATAGTTTGTAAGTATAAAACTAAAATGAAATGCAAGTATAATGTATGTATGTATGCAAATATAAGGAATAACGATAAGCATAAAAAAACAAGTTCAAAGAGTTTCATTTAATTAACTTTCCATTTGCATATAAAGCGTTAAATACATTTATATAAATGTGCACGCGTGTGTGTATGTGTGTAGACTGCAATATTTTAAAATACACCCTTTACTTTATATCAGGCATGTTGGCACACATACATATATACTCAGAATGAAACTGGTATACACACATTTGTATAACAGTATGTACGTGTGTAATGTTAATACAAGAAAAACGTAAGCGCGCGCGGCAGTTGAACTTAAAGTTTAAACTATCCAGTTTTATACAATTTATTTACTTTTTGCACCGCACTGTTGTAGAAAAAGAGAACAAAAAACAAGTAATACTTTAAACGTTTTGTTTTTAGCACATTTAAACAACACTATCGACAGTCGAACTATCGATCTATCGCGCTATCTTGGTGGTATGATTATTTGATTACGATTACCAGTGACAATTTTCTGCGTCTTACCGTTACCGTTATAGGTTACTTACATAAAACTACCGCCTAAGTAAGTTCTACAAGAAGCTATTGAGAAGTGACCTGGTTAAAAGGGAAGCGATTTTGGCAGTTGGATTCGTTGCGCGTTATGTTAATTATTCATGGGCAAACTGTGTGTGCTTCAATGTATTTGTTTGTGTATATGGGAGCTCCGATCCTTAGCTACTTCTGGACGATGTGACATAAGCGTGTATATGTATTTGTAATTATAATTATTGTTATTGCTGCAAAAGGAGAACACTTTAAGCTGCCTGGCTCTGCTGTGTAGTTGCACCGGGAACAGCAGCGACTGTGGCTACTGTGGTTGCCACCGCTGCATTGTTGGCAGTTACAGTGGCACTATTGCCAGCTAAACCGCTTCCACCTGTTTGGGTGGCCACACCTTGTGTCTGTGTCTGAGCCTGTGTTTGTGTCTGCTGCTGTTGTTGTTGTTGCTGCTGCAGCTGATGATCGGCACTGTCGAAGTAGTCGGAGGCATTTCCCCTGCAAATGGGGCACGTGCGATTCGACTGAAATTAAATAATTAATTTAATTGAATATTTATTTAAATTTAATAAGAAATTATTTATAATAAAACTAATTAATTAATAATGAAATAAATGACTCAATATAAAATTAAAAACCAATGTTTTTTAACTTTTATTATGATTATTTTTATACCCTATAACTAAGACTCTAGTAATTCTAAAATGTTCAAAACTTAAAGTCATTTCAAATTACTTTCACATTACAAACTCCCAAAATTAAGAAATATACTTATGTTTATGAGCTTTATACCCACTACAAGAGGCATAATATTCTATTATTTTTCTTTTTTAAATATAGATAGGGCCTAACTGCTCTATGATCAATACTTGCAGTACTTTCAATCACATGTTTAATACTTTATAAACATTGTAACCCACAGAATGTCTTTTACAGGCTATAACCGATATATCAACTTACTCGCAGCCATTTGTCCACACATTTGGCATGAAATTCGTGGGAGCAGGGAAGAACGCGCAGGAGCTGGCGTAGTTCAAAGTCGCACATGCAGACGACACAGGAAGACTGATCACCTGGAAGAGTAGGAGAGAAATTATAAATGATAATTATTACAGGATTAAACACAGCTGATCCTTGGATGTGGGACATACCGTTGTGGGCCTCGGGATTGTACTTGTAGCTGGGTAATTGATCGATTTCATTGCGTGTAAGGCCACGGGGCTTGGCCTCGCCCAGACGCTCAGCGAGACTAAGGAGTGCCTCGTAGTTCTCCGTCTCGTTGGTGTCCGCCGAGTTAAGATCATGTTGATTGTAAGGCGACAGCGGGAACATGGCACTGAAACGGACGAGATCATTAAGAGAGCACACTCTAATACAGACACCTCAATCACATACAGGAAATTTAGTAAAAAGCCTGGATTTATAATGCCAGCAGTGGTCTGGATCTGCACGGGAGCCTGGTGAGCAGCTAGTGACTGCGGCGGCAGCACATGCCGATGAGGTCCATGATTTGCCGGCCAGAAGCGCGGAATGCGCCTGTGAGGCGGGAATGTGCGTCTCTCCGACGATATGATGATCTGCTGTGGTGCAGCCGACATCTGCGTCACATGTGCGGCAGCTGCTGCCGCTGCTGCAGCCGTGGAATGTAGATGCTGTGAGGCAGCCGCTGCTGCGGCGCTCATCGAGGCGATGTGAATGTGACTCGCCGGCAGCTGATGCGGATGGGGATGTGGGTGAGGTGCCTGGCCACCCACTGGAGCTGTGGCTGCAGCTGCTGCTGCTGCTGCCGCCGCCGCTGCTGCTGCTGCGGCTGCCTGGTGACCATCCAGGTGATGTGTAGGCGGCTCTAGGGTTAAATTGGCCACCGCAATGGCAGCCACATCCCGTTGTTGCTGCTGGGCTGTGATCGTTGCCTGCTGGATCATGTGCTGAGCCGCCACAGCGGCCGCTGCCACCTGCGTTGGCGTGGGCACTTGAGCCACCTGAAGCGGCGCAGCTGCCAAGCCGGCGGGAGCGCCCGAAAAAGGTTGGGTGTATATGCCATGGAGATGACAAGGTGCCAGACGCGCCTGAGCAGGCAGGGATACGTGCGCTGGGTACGTACAGAAGGAAGCCCAAATGGGCTCGTGTCGCAAGGCCAGACTCACAGGCACTTGGTTAAGATTTAGGTCAACCATTAGAGAGGTTTGGGGAGGCGGCGGTGGACCAGCAGCCACAGCCTGCTGATGAGTTGGCGCCTGCGGCGGTGCCTGCACCTGCTGCATTAAGGCGCCAACCGTGCTGCTGGAGGATGGGCCTCCTCCGTTCCCACCTAGATTTCCCACTGTAGAACCATTGCCAGTCAATTCCCATGGCGAGCGGTGGTGATGGGCATGTGCGTGGCTATGAGCATGTGAATGCGCATGTGGTCCCTGCTGCTGCTGCTGCTGTGACACAAAATGCTGCTGTGGTTGCGGCTGAGGCTGATGGTGGTGCATCTGATGATAACCAAGTGGCGCCTGTTGCTGCGAATGGTGCTGCTGCTGTGCAGCATATGGCTGCTGCTGGTGTTGTTGTGTGGATGTGGCCACATCTCGGAGACGTGGCCGACGCAGTGGCGGACTTCCCTGTTGCATCTACGACAGGGTTGATTACTTGTACAATTAGAGACTAACTTAATGTTTCGAACTTACCATGACCCGTTGTGAGCGTCTTGGTTCCCAAATGGCTGGTGGTGATTGACTGGGTCTGCCCGAAATTCGGCGACGCTTCCGAGATGGACTGTCTGAGTTGGGGCCGTTGGGACCTGGTCCATTATTTAGGGACAGAGTGGAACCAGACAGTCCAGAGCCTGAAGGCATGTCTCCCATTAAACCTGGACCAGACGAGGATGTTGATGCACCATTGTTATTGTTGTATCCATTGCCCATGTGTTGGTAATGGGATCCATTGCGGCCATATCCACCTCCTACATTGCGCATAAAGTTATAGCCGCCATCAGATCTGTGATCCAGACCTTGTTCCGAGCCGCCATTGCCAAATTGCTACAAGAGAAAAAAACAATCAAAATTCACAACAAATCGAATGTAAATCATTTATTTGAAATTGCCCACAAGCTATTTTTATTTTAGCTGAATAAACTAATAATATTGATGGGTTTAAATCAACTGGTTCCTACAAAATTTAAAATTAGAATTGAGCGATAAATTACTGAACTTATCGGTAAGTTCAGATGGTTATTTTTTCTAGCTGCACTTCAAATGCAGTTGTGTTCAAGCAAAGTAATCGACCTATCGATTTAAATAAATTTTGAGATATGGCCACACCGATCAATTTATTTATTAAAATTAGGTTTAAAACAAAATTGATTAGTTACTCACATTATTGTTGGAATTCCTATCGTAGCTGGTGTTGTGGCGACGGATGTTGTTGTGTACATTGCCAGGATTAATATTGTTACCGTTGTTGTTGTTGTTATTGTGACAAACTCGTCGGTAGTTCATATAATCCGTGCCATTACCATTTCCATTGCCACTGCCATTCCCATTCCCAATTCCATTTCCACTGACATTCGCATTGTTGACGCTGTTGTTGTTATTATTGTTGTTGCCGCGATTGTTGTAACTACGCTGATTGTGGTGGCCGTGACTTGGTCCCTGCTGGTTGGAAGGGCCATTGGGGCCTTGGTTATGGCTATTGATGGATGCATTGGATGCATTGTTAATATGAGAATCAGTCATTTGGTTGAAGTTTATCATAAGAAGCGACGGCGACAATTGATGATTTTGAGATCGTTGTCGTTGTTGTTGTGGATGTGGTTGTATGTAATGATTTTGTCGTTGTGAATACATTTGTTGTTGGTGTTGTAGAAGTTGAGGTTGTAGTTGTTGTTGTTGTGGCGCAGAAGAAGACCCATGAGGAATTATATCGGTACAAGAATTGACATTCACAACATCAGTAGAGTTACTATTTGTTGTTGTATTGGTTGAATTGAAAGTTGTTGCGGTTGTTGAATTTGAATTCGTACGTGTTAGCGGGAGGGATTGACGATTAGTCGGTTGTTGTTGTTGTGGTTGTTGTAATTGCTGTGATTGCGGTTGTGGTTGTTGTGATTGGTATTGGTGTTGGAAGTTTTGGTTATGATGGGTGCTGTGGTATTGATGATTTTGATTGATACATGGTTGACTGTTGTTGTTGTTGTTAAAATTGTTATTTTGGTTGGTGGGAAAGGACACAACAAGGGGAGATCGTCGTGAAGGCGAAGGAGGAGTGGCAACTGTTAAACATAAGCGTGCTGGGTTTAATCTGACAACGGACACGGACATGGAACTAAATGCAGGCGAAGATTGCGCACCGTGGCACACATCATAATAGCTGTGGTGATGAAAGCTGTGATTCGAACTCGAATTTGAATTCAAACTTAGATTTGGATGCGCATTGGGATTGTGATTTTCATTGTGAGATGTACGAAAACTACTCATAGTACTGCTAATAGTGTTGTTATCGCAAATATTGTTCTGTGCAGTGTTGGTGATTTGATGGTGATGGAGGTGATGATAACTATTGTTACCATTACTGTTACTGTTACCGTTATTATTAATAGTACTGTTATACTGTAAATGGGAATGGGAATGTGTTTGTGGATAATGACTGTGGGAATTTCGACTGTGATTAAGGTTAAGGCTGTTGTTGTTGTGATTATGCGTTTTGCTATTGTTATAAATACAAGTTCCGCTAGAATTACTTGTTTGTACATCGCTGGATTTTCGATTTAGGATTGCATTTGCGTTTTTTTGTTTTGTTTTTTGGTTTTTTTTAGATAATATGTAATACATATATAAGTAATAAATATTCGGTTTACGAGATACATTTGAAAATTGTTCAATCAAATCAATGCAGTAGCAGTGTGGTGGTAGTATATAAACACAACCCATATACATATAGTTATTTTGTATGCATATACATGTACATGTACAGGTAGTAGTAGTAGGTAGTAGTAGTAGTAGTAGTGTATATATGCAGAGTGGTAGCCACACATATACGTTATTTATATAGTTTTTTTTTTTTTTTTTTGCAGTTTTCGGTTTTTTTTTTATATGAAGAAGAAAGAAAAACGAAAAAGATAAAAATAATATATATGTAAATGGCAAAATGCAATAAATAGATTATTAGTTTAATATAGATATATATATATATAATTATATAATATCGATATATACACACACATATATAGTAAGTATATAATAATGGCAATGCGTGTATATGTAGCAAACACAAACATATTTTCATTTTATTATTATTGTTATTATTAATGTATTATGCACTATTTTCAACTACATATACACACATATACAAAATATGCATTTAGTAGAAACAAATACGTACTAATTTTGCACATAATAATTAATTTATTTATTTTTTTGTTTCGATCATTTGCTTTTGTTGTACTTATGCATTTTAAATAGAAATTGTTTTTAGTTTGCTATTTTATTTATTTATTTGTTTGGCTTTCGCTTTAATGCACACTACGCTTACAAAACAAAAAAAAAGTAATACAAAATAAAACAGAATTCAACAACAAATGCGAGTATCACAGTTTTATTGACACTTTTTAACGTAACGCGTTCACTAGCTAAACATGAGAAATAGAGAAAGGTATTTATGTATTAAATAGGAAGAGAGAGAGTGCTGTACATGCTCAAAAAAATACATAAGTGAACGCAAAATCGTAACTTGGAGTTATGCACTTCAAAGCTTGGCAAGCTCGACTGAGAGAGAGCATGAGTGAGTGTTGCGCGCGCGCTTTGAAGGATTAGCTTTGCCGCGCAACGCATGACATAAACGTAACGTAACGTAAGCCTTTACGTCAATGCTAAACGTAAGCACAACAGCATGCGAATGCAAAGCTTTGAAAATTTAATTTTACTTAACAGATCAAGTGATCGAATTGAGGTACACAATTTTACACTAACTTTATTTGAATATATACATGTACACACACAGCAATTGGTGGGCGTGCCAAAGCGCCAAAATACGTTAAGCACTGGTGTCTAAACCAAGTTAATTAAATCATACACTAAAGTAGATTACTAGTTTAACAGAGTGTGACAAAGATAAAAAATATATATGTATGGAATTTATTGCTGTTAAACCTAAACATCCACGCACACACACACATACATATAATTAGTTGTTAGTAATTGTAATATTTAAGAAAACATAACGGAAATATTTATTAAATAAGAAAGTTAAATTTATATTTAAAAGCTATAGAAATTTTTACTTTTTTGCCCTTTTTTAAAATTTCTAGGTACATGGGTACATTTAAACTGTTGATTTAACATTCTAAGCCGCAGTGTGCATAAATGCAAATAAATAAGTAAAACATTAAGCTGAGTTTCTTGATCATTTCGTCTTTTTTCTTCTTTTGTTACTAATTTAAATATTTGTATTTTTTATTTTTTATAATAAATTCCGGCACCAAAAATGCAGTTAAGCGAATTTAAGAATACAAAAAACACCAATCTATTTATAAATATATGTAGTACGTCAATTGAATAACAATCAATAAACTCAACTAAAATGCATTATGTCATTCATAAATGTTGAATTATAAGAAAATTACAACTAAGTATTTACTGTACGGTTTGGATAAAGAGGAAATTTTGTAACTAAATTTTATACTTGGCTTGCACTTTGACGGTTGCATTATCACAATGGTTTATAACATCGCATTATTTGGTTTTATTTTATTCAGATT
Organism: Drosophila acutilabella; assembly: GCA_035046005.1. Lineage (NCBI taxonomy): Eukaryota > Metazoa > Arthropoda > Insecta > Diptera > Drosophilidae > Drosophila > Drosophila acutilabella. The sequence goes on along the minus strand of JAWNOK010000026.1, from coordinate 1,562,368 downwards.
TTTTTCGATAAAGATTATTTAGCATAAACGTAAAGCAAAAGAATGCGCAAAGAAAACGAAAGTAAACAAAGTAAACGTAAGAATAACAAGAAGAAACAAACAACTGACAGATGCCCAAATGTGCTTTACCATTTATACAGTAAGTGGAACTGTAAATGTATTAAGGACGAGCTTTTGGGCGACTGCCATTACGGTTTGTGTTACTCACAGTGGAGCAAGTTGAGTTTAAAGTGGAGTAAAGTGTGTAGTCATTTCGCATACGTTTTTCTCTTACTGGTTTAGTTTTCAAAAATTAGGCATTTGTGTAGTATGCATGAAAAGCACTATAACTATGGAGTCCTCCCAGAGGATTGTAAATAATTTACAGACCGTATTTATACACGTGTAATACAGATTAATGTGTAATTGATTGAAGTTTCAATTTCTTTAAATATTCGAAAATTTATAACCAAAAACCGCGTTAGGTACTGAAAAGAACACACGTAGCATTAAAAAATTTTGAGTAAAGCAAAAATGTATATGCAATTGTTATTGTAAGAGTATACTAACTATAACTGGAGACTGTCTTAATATATTCACCGTCGATATATGAAGCCGTCGTCGCTTTATAAATGCGTGTATTCGGTATTTTTAAAACTTGACCTGACCATAGATTGAGAATGTTCATTGATAATGGGCATGCTTGGTAAATCCGTTAAGCGCACTTTACAATATGTTCAAGTAGTAAGTAGTATGTTTTATGTAGTAGTATTTAGTAAGTACGTAAATTAATAAGCTTTTGGACAAATAACAACTACTAAAACTTAGGACATTTGCTACGTATAAAGTTTGATCGCCATTTTCAAGTGCTCTTCATGCATTTCTTTGGTTTAGAAATTGATTTTTGTTTTTTTTTGTTTTGGAACTTTTAAAGTATTTTATGGTTTAAAATTAAGATTCTCTGATATTTTATTTTGGTTAGATGTAAATGTAACAACTACAGAATTTGGCCTTTTATGTAGACATACATATTTTTGTAATTGAAGCGGTTAGAAAATTTACACACGATACATTTAAAAATGTATTTTTGGAGCAAAACGAAATTAGTGTTTTTTATTTAATATTTATGTAATGTAAATGCAAATATAATAGATACAACAATAATTAGTTGGTATACGTATACATAAGTGCCAATTGACAAGAACAAACATAAAATAATGTACAGTATGAAGAAAGAACGAAAATTACAAATGATAAGGAACGAAAACGAATGTATAAAAAAAGTAAACATCAAAGCAGCTCCAACCACACACTATGAAAGTTGTAATCTGTCCGAAGACAGAAAGACGGAAAGTGAATGACAAACAAGAAGAGTGAGCGAGTTAAGCGAGTGGTGGATTTGTGTGTAGGCAAAGAGAAAAGCTCGCTCTTAAAAGATTGCAACTGCTTTGATGCTCTCTGATGCAAGTTTTTAGTGCTTCGAAAATTCAACGGTTCAAGGGGCCAAACAAGGTTTTGGCTGCCTTTTTTCTTCTTTTTTTTTTGTTTCTTTTTTATGTACGCGATTAATTACAAAATTCTCCCTTTAACCTAAAAGCGATTATCATTAAGGAGGAGTGTTGTTACGATATTGATATATATTGATTAAAAGACAGATATATAGAGAGGTAGATAGAAAGTAGAGAAAACTGTTCTATAGATTGTCGTGGGGAGCATTGGAAACGAGTTACAAAGGATGTTGTTGTTGTTATTATTATTATTATATGGCAAAAGTCGGTGTGGGATAACGACGGGATTTGAGGGCGTGGGCGAAGGTCATAGGTTCTTAGTTTTTGGTAGGTTATTCGAATTCGCTTTTATGTCACTTAAAGCTAACGTAATATGTATTTTAAATTTCAATTGGTTTTGTCATATTTTTTTTTTTTTTGCCGAAAATACCAAAGGCAGCTCTGCTCTTACCAATTTAGATTTCTGCCATCGATTGCATCTTTATTGGCATTGTTGTTGTTGCCGTTGTTGTTATTGTTGTTGGTGATGTCATTGTTATGACGATTGAGATTGACAGTGCACCAGGGACTGTGACCCGGTACAAGGCCATTGTTGTTGTTGTTACTCCTCTGCTGCTGTTGTTGTTGTTGTTGCTGCTGCCCATGGGGATGAGGGGAGTAAAGCATACGACCTCGATGGGAGCGCCCCGAGGAGGAATTTCGGGAAAACGGACGCCGGCTGTTACCAGAATGATTGGCATTGGAGTTCAGCATTTTGGGGCTGTCGACCTCGTATCTCAGGATCTCGAATCTCTTGGAACTCGACGACTTGTAGAATTTTGAGAGAGTTGAGACTTACTGCTGCTCTGCTTTACACTCTTTAGTTTCTCAAACTCAAACTGTTTAATATTTCTCATTTAGCTGCAAGTTATACAAAAGAAGGGAAACGGAAACGTTGCGTTTTGAAAAGTGGCGAATTTAACCAACATTAAGTTAATCGTACTTTAAAGACGCACCCGCGTCCCGCCCCGAGAACAGAAAGCAGAGACAACCAACAAGCCAACATGCTCAAAAAAGTGTCAAAATAATAATAATTTTTATATGTATAATAGTAAAAGTAAAAACCAAACAAAACAAAACAGTTATGGGGTTCTCTAGTAGGCAGATACAAAGATACATTTGTACTTACTCAACGAGTAAAAGATATATGTGGAAATGTGTTTAGAAATGTATGTGTGTGTATATATATATGTGTGTGTGTGTATGTATAAGTAATAAATAAAACAGCAACAATTTTTCAGTTTTGTGTAGCTTTAATAGATTGTCAATAATAAATGGAACTGAATGAGATACGTGCGTTGTTAGTCTCTAACAACTATAGAGTATATAGAATTATAGAGTACACAATATGCCTGATAAGTATGTGTTTTAGCTTGCTTCTGGGGTATATGTATTTATGGGGAAATATATTTAAGATACTCGTACATAAATAGCTAATAGTAATAATAAACATATGCATGTTGTGAGTATATGTGTGTGGGATTGTGTGTGTGTGTGTGTGTGTGTGATAATATAATATAAACAAACACATTATTAGTATATGTTTTCTCTCTTTTTGGGATTGAGCATGTACTTATCAGTTTAGTGAGAGTAAGTTAGTACTATCAAGTATTATATCTGGGTAGAATTTAAATTTACAGTTCCAACTTTGATTTAGCTCATTCAGTTATCACAGCAATTATTAACACAGAACAGTTTACAAATTATCTTTAAATTTCTAAATCTTATCTTTTATATTTAATGTCAATGAACTTAGCTTATCAGTCAAAACTTTTGGATTTATGTTTGTGTTGGTAAACATGATTCTCTTAGTGGGTTCGTCAATAAGTTTTTTGTTTTATCAATAAACATTATTAATTCTAAGCTTTTGGTTTCGGTTATTGAATTAGCTTCGGGTTACAATCTATCAAAGTTGTACTGTAATATCCATATACAAATATAAATATATAATGTGCAAGTAACAATGATTGAGTTGTTTTCGTTGTAGTTGGATGTTTTTATGAGGTTAAAGCATTGATTTCAAATCAACCAAAGAACGTATAACAAGATACAATAAATATTACATGTGTTTTGTAGTCAAGGAAATGAAGAAAAACAATAATTTACAGGAAAAGTAGAAACAGAAAAAATAATAATTAAATTAAAATCGTTTTGCACTTTGCATTACCCATTAATTTAAATAGTTAAATAGTAGTAGTAGTACATATTTAAATTAAATTAAACAGAAATAAATAATAAGCTTACAAACTAAAGCCGAGTCTGTGTTGCCAAGTTGCAGAGTGTTGACGGTTCGCTGTTCTTGTTGTTGTTGGTAGTAATAGTTGGTAGGCGGTACGAGGAGTATTACTTTATGGATCTATATGGAGGCGAGAGCGAGCACGAGCACGAGCAATTGGCTTTGACGTTGAGGTTTGTGCATTTTATAGTTTTGAAGTTTGCGCTTGCAGAGTAGTTGGTCAGTGAGACACAGATACAGCTACGATACAGATTCAGATACAAAGAGACGGGCTGTCTCATGTGGTACCGTACTTAGTATACATTTCGGTTTAGTTGCAGTAAATGTTTAGTTTATTCAAATTAGAAAAATAACAAAAAAACGTTTGATTGGTTTTCATTTAGAGAGACGTGTGTTTGTTTTTGTTTATTTGTTTGTTTTGAGTTAAAAAGCGGGCACACTTCTTTCTGGCCACGGCCAATAACAAATGCAAATTTACCACCAAAACCAGAAATAAATTTATTTGTATGTATGCTATAAAAACAAAGAAAATAAAAGTAAAAAACATTTGCAATTACATTCATAGTTTTTGAGACTAATTTACTTTTGGTTATGTGTATGTGTATGTGTATGCGTATGTGTGTTTTTGTTTGTGTATGTTAGTAATAGATATCCATGTATTTAATAAGTGTTTTGGACGCATTTACATATAAATGTTTGTGTGTGTCTACATAATTATATAAAAAGCGTGGTTTTAATTGCCAATATAATGTACATGTTATATAAAATCCAAAAATATAAGTTATATATATAAATATACATAAATGTATAAATAAAATGTTTGTATGTTATGCAGGCAGTTGAAAATTTAAATATCTTTATATATAGGTCCTATTATTCTATTCTATTATTTTGGATATGTAAACTGACAAAAATAAACAATTACATGTATGTTAATTTGCTTGCTTTGCTACTCGGCTCGATTCGACAGCAGGAAGCGTTGAATACGTCCAACAATCAAAATACTTTCATTTCTACATTATGTACGTATGTTTGTATGCATGTATGTATGTACGCCTTCGGGTATGTAAAAGATATCACATTTACATTGAATAAGTCTATGTGTATGTATGTGTGCTTGAGGGCCAGGGCCTCATAAAAAGTTGAACACACTTTGCGACCCTCTCCAAATTAAAACAATAAATTTTCAAAAAAAATAAATAATACATCTATATGTAGATGGACATATATTTGTATATACATTGCTTTGCGTTGTACTCTTGACAACAGTTCAACACCACATTTTGTAAGAGCGAAAAAGAGAGTGAAAGAGATACGGACATACACGCACTGACGGGCACAGCACAGCTATGCTAAACGAGAATAATGACGACAGGCGAAAGAGAGAACCAAAACCCACCTAACGAAGTCTCGAGTCTCAATGTCTCTTGTTGTTGCTATTGCGTAGTCATGGTAGCTGGAACTTCAACGACGATTACTCTTTACACACGCACTCACAATACACTCGAAGATATGCGCATACATATCTACACACATCGATTATATGAATATGTGAATGTGTATACTATAGATATGATTTCAGACTTGTTAACTGTGCATACATATATTCACAAACTTTTTTACGCTCCAAATTATCGTCATAAATACGTTAACATTATTTACACTGGCGCACTTACACAGGCACAAACGATTGCAAAATTAAACGGGGAAAAATAAATAATTTTACACAATAATGCGAGCAAGAAAATACCAGCACGAGAGCTCGGTTGAACAGACAAAGAGGTAGTGTGGTAAAATGTTCAGACAAGACCATTTGCTCCCCCGTTTACTTGAACTCTCACCATACTTCTCTTTTATCTCTCTCTCTCTCTCTTCTCTTTGTCTCTTTGTGAGGCGAGCCAAATTGTATCAATTGTAAATGCGTTTCGAGTATACATAGATGTTTGGAAAAAAAATCGAAACTCTGTGCCCCCCAGTGGCTTGAAATTGCTCGCCTTTGGTTCACAGAGCATTTAAAATCAACACAAGTTCACATATGTGTTACTGTGTACACACGCGTACATATGTATGTACATATATCAGTTCACAATGACAACCACTTCGTCACCATCCAGATAAAAACTGGCATTAAACAATTGCGATTTATATAATTCCACTATGTAAATGCGTTCACTTGGACGAGCACAATTTGTAAAATATAAAAGCTCATCGATAAGTGTACTTTAAATAACAATTACACTTGGTTTAAACTATATAAAAATATTTTTTTATGGGAGTTTACCTTTGCGACTCTCGACCTGACAAAAGCGCTGCTGTATGTGTGTGTGACTAAAGCTGCAAACCTATCGAATTAATTCATTGCCACTATAATATATCGAACTTGTTCCAGCATTGCGACATTAAAGGGATTCCTGCAAAAATAATAAATATATTCACATATTTGTTTTAAACAAATTTTTATTTTATAATTTCATTGCCGTTGGATAATCTATAAGCAACAATTTTCGTTCCACATAAAAAAAATAGCATAAGGTTATCTAAAATTGCATTGCACACAAATCCAAAATAATGAAGTTAAAAGAAACAAATTTTTTGAGACTTGCGGTCAGTGATGTGAACGTTTTCTAGTCAGCGAATAATAGATTATCATCAGAAGCACCTCAAAGATTGAAGATACACCTTATATATATAAATATATCCTTAACAGTGACAAAAAAAAAGTTTGAATATAAAACGTATTAATAAATCTTGTTGGTTACAATATAGGCCGTTTTGGGTCTGATCTTAAACTAAAATGGTTTCGATATTAAAAAGTAATATACTGAGAACAAATTATTATGATTTAACACAAGAAACTGTTTACTTTTTACTCCAAATATTAAATTAAAAGCTAAAACTTCTGCACAAACTCGGAATCGAAGCTTTAAATTTTATGGGGTAGGAGACATATAAGTAAAAGGGAGGTGGCTGTTCAATAGCCCAATGAAAATTATTATGTTAACGGATTGTTCGATATTTCTATTCTTTCCCAAATATTGTCCAAACATTCCCATATATCGTCAATGAAATAATAGTCTGTTAATCGAGTGAATTTTGCTTGTGCCACTATCGAATGCCACATTACGATATCGATATTTAAGCAAACAAATACTATCGATGCTGTGTCGGCATAGATATATCGTTGCAAGAAAACGCCATTAATATTCTTAACTCAGTTTTCGCATTTAAAATAGTGGATTTTCGAAGAAAAATTATAGCAATTTGACAATTAATAACTGAACATCAAAAATAGATAAACCGAATTCGAAAAATGTAAGTTTAAAACACGTTTTACGCAAGTATACTAGCAATGAATTTTGTTTTTAGGGCGCGTGCCCGGTCTCCCACTGCCGAGGGCGAGAAAGAAAATAAAGAGAAGGAAGTTAAAGAGAAGGAAGCTAAAACAACGACCACTAATTCATCTCGAAGGGAGCGGGAACGGAAACGTAGGGGTTCCGCCTCATCAAGCAGTGACTCTAGTAGAAGGTACTTAATGCATATATTTTATTACGTTTGCTTTTTGACATCAATTGCAAATGTTTACTTTCAACCCCACAAACAGTTCGTCGAGTAGTTCATCGTCGCGCAGTAGCACTGGCTCAGATTCCAGATCTAGCTCAAGCAGCTCCAGTGATTCATCGAGTTCATCGTCCTCCTCATCGAGTGATACCGATCGCAGTGAGAAAAATCGACGTCGCGGTGCTGCTGCAACTGCTAAAGATGGATCTCGCTCACCGCGCAGAGCATCTAAATCACCACGCGCCAATAGCAAGGCACGTAAGGAGTCGGATCGCGAACGTACGGAGCGCGACCGCGATCGTGTACAACGCAGTCGTACTCGTTCCAGGGATCGTGCACGTAGAACTTCTAATGACCGTGGCGGCGTTGGAGGAGGAGGAGGAGGAGGTGAAGCAAATAACGCTAAACGCGAACGCTCCCGATCTGCTAGCCGATCTCGTTCTCCACGTCGTCGTGGAGGTAACCGTGGAACAGTCGAGCGCACACCACCACCAAAGCGGCGCGAACGCTCCCGTTCCCGAAGCCGAACTCGTTCCCGCTCGCCCACACCCAAGCCAGTGCGGATTCACGTGGGTCGTCTGACCCGCAATGTTAATAAAGACCATGTGCTGGAGATATTCAGTAGCTTCGGCACCGTAAAGAATGTTGAGTTCCCAACGGATCGTTTTCATCCGAATTTTGGCCGGGGTATGGCCTATGTTGAATACGCTACGGCCGAAGATTGCGAATCTGCCATGAAGCACATGGACGGAGGGCAGATTGATGGCCAGGAAATAACAGTATCTCCTGTTGTTGTCGCCAAGCAACGACCACCAATGAGACGACCATCGCCACAGATGCGCCGTCCACAAGGTGGACGCTGGCGTTCCCCGGCGCAATTCAATCGCTTCAACAACCGTGGTGGTGGAGGAGGGGGTGGACGCCGTAACTCTCCACCCAGAGGACGCCGATCACCACGCCGCCGATCACGCTCCCCAATAAGACGTCGACGTCGCAGCGACAGTTCAGACAGCTCCCGCTAAGTAAAAGTGGTTACAGCTATGATTCATTCTTAATCATACTAGTAACACAAAACAAACATGAATTATTACAAACAATGCACTTTGATTCAAATAAATGAATAGTCCGAATAATATTTAAATCAAAAAGTAGACATGAAATATAAATATTAAAAATTATATCTAAACTTGGACGTGATTCGTTTGCTAATCCATTTAGGATCCTTAATATAGTTGTGATTTTTCCTCTCATAATGCACTGCTTATTTTTTAGACCCCTTTTTAAAAAGAGTATAGGGATCTATTAAGTTTGTCAGAAGCGAGATGTGCGTAACAGGTAGAAGGAGGCGTAGCCGACCCCATAAAGTATATATATTCTTGATCAGCATCAACTGCCGAGTCGATATAGCCATGTTGGTCTGTCCGTATGAACACCTGGATCTTTTAAACTACAAAAGCTAGAACCATTAAATTCACAATGAAAGTCCGTTATTATGTCAGGCAGATCAAGTTTATTTCAAATTGTTGCCACGCCCCTTACCGCCCCCGCAATGAGCAAATAAGCAGACAAACCTCGAAAAAATTTGTGTTTAAGGCGAATATCTCAGTAACTATAGCACTTAGGAGCACCAATTTTGGTATTCAGGTTCCGAGAGACAGCCTTAATATAACGCCATTCAACTTCAATGCCGTTTTTAAGGCATTAATTCAAATGGAACAGTGTTGTAATTTAACATTCGTTCATTATCATATCTAACTATCCTGAAAGTAACATCCAAATCCTATGTCAAACAAGAGAGTTATCACGGTCTTAAGTTTACGATATTTAACTGAAAAATCACTGTATGCGCGCAAGCGAGCAAGACATACAAACATATGTTCGAACATTTTCTCTACCTGCTTAGCGGCAGCGCTGCCCGGAGACGCAGGCCGCGCCGACGAATGCTATACATACACAAATATGCGCGCACATACATATAATTTTAAACGAATTTGTAGCATGTAAATGCAGATAATCGGGAAAACGATAGAAGAGGGGCGTGGTGCAACTGTTAGAGTTGCGGAGCTATATGGAACATCCGTCTCAGATCGCAGGTTCGAATGCTGACAATGGCAATTGTTAATTTATTTATTTTTTAATTTTAATTCAAAATGTAAATGTTTACTTTAAATTTTTTAAATTTCATTTTAAAATTTTAAATAAAATGCAAATGTGCACTACTATGGGAGTACAGGGTCTTTTACAGTCGGCTCGATCGACTGTAGCCTTTCTTACTTGTTTTAAACAAAATTAGTTTATTATAGGGAATTTGAAAATTTTCAAACCTACCCGAAGCCGGTAAATTAAAAGGCCTGGAAATAAATCGTTCGTGTTATAGCCCGTTTCATGACATGATCCTTAATGGACGACTATACAATTAAAATATCAGCCGATTAAATATAACTTAAATAACTAGTGAATGAATGAGCATTCACTATCATCCAAAGGACAGCCCTGTGGATGGTGCAGCTTGAAAAAACAAGGTCGTTTCCTGATAGTCAGTGGCTTGGAAGAGGAGCGAATGTTAGAAATAGGTTTTGGCATTCTTATGCCAATTAAGTCGTTGCCACGGGACTCAAATACTTCATGCTTGTTACGAAGAAGCGTCTTGATGCCGCCGCATTCTGCCTTGATACCTCTCAACTCCTCCTTGGTCAGCGATTGAACAATTTCCCGCATTGGAAGTTGTCTTCCTGTCATCCAACTAGTATTTGCATGGGCTTTCTCAGTGTTATGCAGAAGCAGATTAAAGATTTTTTTGACTAGCGAATCTATAACGCTCTTTTCGATCTGTGTACAATTTCGAACGCTCTCCGACTTCTCACGGAGTTTGATCTCATTCCCCGTATTCGATTCTCCTGGGTGGTATTTCTGGAGCTCACTTTGTACAAAATTTTCAAAGTCTGGAGCCATTTTGGCCGCTCGTCTAAGTCCAATGAGAGCAATGCGCTTTGTGCTCGGGATCTTTAAACGGTCCAGTTGCGTTTCGAAGCCACATTGTTCGGACACTTGTCTGGCATAGTCGACAAAGTCTTGATAGGCGCTAATGGCAGTATTCCGCCTCTGAAACTTGGCACCTGACATCTCAAAGGGACAGCATGGAAGCAGAAAGTAGTTGGTTTTGAGGCGTGCTGCCAGGACAGGCAACCAGGGTGATAGCTCATCGGAATGGTTGCCTATTATCCAATCGATGGCGCCGAACTCAAAACGAAAGCTATTGGGCACCACAGTTCTCTCAATGAGATTAAGACTCGTCTGTTCCGGATAAAGAGACCAAAGCTTACGTTTGCGTACGTCGTATCCGTATCCTTTATATCCTTCTAAATTTAGCACATGCACCAGGAGACCATTCCCGCATCCCAAGTCGGCAAACGCAGAGGGTATTGTTTGAGTGCAAGTCCACAGCGTAATCAGGTATGCAGCAATGGCCAAATCCTCGTATATGAACTTTAGCGGATCTGTACACTCGTTTGCCGTCTCCCACAGTTTCTTAAGGCTTTCTGAGTACTTCTTTTTAAGGTCCTTGTAGAGGTCGTTATATTTTTCAACATCCACTAAACTTAACGATTTCTGAACATCTTCTTGGCGTTTGCTTTGAGACCAGTTGTAGAGTTTGGGCCTCAGAACGAACTCTGCCCATCGGGAACTTGGCTTTGATTTCACTTTCAATTCTCCTGAATCCAAATGCACTGAAAACGCTTCAAATGAATCATCATCTACAAAATGGCATTCATAACGTTGCTTTTGGAAATCTATAAATTAAGTTGGCTGTTTTTATAAGTCAATTAGAGGACTTTAACTTAAATTCGACAAACCCAATGTTCCATTGGCCAAAATGTTTGTTTTCAGCTTTTTGGTCAACATCTTGAAGTAAATTTTAAATCCTTCACAAGTCCTTGCTTCCGCCAGCAGCTGCTGCTCCAGCTCATCTTTATTGGATTCAGAGAGTTGCCCATGTTGTTGCTTTTGCACTTCTGTAATAAGCACCTCGAATATCTTTTTATTCAGAGCGTGGTAGTTTCTTATTAATATTGCAATTGCTAGCCAGAATTGCTTGTCGTCAATGTGTTTAGCTGCCATTTTGCAATGTTTACCAACACTTCATAGACAGTACGCTGTTTATAAAAGAGCCAAGCAAAACACCACCAACTAAGCAAAACGTATCCCAAAGTTGATCAAACATAATAACACAAATTACTCCACACACCAACCAAATGCCTAAAATAGGCAATTAAAATAAAAATTATCTAGAATTTTTAGAAATTTAATTAGCTGCATAGTAAATCAACTGGAGTGAGCTCCGTACCAGCATACATGCTTCAATCGCACACTTGTTGCGTAACGCAGCTGACTGAAGCAGTTCTGGGCAGAACACGCAGAAAACGCAGTGGAAAAACTATAAACTTTCCTTGCAAATATTCCTGTTGCATTAAGTAAATTTGTATTTATTCGCAAAACATGTCATTCCTGCGCAAATCCGTTAAACTGCTTAGTACCGTAAGCAGTGTCAGACAAAATGTCAAAGTGGTAATGCATTATGTGTTTAATAACTAAAAGTTCTCATGAGTGTGTACATTTGTAATTAATGCTGTTGTTGTTTTGTTTAGCTTGGCGCCGTGAAGACACTCAGAAGCTACAGTTCCAGTTCAAAGTCAAGGGATGATCGCGCCACGTTTCCAGGAGCTCGTGACGCTCCGTTCGTAAACGACTTGAAGCTGACCATGCCCGAGGATTATGCGCCCATACCCATTTATCGGGTAATGGATCGCGATGGGTTTATACTGAATGAAAAAGAGGATCCTCAGCTTAGCCAGGAGGTAGTGGAGAAAATGTTCCGTGACATGTTGCTGTTGTCCACAATGGATAAAATACTGTACGAGTCTCAGCGACAAGGCAGAATCTCGTTCTATATGACCAACTTTGGGGAGGAGGCGTCTCACATTGGCAGCGCAGCTGCTTTGGAATTACGTGATATAATCTATGGTCAGTACCGTGAGGCTGGAGTTCTGGTCTGGCGTGGCTTCCGAATCGATCAGTTCATTGATCAGTGTTACGGTAACGTTGACGATCTTGGACGTGGCAAGCAAATGCCAGTGCACTATGGTTCCAAGGAGCTGAACTTTGTCACCATCTCCAGTCCATTGTGTAAGCAAATAGAATTGATTTCGCTCAAAACCGACCCTTATATAAATGCATCTTCGTTATCCGCATTACTCGCTTAGCTACACAAATACCTCAGGCTGTGGGTGCCGCCTATGCCCTGAAGCGTCGTCCTGACAACGACGCCTGTGTCATTTGCTACTTCGGTGAAGGAGCCGCTTCCGAAGGCGATACACATGCCGCATTCAATTTTGCAGCGACGCTCGAGTGTCCAGTTATATTGTTTTGGTAAGAATTGGATATACTAGTTGTCTTTAACCGTTGACTGTTCTTTTTCCAGCCGCAATAACGGTTTTGCTATATCTACGCCTTCCAATGAGCAATATAGGGGCGATGGCATTGCTGGCCGTGGCCCAATGGGCTATGGAATCGCCACAATCAGGGTCGATGGCACCGACGTGTTTGCCGTGTACAATGCCATGAAAAAGGCACGGGAATATGTGCTAAGGGAGAACAAACCGATTGTCTTTGAGGCACTCGCATATCGGGTCGGACATCATTCCACCTCGGATGACAGCACCGCCTATCGATCGGCGGATGAGATTGAAATTTGGAACACCTTGGAGCATCCCATTTCCAAGCTTAAGAGCTACATGGTTCATAAGGGCTGGTTCAACGAACATCAGGAAACCGAGTTTGTTAGTGGCGTCCGAAAGCAGGTCCTCAAGCAAATTGCTGTCTCGGAAAAGAAACTCAAGCCCAATTGGCGTGAGATGTTTGAGGGCGTCTACGATACAATTCCTGAGCATCTTCAGGCACAGCAGCAAGAACTGGAGCAGCATATCGAGGCGCACAAGGAGTTCTATCCGTTGAAGAACTTCAAGTAATCTATTTGTGATTGTAATGAGACGACAGCAAACGATTCTACAAAATTTACTCCGAGAGACTTTATCAAAAGTGCATTTATTAAGCTTAAGCAATTCATAATCTTTGTTTTTGTTGTGTTTAGGGTCGAACCCGAATCAAATCAAACTCTTAAATACTTGTTTTATTTAGAGAGATGATAAGCAAACCGATTTAATGTATATTTTTACCCTCTTAGCAGCCCGCACTAAATAGTTTAATCACTTGTTAAGAATACTATATGGAAAAATGCATTCATACTAAGTAAATATATACGAAACTGACTTTAATTACATTGGTGTGAGTGTGTCTGTGGGTGTGGGTGTTAATGCATGTTTTGGAAAGTTTTAAAATTTATTATCATGATTTACATACAAATACAATACGCAGAAGAAAAACAATACAAATTTATAATTAGGGGAATTCCTGCAAACGATATTAACAATGCAAATTAGTGATTAAAACAATTGTTTAACTTGTATCTTGTTCTTTACAATACTAATTAATGAATGATTGTTGCCGAATTGGATAAAACACCACTTTTGTAGTTGCTGATTAGGCCAAAAGCTCTGCATCCAACACAAAGGAGAAACTAATCAAAGATTTTCTATAAATTTAGTTTTCAACGTTTGCAGAAATACGGTTTAATATACTTTTGACTTAATGCACATAATTCGGGCACGCACTGTGAAGGTGAAGCTATAGCTATCTAACATTATTAGATTAGACGAAACAAAATGGTTCTTTGCAAAAAGCTTGGCTGGAATGTGTGTCTACGTGGGAGCACTTCAGTTAGTGCGCAGTTGATAGTCGCCATTCTGTGTGATATAGCGCACCCAGGGCAACGCCTGGTAGCCACTCTTCTCGATGATCTTCAGATACCGCACTTGTATCCCCGATGTGGTAAAATAGGGTATTTCGAAGCGCACCTGTATAGGCGGCTTGCCCTCAGTATTGTCCTCGCTTTCTACGCTGGGCAGTCCGAAATGTGCCCGCATTAAATACTCTTTGCCACCTGGGAACGATTTAACCGTCCAGATAATGGCATTCTGTTCTGGCGCATACTTGCAGCTGCCAATGGTTGTCTTGAACTTTGGCGAGTCCGCATCAGCTGGCACTGGTATAACGATTTCCACATTGTTGGCCGTTGATCTTCGTTTGAATTGAGATTTTGCCTTGATCATGTACTCTACTCGAGAGTGTGCATGTCGCTCAATGACAGATTCAATCCAGATCAGTGGCTTCACCTACCGAGAAGACAATAAAGCAATCAAAAGGCACGTTTCATGTCAAATCATGGACTTACATGTGTGTTGAGGCGATAAGACATCAACTCAAACTCTCCATCTGGTGGTATGAACGATATTGTGCGATCATTTTCAAAACGAGACAGACGAACACACTGATGAAACTTGACATCCTCCAGCTCTACGGACTTTGATTTACCACGTCCAGTGCTCTCGAAGAGGACCTTGTCGTTGAGGCCCAAACGTAGCTCCGGCATTCCAGATAAGTAAACTCGCATTTTGATGGCGCCAACAATTTCACTGCGCAGGACATTCCCATTGGCATTTGCCAGTAGATTCACCGATTCAATGACATCAAGGAAAACTTCGTTTTTGCGGTACTTGATGCCCTCGGAACGCCAGGAAACGGCGTTTGTTACGGCGACGGGTATGCGAGGTTGCAGTTCGAGCTTGTGGCCCTCCTGCGTTATGTATTCCTGTAGTATTTTTGAGTCCGTCGTTTGTGGATAACCAAAATCAAGCAGTTCATCCAGCAGTTCGTATATGATCACGAAGTTGTCCCGAATAGACTCCTCCTCCAGCTCTTTAAAGTACTCGACAAACACCTGTGCGATTTTGTGCAAAAATACAAAAACCAGCGCAATGTTCACGTTTTTGTTGCGCGGTGTAGTGGACACAATGTACAAATTATTCGTCTTTATGTACGCAAATGTAGTCTCAGACGTCTGAAGAATTGGCGTGACAAGTCCCTCCTCTTCCCGCTCCATAAGCAGTGGCATGAATTTATCGATCACGGCCATGTCAATGTTGTCTCCGCGATAATTACGGGATATCAACACCTTGCCCTTTACGTCTAGCACAAATATGGCCGATGAAGACATTTTACGTTTTTTTCTTTTTGGCTTAAAAACTCCCAGCTGCCACTTGTTCTCGTTTCCCCAAAACTGGGAATGTTAAACTAAAGTGTTTGTGAGCCTGCGAAGTCGAAGGTAAGTTTTAAGATATGTCGAATGGACTGCGAGCACTGGTATTTTACATTATTATAGTAATTTGTATGTCTTTGTCAATTTATACCACGCAAGTGGAATTAAGTTTAGTCACACGAAAATTACTTACGTCGTCGACTGGCGCTTCTTCTTGACGCGCCCATTCACCTGTATTTCCGACTTTTCGGTGTTTAACAACACTGTCTAGTGAATAAAGTTATTCTTAGTTCAAATGTACATTGTTCAAGTGAACTGAAATCGAGTCGAAAGCGGCTCTGATGAAAAACCAGTATTACCACGGCTACCCATTCAGGGACATTATTTTGTTCGGTCTGCAAAAGCAAATGTGAAAAACAAACAAAAGTGCAAATTACTAACAAATTTGCCAATGAATCCGAGTATTACTATTGAACGTAAACGCGTTGATTGCAACGCGTTACCAAAGGGTTGGCAACGCGAGGAAGTACACAGAAAAGCGGGCTGCAACTCGGGTGTTGACGTTTTTTATTACAGGTAACAGGCATATAAATCGTCTGAACTTTAAAGAAACAAAAACTGTTACATGGTGGAGGTGAAGACCCGGAAGCTAATGTAAACATTAAAGTACACCAATACACAACCAGACTGCACATGTGATAACGAATTTGTTTTAATCACTCTCACTACTTTTTTGTTATTACATCTACCACACGCACACGCACAAACACAAACACCAATAAACCTACTTCCACAATTCTTGCCCCCATCCACTTAATACCCACACAACATTGGACGCGATATGTACAGCCCCACAGGCAAAAGAATTGAAAGCAAACCACAATTAGCACGTCAATTGGGCGCCGAGATGTTTGACATAAGCAACTTTGATTTCCAAACCGGCAAAATGCAATTGCATCGACAAATGCCCTCGCCATCCATTTCACTATACCGATGCAATGCCGCTGGAGCAATTATAAGCAATGCTGTCACTGGTGGAAATGCTGCAAATGCGCTTAAACGTAAATTTAGCAGAGCTCAAACCCAGAATGCGAACAATCTCCTCAGCAGCGGCGTTAGCATTGTACCGTCGATATCATCCGCAGCAGCGTCAGCGATAGCAACAACAACAACGACGACTGCAGTGACGGGGGCTAACATGCGGCAGCAACAACAGCAGCAACAACAATTTGAAATCAGGTAGAGCCAAGTCGAATCTCCTTGGCTCCCCGAAATCTTTTGCATGTGCCCGACTACCTTATTTTGTAAACTAAACAAATTCTTAGTTCAAAATTGACAAACTAACAAAAATTGGTCGATTCCTACCTTGTTGGGTTAGCTTTGTGTATTTCCTCTCATAATCATTGCATGTATTTTCAAAATTCTTGTGTAATTTTTTGTTGTGGTCTATGTAATAATCTTAAAAATATTAGGGGAATTCAATTGAAGATTTTAGGTCATTATTAGTCAATTGATTGGATTAATTAATATTTGTGTGTAAATTTTGTTAAAATCCAAAAAAGGACAAACATGATCATAAATTGGATTGCGTTTGAAAGTGAATTAAAGCCATGTTTTTTACATTTGGTTAACAACTTTTACAGTTCTTGTACGGAACAAATGTAATAAGTAATATAGTAATTATTAAATTTTAAGCTGCCTTGAAAACATGCATAGGCAATTTGTAAATTTGTTAAAACAATTATAATTGTCGATTAGCACGTAGTTAAAAACGAAATGTAGTAAAAAGCTTTAAGGATTATAATAATTGCCGCTTACTAATCTGCTCAGACGTATACATGACCAAATCTAATTTTAAAGCCACACTTTTGACTTTATTGTCTTAATGAAATTTTCATTTGTTTTAACAGCCGCGCTCTGCGCACAGATGTCTCGTTGGTGCCCCCGATACGACAGACGGCGTCCATCTTTAAGCAACCGGTGACAGTGGTGCGCAACCATGAGCCCAACAAGGTCAAGCACGACGCCAAGCACGGTGGTCAGGAAAAGCCCAAGCAGCTGTTCTGGGAGAAGCGCCTGGAGAGACTGCGCGCTTGCCACGACAACGGAGAGGAGCTCGACGATATATCACTGCCAAAGACCATAAGAACCGTTGGTCCCAATGTCAATGAACAAACTGTTCTTCAATCAGTGGCCACGGCTTTGCATATGCTAAATGCTGGGGTGCATGGACAGAGCTCCACGAAGGCTGAGCTAACAAAGAATGCCATGGCATTTATGAATCCGGAACAGCCCCTCATGCATGCGGTTATAATCTCAGAGGACGACATACGAAAGCAGGAGGACCGTGTGGGTTTGGCACGACGAAAACTCCAGGATGCCCTTAAGACATGAACGAAATTCCATAACGGCTTACATATATTCTATAATTACTATACTATACTATTTTATATTCACTTCCAATCAATTGCTGGATCGTCCTGTTTCCTCTCTCCAACGACGATGCGAAAAGTTTACAAATAAGTTTAGTTTTTTAATAATAATAAATATTAATAGTAACAAATATTTTTGTCTTTTAAAAGTAATTTCATTTTTTGGTTTATTGCGCTGATTGTTTCTAACATTAATTTTCACATATAGTAGACAGTTTTAAAAACAAATGACAATTGGGCGTATTATCCATTTATATAACACTATAGATACAATATATCTTTAAAAAGTATATAGTATTATGGCTCTAAATAGCTCCTGCTGTGTTATTCAATAATAGGGACACTTGTGTTTTAATTCCCTTTGAATGCTTTAAAAATACATGGACTATTATTATATCTAACAATTTACTGAGGCCTAACTATTCCAAAACCTCCTCCAGTTCATCGTCGTCATAATCGATGCCGTCGTAGTCCGTTGAGGAGCGTGTTAACTGCAAGATAAAAGCATATTTAAAGATCAAGTAAAAGTTTACAAAAACGGTTTTACCTTTCAATTTGGGCACTTAAAATTTTGCAATTAATTTTTTCGAAATTTGAATTTAAAATTGAAATAACCCAAAAGACTCCAATATTCTCCAATAACACTATCAAAACGATGCTGAATACTATAACTAATTGAATAATTCAACTATGCTTACCTGGGTGTAAATACCGCGCCAAGCAGCAAATGCTCCCATAGCCAAAGCTGCTCCCACTCCCGCCACAATTTTTGTATTTAGTTCAGTTTCCATGAACTTGCGCTCCGCCGGCGTTAACGTGCTATCCGGCTGACTAGATGATTTGGTTAGTTTTACGGAACTATAGCACTCGTTGCGGAATATGTCCTTAGAGATGCGGCTGATAAAATTCATAAGATTTTGACAGCCTTTAATGTGGCTTTGTAGCGGGTTGTTGGGCAGTGAAATTTTAGATATTATGGCCAAGTAACTGTACACAATTGCGTCTAATTCACTATATACATCCCCAAAGAACCAAAGTTTGCGTCCCAGTTTACGTGAGAGCAAGTTGACTGCGATTTTGGCATTGCTCACCAGCTAAATAGTATTGCATCGATTAATAGACGAATTACAAATATCAGAAACTGTCTTACATAGTCACTCTCGTGCTTTTCCAGCTTGTCGTTTATATCGAAGCCACAAAATACCTGGACCACATCACTGGCTTCTCGCTGATACGTGGATGGATAGTAGAAGTTGAATGGGAATGGAGTGCGCTTGGCGTAGAGACCACGTGTGGTCGTATCATAGTTGTTGGGCTCTCCATATAGGAAGTAGTGGTAGTAGGCGTGCAGTTGTGTAAATACCCAATTTGAGTACGTGGTGGAAAGATGTTTTTGTTTCGTTGTTAAATGCGTATCCACAGGATAACCCTGAAAGGAACAAAATAATTCAGAAAATCAGCTATCGCCAAAGCTGCTATAAATAGCCAAGAGGTTCATTCACCCCGTCCGACCGTATTCAGGTGCCACTCACCTCGAGATCCAGCACGCGTTTTATCTCCTTGTAGCCAGTGAACTTGTCGTTGCCAATCTGTAAATAGGGAAGCTTTCCGGCCCCCGAGCGTAATGGATTTGCGTTTGTTTCAATTTCAACAGGGCAGCGGGTGAAGCGTAGCAGACACTATTGTGAGGTATACAACAGCCAAGTGACAACACTTTGATTAATAATTATTGATACGACTGATAGTAATAGGAGTCGAGTCACTGATTATGATGCAACCTAACTTACCAAGACTCGCATACATTCGAAATCAATTGTCGGCAATCCCCACTCCCCCTTGTATACATGTAGTTTGGATCCCAATTGCATTTTTAAAGATAGCTTATGCTCCCTACCGCGCTGTGACTGTTGCTGTATGTACTTTCGTGGTTATTTAGCAGAGCTGTTGCATGTGCATTGTTATATTCAAAAAAAAAATTAAATAGTTCCAAAATGTGCCGGAATACTCAGTGAGAGATTTCAGATTAACACTCACTGCTGACTGCCAGTGTGACCGTTGACAGCAAATACAAAATCAACCTTAATTATACCAAACAAAATAGCAATTCGGTATTTGGTATCGATAGACGCAAAGTACGGTTTATTTCTAAAAGCTTATTATTATTTGTAATTTACTAAATGGTCAAATAGCACACGATGGCATTGGTTGATTATGGCAGCAGCTCAGGTTCAGAAACCGAGGAGCCTGAAAATAAAGTGCCCATATCTTCTCTTAAGAGGTAAACTGATTAACCGTAAGTCCAACATGATTCTTTAATTTTCAACCCGTCAGACCGGCATTACGCACAGCTGTTTCATTGCTGGGCGCCAAGATGTCAAAACCGGCTACCGAAGAGGACGACCACGACGACACAGATAACCCTGCACTGCACGGAGGCCGTATACGAAACTTCAAGCACGAACGAGGCAATTGGGCAACCTTTGTGTATATACCCGCGCTAGCGTGCTCCGAGCAGCTGGAGGATTTCCAATTGGAGGTCATAGAGAAGCTTGAGCCGCAGCTTCAACTTCATGCTAATGAGTCACTGCACCTTAGTTTGAGCAGAACAGTGATTCTTCAATATCATCAGATTGATGAGTTTACCAGATATCTGCAGCAGGCGCTGCAAAGCTGCACAGGGTAAGTTCAAATCCATACAATCCATACATAAAACCCGTATATTTATTTTGTGGTTATTTCTATAGTTTTAACTGCACCCTGCATTCGGTATGTTAATACAGATACGCTTACCACAACGTAATTTCTTATGTATTTACTTTAACCATGCAACCCAGCTAGAAGTTTACACGAATGAGGAGCGGACGCGAACATTTTTAGCCGTCCAATTGGACGCTGCCTTTGTAGTTAAAATGTTCGGTCTTCTGCGACCCGTGGACGCGGTAATGCGCGACTATCGCTTGCCGCAGTTCTATGAGAATCCCTCGTTTCACGTCAGTTTGCTGTGGTGCGTCGGTGACTGGGAGGATCTGCTAAGCCAGCAATTAAAGGAGCTGCAACAAATGCTGGAGGATCACGACTCGCTCAAACTGACAGTCAACGAAATACATTGCAAATGTGGCAATAAGGATTTTATTTATAAGCTTAAATAGAACGAACAAGAAAGAAAAGTACAGTTGAGCATGCTCGACCTTATGTATATTAATAAAATTGGTATTCTGGATTACAATGGATAGTACTTGCAGCAGAACACTTTGAAACAAAAAAAAAAAAAGCATAATGAAACATACATCCCATTGTCTATATACACATTGTAAGGAAGCGTTCCAGCCGGGGTACAGATCTCAGTCTGTCCAGGGCTCGAATCGTACAAGAAATTTCTAACATTCGCGGAGACGCTGCAGACGGGGAAAAACGTGCCAACGGGGATGAGATTAGCGAAGGATGGGGAGGGGGGGTGATGCCGCCGTCGTTCCGCGGGAGCTGCCGCAATGCCCCGCGAGATCAAAGCGAGGCGCCGAGGTGCTCTGGCAGCCGCCGCCGATCACGAGCGAGGGGCACTACAGGATATGGGATAGTCGCATGCGAGATCTAAACAGGGGGCGCCGCCGTTGTTCTCAGCGATGCTATGCGACGCTCTGCGAGATCGAAGCGGGACGCCGAGGTACTCTGGCGAACGCCGCTGTTCTCAAGCGAAGAGTGTGCGAGTGGATGGGGGAGGCGCAGACGCGAGATCCAAACGGGGGGCGCTGCCGTTGATCTCAGCAAGTCGTTGCCCACGAGGGAAGGACACGTCTTGCGAGTTTGCAATCGTGGCTCTGGGGCGCCAAGAGACCACGATCGTACCCAGCGGAAGACGGCGTTGATTCGCAAGAGTAAGCTGCAACTCTAGGGGCGCCGTAGAGTCGCTGCCGTTCTCGAGCGAAACGGAAAGTAACGGGAGTAGGGATATGGCCAACGAAAATTCATTAATTCTATTCGCCCAGCCCACTAACAACGCGTGGCTGGTTTTCCTTTTCTGTTTTCTCTTTTATTTTTATGTTCTTTCTTATGCACTATCTAATCTTTCCCTGTCGTCGCACTGGCCCTAACGGTTCTCTACTCACGGTTTCCTTCTCCTTGTTCTCGTCGTTCGCGTCCGACTCGTTCGGTGGTTGATCGCAAAGTGCCGGCAGCGCTCTCGATCTCACAACGTTGAAGCTGCCTTGACACAACTCCACCCACGGTTGCCACACTTGGCGATTTGGAACCAAAACTGGCTCTTTTTTTATCGTTTGGCTCCCTGGCAATTTTTTTTTGGAATTGGCTCCTTTTGTTCACGATTAATTGATTTCAATGTTACTAAGCCCTGATTTTCCATATCGATGTTTTTCGCAACTCACTTATACTATTAGACTACCGTATCTTTTTACGAGATTAGAATCCACCTATAAGTAGTGTTGGGTAATCACTGCTCATTTTGGTGAACATGTTCACTTGTTCTTTTTCTCGAGGTGAGTCAACTCACTCACTTTGCTCACTTGTTCACTTTCTTTGCTCAGTTGCTCACTTGTTCACTTACTTTGCTCAGTTGCTCACCTGTTCACTCACACAGAAAAATGTAAAATACGTTACATTTTAAGTTAAATCATATACTTTTTTCATCATATACTTTTCCAATCATATACTTAAAACTAAAATAACAAAAAAATAAAAATTAATCTTAACATTTTAGTTCCCTTCATTGGGAATTCTTTGGTTACTTCAATTGTTTGGCTTGGGTTTTTTTTTTTTAATTTTAGCGCTATAATTAAAAAAAAAAGGAAACTATTAGTCCGGAAAACTTTTTGGATATCAGGTTATACTTACAAAAATTTACATATTATTATGTAAAAACATAAGATTTTCCACATTTTTTGGCTTCAGCAGAGACCGCCTTTTGCGCACAGTTTCGCCTGCGCTTGAAAATATGCGCTCGCATGGAACGGATGTGGCAACTATACATAGGCGCTTCAGCATATAAGCGTAAAGAAGAGGATACTGTGCTTTGCGCTGATTCCACCATACTAAGGGATCATCCTTTCGACTAATATATTCCTCAGCCAGATATTTATCCATTTCACGAATGGCTGCAGCAGTGTTGTTGGTGGGTTGGCTGACTTGTTTAAAGGTGCTATCATAATCACTCCAAATGTCGTCATCTCGGTTGTTCAACTGATATTGTTCTTGTTGTTGACTGACATTGTTCGTCAAATTCTCTTCCGACAGGGGTGTCACGGTACGCATTGACAATAAATTTTTTTTTATGTCCGCTGTTGACTTTCTAAAGTTTTCCGTTGATTTAAAAACTCTTCCTTTGAACCTTGGGTCAAGTATTGTACTTTCCGCATACAATATATTTACCTCAATGTCTTTGAATCGGGCATCCATTTCCACGTTTATTTCCCTCAAAACTGCCTTCAATGTGGGATTCGATATTGAAAGACTCATGCTAGTCATTTTTTTTTGCAGTAAGCCAACAAAAACAATAATTTTTGAAAGAGTAACATTTTTTTCAGCAGAAATTTCTTCAGTTACTTGGTTAAATGGCTGCAATATTGGGAGTACTCCCTCAATTAAATCCCAGTCTTCTGGAGACAAAATGAGATCAGTGCGAGTTGACAGAGCTGCTACAACTGCTTCCTTCAACATCGATAGCCGTTGAAACATTTTGAATGTCGAATTCCATCTTGTTGGCACATCCTGGGCAAGTTTTAGTTCTGGCAACTTAAAAAGAGCTTGCATTTCCTTTAGCTTCTTTAGTCCAGATGTGCTTCGATTAAAATATTCCGTGATAGCTTTTCCTTTTGTGCGCACACTGCTCATTTTTTCTAAAGCTTTCTGCACAATAATATTTAAAGAGTGCGCAAAACACCTGACATGCCTCCAATTGCCCAATCGAACAGCACCAACAATATTATAAGCATTGTCTGATGCTATTGCCGCTACTTTGTTTTGCAACTCCCAGTCTCCAAGAACTTTCTTGAGAAATCCGCAAAGATTTGCTGAAGTGTGCGATTCTTCAAATGACTGGCAAGCTATCATGTAGGAGTTCAGCACTGTTGACTCTTTCTCTATAAAGTGAACGGTAATTGCCAGATAACTCTCGTTGGTTATAGATGTCCAACCGTCTGTTGTTAGGCATACCGCAGTGGCCGCACGCAGCTTCTCCACAATCTGTCCAGAGTATTCATCGCAAATTTTTGGTAATATTGAACAAGTCAATGTCTTCCTTGTCGGAAGCTTGTAGCCTGGGGCATGCGACACATCCTCAATCAATTTTTTGAATTCCGGCTCTTCCACTAGACGCAAGGCGTGATGACCCTTGGCAATCATTTTGACTAGTTGCTTGTCAATTTTCTGAGCTTTGCTTGCTGCGACAGGTTTGTGAACAAATGTGGTTATTTTCGGTTGTGCTCTTTGGACAATAACTGCACTTTCCTCATCCTGTCGGACAACAGGCTCCATAGCTGAAGGGTGCTTGCTCTTTAAGTGACGGCTTAAATTACTTTGAGATTTGCAGCTCAAAACAGCTTTACAATATTTGCATTTGGCTTGTTGGTTGCCAATATCATCGAAATGGCTCCAAATCTCACTATATTTACGTATAAGCGACATTTTAAAATGTGGAATCAGATTTGGCGCTAATACAAGTGTGAGCTTCAGGAAGACAAACGCAAATATGAGCATGAACGCAAAATGCGCTAAGAAAATGTACGCAAAATGCGCTAACAAAATGTACGCAAAATGCACTATAAGAAGCATAGGGGAACAACTGAGCATAACGGAGCATGTGAACAAGAAGAAGCAAGTGAGCAAAAGTGAACAAGTGAGCAAAAAAGAGCAAAACTGAGCAAGTGAGCAAAAGTGAGCAAGTGAGCAAGTGAGCAAAAAAGAACAATTGGAATGGAACATGTTCAGTTGCTCAGTTTAGTGAACAACTCTTTTTTGTTCACTCACTCATGAGCAACCCAACACTACCTATAAGGTAGTTCGAATAATTTTGTTGATCAAACTTATGTCAGAGAATTTTAAAATCAATGATCTAACTTTATTGGAACACTAATTGCGCCCTTTGATTTTTCTCGTGAATTGCTGCTAAATTGCTAAGAGACCAGTATTTTTGGGTCCTTTTTATTAAAATTGGCTCTTTTTAAAATTTTTTTGGAATTTTCTAAAAAACTTTTGTGGCAACCGTGACTCCACCACGAAAGCTCTCTCTTCACCACAGAGCTTTCGTTCAGAGTTGCATCAAGCCGCTCCTTACGCTCCTGACAGAGGGCGGCTGCAGTCCTCGGCTAACTCCTATCGATAAATACATAATTACGACCTCCTTACAACATATACATTTGTAAATGTACCGTAATCGCTCGATCATATACATACATATTTGTATGATGCTGTCCCGCTTAACTTTATTAAGTGTTTTCTTTTACAATAATAGGCGGATTTCAGGATAGTTGGATATAACTTGTCTCCAAACGAATTACAAATAAGAATTCTGTACGACAAGAAGAAATGCCTTAAAAACGGTATAAAAGTTTTAAAAGTTTTTTATTTCACATGTAAATAGGGGGCGTGTCAGCACACCATTTTTAATGACAATTTAAACTGCCCCTAGAAACCTGCTTGCCAAATTTGGTGTTCCTAAGTGCTATAGTTACTGAGATATTCGCCTAAAACACAATTTTTTTCGAGGTGTATCTGGTTTTTTGCTCATTGCTGGGGCGGTAAGGGGCGTGGCAACAATTTGAAATAAACTTGATCTGCTCGCGAAGATAACGGACTTTCATTCCAAATTTGGTGTCTCTCGCTGTTGTAGTTTAAAAGATCCAGGTGTTCATACGGACGGACGGACATTGCTATATCGACTTGGCTGTTGATGCTGATCAAGAATATATATACTTTATGGGGTCGGCCACGCCTCCTTCTGCCTGTTACGCACATATCGCTTCTGACAAACTTCTGACATAGTAAAAGATTCTTGTATTGACTGAATTGTAGTCCTTACCATCTCTGAATACTGTTTGTTCATACGGACGGACGGACATGAATGAACACGACTCAGAATATGTTTACTTTATAGGGTCAAAGAGAATTAAATGAAATATAAATAAACATTATAGACCACATAAGTATTAATTGAGGCCCTTCTTCTTATTGCCGTTTCCCTGCTTGGCCTGCTGTGCCTGCTCCTCGATGAGGCGTTCCTCTTCCAGTTCCAGAAATCGTTGACGACGTCGTCCCAGCGGAGTCTTGGACCACCATGATTCAAACGCTTCCTCTTCCTCCCGATAGACTGGATCACGAGTGCTGCAAAACGAAATGTGATAAGGATTGTTTTTACCTCATCCATTCTACTCTACTCACCAGAGAACATTAATAAGTTCAGCATTTGTGAGAGGCTGGGAACGCAGCTGTAGTTTCCGTTTACAGGTCATCACCTCTCGGAGGCAAGCATCGATAGAGCCTATGGTATAACCATCGGATATCTTGGCCATAGCACTGGTGTCCAAGTTGGAGATGCCCCCTGAGTACTCGCTGCAGAGCAAACCGCAGTCTGTTAGGAATATAAATAAACAATGCCATGGGGGAATACTCACTGCAGCAGTGTTTTCCAAGCATGTGACATGGCACCGTAATCCGGGCGTGGAATATAAATGAATCTATTGTAGACCGATTGCAAGAGTTTCTGGTCGGCCTCCCAGGGCAGATTGGAGGTGCCAATGAAGATGACCCGATCTTCTGGTGCAATATTCTTGATCATTTTGGGCAAATCCTTCTTCAAACGCTTTGGATCTGTTCGATCGGTCTTGGGTATTTTCTTCATGAACGGACGCTCTGCATCACCCATGTAAATGACCGCTGGCTGCAGTAATCTGGACACCTTGATCACCAAATGTATGAGCATGATGAGACCTGATTTACCGGGATACTTGCCCACAATGTTGGCAGGTGTCAGATCAAAGAGAACAGCTCCAACTTCTGTACAAATCGCATGGAGTAGAGCCTTTTTACCAGATCCGCGAGGTCCAGCCAGAAGCACGGATCGAATCAGGGGCGTGCAGGCATGTATGCCCTCGGAGCCTAGTGGTAGAATGCAGTACTCCGTAAGGATCTGGCGAATGTCACCCGGAGAGGGATTGATTCCATTACGGGCAGTTAAAGCCTTGTCACCTAGGAACTGTTTTAGCTTGAGTTCTGGATACTTGCGAATTATGCCATTTGTGACCAGCTCCTCGTACAGCGACTCGGTGCTTCGATCCGGCGTCAGGTCTTTCTCCTTCTTTTTCTTGCTTTTCTTGCCGGATCGTCGGGTCTTCTTGTTGCTCTTTTTCACCTTCTTGCCCACCATGGTCTGCAGCAGATCTAGTTCCTGCCGCATTACATCGTCCACAGCGCGTCGAAACTCCAGTTCTACTTCTTGATACTTCTCGGCATAAATCATGTCCTCATAGGCAGCCTGACTAAGTATTCCGGTTTCGTCCTTGTCGCGCCAAGTGTCATTAAAACTAACATAAGGATGGAGATGAGCTCGGTATTGATTTAAAGATTAACTTACAATTCTATTTCTGCGCGAATGTCGGGAAGACAAACCGATGGAGCTGGTTGGAAGTTGACATCGTCTTCCTGATTTTCGTTGACATTCAAGTCTCCGCTACGCGCAGGCGATTTGGACTTGTCCTTGGTTTTGCGCGACTCCTTGGAGGATCGTGCTGAGGAACGACTATGCTCACTTTCGGTGCCCGGGCGGCTAAAGATGTGCAGGGAACCACCTTGATCCTCGGAGGGAAAGTCTGGCAGCTTGCCAGTTTTGTCGTAACAGTCTTTGATCCAAGCACGAATCTCATCGGCAATGTCCTCCTTCATGATGGCGCCATGTTTTTGCCTGATCTCCTCCAGAATGGTCACCTGCCTTGCCTCGAATTGCGCCGCATAGGTTTGCTGGGCTACATGCCGACGCCTTACATTGTGCTCGTTGTGCTTCTCCAACTTCTCGGCCCGCTCCTTGAGCACTGCTGCTGGCGGTGGCACCATGCCAATCAGTATCATTTCATCCATTTTGCGACGTCTAGTGATACGTCGAGCTGTGTGCCCCCTCCACATTTTCTGGATCTTCATGGCGGCCATGAGACCGGAGTCCGTGCGCTCTTTCTCGCTTCGCTCCTCTGCCTTGCCCTTCTCCTTGCGTATTTCCTTCATGAAATGTGCACGGAGTCGTCCTTGGCGGGCACGCTCATGCATTTGCAGCAGCCGGATTGCCTCCATTTCCGTCAGAGGCTCCTCCAGTTCATGCTCCTCTAGCCATCCAAGCTTGATCAGGATCTCGTTCATGGTGCGCTTACGGAACTCCAACTCCTCCTCGCGCTCCCGCAGAAAGTAGCGTGGGACTCGAAGCTCCGTTTCCATGGGCGTTAGCCGCAAACGCTCCACGACATCATCGTTGTAGCTGAACTCCATGAGATCTATGTTGACCAAATCGTGTTTCAGCTCCACCACACGTCCGAGACAAGCATCCAGCAGTTTTCGAACTAACTCTCGCTTCTGTGGCTGAATCATCTATGGTCAAAAGTACAGACATTACAGAATAAGTATTGGATTCGAAGTTCAAACCAAAGAAGATTAGTTAATGCTGAATACTTGCATTGTCGTAGACATCCTCAAGGCGGTTGCTGAGGCAAATATAACGAAGATAGAACTCATAGAGACTAGCCTGCAGCAGAGCCTTGGATTCGGCCGCGGCAGCTACAGAACTCGCAACGACTCCGACTACTCCAGAGATGGTGGCCACTGTGGTGTCTACATTCTGGCGCTGCCTCTCGTAGTCGATGATAGCTAACTGCTCACATTCTTGCTGCGATTGATGCCAAATCTCATTAAAGTATGTACTGGACATGACAAACTCCTTTTTCACACTGATTGTTGTTAAAGGCGGTGTTAGCATGGATCTCCTTCGATACCGTTGCTATGGTCTCCAAGGAGCTCTTCCAGTTATTTTTATTCCCATTAGTCGAACTGCAATGGGTATTTTGTGCTGGTTGAAATGTTTGTAACAGGGAAATCACTGGCCATATAAAATGTGTATATCTTCTTGATCTACATAAACAGTCAGATAAAGCATTGTTCGATCTCAGGGACCTCAAAAGAAAGACTAACCCAGAATGTTACTCAGAATTAGAAAACGGCCAAACAAATTGGGTTCTTGAAAGCTTCGCCTTTCCTTCTTTAGGACATTTTATATAAATATCTAAACCGGGCAATAGGTGTATCTACATTTCAAATCAGTCCAAATAGTTTTAACATACTGAGCTAATCGGACTATACCATATAGCAGCCATGGAAGCAATCAAATAAAAACAAAAGTCTAGAATACATTGTTTGTAATCTGCAGCAAAGCCGACGTTTGTTACTTCGTCTCGGTATAAATTTATTCCTTAGGTAAAACCAATATTGTAGTTTAATAAATTATTTGCTCTTCTTTGTTCATTCTTCCTTCATTTGTGATTCCTTTTTTCTTTTACAGTCATAAATGTTTAATTAATGGATGTGTTTTCAAAATATGATACACGTAAATATATTAGATACTATAACAATGTTAAGTGAAGGATTAAATACAGTATTTGGGTTAAATTACACATAAATGTACATACATAAATAATTAACAATATAGTTGCAATACTTTGCAGATTTGGTAGGAATGTATTTGACTCTTAAATGTTGTCGGGGGAGCAGTACTTTAGCATGGACTTCGTGTGCTTGAATTGAGTGCCACTTGTGGCCGAGAGCACTTCGCTGATGAAGCTCTGGGAGTTGTGAATGGTCGTGCCTCCAAGGATTACTTTGTAGCCAGAATTGTTCAGTTGATGAACGGTCAATGCTTCTTCGTAGGTGGTGCCGCCAATAACAAAGACTACCACCTCTTGAGGTGGTCGTCGGAATGGCACAAGCTCTGAGTTGATAGCCGGATAAAGGGGATCAAGTTCGCGGCCTTTGAACACATCTTCGAGTGTTTCCTTAAGCAACGGCGTGTGCTGTGTGAATACGTTTTCCACGCCCTTCAGGCCTTTAATCAGAATACGTGTCAGTTTAACGGCGTCCGTAATCCGCACCATGTTGAATAGATCGCCTTGGCGTATATGCATGCCGGCGTACTCGATGATTGCAGGCACAATTTGTGTGTTTCCGCCTCTGGACTTGATGATCTGTAGCAGAGCTGAGGTTTCACAGCTGGCATGGCGCTCGTAGCGTATAGCATACAGTGCCACCAATTTGACGGCATCATCAATGCTAACTCGCTCATCCGAAATGAGTTTCTTAACGCGCTGTAGTTGGGTTGTGTGATCCGCCTTACAGGCCATCTCCTGCTCTAACTCGGACACCTCGAATAGACTACGCTTATTCGTAATACTCGATAGTTCGCCCATAACGCATAGATGCTTCTGAACGGTTCCGGACATTTTCTTGAACTGCGGATAGGATTCTATAAAGTTTTTCATGTCTGCAATACTCTCGACCTTTTTATGATCGTTGGCCTTGCGTTGAAACTCTTCCATAAGTTGTTTAATTGTCGATCCAATTTCACCATAGTTCGCGTACATGTTGCTACCATAGAACTCGTCTTGGTCTCCTGATAGAACCAGCTCCTTGAACTCTTTGGGCACTGTGGGACGATCCGACAAGTCCACACGATTGTTGCGTATTTGCAGCAGTTCGTGCACCATTGCCTGATACGACCATTGATGCAGTAAGGGAGTTACTGGGTCGTCCCTTCGGTCCAAAATAAGCAGCAAGGGCGGTGCAGCGCCATCAACATTGGCACGGAAGTCAAACAACGATGATTCTTTTGTAGTTTGATCATAGATTAACTTGGCTAAAATTTGGGCCACCTGAGAACCAGCTCGATAGCGTATAACTGGATTGAGTTTAAGTGATAACAGAACCGCTGTTATACCCTGCATGCTGTGGGTTAGAGCATCCGGCAGCCAATTAAGATTCGACATACAGTTGGGAATGTTCAGTGAGAAAAGATTGGGATTAACACACAAGTAGTCCGCATACAGTTCCTTCACCTCGCGCACAGACTCGGATTCATCGCATTCAGCCAAATACTTAATGTCCGTCCGTGGAATAATGTTACTAAAATCTACATAGACAATTACATTAGCAAAATTGGTTAGCTTGGTAAATGCAACGCTTACATATAAAATATGCGCTGTATTTAGGATTATGAAGCTCGTTCGCCAAAAGTTGAATGTTCTGCTTTGTGGGGCGTATGAACACAATGCACTTTAGGTACTTGAGCCGCTCGTTGGAGCGTCCAGAATCGATGCGTTCGAATAGGTAGACTTCTCGTTGCAGCATATCAGACTGACTAAATGCCATCGAGATAATGCTAGTCTGGAGTATTATGAATTAAATTAAGCTCTTCATTGAGTTTTTCATATGGAAGTCTTAACAATGTGTTTTCTCACCGTTTCCTTGTCTAGCAATATGATTTTCATGCCCGGTCCAGATTCGGTGCACATCTTTTCAATGTACAATTTAATACCACTTATTAAATTCATTATTAAAGCTTGATTTCAATCGTAATATAGCTTGATTTAGCAATGCAAATATTTTACTGGTGTAAACAGCTGTTGGCGGCTGAGATGTGTTGTAAAATTTTGAAATTTATCGATAGCGCGAATAAAGAAATATCGATGCATTGACCACTATTTCCTCGACCTCTAGTATTCTAGGAGAAACATCGATGTTTGGTGACATCGATCTTTCAAAACATCGAAAGATCGATGTCACCAAACATACAAAAAAAAAATCGATGTATTGATGAAACATCGCAATTTTTGTTTTTTTTTTTAAAGCAATCATTGTTTATTAGCGTCAAATGCACTTATTCAAATTACTCATCCTTTGAGATCAGCAATTAAAGTGTTATTAATATTATTGTTTAAGGTTAATCTGA
The DNA here is from genome assembly GCA_035046005.1 of Drosophila acutilabella. Classification (NCBI taxonomy): domain Eukaryota; kingdom Metazoa; phylum Arthropoda; class Insecta; order Diptera; family Drosophilidae; genus Drosophila; species Drosophila acutilabella. The sequence goes on along the minus strand of JAWNOK010000026.1, from coordinate 1,530,426 downwards.
ACATGGGAAATGTAACCAAATTCTATTTTAATGGATCTCATTTGAGATGCAATCATTTTTAATGAAGACTATCATGTCGACATTTTTAGCTTTTAATGAGCTTCTCTTCAAATTGACAATAAGCCCAGCTTTGCCGACAATCCTCTCACTCTCAGTGAATGTTTCTGGCACGCATAAATATTTATGGCAGCTCTTTTCAAGTGCCTTGTCATTCGCGATCTGCAAATGTTATTAATTATTGATCGAATGAATTTTGCATAATGAACCAACAAATTTTGTGGAGGGAACATTTTTAAAACATCGATCATCGAGAAAAAACATCGATGTTTCTTATTTTGTTTGCAACATCGATATATCGATGCTACATCGATTTTGGGCCCAGCACTAGTCCCGAGCAAATACTTGTTTTAACTAGGGGTGTTGATATTTTAAAAAATATTGATATCGATGATATTTTGATATGAAAAAAATATTATTATTTAATGATATTTAAAAAAAAAAAAATATCGATGTTATCGATGATATTTATATATGGGTAATAATTCAAATTGGTTATCACAGGCGGATTGTTATAAACCAACAATCGTTACTTCCATTGCCACTTGTTTTTATTATCTTGTTGCAAGACTTGCATTTTGCAGATGTACCATCTATTTTATCACAAAATATTTTACTTCCATGGTAAATTATTTTTGTCGCGGAAAAACAAAAGCAACGGTAAAATATATATCGAATAATAATATCGATATTGATATTACCGGCACAAAAAAAAGTTTCCAAATAATATATTATGATAAAAAAATATATATCGATTTATCGATATATCAAAAATATTTCGACAAGCCTAGTTTTAACAAGAGCCGAGGCATATTATTTTGGTGGGTATGGAAATTATTGTTATTGTTGTTATTATTATCTTTTTTTCGGACAGATCATTCTTTTTGTTACAGGCTTTATCCGAATTGCAGCGTGCTCTTTAAACAAACTTTTTTTTTACGAAATAATTTTGTACAGTCTTAAGAAAAATATTTATTTATTTGTTGATAAAAATCACCAAAAGTCCAATTATGCTACGGGTAGTTATTAAAATATACTCGAAGCCTCCAATATTTACAACTTAAGGAATATGAATCACGTTCTTAAGGCGACAATAGACCACAAATAAATGTGCGGCATTTTGCTAAAACTAAACACAACTCAACTGTGCAACGCCGTGGATTGATATGCGCTAGTTCCGCGTTATGTGCGTCTCCATAAAAATCAATCTGACAGTTATCTTTTCTGCAATGGGCGAATACACTCATTGTGTCACAGCTGGTTTTTTGTCCTGCTCCTTTTGTAGCTTCTCCTTCTCCAACTGATAGTTGTATGCCCGTCCCAGTTGCACCAATTGCGTTAGGCCCACGAAGAGATTAACAGCGAATAGACTGTAATTCTTGGGTATAATGACCAGCGAATAGCGTGACCAGATAATTCCAGTGGCAGCTAATGCTCCGCAAGCCGATACGGAAATTGAGTCCGCTGGACGCGCCAAGTCGCTCAGACCGGCAATAACAAGGCCCTAAAATAAATGGGTAATATACAGTTTATGATTAATGCTGCTGTTAGTCGACAAGTAAATAGCCCAATAGCAAATAGTCCACCAATTAATGCTTATTATCAGTTCTTATATGTATGTATGTATTATATCTGCAGTTGTTTTAATAATTTGAAGTATGTAAAATATCGGAAACACACAGATACACAAACACACACAAACTAATCAAATTATGCGCAAATCACAAATGCGCAATTATCCCAGACGCTCTCTTTATAAGCAGACCCAACCAGTTGTAGAGCGAATATACACAAATAATAATAAAAGGCAATAAGTATGTATACAACTTAATCACGCGGCGACACTCTCACACAGATTATTATTGCCATTTGAATTTCTTCTTTATATCAGCAGTGACAGACAGAGAGATAATGAAAATTAGCGAAGGTCATTCTGTCAAGATTATGTAACGGACTGACTGACTGTCTACTTGCTTACCCATTTAAAGACAGGAGCCCAGAAGAATATCGTCTTTGGACCTGATAAACAAGAGCTCAATTAAAACATTTATTTATACTCCGAATCTTCTTAATGCCCACCTGCCGCATGCATCCAGAGGGGTCGCATTTTTGCTGGCACAAATTTGTCACAGGCACCAATGATGCCATTGTAGACCTTTGAGTGGATGCCCTTTCCAGCGGAGGCTCCAGCTGTTGGCGGCGGTGGTGGTGGAGCAGGTGGTGGCGTTGGTGTCTGAACGGCTGTTGACATTTTGTCGTTTTTGTTTGTGCGAAATATTCAGAATATTCTTATAAAATATTCACTCAGCTGCTTAACGCGTGCTCTGACCAGCGAATGAACAGATTGTTTCGCCCGTACTGTTCGCAGCAGTGAGAAAACTGATTTCGACTACGAATATGAGTGTGAATAGCATTAGCATTGAGTTCATTAACGCTGGCGTCGGCGTCGGCGCTCTGAGCTAACCATGTCAGTTAGTATGTGTTTCACACACACATGTGTGTGTTTGTGTAAGTGTGGTTATGAGAGAGCCGAACTCGTAGATACTTTGACATATACTTGTACACTCACAAAGTCAGCTGTTACATGTTTGCTGTTTCCGACTTTCTAAAATTATACGAGAAAAAAAAAAAAGTTTTTCGAGCAACTATTCTAAAATAGTTCTCAAAACGAACACTCAGTTTGTTTTTAGCTCAAACCATTTGGAAATGCAACGTCCTTGACCTTGACCGTCGCATGCAGCTGTGCCAATTTCCGCAGCGTAGTGTTGACGGAAGCGGTTAAATACGCATTTAAATGCGTGCACATTATCATACCTAAAAATAAAATTAAATTGTAGTATGTCTCTTGCAATTACACGCTCATGTCTTCTCTATTTTAGTGTATTAAGCGACATTCTGCTCCCAAAATGTGAGCATGTGTTCATGTGTAATATTGTCATGACCGCTATCTATAATTGAATAAAAAACAACAGATAATCGTGACTATAAAATACCCTAAAGCAATAAACCTATGATCATATCCATTTTCATAAGAAAGCCATAAACGTACATATAAATAAATCATTTTACAATCTTAGAATAAACTTCAAATAAACTTCTTTTAATTCAATTTTTTTAAGCTGATTTGTTTTTGACAAATTTCTTTTTCTTCGAAAATTTCTTTTAATAATACATTTTAAGTTTTAATTATTTATAAAATTTTGATTATTTTTAACCAAAATTCGATTGAGATCAGAAACGCAAAGAAAATTAATATAACAATATTTAGTCAGTATCCATCTTACATGAAAGAAATCTCGTCTAGCTGATATTCGAACAAAGAAACTCACCATTACTGTACAGAGATTAAGCATGGGCATCGTGTAATAACAAATCATAATGTAATTAAAACATTAAATTCTCTTAGTTTTGCTCTTAAAGATTTATGAGTGTATAAATTCACAGAATGTCTCACGCTGTTTCTGTTTGATAAGTCTTCTAAGAGAACACAAGCATTAGGCTTTCTGGCGCTCTTAATTGATGTAGTCACAAGTACGAGAGAGCTCACAAGCACAAAGCTTTTGATTTATATTAACGCTTTGCTGCTCTCAACTGATGATGTCACATTTCTACATATGGTACACAACCTAAAGCTTTTTCTTCGACTGTTTCTCACTCTCCCAAAGCATTCTCGTTTATTTTGCACATTTTATTTGAGTTTGAATTCTTTAGAGGAGCGGACTTCAGTGTTAAGCATAATTAAAAATTGTGTCGCACAAAATTTGTGTGAGGGGATACATACTTAAATATTACTTAATAAAATAAGTTTTTCATTGGACCTGCCGTTGAAATGCCGTCAAATAGTGTGTTTGAATTCGACCGGCCCAATCCGATTTACTATAGCGGCGAGACAGTCAATGGTCGTGTTACTTTAACTACAACAAGCAACAAGTCTGTTAATGGTAATTTATACAGTTATCTTATATTTCAAGTCAAGCGATAAAATAAATAGAAGCATATATTGTGTTTTTGCCATGCAATTTACGATTCCGCAATGTCTGTGCATTACTAGTGATGAACCAGTTTTATCAAATTTTAGGTGTTTTCGTTTTCTAAGCGGTCTACGCAGTGCATATAAAAGTAAAAACATTTCTTCCATTATTCGTCATTAATTCTTCATGTCCATATTGGAATCAGTACGGCAGTTCTGTAAGTTTTAAATTTGCGTGCATTAGACAAATTTGATCGATATATTATGTACATACATTTAAATTTATTTAAACCCATGACAATAAATACAGTGAGCAAATAACATCGAAGCCAAGTAAAAAGTTTATATTCGTTTGACATGCGATGAACGGGTTTTAAATAACTTCGGGCACAGCAGAACATGCTGAACAGTTTTTAATAAAAATGGTTGAGTGCAGTATTAATCATATATATGTATGTGTACATAGTTCAAAGTATCATGTTTGTATATATATGTACATATGGTCTGCTTATCTCAGACAAAATATAAATTTGTTGGACCCAGATCAAATAAAAAATAAAAGAGAGCTCATTACTCGCCTCGCGACTTTACGATATTCATTACTCAGTTTTGATGTTTGAGTAAAAATGTGGAATAATAATAACATACTCGTATAATATTACAGTGTTTTAGCTTATAGACTCTAGATCTGAATTTGTTTTAAAACGAAATAATCAGAAATGCTTGTTATACAATTTAAACGATATTTAAACGGGTTTGAATGAAATTTGGTCGGTATGTTTATGTGAATTTGATCAAAATAACTTAGTCCAACTTTTTTACTTTTTGGAATAATTAATTTATTAACTTTTAATTATTAAAATTTAGGACTCAAATTAACTAAAAATATGTAAAGAATATTGGTATTCTATTAATCTTTTTAAGTACGGGTTTTAACAAAAGTTTCATAATTGCTGACAGATTGGGTTCCTTAGCTCTTAAAGTCTGTCAGATCCATTCGTTCAATCAATTTGGCTATACCGTATGACTACTGATGCTGATAAGGAATATATATTTGTGTACTTTATAAAAAGATTGCATGAAAAAATTAATTAAAAATTTTTTAAATATGTATCACCCCTATTGTATACAATCGAACTTATAGCTTATCAGAAAACATACCGAGCTCGCTTTAGTTTCAAGTGTTAATATATTTACCACCATGAAGATTAAATGCTTTTAAGCTGAAGGATACCGTGAACGATCGACTAAACTCTTCTCATTTTGCTGTTTTTATATTTTGATCAGAGGTTTATATACTCTTCGAGGGGGAGGCGAAGGTGCGATGGGAGGAGCGTCGCACAAGGACCGTTAATGGAAAATCTCAGTCATATACGGAATATTTTCGAGGAAATGAAACGTACGTAAATAGTCGAACCAATGTTTTTGGCGAAGGAGACTTTCCAGCGGGATCTCACGTGTATACCTTCTGCATACCCCTGCCACTGGAATGCCCGACTTCGTGTGTGGAAAAGTACGGAAAGATATCCTATGAAGTGTCACTTGTACTCGATCGGTCCTGGCGGTTTAACAATGTGTTCAAACAACCAATAACAGTACTGCAATCGTATAATCTCAACATGTATCCAGAGATGCTGGTAGGTGCTCACATATTCTATACAGACAAGCAATTTCAGCCCTTTTTTTAGATACCTATAAAAAACGAGGATATCAAGTACTTTTGCTGTTGGCCCTGCTCGTCTGGACCCGTAATCTCTACTCTTACCATACCCTTTGGTGGCTACGCCCCAGGCCAAAGAATTAACTACACTTTACACATTGACAATCAGTCACAAGGGTACGATCTGCATGGCATTGAGCTCTCCCTCATACAGGTCTACGAATTCCGAGCCAGTTCACCTAGTTACAAAACACGGACCCACAGTAATACACTCTCCACGGAGTACCAGGCCGAAGAATGCAGACGTCTATCAAAACGCCTAATCAACGCTAGCCTTGTTATACCACCCGTGCCTCCATCTTCCAGAGATAATCGCATAATAAATGTCTCCTATAAAATTTCAATGGCCATTAAAACTGGAGATTGCCATACGGATTCGGAAATTGATATGCCCATTATAATAGGCACCATTCCTCTGGCTCAAAGTGCTCAGGATCCAGCACATGCTGCCCAATGGATACCACAAACACCAGATACTCCAGCCGGTGCAGCTGGTGATCTACCTCCAAGCTATGACAATTGCAGTACGTATTCTCTATCGGTCCATGTACTTTTCAAGTTCATCAATCCTTTTATTGCAGAGCCACCTTCATTCGAGCAAGCCACACACATTGGCGAAAAGTTCGTTGACACGGATGTCGGTGAACATGATCGAACTGATGATTTTATTCCCCGATATCCCATGTACACCAACTTTGCTGAACCCTCAGCTCCACCGCAAGAATCATCAGATGTGCCTCTATTACAGCTACCACATAACCCAACTGCACCTCCTCCGGCTTATTAAATTGACATTGAATGTTAAGAAAACAACTTTGAACCTCATATAATTATACTTACTATATGTTACATTTTAAATATAGGTAACTCACCACAGTGCCTATTATAATCTATTAAACGTGTATATTATTTAAATAGAACTAAACGAAATTACGATGTTAAAGTATACAGAACATCACTGATAACTTTATTATATTATCTTAAAAAAATATTCGAAAATCTATGCATAATAAAATTTAACTTACAAGTGTTGTTGAAGACTTTTTGAGTTAAATGCAGCTTGAATTGAGTTACCATTAAAAAAAGGACAAGGAGAGAAACTAAAAAATCTTAAAAAAACAAAGTGGTACCATTTCCAACAATTTTAAAACACCTCATATTTTGTGCACATGTAATAATAGTAACTTGATTCTGACCGATTACTCTGTTATTATACCGAAATGTTAAGTACATCTGAAATCTATGTAACAGGTAACTAAATATGTGCGTCGACTATAGATTTATTTCTTGCTTATTGTAACTGCTTTAAATTCTTTCAATACTGATCCGATCGTTAAGGCCATAGAGCAGTCCTGTATTTGCTCAAGATATCTTATGGCTTGAAGCGCCCGACTATATATTATCTTGTTACATTTTTAGTTTTGTAAATGTTCCCTTGATAAAAAACAACTAAGAAAGGATGCAGTCGAGACGAAAAGACCTCGTACTCATTCTAGTGTGAAAATAATTTTCGACCGATTCTATAATATTCAGTTTTCCGATCCGGATCAATCAGTTGTGGTTTAGATCCAGGCCCTAAAACCCATACTTTTTTTGGAGGAATGTTTTTTAGGCTATGGTCGGATAAGTTCAAAACTTAGCTACAGATAAAATAAACATTCAAGAGGTTGACAAAAATTGTTTTTAGAGCAATTTAACCAGGCCGGCAAACATTTTATGGCAACACTTTTTCGAGGAGTACAAAGCCAAGCTGACCTGGGACGAGCAAGAATCAAGTAGATGCGAAACATCTGGGATCTATTTTATCTGATAAAACAGACCGAAATAGAAATGATCTACGACGAGTATAAGGTGATACTAAAAGCAAATAAGGATGGCGACAGCGAACTTCTAAAGGAGTAACAGTAAAAAAGGGCTATTTACAATTTTCGTAGCCAACATTTTTAAATAAGCTTCAAGGAGTTACATTCCAAATTTGCTCTCTTAGCTTAAGTTCCCTGAGATACAAGTGACTTACAGAGAGAGGAACATTGCTACATGGACTCGACTGTTGATGCTGAACAAGGCTCAAAAGGCTCTTGAAACTCATGTTGCTAAAAGGCAAGCTCGCACTAAAAATCTAAAAATCAAAAATCTTTGAAATACAAGAAACCGTTACAATTTTATCCTTTTTCACTGTGCAAGTGGTCGACCGTAGTGTAGTAAGTCAGCACTGCCCGCAAGCACTAAAATCGTTTCAATAGAAAGAGAATTTTTTAACCTTGCCATCCAGTCCAACAATTCCAGGAGCTTTGCTTGACAAGTTCGCTTTGATTGATATATCCTCAAGTCTGGGGGCTTTATACTGACAACAAGATGATTAAAGCCGGCTTATCAACAGTGCTAGTGATTAGACATTATGGTATTAGCATGCAATCTAAATCCAGTTAAGAACCTCTGCCAATGAATAAGAAAATGTTGTTCCCGACAAAAAAAGCACACTCATGGAAATCGTCCAAAACAATGGGTACAGTATTCCAATAAAACGTTGAAGGAGAAGAATCGACGAACCGTTCCAAATAATGGAGACTAATCCATATTTAGACATTAAATTGTGTATTAATCTATATTCAATAAAATATGACAGTTTTTAACAGTTAAAAACAGTTAAACATAAAGCACGCAAAAAGAGTATAGGAGTCTATTAGGTTTGTCAGAAGCGAAATGTGCCTAATCACCTTTATCTCAGAGACTATATCAGCTGCAGACATAAAAATGCAATAAAAGTCTGACTATAAGACAGGCAGATCAAGTTTATTTAAATGCTGCCGCGCCCCTAAAGCCTTCGCACATGATGGAAAACTATTTTCATAGCACTACAATATGTACGACTACAACTATCGGGAAAAATACATGTGGACATTATGTGTATGGTACTGTTACACCTAACCTTACCAAACTATATTCAAAAACGCCCACATTACCATTATGGTCCCAATTCCAGTGATCTCAAGGGATATCCTTGTGTCGTGGAAGACATACTTTATTTTATTTCTTGTTATAAATACAAAAAAAGTATTAAAGCCATTCGGGCAGGATTAAAACTTCCCAGATTAGAAGTTTGAATCATAAATAAAGAAACAGCTAACAAATTTAAATTTCAGGTTATTTGATCGTCGCGCAGGAAAACTCCTAGTTTTCAAACTCCCCTGAATTCCATAACCTTTTTATATTAATTTGTATAGATAAAAATTATTGCAATACAAAAACACGATTTTTTTGGGGATTCTGAAATAGTTTCTGCAGATGATTCTACTGAACTGGAGTCTAATTGTGCCAATGGTTTATATTGTAGGTCGGGTTCACAACCGGATTCACAAGAAACAACCGTATACATTCAATGTATTTGTTAATTCATAACCTTAATGAAAATAAAAATTTTGTATGCACTGTGATTCATAAACAATCAATATATATATATTTACATATATGTATATACCATACTAAGGAAATCCACTACTACTAAACATAGAGATGCAAATTGTTTTGATTTTAGACTGTGTAGTAGACTTAACTGAAATATCTCATGTATTTGTTGTTAATAAAAATTCTACATATTTTAAATATCTTTAATGGTAAATATACAGGATAGGTAGGAAACGGCATGCCCGAATTTAAACTTATCAGCACCTTAAGCACCATGCCCATAGAGACTAAGACTGTCTATGCATAACTAAAAGCTTATTGAATTATCTCCAACAAAGCCTGATCAAATTTGGTTTTATTGCAGAAACCAGTCGTACTCCAGAAGACGGGTCCCAATATTCTATATACATATGTATATAATATATACTATATATGTATACAGTGTGACTATTTGTAACTTGATTTAATTAACGTCCGAACAACAGCGAAGGGAGTTGTGTACAAGTGTTTCGATTTTCTTTCTTTCAGATTTTAGACGCACACGTCAGACGAATGTGTTTAGGTTTTCTGCGAATGTAAATGATAACTAGAAAAAATGCCGTTTTTTATCGTTTTCTTGTTAGAAATGTTTATGTAATTTCAATTACAAACCAAAGGCGTATATATCATTAAAATTAATCATTACAAATCAAATAGTTCTACAATTTTGTTATTCCTGTGTATTGTGTTGTTGTTGATTGCTGTGTTTTAGCACATTTCTTGCAATTTTGATATTTCGTTTACGCCCTTGCAGCCCTATTGGAGAAAAATATCTATGTATGTGTACTTGAAGTGAAGAGACCTACATACATTAAAACTTTTAAACATTTAATTGATTGAAAATATAAATAATTAAAGGGGACTTTGTGTTTCCAACGCACGTTAGACAAAGTTCAACAAAGCTGATTTTTTTCTCTTTTTTTTTTGGTTTTGGATTTAAGTTTTCATTTACATAAAGCATTATGTAGTACGTACAATAATAAATTTGTAAACACAGAAATTAAAAAATATAATTGCTGCAATGATTTTGAAGTGTAGGTGTAGTAGTTTGTATGTATGTTCGATTGTTATTGTATATATAACCAAGATGTCATATAGAATGTGCATATTTTTGTTTTCTGTCAGAGTTCATTTTGTTGTTGATTTTGATGGGCACAGAGTATCGCTCGAAATCTTATTGCTATGCTATCAATAAGTATACACATTTTGGATGTATACACTATTGGTTGGTTACTCCTTATTCATCATTATGTTAAAAGTTGAACGAGTTCATTGGTAGTTTGTCAGTATTCGGATCAAAGTTGTATTCTGTACCGTCTGAGGTTGGTGCCAAGTTAGACTGCTCGCCCTGTAAAAATTATTCAAATTGTTTAACTCGTAATTGATAATTTAGTAATATAATATATCACCTCTGTAAAGTATTTTTCAATTATTTCGTATGCCAACTTGTAAATCTCAACGTTCTCGTGGCTCTGCAAGCGTTCGATCTTGGCTAGTCCCTCGCACTCCTCAATCAGATTGGCAACCTCTTCAACATGTGATGCGGCCACTTTGAGCATGTTATTGAGACCATCGAGCACAACCTGCATAGCGAAAACAACAAAACCCAATTATACAAATTTACTAAGTCGTTTGGTAAGTGAAATCGCTTACATTGATCACTTGAGTGTCCTGGCACGAAAGCAGATCGCAAAATGGTGGAATAACACCTTCTTTGATTAGTGTAAAGACTTGCTCGGGTCTTCCGCTGATGGTCAAGTTACTAATAGCCCAGGCCGCTTCCTTCTGTGTCTGGAATTCACCCTTGCTTAGGTTGTCAATGATTTTTGGCAACAGGCCGACATTAATGACAGCCTGAACCTGCGATTCGTTGCCGGCGGTGATGTTTGACAGGAACCAGACGGCCTCCTTGCGTATCTTTTCCTTTGGATGCGACAGGAGCGCTGGGAAGTATGATAAGGCATCATAATTGAGCACCACCTGTGTCTGTTCGTCCGATCCTGTAACAATGTTGCCTACAGCACGGAGTGCTGCGGTTTGCACCTTTACCTCACTGTTGCCTAGAAGGGGTATCAGCTTGGGTACAACACCACTATCGATTACCATTTGGATTTGATCGTTGCCTCCATCGGTCAAATAGCTGATAGCCCAGACTGTATCGACCAAAATGTTTGTGTCAGTGTGATGGATCAGCACATTAAGTGCGGGCAGGATTTCATGTATGGTGGCTGCTGGGGGAGGCGGATCCTTGTTTCGGCACAAGTTTACAATCACCCAGGTGACATTGCGCAAAAAAGATATGGGAATATCGGGCTTTATGAATGACAGCAACGGCTGTACAACTCCATGCTTGATGACAAAGTCGCGCAGTAGAGGACCATCGCCAATAATATTTCCCAACGCCCACACGGCTTGTTCGCAAACGTTTGGAGCGGGTGAGTTCAATAGTTGAAGGAAGAGCGGTACAGCACCAGCGGCAACCACCTGAAAAAATACAATACACGTAAGCAGGAAATCACCTCGTTTGCATTTTTCTCTCTTTGTCTTTAATAGCATTGAGAACACATTGCGCTAACTTAAACATCTTAATTTTATGTGTCAACTCACCTGATTGGTTTGATCGGAAGTTCCAGAGGCAATGTTAGTCAATGCCCAAGCAGCCTCAAACTGCAGCATTGTGTGATTATGTTGTTTTAAACATTCAACAAGAATGGGCAATATGTCGCTTTTGATCAGATCATTGATAGGGGGATTCTTATCAGATGAGAGCAGTTTGCGAGCTGCTTGAACAGCTGCCAACTGCTGATCCGGTTTCGAACAATCAGCTGCTGCCAAAGCAAGCTTATTAAGATTAATGGAGTTGGGGAGCTGATCGTCCTCATCTGTGTTCGAATCCATATTGGGTACATTGCGTCGCTTCAAAATAGTCTCATCGCGCTTGTTTTTACGAAGTTCCACGGTCACTTCGTTGCGACGACGACGCATCTCCTGTAATTCGAAAACGTTGCATATTATGTTAATGAGAATAGTTAAAAAATTTAATCATAATATGGCATTAAGTGCATCAAATACTTACATCCTGATCCTTTCCTTTGTTTTTAAAGTTTTGCAAACGGTTCTGATCCAGCGACGTCATTTTTATTGTGTGTATTTGTATTTGTTCTGCCAATAACCTCCAAACAAAATTGAAATGCTTGTGCTGTTATTTTCAATTAAGTAAACTTTTTCGTTCTCCACTTCTGGTTAGTTATTTCAATTATAAGCGCAATGCACATTTCACCAACATATATACGCACAAATACCAGTGCAAGTAAAACACGGGCATGACATGAAACATAGGCGTCCGTCCGATTCGTAAGTTTCGACAAAATCGACGGCGAGAAAGAACCAATACAATTACATGGAGGGCAGCACGCAGCACGATGACAATGACAGTAGATAGAAGAGGGCAGAACCACCAGGCGAAAAAAAGAAATGGCGATTACAAATTATACATACAAATAATTAGCTTAACAACTGATTTGCACCACATCTGAAGTTTTCCATAAATTTTCACTTACGTTTCCTGTCAATTTCACACGTTTTGTTGACCAGACTGACACTTTATGGTCTATCAAATAATGTTAAACCTTTTTGTTATAAAAATTGCAATTCGTGACAGCGACGTGACTAAAGTTGGCTGCGCTTCAAAATACTGGGGATGCCAACACGAGTACACAGCTGAAATTAAGCTATCGATATGTAACTATCGCAATTTGAAGTGAGCCGTATTTATCTATCGATTGAAATGGTTTAGGCGTGCAAATTCTACCATTTGTATATATATGCATAAATAAGTTAAATTAGTTGCAATCTTCAATGTGCAGACAATTAAACATTTACCACTGTGTATCTTGACGCAGCTTCGGAAATGACTGAAAAAGAGGAGGGTGCTACCAAGCTGGATCAACCACAACATCCACCAGAATCAAAACAAGCAACCGCAGGAAGAGGTACTCCGACTGTTTCCAATGTTATGGTAAAAAGTGAAAAGATTGACATCGAAATCGAGGCGAAGTTGAGAGCGTTGAATGTCAAAATAAAATCAGAAAGTGCGACTCCGCCTCCTGCCGGTGATGCCGACACAGATAGTGATGCAAGCAATAGCAACAGTAACGATTCTTCGCAAGAGGACAAGAAGCTAGTCGCTCCCGTAAAGTCATCCAATGAAATCCTAGCAGAGCTGTTTGGCGTATTTAATGCGGCCCCACCGCAAGTTCTGTTGGATGACAAAAACCTTATAAAAAAACATAAGAAATTAAAAAAAGAAAAGCAGAAAAAATCCCGTAGAAAGTCGAACAAATCCGATGGTGAATGCTCTGATTCCGATGTGGTGCCCGGAGAGACCAAGCACAAACACAAGAGTAAACGAAAGAAACATAAGCACAAACACAAGGACAGCAAGGACAAACACAAGGATAAAGATCGCGAAAAGTCTAAAGATCGAGCAACATTGCAGGCAGCCAAGGCGGTTGAAGTAACTGACACCGGAAACCGGAAGCGGCTTGCTCCAGCCTGTAGCGACATATCATCAGCGCCGACTAAAAAACAATTACAGCCTCACGGTCACAGCACAGATCGGGAGAAGGAACAAAAACGTGAGCGAGATAGAGAAAGGGAAAGAGAGAGAGAGCGTGAAAAGGAGCGCGAACGAGATCGCGACCGTGAACGGGATGGCGATTATAATAGCTTTTACAACGGATACCACGATAGTGGTCGTGCTTACTCCAAAGAGGGCTATGCCAGAGCTTTTAAAATAAAAATTGAGCGTCGCCAGTCTGACGACCTGTCGCTTTCGGATGAGGAAACATATCTACGTGAGAAGGCCAACGGTCGGCGTCGCTTCTACGCCGGAGATTCGAGCACGCGGTCCAAACCGGATAGCAGCGAAAGCAAACGACACAATACCACCTCCACGATCAGCAGCGCCAGTAGCTTAAGATTCCGGAGCAGGTCAAACTCCAGGAATCGTACGCGATCCCGCTCGCGATCGCGTGATCTGGGCATCGATAAGAAGCGTCTGCTGGAGATAGCTCGTCGTAACGCCATCAGCATGTTTAAGCGGGGGAACATGGCGGGTGTGGCCGACATGACGCCGGAGGTGAAAGACAAGGTGCTGCTGAAGATGCGCTACGGCGGACGCACTGTTCAGGATCTTACTGACTTTTGCAAGAAAATCTCTAACGGCGAAATGCTCTCAGATCTCAGTTCGGACGAGGATTCGGATGTGGATAAGAATGGAAATGCCAAAGCGTTCCATCATCCATTTCAACTAAAGGAGCGGGAACCTATAGTCATGCACATCCGAAATTCAACACCTATCGTTCCGTCTGTACGTCGGGAAGAACAATCCAAGGCCATAACGATGCAGTTTCCCGTCTCATCCGGTCAAGTTCATCGCATGTCCGAAGTCTGGGTGCCTGTGCAACCCAAGGAGCCACTGGCACCATTACCTACACTGCCGCCGGCGAAACAGGCCACGAATATTTTTAAAGATGTACAACGAAATGTGTTTGCCAAATCTATACCTCAGCAGGAGGAGCAGGAGCCCGCTTTTAAGCCAGCTACCAATGCTGCTGATGGTCAGGATTCCAGCGAATCTAATACAATACCAATAGTTATACCAGTGCCGTCGATGGTTCCACCTCCTGATCCTGCCTCAGTTTCCGTACCAATGCCAGTGCCTGAGCCAGCGTCACGTGTTTCTGTGTCGGTGGCACCAGCAGCTTCGGCCAATCTTCAGCGACAGGCATTTGTGCCCGAAGTGCCCATACCATCGGCAGCACCGCAGCGAAGTGCATCGATATTTCCACAGTCCACTGGACCAAGCATGGATGTGTCTAGCATAATCACACAACGTTTAAGTGCTATACGGCGACTGCAGGTGAGCTTTAATTGTCCATTGAGACAATAATATACACCTAAGACATTGATCACTTTATGTCCCCACGAACAGGACAATCCAACGGATTCAGAAGCTCTTGAAATGATGTGTAATGCGCAACGAGATATGACCAGCTGGGCATCATCGAAGCATCTGCCAGGTCAGTTTACTGGAAGCACAGGTGCCCAGGTAATGAAGGTGCACGAGCTAAACAGTGGGCCACAGCTGTGGGCACGACGTGATCAGCTAACCTCTACAAAGCCGGTGACCGGTGGCATGGGCATGACGCTGCTTCAAAAAATGGGCTGGAAACCGGGCGAAGGTTTGGGCCGCACCAAAACTGGTTCACTGCAACCACTGCAGCTGACTGTGAAGCTGGATAAGCGCGGTCTCATCTCCCGCGAGGACATCAAACAGCAGCCTCCGCGACAAACGAATATGCGAGGAGTGAAAAACCCAAACGCCATGAACATGGCCCAGGCTGCGCTCACTGCCCAAGACAAGCATCCGGTTTGTGTGCTCAATGAATTGACATCAAAGAACAAATGGACTCCGCCGCAGTATATTCTTAGGGAGGATTCAGGTCCATCCCACAGTCGCATGTTTCTTTTCTCCGTTGAGATCAATGGACAGACATATACGCCAACTCAGGCGAGTAACAACAAAAAGGAAGCGAAACTGAATGCGGCCAAATTGTGCTTAAGGGCGTTGGGCATTCTACCACCCAGCTGAAGTACGTTATCAATAGGCTCACCATGGATTCTGATCGTCTGTAGTTTTAAAATTGTTTACTCTTAAGGCTATAGGTAGAGATATTTGTATGTTTCTGTACATAACTAATAATAAATTGATACTAGCAATTGGTACATTTCAAATGTTACCCAAAAGTCTAATGCGCTGCATGAAAAGCTCTTGTGGTTAGCTTTTTCTCTCTCTACGCTTAAACGGACAAATTAAAGAGAGCACAGTGGGCTTGAATTACATGGAATGTGAATATAATTCGGGAAAGCAGTTGTAGTGGAAACTACTCTTGCATTGCAAACTTTTCAAACAGTGTACTCCGAGTCTAGCGTGTTTTCAGTTTGCTACAAAACAACACAAATATGAAACTCTGTATGTATTTGGCAACATGGCTTTTGCGCAAGTACACAAACAAATCCGAACAGCTGAGTAGATACAGCCGGGGAGGTTTGCAGCAACACACATTCGCACAAACATGTTCATATACATATACAAAAGAGTCTGTGTAAGTGCATGGGAATTTAATCTCTCCACACTCTCGTTGCGTCGGTTGCCAGTTTCTATCATGTCTTGAATAAACATTGAAGGTCAGTTAACGCGGGAGTGTGCTGCGGACAACATCTCGTTGATGTCTAGGATGCAGTTGTGATTGTGTTTGAGGCATCTTCATAAGTCGAGTGCAGACACAAAGCACTATTGAGTGACCTAGGTTCATGGCACAGTCGGCAGCATCCAAGGGTCAAAGTTTTGGAAAAATTTGCACATGGTTTCATCCTACTCCATCAAGCTGTAGCCAACAACAATATTGTAATAAGCGCAAGATATAAGTATTAACACACGTGTGTGGATTGGTCTGCGCGGGTGTACGTTTAGAGTTATTTCTAAAGTTGCATAATGTTACATGAGCCCAACACAAGCACATAAGTACATACACGTATGTACTTGCACCCACTTATGTATGTGTATGTGTATATGCATGTGCATATGTATGTGAGTATGTAACTATGAATCTAAGCATGTTTGTTAACAAATGCAATTTGGACCTGGATTGATGTTGGCTGTTCAGTTTGTTTATTGCTGCAGCCATGGAAACGTGTCGCACTTGTGCAAAGTGCGATTTCGAAAATGGCAACAACAACTATTGGCTGGACTTGTTCCATCCAAACCGTTGGCAGAGTGAAATGGCTGAAATTCGCATGGAGTTCATTAACTGGAAACTACAGGTAAGTTATTTTTTTTTTACTTTAACACTATTCGTTGCCAATGCCAAAGCCATATATAGGAAAGTCTGTGCGTTGCATTTTAATAAAGCTTTTGATCATGCAACGGTGGTTACATTAATATCACGATACCGTGATATCGTTATCGATAATGATGGACAGCGAAGCCAAAGTTATCGAGTTTCAAGCTCTTGAAATACACTGTTATAAAAATAAATGAATTATCTGTTGTTAACCAAAAATCCACTCGTAGATCTCACCCAACGATGGACTGCCACAAAAAATATGCAGCGACTGTTTTACGAAATTCTGCTCTATTTACACATTTCGAATTGCCTGTCAGGATGCGCAACTGAAGTTATCGAATATTTTTGATAAAATCGATGCCAACATATTGTATGACAAAAGTGAGGAAGACCAAGTGAATGTGAATGATGTGGGGAATGTCGGGGGAGATGCTGAAGACTCAAAACAAAACACTGCCATTATTGAGGGCAAATCGCCTAAGCCCATTGAAATCTATGTGGAGACCATAAGCATCAACGAATCAGAAAAATTACAATTAGAGGAGGGAGAGAAACTATCAACAGATCACATCTCCGTAAACATCAGCTATGCATGTAAATTCTGCTTCAAGTCAGAGGAAAGCTATGAGCTCCAGCACATGCTTTTAGAGCACATTAGTAACGCACACGATCCGGACCAGCCTTACAACTGTCCGGAATGCACCGATTGTTTTCAAGATGCCGCATCACGTACAGTCCACATGAAGAGCTTTCACGTCGTCAAGCACTACGCCTGCGAGGTTTGCGGTAAGAAGTACGGAGACCGTCATAATCTACGCCATCATGTTGAGAAGTATCACTCGGACACGGATTTCGAGTGCAGTCTGTGCGAGAAGCGTTTCTTCACCCGAAAAAGTTTGCTCTACCACATGAACTGGCACAAGCCCGAGCGCCAGTTGAGCTGCAGGCATAGTGGCTGCGACAGACTTTTTATCAACCAACGACATCTCAAGTGTCACGAGGCGACTCACACAACGGGATCCCGGAAAAGTGAATACTGTGGCTTTTGTGGCAAAGGTAACGTTTCAATAACACACTCACTTCAATTTTAGATTTCATATTTTCGATCAAATTAATGTTCTGATCTAAGAGTTGGTCTTTGGCGGTCTTTAATGATTGAAAATATAAATACCTTATAAATATACTTTATATTATATGTATACTCGTTAATAAAATACTCGTACTCAACCGTCTGAGGTATTGAATTCGATTTGGTGTCTTTAGCTTTTATAGTCTCTGAGATTGAGTACGGGGAATCTAGGAATATTCTTAAAAATATATATATTTTTATCATATATATATATATATATATATGTATGTATATATTTCAGCATTTATTCACGTGAAAACTTTACGGTGGCACATCTATCGGCAACATGGTGGAGAGAAGCCGTTTAAATGCTCTATTTGTACCGAGGGTGAGTAGAATATTAGAGCATTTCCTTCACTTCAGATCATCAATCAGTGATTGTTTATGAGTGACGTCTGTATTTTGAAAAAGGAAACTAATTTTGTGTATGCTTTTTATCAGAATTCTCTTGTTAAAATCCAATCAGTTTAAATAATCCTTATTTATACATTGCAAACACGTTTACTATTAACAAGAAGGCATTAATTTTGTTCATCTATCGCATCATCAAAACATTCATCGCAAACGATTTAAGATTTGTCATTAACTGTGAAGAAGTCGAAATAACCCGCTGCTTTAATTGTGTGTTGTGTCGAGTTAATTGACCAACATTATGGTAAACATGGCTTAGTTATATTTTCATCACTTTTTAGCCACGCATGCGATTAACAACTTCATTAACCATTCCATAGCCTTAAAATGTGCACACATTTGTGTTCCGGTTAACAGATCATTTATGATAACTCCGAAAACTTCCAATTCCAACTTCCCAATTTAAACTTAATAATGGGAAATTTAAAATAGGCTGCTAATTGGCACAAAAGTGTATAATTAATGGCTTTTTAGAGGCTAAAGGCTAAACCCAACCTTCCGACCATAAAAGCAAGCATCATCCACTAAGTAGTTTTTATGTATTACTCCCAGAAAGCAGCATGCAAGCACCCAATTAACTTAGTTTTTGGAAAGAAAAGTATCTCAGATTAATTATATTTGGCCTTGATTAATAAACTCCAAGTTTTTGCATCGTATGCCGAGAAACGCATTCACATGCTTGAGCTGCACACGGAAAACCTGACTCATCAGGAGCGCAGTGAGTGCATGTTCCAGTCCTGCCGCCAAGAGTTTGATTTCGAAAAAGATCTCATTAAGCATATGTCTGACGAGCACCTTCAGCGGGAACCAGCTGCTCCGATAATCGCTAATAACAAGCGGGTCCTCCAGCGGAAGCGGGAGCGGCAATATACTGGTCTCTTTCAGTGCGGCAGCTGCCCCCAACGCTTTAATATGAAATCAGCGCTGGAACGTCACATGGCAGTGCACTCCACAGATCGGCTGCACGCATGCACGCACTGCTCGAAACGCTACAAGCGTGCCCAGGACCTTAAGTGGCACATGAAGACACACGCCAACGAGAAGCCCAATGTGTGTGATGTTTGTGGCAAAGCGTTTGCCCTGAAATATGTGCTTACCCAGCACATGCGTAGTCATGAGGGTGAGTAGCTTTTAGAAGTAGGGATCACACCTCCCTCGGACAAAGTGTGACAAATTCTATGTCAAAGGACAAATATTGTTAAGTATGAGAAAGTTTGTGGTTTTTGAAGAGTTTTCTTAACAAAATTCACTGGGAAATGTAAATTATTACCAATTACCAATTGACCAACTTTCGTTAGGATCAGACTACCTTATCTTAGGAACTACCTGTGAATAATGTAAAAAGTATAAACAAATTTTTATACCCGTTACTCGTAGAGTAAAAGGGTGTACTGTAATCGTTGAAATGTATGTAACAGGGAGAAGGAGGCGTGGCAGACCCCATAAAGTATATACATTCTTGATCAGCATCAATAGCCGAGTCGATATAGCCATATCCATCTGTCCGTCCGTCCGTCTGTCCGTTTGTATGAACAAAAGGATCTCAGAGACTATAAGAGATAGAAAGGTGAAATGGGTCGCATATAGCATTCTTTCTTGTTGTTAATAAGGATATTTCATTAAAACTCACAGAGTCCATGAATGATATCGACTTACACAGTTAAACACAATTTTTTTACGATCGGAACTCTGTTTATAAGAGTCGGATGAAAAATCAATTTAATGGCTAAAAGAGTCAACACCTTACAGTTTAGTACACGAGATGTAAGCTTCGTTCTATACCCTGGGTTCGATGGAAAATTAATATTGATCTGTCAATAAACAAAGAATTTTAATTCATTTACACTTTTAACAAATCTTACACTTCTCAAAAACTGTATTACTAAATTTTATTAAACAGTAAGGCAGTTTCTGAGTTTCTTAGCTTATTTTCTTGCGCCCTAAATTTATCACAACTAAGCGTTTTCAAAATAAATTGCCCGGCTTTACCTATGTAAATTTAAGTACAGGACCCATGGTATCCTTGAGCCATAGAGTCCGTTTCATTTTGTTATTATGTAACCAGTTACGAATTTTTGCAGTTCTTGAGAAAAACTTTAAGTGTGAGATTTGTGGACGAACCTATCTATTTGAGAAGTCTCTTCGTCTCCACCAACGGGTACACACCGGTAATACCTACTACAAATGCGATTTGTGCCAGGAACGATTTGTGACCCACATCAAGTTTAAAAGTAACAATAAATTCTTTTTATTTTAATTTCATCTTTATGCCAAACCAATATTATTTTCAGCTCACATGAAGAAGGCGCACGATTCAAATGAGTCCCAAACTAAGGATTCGCAGGATGATTTGATTAACATTGTGATTTCCTAATTGTACCAATGAAATTACTCAAGTGGAACAGAACAATTGAACAAAACCGAAACTATGAAACTATAAAACTATTAGAAAGCAGTGCTTTAAGAAAGTCAGCCATATAAGAGAATTTTAAATGTTTCGTATATCACACCTTAAGTCTATAATAGATTGTAACCTCCATTTACCCTAATCACTTGACTAATCATCATTGCCTGTACATACAATATATATATATCAAAGTATCAGAAAAACATACCTACATATATATTAAATTTATACGGATCATGCACAGGGCTGACAAGAAACGAAAGTGCTATTCTCGAAGCTTTATACTCTGTGGACCGACCATATTCGATAGCTCATATATTTATTTTACAAACGCTTTCCTATTACATCACTAGCTTCAAGCCATCATCCATCCAAAACATCCAAAAACCAAGAAAAAAAAAGTATAAAAAAATGTTGACATTTTCTTATTCTCTCAACTATTCTCTCTGATATTGGTGACCATTTTAGCAATAATAATTGAAATGTTAAAAAGTATTTTATCTAATGGCAGGCAAGCAACAATTTAATGCTCAATAATATTGCATTTATTTAAAAAAAAAAATGACACGTGTTTACAAATTTTAAGATATATGAATAAAATTTATATTAGTAGTACAATATATATTTCCCAAATTTCAGTTCCATATGCATATGTATGTACAAGGTGGCGCATCAGAAATCACCCTATTGGAAGATGCTCTCATTTTTGCAAATGGCCGCCAATGTCAAATCTGTTTTGACATTTGTGGACTAGACAGATACAGAATACAAGTGAATAAGCCATGGAGCGATACACTCTCCAAGAACGCGGATTTGCGTAACAATTCGTCCGTGGTGTTGGCGCAGCGCGAATTCCGTCGCCGATTTCCCGGCCGTCCGACACGTTTGTTTGGAAAAGTTAATTTATAAATTAATGCAACAGACAAGGAATAACAATCTCACATCCTCCTGGCTGGCAACGCCACATTCTACAAGACTTCAGGTCGTAGTAATCCTCCCTTAACGGTTGAGTAAGGGCCACAACTGGCCTATGCTCTGTCCCATGATGACATCCGGCTAAACCTAAGGTGACCTTCTTATGGATTGTGTTCAAAAGATGGCGTTGTTTGATAGTAATCTTTTGTGGGATAGTGAAACGGCATAGGAACACGCTGAATTGATTATTTTGTTCGTTAAATATATTAAAAAAAATTACAAAATATATATACAAAATTAACGAAAGTCTGAACAAAGTTTACAAAATAAAAGTTTTACATATTTTCTATGCCTCATTAATAATTACAGACAAAAATAAAATATTTGAGAATTTAAAAAAACATACAAACTATTTTTACTTATTTTCACTTCGAAATTGTTTAAAAATGTTGTAGTTATTTGACATAGAAAACAGTATTCAGTTTCATGTAGTCTATGAATGAAGCGAATCGGATGGATAGATTGAGCCCTACCCATAACGCTCGGATGGAAAACAGATTTTTGAAACGCATTCAAAGTTTTTTTTTACCGTCCTCGAGTGCGTTCGAGTCGCTGTAACTTCGTTAATAATTGTTCGATTGGAAAATCCCTTCCCATCCCCAAAAATCATTGTGATTGGCATTAAAAAATAATATTTAATTAGAAAGTACAACAGCATAATAATAAGAAAATTACTGTAAGATGTTTTAAATATGTGAATATCGATAATGTATGTAATGTTGAGAGACTGCCGATATATCGTTAAGCAAATAATGTTAAGTAGTGATTAAGTAGTGTCGTCTAGGATAAGTATCGATTATCAAGTGTTAGGAACCTGCTGACAGGATGACATTAGGATAAGACTGATCTTGATTCCCTCTCTTTTCCGGTAACCGTGTTGAGAGGCAGACGAGTTCTGACTCTGCTCTCATCGACTTAAATAAAATCAGAAACTAACCAAAGAATCAAATACCAAATTTATCTAATTTTCTGCCTTTTACATTACATTTATTACAATACAGTATTATTTAACAAATATCAATAAATCTCGACGTTTAAAATTCAACAATTAATTAAAATGAAGTTGGAAGCATTTTGATGTGATCGTTTTAAATATAGATGCTAAAACTAAGAACTATACATGAGAAAATACATGCATAAAATGAGTAGCAAAATATAAATACGCACGGGCCACTTGTCGAAATCGATAGTTTTTAAAAATTAGTTTCTGTACCAAATTAAAACACGAATGTAACTGTCATTTTTGATTTTAAAAAAGTATATTAATTAACGTCATGTTCATTTCCTCAATAAAATGTACGCTAATATCAAGGAAATAGAAAACTCTTATTTAAATGTTATTAATTCGAATACATTTTTTTTTGTGTTCGATATTGACTCTTTTCTAAAGTTTTACAAAAATGGTAAAAGTTTTGTGTATTTAACTGGTTTATGTTTTAAATTAGTAAGACCTATGAGTTAAATATAAATTATGTAGATGAAAGAGAATTGATGAAACTTGAACTATGTTCATTTAAAGTAGTGTAACTGTGTACCGTCAACGAAATAATGTACCAATTTTTCTTGGATTGTAATCGATGTTTCGCGATTATGATAAAACATCGATGCATTGTTTCAAAAATCGGTTTAAATTCCAGCTCTAATAACACGTCAGTGTTTAGGTTTTTAAGCAGCAAGTTCTATTCAAATTAAGGGAAACGTATTGCTGATTGCAGTAATAACTTGGTTTTCTATCGAAATGAACACAAAGCAATTACTGGAGTAGTAGCGTCTAATACAGTTGAAACTATCATACAACATATTGGCTAACCAAAAAACAGACATAAATATACACCGACGCGAAGAAAGCAATAACAATAAGAAGGCAAACTAGAAAGCAGGTGCAACGGTTAAGAGAAGCAGCTAAGAGATACAGATAATCAACGAAGAAGGAGAAGAAGAAGCAAGTGTGACGTGTGTGTCGCACTCGGTCAAGATATTTAACTTCATCTTCTAGCCACATTTGGCCAAGACGCCCACAAACGCGCACACAATCACGCACACGCCCATACGCACCAATATATAGACATAGGGAAAGAGCACGAAAAAGAGTGGAAGTGAAGAAGAAGAAGGCCTCATCATGGCATTGCCATTGAGCGATTTGCTTATGCTCGGCAGCGGTGAAAAAAAACTGGCCGCTTGCGTTTTGTTGCTGCTTCTAGAGCTGTTTATGGAAGGTAAGTTTTTACCATAATTGTAGTAATTTGTACATATTAATATGTGCTTAACCAATACGTCACTTCATGCAGGCGCCGAGTCAACGTCATCGAATCAAGCTGACATTGACAACCATCTGGAGCTGGGTAAAGAGTTTTTGGCCCGTGGTCAACTGTCGGATGCTCTAACACACTACCATGCGGCTGTTGGTGAGTGAATACAGGTGACATACATGTAGTTCGCATCTAATAAAGTGCAATCCACATTTCAGAGGGTGATCCCAACAACTACTTAACTCTGTTCAAACGTGGTACTGTCTACCTGGCCCTTGGCAAGACCCGCTTTGCTATTCAGGACTTTAGTCGCGTGCTGGAGCTTAAACCAGACTTTACTGCTGCACGCAGCCAGCGGGGCTTTGTCCACATGAAAAGTGGTGATTACGATCAGGCGATGCTTGACTTCGAGCAAGTGCTCAGCGAGGAGCCACACAATGGAGTTGTTAACGAGCACTATGCAAGGCTAAGGCCCGCCAAAGAGCAGTGGACATTAGTGCAACACCTGATGAAAAATGCCGATGAGCAAAATGCAATTGGCATGATAACACAGTTACTGGAAATTTCACCGTGGTCAGTGGCATTCCGACAAGCTCGATCTGATGCATATCTGAAAACCAACGATGTACTCTCTGCTATTGCGGACCTGCGTCAAGTGAATCGCCTCTCGCAGGACAGCACCGAGGGTCACTTTAACATTGCACAATTATTGTACAACATTGGGCATGCCACAAATGCGCTAAAAGAAATTCGCGAGTGCCTCAAGTTCGATCCCGAGCACAAACTCTGTTTTCCATTTTACAAAAAGTTACGAAAGGTGGAAAAGCAGCTGGGAAATGCAGAACAGGCTCGCGAAGAGAAGCAGGCAGAGGAATGCATAACGGCCGCAGAGGCAGTACTTAAACATGAACCCGAGGAGACGATGATCCGGTACGAGGCACACAAACTATTATGCTCCTGCTACACGACGGATGAGCAGTTCGGAAAGGCATTGACACAGTGCAAACAAGCTTTGGATATTATGAAGGACGCTCAAGTTTACTGCGACCGTGCCGATGCCCTGTTGGGCAGTGAAATGTATGACGATGCCATACACGAGTTTCAGGCTGCCATCGAAATTGATGAGAACAACTCGAGAGCCAAGGAGGGCATTCAGAAGGCCAAGAAATTGCAGAAGCAGGCGGAGCGCAGGGATTACTATAAGATATTGGGTGTTAAACGTAATGCAAACAAACAGGAGATCGTGAAGGCATACCGCAAGGCGGCGCAAAAGTGGCATCCTGACAACTTTAAGGATGATGAAAAGAAGGTGGCGGAAAAGAAGTTCATCGACATTGCCGCTGCCAAAGAAGTGCTCACAGACCCAGAAAAGCGGCGACAGTTCGATAGTGGTGTTGACCCACTGGACCCAGAGAGCAATAGCCAAGGTTTCCGCGGTGCCGATCCTTTCGCGCACTTCCAACACGGCTCTCCGTTCCAGTTTAAGTTCCACTTCAACTAAACGGACTGCTCCTGATTGCGGCCACAAGCCGGATGCCATTGCTGAGCAGGTTTCTTTGTGATTTTCTTCAATTCAGTCTGTTTCCCTCTACCCCTTCGTTTGCTATTTCCTCAACCTAAAATCCACAAAGTGTGCAGATTTTCACTTAATCTTCCCACTCCCAAGATTCACGATTTTAAACACTTGTTTGTGCTGCAATCAAACCTTGAATAGCTTGTAAATAGTAGCCTAAAGACAATGTCCGATAACTGAAACGCAAGACACAAAATAACAATATAAAAAACTGAAAACAATTAAATTTAATTAGTCTATTGAATAAATTAATTGTAATGTAGTACATTTTTCTAATTATATAAAAAGAAAGAATTGAAACGAGAGCACTTTAAATTTTTGCTCACATCATGTGGAAAATTGTTACTGAAAGAATTTTCCGCATACGTGTCCCAATACTTGAGATTGATGTCATTCGATTAATAACTTTTGTTATCTGACAGTTTGTTTATTTATAACGACTACACATATTTAAACAAATTTATTTGATTTATTTTTAGTTATTTAAGTTTTAAAACATTATTTTGTTACTTTTTTTTCATAAAACAAAAACATTTGTTTAAAGATTCCTGACAGAATATTAATTCTAATGAACAGGATAATGTAGAAAGTTTACATACAAACTATAGTTAAGCCGTAACCACAGGGAAATTTATTAGAATTTCTAAAGTTAGGGAGTCACCAGCACGTAAACCAAGGTAGTGACCATAACAGCCAGCATTAGAAAAAAGTAAAACTTGAGGTGGTACTTCTGGTTCACTGACCTAATCAACATACGCAACTGTTCCATGGGTGACACCGAGTCCGGCCTTCCTATAGTTTGACGCTTCTGTGGTCGAGCCAGTGGCGAAGAACGTTTTTCTGCGCTTAGCTGCTTGGAGAAGCTGCTTAAATAGGGGGATTCAATGATATTTCCAAAATGGCTCTGCTGACGAACGTCTGCCTCGGCTTCACTGTCAGTGTCTAAGTCCATGGGTTCTTCATTCGTTGTAGTTTGGTCGTAGAACTGATTGAGTTGTGGATACAGAGTGTTCACCTTATACGTGGGCTGTATAAGCCGTCCTCTGACAAATCCACTGCCTTCCATGGTATTTCGCTGTCTAATTGTTGCAGTGGATACAGCCCCAGTATTGAAGGGAGCTGCGGATCCATTATGTGTCTGCTGTGAAATAGGTGACTCATTGTAGTCGCGTGTGTCCTCAGAATAACTGTTCGAGTTCAACAGCGATTGAGTCAGATGCTGTCTAGGTAGTGCCGAGGTATAGGTATAGGGCTCATAGCTGGGAAGCGTGTTGGAAGGCACAGCGTGCGGACGCTGATATGTATGACTCTGCGGCTGGTCATCGACCGCATAGTGCGGCTGATCCACCTCACGCACATAAGATGTAGTTAGCACTCCAGATTTCGTCAACGAAACTGAACGACGCAGTTGATCCTCACGTTGTGCGGCATTTGAGTACTTGATGCTAGGTGAATTGCCTGCGTAATAATCATCGTCCTCCGACTGTGACCCGATGTCAGAGACTGTAGTAGTTGTTTGCGAAGATCGTACTAATGAGTTTCCCGTATTCAACGGATAATAATTGCTTGGCGTGACAGCAATCGTTCGGCGATTGTTGTTGCTGGCTCGACTTGGACTTTTACC
Source organism: Drosophila acutilabella (assembly GCA_035046005.1). Taxonomy (NCBI): domain Eukaryota; kingdom Metazoa; phylum Arthropoda; class Insecta; order Diptera; family Drosophilidae; genus Drosophila; species Drosophila acutilabella. The sequence continues at coordinate 1,502,957 of JAWNOK010000026.1, read as the reverse complement.
GGAACCACTGCTGTTCTTATTTAATTCAGTTGCCGGTTTCGCCTTACTACTGTGGACAGTCTCGCGTCTAGGCGTTGACTGCTTTGCAACTGCTGAAGAAGCATTTTTGCTTTTGTTTAAGGGAACGCCTAAAATGGTGGCTCGCAGTCGACGCACAATTACTGCGCGGCTTGAATCGGTGACTGGGATATTGGGTAAGCCATATTGCAAGCATTTGGCATAAAGCTCTTTGTTTGTAATCGTTTCCAGATAGGATAAGTCAGACATTTTACAAGACCTTGTGAAATTCCGTATTTTTTTAGGTATGTAAATAAAAATAGCGATGTCGTCACTGTTTTTGAATGCTTCTCTGCCCTTCAGTTTATTTTGGAATAAATGGATGTATAGTTACTAGATTAAACAGATATGCAAAAAATTCGAGTTTCCGCTTTTTGGATAGTATTTATAGATAAGAGTACTTTATCACAAACGACAGAAAACAATTAAAGACTGCTGACTCGGTGTCCGATACAAAAATTTATGAATTAAAACCCGATAGCTGACCTACATTCGATATTTAATTGAGCATTCGATACATAACGGCAGCGACACTCATCTCTAACAACAATTTTTTCTATCGGCCAAAAATACACAACAAAACAAGTTTAGAATTTGTGTTACTCGTTATTAAATTGTGTGCCGAAAACATGTCGCTAACAATGCGTATTTTTACAGCATCGCGCAGTGGTTAGTTCCCAAATAGCCAATTATTAGATTAGCAATTAGTTTGGTTGCAAATTTGGCTGAATGAGGTTATGTAACCTTATGTCATAGTATAACAAATCTGCAAAAATGCAAAACTTGGTTTCAATAGATTAACAACAATATGATTTCTTATCAGGTAAGCGCATGTTTGGCACTAATAGCGTACGGATGCTGGCTGCCCAGAAGGCCGAACCAAAAGACATTGTGCAAGTACCCAAGGGATACGTTTATGTCAACAACAAAGAGCTGAGTATGGAAATGGACGACATCACAGATCGTGCTGCAACAACAATGTTCTTTGGCGAACTCTTTCGCGGTTTTGCTGTAACTCTGGCACACATCTTCAAAGAGCCGGCCACAATTAACTATCCGTTCGAGAAAGGGCCCCTCAGTCCGCGTTTCCGGGGAGAGCACGCACTTCGTCGTTATCCAAGTGGAGAAGAACGTTGCATTGCGTGCAAGCTTTGCGAAGCCATTTGTCCCGCTCAGGCCATTACTATTGAGGCTGAGGAACGCGCTGATGGCAGCCGGCGTACAACACGCTACGATATCGACATGACCAAGTGCATCTATTGTGGCTTCTGTCAGGTAAACAGATTATTAAATACATTTTTTATTTGAAATCGTTAAACGGACTTTGTGTTCTTTAAATAGGAGGCTTGTCCAGTCGATGCGATTGTGGAGGGACCAAACTTTGAATTCTCCACAGAGACACACGAGGAGCTGCTTTATAACAAGGAAAAACTGTTGTGCAATGGCGATAAATGGGAGTCAGAAATTGCATCCAATCTGCAAGCCGATCATCTGTACCGTTAATTTTTATTCTACATATTAGAATTTTTGTTTAGAAGGATTATCCAATTAAAAAATGTCGTTGCCTGGATTGCGTTAACAACGTGAACACACAAACATTTACTTGGTTAATATATTTCAAATAGAAACATATCCATATTTAAATAATACATTTCAAAATCGGGATAACGCACATTTCATAGTGCCATAAGTAAGTTTATTGACCTGGTCCGGCCAGACTCTTCTCCATAAACTTTTTCTTGGCAAAGCAAGTCCACCATTTGTTTGGCTTGCCATCCTCTGTACCAAACACTTTCTCAACCACACGGTTGCCGGTCTCATGACGAAGCTGTAACAAATACTGGCGCATAAGGTCGGAATCCTGGGTGGATTGTGGCTTGGCGTAAACAGCGTTTAATGGAAAACCAGCATCGCCGGGTATGTCAAACTTGGAAATTGCCAAACTGTACATCTCCTGCTGACCTTGAGCCTTGCTGGTGCAGCGGGTCAACCGCTTCAGACATTCGGTTATGTAGAGTGTGATATAAATCAACACACGGTCCACTTCAGACTTCAAAAAATAATTTATATTTATATTACTTGCAACATTTATTATCCTTAAGACACCGACCTTTACTTCGTATGTGCGGAAGAAAACATTCGCTTTGAAGAAATAAAGTGACTCATCAATTATGTCGCTTTCCACATTAGCATTTGGGGCTGGTCCTCGCACCTGGGTTCGCAACGGCAAAATGGCCATGTTGCCAACTTGTTGGCGAAAGTCCTTGATTTGTGAGTGGTATGCCTGCGAGTATGTAAACAAAAGATAAGGATTTAAGAAGCGGTATGCGTGCGTTAAGTTGTAGGGGAAAACTCAACTTTCTGCCATTGAATTCTTTAAGTTATTTTATTTAACGATTCAATTAGTTATACTACTTACCGGCATTTTGAAAGTTTCTTGGTTAAACTTAATAGTACTTGTTTATGTTTTAACAAACTATTTGCATTAACACCCACTTAAAATATTAAACAGTATTACCGTATGTGTATTAGAGTTGTATCGTATCGTTCAGAATAAGTTCGATTGAACTATTCACTTAAGTGAACGAACGAACTATGTCCCAGATGAGTTCAGAGTTTAGTCGTGGTCTTGGTCCCATCTGTCGTTCGTCGTTCGTCGTTGGCTTAGGTCTTGGTCCCATTCTAGTTCGTCGTCGTTCGTTGATCTTGGTCGATCGCTTATGCCTCAAACTGTCTGTTGGCTGTTTGATGTTTAATTTAATACTCAAAGGTTTGAATTTAAAATTAGTAAGGTTTTTAGGAACAAAAATAATAAAACTTATCCTTATCTATTTCTTTTAATACATCATTTTTTATGTTTACATTATATGAATATTTGATATGCAGCTATATATTGCAACAATACTTTAAGTAATAAAAATAATTTAATAAAAAAATAAATCAACTCTTATATGAAGTATACATATTACTCAAACTTGCCTAAAAAAGAAAATGTATAAATAATAAGAAACAACAAGATCTAGAATGGGACCAAGACCTAAGCCAACGAACGAACGAACTAGAATGGGACCAAGACCTAGACCAACGAACGAACGAACGAACGAACGAACGAACTAGAATGGGACCAAGACCTAAGCCAACGAACGAACGAACGAACTAGAATGGGACCAAGACCTAAACCAACGAACGAACTAAATGACCGATATAGTTCGTTCGTTGAAAATTGAACTACTGAACTACTTCCTTCAATTGAACTACGATGTACAACTCTAATGTGTATTACACGAAGTTGTTTAAAAAAAAATACTAAGAATAATACCGATCTTATCGTTAAATATCGATTAAATATTTTGACCGTAGCACTCGTGCTGAAACTGGAATTGTTTGGTTTGAGACAATCGACAGCGTGTATTTCAGTATTTTTGTTATCGATTGCAGCGGCCATGTAATCGAATGTGAATAATAAATGCATACCGCGTAATGATTGAATCGCCTTAAGAAGTTTAAAAATTTGAGTTGAATCGTCTTCCAAATGAATCCACCAAGGGGTGGGCGGGCCCCATCACGATTTGTACGCGGAAGAGCACGAGGTGGCGGAGCTTATCGACCATATTTCTACTTTCGACGTAATGGCCGTATAATTCCTGCAGGCAGTAATGGTCAAGCGACATCGGAATCGACCCAGGATTCAGCTAGAGGCCCCAACAGAGCAAGACCAATGGGTTGGAATAACTGTCGCTCCGACAATCGCGTCGCACGGCAAAGGCGGGGTGGAAATTTTGATTGTAGTTTTCTGCGTCCTGAATATTACGCAGCTCCAGAGGATGCGATGCAGGTACGCAGTCTACTTGTAGACAATCCCAGGAAGTATCCAGGCTGGCGCTTGTACTTCTTGCGAGAAGAGTATGATGCGGACTCTGAGCTGGCCAACCGCATCGTTGCCGCGGAAGCTCACTTCCAGCGTAATCCGAATGATTACAGTGTGGCAAATATTCGCAAGTGCGGATTCTTTAAATTCTCATCCAGTTGGGCTCGAAGTGATGAGCAGCTTATGTCGGTGTGGCCAACGCTAGTGGATGATATACGTAGCAAACCACTTCGTACTTTGTCCATCATCGGATTAGCGATGCATACGGTCATCCACAACGACAGTCTCGATACGGCTGACGGGATGGGAACCAGTGCGCTACCAATGATGTCTACAATACAGAAGTATGTGCCACCCAGTGAACGACCACAGAAGATTTATGTGCGTCCCGTGAACTTTACGAACGTGGAACTGGTGAACAGCATCTCCCAATCTCACGTGGACAGACTTTTTGCTGTACGTGGCGTTGTCAACAGCGTAGGAGAACCCATTTACTGCCTATCATGGCACGCCTTTCGCTGCACCCGCTGCCAAATGGAGCAAGCTCTACGTCAGCGTGGCAATTTTACACCACGTCCCTATCACTGCCTCAAGCCAAGATGTGGAGCTAAAGATAACTTTCTGGCTATGCGCAACTCGCCATACACGCGACTCCTGGTGCGACAAATTATACGTCTGGAGGAGTCGAGCGTCTCTCTACTGACCGACTACGACAATACGCTGCCTGGCGAACTGGACATTGAGCTGAGGTACGATATGGTCGATGAAGTGCACGTGGGTCAGGAAATCGTTGTGGAGGGCGTTTTAAAGCTGCGAGAACTCTGCGAGGGCAATGATCTACCGGCGACTACTTCGGCAGCTGGACCAACTGCAGTTGGAGGAGATTTACACGCTTACCTGCGTGCTTGTAGCGTGCAGGACGCGAGTCGGGTGGATCGAGAGTTCAGCAAGTTCGACTTGGAGGCCATTGTCATGATAAATTCAGAGCCGAACAGTTTCAAGCTCTTAGTGCAGTCACTTGCTCCCGAAGTTCATGGGCATGAACTGGCCAAGGCCGCCTGTTTGTTGTGTCTTCTGGGAGGTACTGACGATGGCGCTGTCAATGTTCTTCTTGTTGGTGATCCTGGCATTGGCAAGACCACCGTTCTTCTAAATTGCGCCCAAGCCACCGAGCGTGGTGCATACATCAACGGCAAGCGTGGTACGCAATCCTCCAATCAGTTGGGAGTCTCGTTCAGTGGACGCAACAGACGTGTCATGGATGCAGGTGCGCTGCTTTTGGCAAACACTACTGGACACTGTCTTGTTGACGGAGTGGACAAGCTGGCCTCCAAGCAGACCCTTCTGCAGCAGTGCATGCAAGCTGGACAACTTAACCTGCCACTTCTGGGCGCCTTTGTGTCCCTCGATGCACAGCCCTCGATCATTGCGTGCGCAAATCCGCAACGAGGACAATATGACAAGGGACGTTATTTGCTCCAAAACATACGCATTACAGCCGCATTGCTGAAGGAGTTTCATTTGGTCTACGTGCTACTGGACAAGCCTTCGAACTCGCGGGATATCTCCCTGACGGAGCATGTTCGTGCTCTACATGCTGGTTCCAAAAAAAGAGCCCAGATCGCAGCTCGCTTTGCTCTGAAGGCCAAGATGAACGACTCCGTCTGTGAGGACAAAACCATTGCATCCATTCCGCTGCTGGACGAGAAGGATAATATTATGGTGGAGGACTATGACTTAGACAAGCGCTTGGAACACAATCCTTTAAATTCCGTGGAGCTGGATCTTCTGCCTCCCATCCTAATCAAAAAATTCATTGTCTATGCCCGCCAAAATGTAAAACCGGAACTCAACGAGGACGCCGCGAATGAAATTAAGTGGCACTTCTTGGAGTTGGTTCGCCGTAGCGAGGCTGAGCATGGGCGGAGTCAGATCGGATTGGGGTAAGCTAACGATTAATTCCACTTGAATCTAGTATATTTCAAATCTTATTGACTTTTTTTTCGTTATGTTACTTAAGCATATGTATAAACTAATACAAATATTTCGAATAAGTTAAGAGTTAGTATTATTCTTTTAACACTAATGAAACAAGCTTAATGGCGTCGCAAAAAATTGAAATTTTGCAAACTTCAAAGAGCACTTAATTTAGGATTTTGTTCGAAATGAAACACAATTTTTCAACTGTTTGAAGTTTAAATTTGCAATGATTTCACTTGAATCTAATGATTCAATCAAGTTATTTTCATCATCCTTTATAATTTTAACGCATCAGCTTGAGAAGCGATGACACCGGCAATTCCACGAACATAGCCAGGAGCAAGGAGCTCATATACGAAGAACAGAGCACATAGAAAATGTAAGCAAACTGTAAAGAATTAAAAAAGGTTGTTAATGATTAAAAACAACTCGGAGCGAAAGAGTTCCCAGTAGGATCAATTGAAATACCAGAGGCTTGGTAATCTATGAGGCATCCGGAACATAGACGACAAAGCATTTACGAAAAATCTATTGTAAAGAGCTTTGTAAGTCAATTGATGCTAGCTGTTGTTGTTTGTTTAAGAAACAAGTAAGAAAGGCTACAGTCGATCGAGCCGACTGTAAAAAACCCCGTACTCCCATAGTAATGCCCATTTGCATTTTATTTAAATTAACATTTTAAAATGTAAGTTAAAATAAGAAAGTAAATATTTTTATTAAAATAAAAAAAAAAAAAAAAAAAAATAACACACCCCAACCCCCCCCCCCACCCAACCCCACCCCCCCCCCCCCCCCCCCCCCCCCCCCCCCCCCCCCCCCCCCCCCCCCCCCCTTCACCAAACCCCCCCCCCCCCCCCCCCCCCCCCTTTTTTTTTTTTTTTTTTTTTCAAAAAAAAAAAAACAAACAACAACCCCCCTTTTTTTTTTATTAATAAAACACAAAAAAAAAAAAACAAACAACCAACTAAACCCAAAAAAACCAAAAAAAATAAAATTTTTTATTTTTTAAAAAAAACACCCCAATAATATATCCCCCCCCCCCCCCCCTCCCCCCCCCCCCCCCCCCCCCCCAAAAATATTTTTTTTTTTTTTTTTTTTTTTTTCCCCCCGGAAAAAACCCCCAAAACCCCCTTTATTTAAATTTATTTTTTTTTTTAAACCACCCCCGACCGCCTCCCCCCTTCCAAAATATATACTTTATGGCCCCCCGCCCCCCTCTCCCTCTTACCTTTCTCCCTTCTTACAAACTTAATAAACCCCTATACTCTTCTTTAAAGAGTACGGGGTCTAATTAGTGAAGTAATTTCAATGGAAAGATCCACTTTATATAGCCTATGTCAATAGTTTATCAGGTTGAATCAATTTCCCTGTCCGAAATGTTTTTGAATCAATCGTCTTCATTTCTCCTTTTTAAACCCTTTATATTAATGTATTGCCCTTCTAGTAGCTCCTTTAAATATTTATTAAGTCGATCATAGAGTCTTGGATCAACATCCTGACTTCTAAGTTTCGTATTCTTACCATTGTGCCTGTACCAAAGTAGATAGGTTCTCGCACAGTCGAGAGTACTATGCGTGCCACCAGGACATGGATGATGAATGCGCCATAGGTGAGACGACCGAGGATGCGGAAGATAGGCAGACAGGCAAATTTGCGTAGGATCCCTAAAAAACAAACCGCTTAGAATTAATCAAAGTTCCAAAATACCGATTAGGTTTACTCACATCCCACTTTTGCGGCCATGCCCAGAACAAATATGCTCAGACCGAATCCCCAAAGATTGCGATGGACTCCTGCAAAAATAGCTGCCCAGATTCGTGGTGTTTCGGCATAGTAGTGCTGAAATATCGGGTGGGCTGCGAAAAGCCATAGAATACCGACTGGGATAAGGGTAAACCAAAGGATCTGGAAGCTCATCCTTTCACGCAGCTTGTACTGTTTCTGGGAGACCTGGTCATAAGCCAGAGCAGCGAGAACACCGCAGAAATATGTACCGAAATTCATGTGGAATGATGTGTAGAATTCGGTGAAATGGTGATCACCAATAAAAGAATCCCTCTGGGTTCTGTGTACGTTGGCATTAGGTCGGATAAGCTTGAAGATTAGCATGTTAACTTACTGCGGCGTGGGCAGGTAGACGGGAAAGTAATCTCTCACGTAGGTCAACAACATGGGGACTGCAACAAAGATACCCAACACCAGGGCGTAGAACTGCTTACTCCATCGACCCAAGCGGTGTCCAAGCATCAGAACCAACAAGCTCGCGAAAAAGGATTGGGTATCAGCGGCCAGATACCATCCCTGGAGCAGACACTGATGCAAAGAGGGAGCACTAGAATTCAACGGGGCTTAGTTCTGGGCGGGATTCTACTTACTCGCTCATCTGTGCTCACAAGATTATTAATGAAAAGCAAATTGGTCCACCAGTTCTTGCGGCATGCGAGCTGTTCCCGCTCATAGATGTGCCTCCAAAGTGGGCCTCCGGCATTCTGGAAGTAGACACCGCTGAGCAGGACCACAAAGGCGTAGGGTACAGTCAGGCGTATATATCGGAACACGTTAAACTTGACAAATAGAGCTGCGTATGTGGCCACATTCCAGGTGGACTTCTTGTTGTCCACAGTTGCACGGATCACAGCCAGCCAGTTGATTGTGAGCAGCAGTCCGCTGATGACGAAAAAAGTGACGGTGATCAGAGTACCGCAAATAAGCAGGGTGCCAACGGAGGTGTGTAGGAGCCTTTCAGGATCCTGTGGGTTACTGATGGCGCCTTCGTATATCACCCAGTTTGTGTGGGCAAAGATGACCAGAAACATGGCAAAGAACTTGAAGCAATCGAGGAAACGAAGTTCGCGTCCGATTTTGCCATTGGGTTCCTGGTTCAGCCTGTACCAATTGCGAGCCATTGACCAGGTGATCAAGAGCCGTGTGCTGAGACCCTGCGGAAGAGTCTTGTAGTGGTCCCGCTCCTTGAGCATTTTGTCGTGCCGGCGACGCTTCAAATGTAAGTCGATTAGGCTGCTCACGCAGGCTAGAAAGAGTATTGTTCCAAGCACTGCATAGAAGGTCAGGTTCCACCCATCTGCGCATAAAAACACACTTGACTTAATCGACGGATGTAACCCGACACACACTTTGCTGCATACCTTCTTGGACAACCTTGCCAGCCGTACTGGATGTGTCACAATATTGGACCACGCTCTTGGCTTGGACTCGATGACCTCGTCTCGCCAAGCGCCAGTTAAGGCAAGCGTTGGTCAGAGCATTGTATTGCTCCCGGTTGCCACCCTCCATGGCAAACAGTTCCAGATAGACATTCACCTGCGGAGACCAATCAAAATGCACAATCAAACCGCTATTAAATTGGCCATTAAACGTCACAGCCTTGGCCTTCACAATCTTCGCAACCTTCCCAACTGCATCTTGAATGCTCCAATTTGAATATTTGCATCTGTTTATTTTATGTGACCCTTTTGTCTTGGTCACAATTAAAATTTACACTAGCCGCCACTTGTTTGTGTAACCCACAAAATGTCATCGAATTCCTAATCATCAGCTTGTCACTGGCTCACCTGCTCCACCTACTGACATCAGTCAATCAGTGGGTTTTCCGCGCTCGCACAATTTATGCAGATGCATCTTAAGACGCATCTTGGCACACTCCGCATTGGTGTAAGTTACAAGTACGGTCAAGTAGCTTACATATCAGATGAGCCACTCGACAAGTGCCATAAGCTCCACCCCGCTAAAACTCCCATACGTGGGAGCACTCCCAAAAATCAGTTTCAATCGGGTTGAATAAGCTGTGAACCATTTAATATTGAACAATAAAATGTTTATAGGGCACTGTCGTTTTGTTACGCTGTTTGTAACATCTTTAAAATTGGAAATTGTCGATTTAAAATATTCTTAATAAATTTTGGTTAACCATTTTGAAGTAATTGTGTGAAATAAGTAAGCGTGAAGAAATATGATAAGTTTAATTCTCATATTTTAAACGTGATCGACCGTCTACAATTCGAAGGCTTGGTTCGTCCCCATACGTGTATGGAACTGACGTGACAATTTTTTTTCTGTTTTTTTTTTTCAAGTCAACTATAACGAAAGGTTTGACGATCAGAATGAATCAATGTCGGATTTTTGTAAATAGTTAGTACTATTTTTTCAAGACACTTCTTATGAAGAAGTCCCCATATTAAATGTGTTTCAACTTCTGAACACGTATATTGGTTGAAATTTATAACCAGTTTTAGTCGAAGTATGAAACAATATTTTCATTCACAGTTCACAGTCATAGTCGTTTGATACAAAATTAAAATTAAAATAATTTACTTCAAATACTACACATACAAAACACTCGAACTCCTTATCCAAAAGATAATGAGTAAATAAAGAGTATTAACTATTTGTCATGCGGTTATGTTTTTTTATTTGTTTTCATTTCTTTCCGCAGTTTTGTTGGATTTTATTGTTGTTAGTTCGAACATTTATATTTATCAATCGACACTTTATCGTGTTTCGTTCGTTTCGTTTTCGTTTTTATTTTTTCTTCAGTCTTTGTCGAAGATTTTGAAATCATTGTTTTTCTTTGGAGTGCAACTTATGGGTTGAGCAAAGGCGTTAAATTGAATTAAATTGTGTGCTATCAGACATCAGGTATCTGCAGTCATTGAATGCATTGAAAAGCGGGTTTCGTTTTCGTTTTTGATTTTGATTTTGATTTTGTTTTTGCTTTTGTTTTATGATCTCTAATTTTAATACAGTTGTGCTAATACAGGTTGCTATTAAATGATTTAACTAGCAAAATTAGTGGCCTACCTTGGGGTTATCTGTCAGGATGCCAGACTGCAGCTTCTCGACGGCGGCGGCGTCCAGAAATGCCAGCTCTTGTTCGCACTTGTGGATGCAGAGGCCAAAGTATAAATGGCGATGGTTGAAGTGATGCCTCTTGTACTTTGATATCTCCTCGATGGCTCGCCAGGCAGCGGCTGACTTGTTCGGCTGTACGTCGGCCCGGACAAAGCAGTAGGTGGCTGTTACTGGAAACTCCTGGAGACAGCGATCGTAGTCATCAAAGTCGTAGAGCTGTGGCATCTCATAATACTGTGTCACTGTTGTGGGGATAAAACGATAATTAAGGAAGTTAATCGAGTGACTCAGCGATCGGCTGAAACTGCAACTGAAAACAAGTTTTGGTGGCAAAACAATCCTACTTATTAGTCAACAACTAGTTAACAAAAATAGTCGTAGAATCTTCCAAGTGAAAGGAAACTCGTTTCCCTTTGAGTTCTAGGGATTGGTCCTAAAGATGTAGAACTTGAACTTGCATGTAAAGTCCTTGAACTTAATGCATCTCATGTGGAAGAAAATAATGTTATTCACATTCGGCAAGTGTTAAGCATTCCAGACAAACAGAAATGTTTGTTGTTTGATTTGCAATACACAAATTATTAAACAAATATTGCAAATTCATCATATTCCTGATTGGAGTGTATCACTTAAGTCCAAATTCGGGTCTTTTCTTATTTCTCCTTCGATCGTAAGTCACTTATTATTGTTGATTTATTATTATGTTTATTGCCATTTGAGCATGTCAGCCAAAGATTGTTAAGTATTCTCAGATGATGGGATTGATCAACATTAATCACAAGCTTATTCAGGAGTGCGTTTCTTTCGGACGTCAAAACCATTAAATATTTTAAGAATTCAACATTTTTAACGCAATTAAAATGCAAATTACATACATGGTTTTGTGGTAAAAATTTGTCAAATCATCATTTGTAAATGAAAAAGTACAAATCTTTCCTTGTCACTGCGTATAAATAGTCTTGAAGAGTAGAAAATTCAATAGATTTCAATTTAGTCTGCCAATACCCGCTGCTCAATGACTTCGCAGCTATAAAATTATTAGCAAGCAAATGAAATTATGTAACCTAAATATTAGAATCGTATTCGTAACCAGAAGACATCTAAATACTTAGGCCTTTAATTAATTGGCATTCCTTTAAAAATGTTTGGATTTCTAATAAGAATAAGAAAAAAATCGATGACGACGTGAAACCATAATATGCAGTGCAGTTTTGTTAAATAGTATGTTTAAAATTCACAAATATATTGGTTACTTACTATTCATCTCAAAACTTTGAGTCGTTGCCAGGAAGAGGCTCAAATGGAACAAAAATTGCAGCCGCATTTTGAACAGCATTCGATTCATTCAACTTAAATTTACTGCACTTATATTTATTTAATTATTTTTGGAATTTGCTTTTGTTTTTGTGAGAAACTCTGCACTTGCGCCACCAAATGTCGCCGAGAGGCAACTAAAATTTCATCAACGAAACCTGAGCATTAAATAAAGCCTCTTCAATGCCAATGTTAGGAAATTGCGCTTGTTTTCAATGCACTTTTCCACAACTCGATGGAAGCGGCTATTAAACGAAGCTAAATTCAAAATCAATCCAAACCGAACCGAACCAAACCATCCGAACCGAACTGTTTGCATCAACGTGCGGGTCGAGAATGAAAATACAAATTGAAAATGGAAATTATGGTGCGTTGGGACTGTCTCGGAGTTCAGGTTAGCGGCACAAATGCGCCCTCAATAGGAAAGAGACAGCGACGGCGACGGCGACGGCGACGACGAACACGACAGCATCTCTCGTTATTTACGTTGCTTGTGCATGAGTTTTGAAACACTCTTCCAATAAAATGCGTTGGAACATGTTCGAAGCGCCCACATTTAGTTAATATTATTGTAAATTACTGTGAGGTCAGCCGTAACGAACGGATTGTTTTTAGCCCTTAAGTATTATTTTTTCATTATGGCCATATCGGAAATAGCATATTATGTTCTGCAACCAAATAAGTTAATAAAATGTTAGCAAGTTTTTGGTTATTTATGCTGTAAACAACACGTGTCATAGAACATATATCTAACCTGTTTTTCTAATAGAATTATTGTAGAATTTCAGGTATCACCCGGGGGTGAAAAAAAGAGTGGAAAAGAACAGCAAAATTTAAAATTACAACATAATTAACTCGCTAAAGTGCCGAAAGCACACGAAAGACTTAGACAATGAACTTTGTATACCCGTTCATATTGTTTTATTTTTACTCTTATCTTTATTTTAGCCAACTGCTCGGCATGATTAGACTATCGGTGGCACGAGCTCGCCTAGATTTGTCCAGCGTAGTGACGCCGCTGCACGTGCGTGATATGATTGCTGTGCTCACGGAAAGCATAGCCCAGACGCGTCTAGAGGATGGACAGTCAGAGTCACTGAGCAGCTCAAGCAAGAGCTCCCAGCTCCAAAGTTTTATTAGGATGATACAGCTACGGTCGAGTGCCTTGAACCGTTCGATCTTTGAGTATGAGGAGCTGAAAGAGATCGGAACGCGAGCGGGAATCATGACGGGCATTGCCAAGCTGGTGGAGATCGCTAATATGGGCGGCTATTTGCTCAAGAAGGGCGTAAATATGTACGAAGTTGTGCCGGACTAAGGGAATTGAATTGCAAATATTTGTCAAAAGAGCAGTGTAAAAGTAATGCATTAACTTTTGTTCAGCGACAGTGATTTCAAACGGTTCCATATTTAATTGGAATTTGTCCCTGCTAAACTCATAACATTGTTTACAAGTACCTAAGTACTTTTGTCATTTTTGTAGATCTATTAATATTTGAACTCGTTAATTTCTAATTATCCAAAATGTGTGTAATAAACAATCTTCTACCAATGTATTTTACTTGTTAAACAAACAATTATCATGATTAATAAATTAATTACATTGTTATAATGCAAAGAAAATCGTTTGTCCGGTGATACTGATTGTAAAGAGCTTTAAACGCATTTAGCGCCATCAAGCAACAGATAGTGTACCTAATATGTTATGGAAAGTGTTGCATATTTTGAGGCTTGTAAATAATACAATTTATCGACACCGTGCTCAAAAAGAGTACAGAGGTCTATTAATTATTCGACACAATGCAGTATTCATATTCTTGACCAGCAATAACAGACGAATCGAGATTCTGTCTGTCAATTCAATAGAGGATTTAAGAGTTAGAGATATCAAATTTGGAATAAAAGTTCGCCTATTAACTTTTTTTCAACTTTTTGCAACGGTCCCTAGCGCCCCGCAAATTGAAAATTCTATTTTCATAACACCATAACTCGTAAACTACTAGAGCCACCGACAGTACCCATTGTGTGAGGTTAACAGTATAACTATATTCACCAAGTTTCACCCAGATCGGGCAATAATAGCCCATAGTTTCGAATGGACAAATCAGTTCGAAACAGGGCATTTGTATAATATCATGTAGAGATAGTTGAGCGATCTTAACACTTGTATAAAAAAATGTGTCTTTTACAATCGTCTAGTTTGACTGTAGTCTTTCTTACATTTTAGGCAGGAGTTTTTCGGATTATTAAAATAATACTGAAGAAAAAATATTGGTTTCAATTAATACTTTATTCATTTTTATTCATAAAATTACATCGAATGTATTATGCTAATTTTGCTTATATATCCGTATTATCAAATATAAATACATAGTCATACTTAAGTTTAAAATCAAATTTATTAAATGTCTTTTTTCTTTTAAGGTTTCGAGTGTCCCATGTTTGCATATATGCGATTTATTTTAATGTATTTTTTTTCGGTACATGTGAGGCTTTAGATTTCTTAATAGTAACTATGTATCTTTTGTGTATGTGTATATCAAAGATTCGTTTATGGTTACAAGACTACACTAGTCGCGGCTTAATCTATGGGGATTAGTTTAGATTGTTTTAGAGCTATCTTTTACCGTGCCATTAGAATCTATTTACAGAACGAGCGAACAGCCGCCGTAAGATACATAATGCGTATGTATACGTAAAAATTTATTTCAATATTTGGCTTAATTTTCTTGCTATCCATCGTCAGTTAAAAATCTTAAGTTATGCTCAAAAGATTTTTTAAGTGTTTTTTATTTTAATTGAGATTCTATTTACTATGATAATGCTCGCGATGAGATTAAATTTTTTTAATAAGAATGCATTGAATTTCCATCTATGTTAAGCTAATCAGTCTAAATAAATTAAATAAAAGGCAATAAAAATAAAAATTTTTATTGGATAATAACGAAAATAAATTGTCTAATTTGCTTGCTAAATATTTGATGCTATATATATATGTATATATATGGTTATGCTAATTTCTTGTAAATATTAGAATCAAGTCTAACTGCAATGATTTTTAAGCTCTTAAAAATTGAGCTTAGGTCAAGATCGAACGTGGAAAAGATTTAAATTAAAATCATGTTCGCACTTTAAATTATTTAAAGGTATTTGCTTTTTACACAAATTAGTAGGTTTTCTTTATAATACATATTGCACTAAGTGTGGACTCTATTGACAAAGAGAGAAAACAACTAGGAGTAGGTTGGTAAACGGGCAGTGGACATGTCAATAGTCTTTTATGAGCTGTAAGAATACTATGTCTTTACTGTGGACTTTGTACTTCAAAATGTTAGACAAGGAGAGAGCTGTGTAAATAAAGCTAAATAAACCGAAACGTATGCACTAGTCGGTCCTATAATCTATACGTAACTGTAGCTAAACATCAAATAAAGAGGATAAATATTTGCCTAAAATTTGGATTCAATTAAGATACGATGAGAACAATCAAAATTATTTTACAGTTCGCCATGAAAAGTGAGATTATAGGTGCGTAGCTCCATGGGCTCCAACGAAATCTCGGCCAGTGAACGTAATGGATGTAGCCGCCTCTCTTGTGCTATGCCTGTCAGAGTTGTGGACTCGATACTGTTTAATCGCAGTTCTCCAAAGCGAACGTCTCCAAGACCTTTGCCCATTTGTGGACACAGGCTGTTCATATCCACCTGCTGTGAACTAATACTGCAATCGTATCCCTGACGATGCAGCACCAACAACGCCGAGGCGGACGGAAACATTTGAAGCTGCGAATCAGAAAGTGTCCGCAATGTAGTCAGATGCACATCACAGGGAAGCGCACCATGTGGCAGCAGACGCACCAGGGAATGAAGCGACGGTTGTGGTTGCTCAAAGTTACTCAAGAAATATATATTGGGTGGATAACGAATGGCATTTGCCAAATGTTGGGCCTGCAGACTTAACACTTTATAGCTGGGTGGCTTATCAACATGATGGCCAGCAGGCATATCCTCTACAAGCAGCCAGAACTTGTGGCGTGTCAGTCGGCTGTCCACAACACCCTCGCCCATCCCGCGATAGTCATCGTAGAGCGTACGACGATCAAGCATTACCTCTAGTTGCCCGGGCTCATAACTGGCAGCTCCCTGGGCATGTGTAGTGAGCAATGTCAGGCGCTGTCGTGAATCCTGCAAAAAAGCTCCTGAGGTGATGGGGAAGTAATTGCCTTCAATGCCAATAGCGGGTACCTTTATGCGTCTGCAATAAACTATTCTTAAGAACGATTGAATTGATTAATTGTTTATGTGACCTTACTCATGATATTGGAAACCATTCTGGTCACTATAGAAAACGGGCAGTTCCGGAGTGCTACTCGGCTCTGCTGGTTCCTTAAGGGGATCACGTTGCACTGGGGCAGGTGCAATGTTGTCGATGTTCGTCACAAGTCGCATGAATAGTTCGGTTTCCCGATTCTTGGGAGGCGGCTCAAAGTCGATATCGTTTTCAATGTAGATCGCAGCATCCAGATGGGTGCGGGTATTAAAAATGCGAACAGTGTGAGCCATGAAGGGACCATAGATGACCGTGACATCACTGGCAATGGGACCCGAGGTGATAATGATTCGCACATCCTCGTACTGCTCGAGCACATCCTTTTCAGCTTCGCTCTGTTCTGGGTCCGTTTTAAAGAGATAGGCACCTGAATGGAACTGTGCACTCCGATAGGCTGCAAACTTGATGGTGCACTGCATCGGTTGCAATAGCTGATGCTTTTTGTTTTTTCTGGTGATGGTCTTGAGGAAACCGCTCTTCTCGTCGAACAGCAATCGCATGCTCGGATTCTCCAATTGGATATCCCCTGGAAAAATAATCATCTTAATAAGACAACATAAAAATGTAAAGCGTCATTTGTGCTTACCCGCTGGCTTGGCCCGAGCTTCAAAGACGCCAATTTTGGGGTTTCCAGGCGTAGCTGTTCCTGACCCCACCTCCTCAGCATTTGTTTTATCCGTGCAGTCGTCGCAATAAACTGTAGCAATGTTCCGCTTGTAGTTAAACTCATCTACTTGAACCCGATACGAGGTCAACGACAGCGGTTCCAGCTCAGCGACAAAGAGTACCTCAAACTGGCGCCTGGAAGTCCGGATGCGTCCAGCGTTGGCGGCGCCAGCTGTGAGCATGTCGTTGTATGCCTGCTCATAGACTTCTGTTATGTTCCAGACAGGATTGACTTGTATGTGCTTCAGCTCCACGCCCTGGTCATTGAATATGCGAACGTTTGGATGCTGAACACGTATCGCTACAATTTCAATGCGTTTCTGAGAGAGAGAATTGTACATCACAAAGCTGGCTTCGGCATTCTTCTTTGGGGATACAGCTGCAGCTCCCGTTCCGGCACCCGCACCCCCTTCAGCTCCAGCTGTAGCTGTCGCGGTTGTTGCTTCTTCGCTGCCAATAGAGCCAGGAGTGACCAGCTGAATCGGCATTTTACGTGGTAATTTGTTAAAGTTGTCACGCTCGTATTCATTAAGCAAAAATCCATGATTGTGAGAGCTACTGTTCTGAAGCAAGAGTTCTATGCACGCCTCCTGCATCCGGATCATGTTCTGGGTGCTCTCGAACAGACGCATTGCGTAATCCCGCATCACCGCCGCTTTGGATGTGCCTGTGATGGCGTCGTGATGCTGGAACAGTCCCAAATTTCGTCTGGCGTGTATGATTTGCTCATAGTTCTTCTCATAAATCTTGATGGAGTCCTCGTGCCGTGCCTGACGAGCCGTATTGTATGCAATACTGAAGATTATCTCGGCAGCACGCAAATTGTGCTCCAACTCAGAGCTGAGAAGCTTGTAAAAGGGGCGGGTGGTGAAATAGCCTGACCAGTAGGCAGGCCTGCCCTCCGAGAAGATGTCGGAGTAGACAAAGAAGTCGCCCTTAAAAGTGGGGAACGCCTTGGCGCCCATTCGCTGTCGTATTGCCTTGAAGTAATCACTGGGTGTGCCAAATTTAATGTCCACGTTGTACAATCGCTTGTTGGCCATGATGTGACTGATGAGCTTCTTATAGTTGTGATACTGCTGATCCACCTCACGCTCCTTGTTGTATCGAAAGTCGTCCCCCACCGGAATCAGAGCCACATTGTGTGGAAACAAGGAGGCGGTGCGGGCATATTGCTCTAGTAGCAACTGCGCCTTCTCCTCCACGTTATCGTCTGTGATATATTGTGCCTTGAGGGAGTATTCTGTATACTCGCCAGGTATTTTGCGGAAGTCGAAATTAAGGCATATGGAGGGATGGGGACCACAGGATCCTTTGATGGAATAGATGTCAAAGGGCATGTTATGGGTCAGTAGCTGGCCTTGGCCTTTGGCCGATCGCCAGTAGGGTGTCCATATAAAATCACCGGTCTGCTGACGAGCGAACCACTCTTTCCAGGCGTAGTGTATGCGCTGTATGATGGTTCCCTCAAATTGGGCTCCCGATAGCAGGTAAGGCACGGTGCTGCCGTGTCCAAAGGGATCAATGGACCAGCCCACCTTAGGTGTGACGTTCAGATTGTTTTTCAGCCATTGATGGCCTTCGATAAGCTGATCGAGCATGGGATAAATATGAACATTGGCCTCGTCTGTCATAACCCATCCCCCCGTAGTGATCTCAATGCGACCGGAGTTGACCAGATGCTTCAGCGCCCGCTGCTTGGTGGGATGTGCCTGATCCCACCAGAGCTGTAAAAAACTAATCTCAGACCAAATGAATGTCATGTCCTTATACTGCTGCATCTTGGTGACCAGTAGATTGAGAATCTGGCGTGAATCCATTTGGAAATAATCAAAGAACGTCTTAAGCCAACCGGGATCATTATGGGAGTGCGGCACCACGATGACCTTCAATGGTGGACGTTGTTTGTCATTCTTCTGGGCTTCAAAGCGCTCCTCAAAGCCACGATCCCAGTATTCCTTGGACCGCATCCATTCGGGCTGTTTCAGAAATCACCAAAATGTTAGAGAAACCTATCTAAATGGGTTGGTAAAGAAGGTAACTCTACCTGAAAATCAAATCTGCTGTGCTCCTCCGCTGCCGTAATGTTGGTTTCACTCTGTAATAACATGTAACACTTGTCTCCCCAGTTCACATTTCTTCGGGGTTCTTCTTCGGGATCAGACCTTAAGTTTTCACGATCCACATTTTGCAATTGTAGTCTGGATTCCTGACGATTCTGTTGCTGTTGCTGTGGCTGCTGCTGGTGTTGATGGTGGAGTTGTTGAGAAGCACTGCCTCCACCCACACTGAAGCCATTAAGTGCAGCCGAAGCTGATGCCTGTCCTCGGGATCCGCCCATTGTATTGGCGTCCGGAATGTGAGGAGGATTTGGTTGCCCAATCGATATATAGTACAGGCATAGCAAGATTGTCACAAATGCAGATAACAGTCCAATGCATCGCGCGGATCCGCGTCGCAATAACTTGAACGTCATCTCGTTCTTGGCCGGATTTCCCTGGATCAGGCTAACAGCCAAGGTATTGCCTTTTAAAATGAATAATTGTCACGGTATAGATAAGGGTTGCCTGCTCTTTGGTTTAACTGTACATCTAAAAGAGAAACAACAATTTGGGGCAATATATATTAAACATTTATATTCCTACATACGTTCATAAGGAATATCGTTTTAATTAAATTCAAATTTAAAACGATATGTATTAACAGATAAAATTAAATATATTCAACTAAAATCAATAATATATTTTAAATTAAAATATTTCAATCAATATTTTATTGTTTATAACTTGATTCCTAATTACAGAAAAATCATCTTAAATTGAAACACGATAAAATTTTCTTACGAAAATGAAAAAAGGAAAACGAATTTGACTCCGTTTAACTTTACAAAATGTGTTAACATCTTTGGCTGCTAATTAAAACTTTTTTAATATATTAATCATCAAGTCAAAGTATTTTCTGCTGTCCAATTCAAGATGACAAGTCTTCCAAATTCATTGTAGATTCTTTTGATGAACAAATCAAGAATCTGAAATTCAGTTGATATTCCTTTCATTAATTTAAGATGTGGCTGTTTTTTAGACCCCGTACTCTAAAAAAGAGTAGAGGGGTCTATTAAGTTTGTCAGAAGCGAAATGTGCGTAACAGGCAGAAGGAGGCGTGGTTGACCCCATAAAGTATATATATTCTTGATCAGCATCAACAGCCGAGTCGATTCAGCAATGTCTGTCCGTCCGTATCAGTGCTGCCAGTTTAGCAATTTAGTTGCTATATCTGGCAACTCTTAAAAAAATTTGCAATTTTTCTTTATAAAATACTATTAGCCACAAATCTAGCAACTTTTTATTTTTTCTTAGCCATTTTAACAATTTTGTTATGAAATATGAAAAATTTACATGAAATTTGTTAAAGAACTAATAATCCAACTACGAGAAAGGTAATATGAAAATTTTGATTTTAGTTCATATATATATGTCGGAAATGGGATTTTGTAGACGACACCATCAAATTTTGGACGGAAGTTATTAAGTACAAATACGCTGGAAATAAAAATCCGTTTAGCGACTTAGCGGAATTCGCCTTAAAACTTCTTTCTCTGCCGTGGTCGAATGCAGAAGTTTATCGGATATTCTCACATTGTTAAGAGCAAATTACGCAACACCATGGCCTTAAAACATTAAATGCAATAATGCATATAAGGTAAGTCTTAATTTTGAATAATTTTCACCAAAATAAACATGGTACGTATTTAACTTTGAATATTTTTACAGATATGGACTAGAAAGACATGGCAAATGTTGCCATAATTAACTATGTCCTGCCAAATGATTATTTAAGTCAAATAACAGGCAGTGAAAATATTCTGATGTATGTAAAGCTGATGAGTTGGACAATATTTTAAGTATCCTTTAATTTAAGACTGGTTTAGTTTATAAGTTGATTAAGTAAAGAATTTCGAATGTAAATTGTTTGATTATTGTTTTTTATTTTAAGTGTTTTTAGTAATAATTTCTATGTTTCATTAAATAAATATGTATATTTGTTGAAAATAAACATTTTAATAGATTAGCAATTTTTTTAGCAATTTTCAGAAAATTTTTAGCAACTTTTAGCAATTTTTCTTTCAAAATCTAGCATTTTTAGCTTGAAAGATTCTGGCAGCACTTGTCCGTATGAACACCTGGATCTTTTAAACTACAACAGCTAGAGACACCAAATTTGGAATGAAATTAATTTTTTAAATTTCAATTTAAAATGTAAATGTAAAATTTTAATATTTTAAATTTAATTTTAATTTAAATTAAATACAAATGCGCACTACTGTGGGAGTACGGGGTCTTTTACAGTCGGTTCGATCAACTGTAGCCTTCCTTCCTTGTTTGGTTTCCTTTATGGCCTTTTATGCCGCGCGAGTTCTTCATTTTAAAATCAAGTGTAATATTTCACATCACATTGAATATATTTTATGCAGGCAATAACCAAGTGAGTTGGTAAGACATAGGCACAAGAGGGGACAACGCGATTTAGGAGAAAGAGAAGGACCAGCCGCACATGCAGGATATGCCGAAGGGCATGGAGCGCTGCTTGCAAAAATTTAATTAAGGCACATCCCGAAAATGCTTCGGAAATGTCTGACACGGATGTTGTGCATACATGTGGAACACCAGCTGTTACGGCGGACAGGGATAAGAGAAGGGCACGGATGCGGCTTTGAGTGTGCTCATTTGTGGAAATGAGTAAATTCATCAATTTCAATACTTTAAATTCCAAAGACACACACACAGGATCACGTACAAACTCAGAGGGCGAGATAACTAACTGCAGAAATTGCAAATGGTTTTAGTAATGACTTAATTATTACGAATCACGTTTAACACAGTTCGTGACAGTGCCAGGCACTATACTTTTGACAAGGCCATTATTAACATTAATTTCATTTATCAATTCAATTAGATCTCTTAAACTATTATTCTCTATACTCTACGCTATTACTCTTTTATTTCTGAAGTCTTTTTTTGATTTTCCCTTTTGTCGTTTACTAATCATATTAACTTGTTCAACATGAATTTTCCATTTCCCATAATAATTTATATAAGGTTCTCATAATGAAATACTTTTTTCAATAAGTTAAGACATGATTTGCCCTAAATTCGAAATTACAGTAAAATATGTGTCTGCTATTTTGATCTACGTTTACCTTTTGAATACCCGTTACTCAAAAGATTACCCAGGTCTATGAGAGTAACAGAGAGGAGGAGACGATTCGGATTAGCATCAACAGCCAAGTAGATAAAAAAATGTATCTTGGAAACATACATGGTCCATTTGTTTAGTGGATTAGGTTTATTGAAAATTGCTTCGAATCTAATGGGGGGGGGGGGTACCATCAACATTTGTAAACAAACTAGAGCATTTTCATGTGGAGATAACACCATAACTTGGAAACAACTAGTGCCATGAGTAATTTTAAAAATGATATGTATCTATAGCATAGCTTACATAGACCAAATCAGAAATCAATGTTTGAAAGAGTGTACTTTTAATTGATTGACTCAACTAAATTCACACATAATGTGTATGGCATGATTCGATATAAATTAATTACATAATCATTGAAATTTAAAGTTCGAAATACATAAAACTTTATTGCTGTCTTTGGGATCGCCAATTATTAGATTATTTCTAATGTCTTTTTCCTATAATAGTCCATAATAACCTTATTTAATGCTTTTACAATGGTTACGTGCGGGCAACTAAAAACTCAATCAAAAAATCTTTACAAACACGCAAAAAGTTTGTTCAACTTTTTTCCAATGATGAAATAAACGCATTTCTGAGTTGGCTTCAAGTTGCTGATTCCGTTTCACTTGGCTAGAAAGCACTGTGCGTATACATGCATGGCGATGCAACACGCGTACGCCATGGCAAACATTGTGAAACATATAACTTAATACACGAAAAATTGTTGCTATCATAGAGCAATGTCAGATCCCATTTCACATTTGTGTTAGCAGAAAAGCATCAAATTTGGTAAGCATTTAATTTAATCAGAATTTTAAAGTGTTGTGACCTCTGCAGTTAGCAGTTAGCTTAGGTGTTTAAAGTGTCACCTCCCCTGTTGCCCTTGCTTCAATTAGTCCCCCTCACAGACACACACATAAATACACACTACCGAGCAGTTAAAACACAAAAAGCTCGGGTTGAAGCAACCACTCGCATGCTAATCAGTGGTCATTAAGTGACGAATCCCCCCTCCGGCAGTGGTAGCTGCTGCTGCCACCTGTCACCGGCAACATGCAAATGTTCTCTTCTCTCGACTCGTTCACTAGTTGATTTAAACGTTTCGCCCTCTCCACTCGCTCCTTTACTCTCCTCTCCTACGCATATTTATTTCTACAGTGTACAGAGTGTAAAGAAAAACTAATGCTTAAGCTCATTAGAACTACGTAAGGGGATAAAGGTGAGGGTTTAACTGGGAACTGAAGGTAGATCTGATTCCACGACTGCGCGTGCTACACTTCAGTTGGGTACTTTCTTTATTCTCCTCTCAGCTGCCACATTGCACGACTTCTTGCCACATCTTGACGCTTGAATTACGACTCTTTGAAGACACGCTTCGCATGTGTTGTTTGTAGAAATCGTTTATCAAACCGTGTCAAGTGCTTTTTGGCGTCGGTTATGACAAAAAATATTATAATATTTCTTTTCGGAAAACTTAACTACTAAACTACATTGGAAAAACATAGTGACACCTAAAAACAAGAACGAAAAAAATGACTCGTCAAAGGTTATAGCAGCCATGTAATGGGTTCATACAAAGTTTCCCAAAGATGAATAAATAATATATAATATAAATATATAAATAAGATAGTCGTCCGATTTGAATGAATAGAGTAGGGAAGTAATTTATGGGTTGTGGGGCAATCGGCCGCAAACGTACGTGTTGGTCAACGGTCTCTCTGGCAAAATTTAAAAATTATCAATGAATCTATGTAGCTTTTTGTATGACATGTTTATCGTTCCTATGCAATTATTCTATCCCCAATCGACTCTTTTATTGGCGGACACCCCGATAATGAGAGTTTTTACTGTATATAGTTATCAAATTTGGTCAAGATAAAGGTCCATGTATAAATATATATTTTTTTCAGGTAAACCCTAATGGAGCCCTGAATTGCTTTTTGTACAGAATCCATTAATTTAACATTTTAAAATCAGTAATTTTCTGTTGCTTTCTCAATTTTGGCGCAAAAGTAGTTTACATTTTTCAGACGCACAATTCGATACATTTGCCACCATTTTAGATTAAGATTATGATTTCCGTATTCAAAATGGGTTCGGTTTTAAGGTGCTGCCTCGGTTTCTATTCAATTTAAAGTGTCCACAACATTTTTAATCGAACAGTCTGCCGTGTTATGAATAACTCGAACTTGGTAGGGCAAAAACTTTTGACAAATTTGATTTCATTGAAATATACACGGGATACAGCCGGGGAAAGGCAGATGCTTTCAAAATCCCGCCCGGTTTCTGGTTCTTCTCGACATTTTGACATGTTGCCCTATTTGTGGAACTTTTCTGCACAATGTGTGAGTAATTTTGGCTTGTGAACGATTCTGGAATATATTCTACTCGTTTTTTGTGGTCTGGTTGCAGTGCAATCTGCATGCTCACAAAAACAACATAAAAACAAGTAAGGAAAGTACAGTCGAGCACGCCCGACCGTAAAATACTCTGCATTTTTTTCCCGATTAAATTATTAAAATCGGCCTAGAGATATTACAATGTGTAGTACTTGCATTAAAACCACTTGAAACAAAAACAATCTAAGCATAATCAAACATACATCTGTTTGTCTTGAACACACACAAAAAAAAAAATAAAAGAAAAATATTTTTTTTTTTGTGCATTTTCCCCGCCCCCGACTGCGGGGAGCGCTGCCGCCACGCAGGCAGTGAAAATATTGGAACACGTGCTTGTATGTTTTTGTCTAGCTTGCACTCATACATGATATTGCATTCAGTTATCATTGTATTGTAACGCTTCTAGTTTTCTTGTTTATAGTGCGATTTCAATGCACCTTTCAGGATAGTTTGATATAGTTAGTTTCCACACGAATTATAAATTACAATACTGTACGTTATTAACAAAAGCCTAAAAAACGGAACGAAATTTGATAATTATTTTTATTAATTGTGGGAAAAAGGGGCGTGGCTGTCCAAAATTTTAAATGTCAATGCATTAACGCTGTTGCTAGGAACCTGCATACCAAAATTGGTGATCCTAGGCACAATAGTTACTGAGATATTCGCCGAAAACACCGATTTTTTCCGAGATGTGTCTAGTTTTTTGCTCATTGTGGGCGAATGGGGCGTGGCATCGAAAAAAAAAGATTCTTGTATTGACTGACTAAATATGTGATCGATTGAGACCAAGCTCGAGCCTGTAACTCTTACCATCTCTGAAATCTGTTTGTTCATACGGACAGACAGACAGACAAACAGACAGACAGACAGACGGACAGACGGACATGGCTATATTGACTTCGCTTGTGATGCTAATCAAGAATATATATACTTTATGGGGTCTGCCACGCCTCCTTCTGCCTGTTATATACATTTGCACAAACCCAATATACTCTTGCAGAGAGTATAAAAAGAGCAATTTGAAACCCTAGTCAAAAGTCGTAGTTTTGCCGCCTGTATTTGTGCTGAGTAAGCTTTTGTTTCTGCGGCAACAAAGTCGTAGTTTGTTGATCAATTTCGCACACACAACAACAGACCGACACACACAGTCTTCAATCTTAATCTTTTGTTGTTTTTGAGTATGCTGCAGTCCAAAATGTGAATTTTTCGGGTATGCATTTATCAGTTTCTAAAGCACTCGATCAACTTGTAAAGTTCTCGTGTTTCCTTAAATTTTTTTGTTCTGGTGTTTTTAACCCCGTACTCTTTAAAAAGAGTAGAGGGGTCTATAAGTTTGTCAGAAGCGAAATGTGCGAAAGGCAGAAGGAGGCGTGGCCGACCCCAAGAAAATTCTTGATCAGCATCAAAGCCGAGTCAAAGAATGTCCGCTGCGCGACACCTGGATTTCTAAACTACAAAGCTAGAGCACCATCTAAATAATCCGTTAGAGACTTAACAGTTATTCAATTTGCAAAAAGAGACACACCTCGAAAATTTGTGTTTTAAGCGAAAACTCAATATGGCACTTAGGACACCTTTATGCAGGTCCCTACACAGCCTAAACAAACAAAATTTTAGCTGCCACGCCCCCTTTTCTCATGAACTAAAACTACCACTTCTCCGTTTTTGGCATTGTTAATTGTAAGTGTGTAAATTGTTTTTAACTAATTAACTACTTAAGTGAACATCCTACGTTAAAAATATAAGCGGTTCAAAGTTTATGTTGTTTAACTGCAAAATCACTGTATGCGTGCAAGCGAGAAAGAAACAACAAAAAGTTCGAAGTTTTCTGCCTGTGTGGCGGCCAGCGCCGACCAAGCATACACCACACACAGGGGCACAAAAAAAACAACGAATTGTAGCATGTAAAGCAAAATCGAAAGAATTAAGTGGGCGTGGTGCAACCGAGAGTTCGGCGCATAGGAAACTTCGTCTGCGGGGTCGACGCTGTGCTAATTAAATAAGAAAAAATTTATTTTTAAATAATTTTAATTAAAAAATGCGCACACATGAAGAGGGGTCTTAAGTCGCTCGTCGACGCCTTCTTATTGTTCTCTGTAGCTTTATTTTGCGGACACCGGTTCAAAAGTTGATTCCATTGTGAATACTTTCTATCCGTAATTTGGTCGCGAACAAATATGGGGGGAACTTAGCACTTATAACATCTTTTAGACCCCGACTCTTTAAAGAGTAAGGGGTCTATTAAGTTTGTCAGAAGCGAAATGTGCAAACAGGAGAAGAAGGCGTGACCGACCCCAAAAGAACTTGAAACAACAGCCGTCATACAATCCCGCCAGTAAACTTGCTAAACTTGAGCAACAACCAAATTGGAATGAAAGTCTGTCATATGACGCAACCATTATAAATTTTCCAAATCTTTCAAGCTAAAATTCTAGATATTGGAAGAAAAATTGCTAAAAGTTGCTAAAAATGTTCTGAAAATTGCTAAGCCATTAAAACCTTAATTTCAACAAAAAAATTTTTTAATGAAACGTAGAAATTATCTTTGTACGTCTTTGACTTAATAACTTCCGTCCAAAATTTGCTGGTGTCCTCTTTAAACTCCCATGTAAAAAAATATCGCTTTGCTATCATCAAACAAATTCAAAGAGTTACCAAACACTAAAAGTTGTTCGAAATCGAATTAAATTCATGTTCCGAATCTTTGCGAACCGCTATCAATCGTAATTGTGCAATCGATGACAAAAAGAAAAAAAATGAAAAAATTTGAAGAAAATATTGTGTATTTAAAACAAAATTGGTAAAATTGATAAGAAAAAATAAAAAGTTGCTAGATTTGTGGAAACAGCGTTCTAAAACAAAAGTTGCAAATTTTTAAAAAGTTGCCAGATCTAGCAACTAAATTGCTAAGCTGGCAGCACTGGGTCGCTCGCTGTGCCGGCCAAACAACAACAATGATCAAACGAATTTGTATGGCAGATGTTTGATTAAAGTTTTGTTTTTGTTTCAACGTGTTCAAACAATTACTATCTGTTGTTAGAATTAGACACCGATTTAATTAAATCGGGAATAAATGCAGTTAGTAAAAGTTGGGCGTGCTTGACTGATTTCTTTCTTGTAAGTATGGACATACAATTTGTTGCCACGCCCCTTACCGATCCCGAAAATTGTAAAAACTACTGTCCCCTCAGCAAAAACTATGTTTAAAATTGTAATAAACACGTGGTAGAAAAAGAAGAGAAAACTCAAACAATCAAATTATGAATGAAGCGTGGCCCAAGAGTGGAGTTGCCGAGTAAACTCTCTGCAAGAGAATGGGTTTGTGAAAATGAGTAACAGGCAGAAGAAGGCGTGGCAGACCCCAAAAGAAAATCTTGATCAGCATCACAAGCCGAGTCGAAAGCCAGTCCGTCTGTCCGTCTGTCCGCTGTCCGCTGTCCGTCTGTCTGTCTGTCTGTCTGTCTGTCTGTCTGTCTGTCCGTCCGATGAACAAACAGATTTCAGAGATGGTAAGAGCTACAAGTTTGAGCTTGGCTCAATCGATCAGAATTTAGTCAGTCAAACAAGAATCTTTTTTCGATGCCACGCCCCATTCGCCCACAATGAGCAAAAAACTAGACACACCTCGGGAAAAATTGGTGTTTTGGGCGAAATCTCAATAACTATTGCAAGTAGGATCACCAATTTGGTATGGAGGTTCCTAGCGCCATCCAAAGCATTGACATAAATTTTTGGACTGCCACGCCCCGTTTTCCCACAAAAAAAAAAAACTCAACTTTCGCTCCGTTTTTAGGCATCTTTAAATCGTACAAATTTAATTATAATTCGTGTGGAGCCTAACTATGTCAAACTATCCTGAAAGGCGCATGAAATCGCACAAAAACAAGAAAACTAGAAGCGTTACAAATGAAACTGAAGCAAATCTGTATGAGTGCAAGCGAAACAGAAACATACAAACAAGTTCGAATGTTCGTGCTTGCGTGGCGGCACGCTGCCCGCAGCGCTGGCGGCGCTGAAACACACAAAAATACAAATATATGATCATTATGCTCGTATGTGTATTCCCAACAACAAAAGATGTGTGTGATTATGCTTAATTGTTTTTGTTTTAACGTGTTTTAAGCAAGTACTACAATTGTAAATCTCAAGACCGATTTTAATAACTTAATCGGGGAAAAATGCAGAGAGTATACACGGTCGGGCGTGCTCGACTGTACTTTTCTTTCTTGTTTTTAATTATTAATTTAATTTTTATATTATTTTATTTTTTTTTCTTTTTTCTTCTTCTTACATAACAAAAACCTTTTACTGTCGGCCACCGACTGCAGCCTTTCTACTTGTAATCCATCGAGTAATTTTAACAATTCACTTTCATATAGTGTCGCATTTTTGCATACTTTTAAACTCCAAATCCAAAATCAGAGAGAAAAGCAAAAACAAGAATCAATGACATTAATCAATTGCAGCTGCAGTTGAAAAATGAAACAAAAAAGTTTCAGAAGGAAAGACAGTGAAAACCCCGCTTCAAAGGGTCGCGGGAAATTTAAGAGTTCTGATGTCGACACCAGACAAAATGGCACTTCGCAACCGTGGAAAGTTGAACAATTTGATTAAACAAAGCACCAAACAACTGAAAATGAACAGAAAACACTCAAGACAAGGTGCTCGACTGTCAAAAGCTTAATTTCCGAATACTTGCACGAATGAAAGCTTAATTTTTCACTTGAACTTCAGTTTGTTAAACAATATAATTACTCTGTGATCATTTATTAAGTTCTTTGTTCAGACATAAATTGATGCTCAGTAAGAAAGTGTCACAGAAACCTAGTCTCTCATTGTAGTGCTAGAGACAAGGCTAAAAGCCCAAGCAAAGCAGAAAGAGCTGAAATAGTAAGTACCATTGGCAGCTAAACCGGGAGTTGTATATAAGATAGGCCTTTTGATGATGACAATTTTCACGGGGCCCTCCACGGGTACTGGGTAATGGGTACTTGCAGTAGAGCGGTTGGACGTGTGCCCTATTGTTGGTCATTACCCGAGGCAACGAACATGAAAAAAAAAAAGTGAAAATAACAAACATACCAAAATACACTGTAAGACAACACTTAACTAAGCCGATTTAACTATTTGAAATTAGTTATTTGAATAATTTGCAGATTTTACAGATAGAGATAAGCCCATGGAAAATTAACTATTCCACTTCTGTGGATAAAATATGTATACATAATATCAACTTTTTAAAGATAATCTGTTCCATGTTAGACAAATTCTTTGATGCCAAATTAGAATCAGCTTTTTGTCGATGTCAGTTGCAGTTGTGTCAAAAAGTGAATTAAGGGGGTATTCTAGTTTAGAGTGCCGAAATTCGTGAAGTGGGAGGGAAAACAAATGGCACGTTTCTCGTCTCCTCGATACCACACATGCAGCGTAAACGTTGGTTCATATGTTTCTGTCTTGCTTGCACACACGCATTGACATTGCGCTTAAATATAAACTTTGGCTCGTATTATGATGCAACTTTCAAGATAGTAAATAACATTACTGTACGATAAAAAGAAATGCATTTAAAACGGCATGTAACTTTGATAAGGTTTTTATTTCTTAAGTTAAAAGGGGGCGTCGCAGTTCAAAAACTTGTAATGACGTTCCATTTAAGCAGTTTTTAGGAAAATTGGAATTCCAAAACATAAACATTTTTTCCGAAGTGTGTCTGGATTTGGCTTATTACGGGCGAATATGGCCTGACTAAATATGGAGTCGATACTGACTTAATTCTAACTTGTAGCTCTTACCATCTCTGAGATCTGTTTGTTCATACGGACGGACAGACGGACATATCGACTCGGCTTGTGATGCTGATTAAGAATATATATACTTTATGGAGTCTGCCACGCCTCCTTCTGCCTGTTACATACATTCGCACAAACCCAATATACTCTTACAGAGAGTATAAAAATTAATTTAAGTCTTTTGACCTTGCATAGTAAGCACAAACTGTGTGTGCACTCTTTTTGACCCCTCAGCGGATTAACTTGGTCTCGAATCAACGGCCTGGCCAACGCATGTTGCCTGTTTGCAGTTTAAGCATTAAACTGATTTTTGTTTAATGGTCTCTAGGTACTAGCAGTTTTCAATAGTTTAGTCGCAATCAAAGCAGGCAATTAAACGGATACAATAACAATGGCTATAATTTTTGCACGACTTCTTGCCACATCTTGACGTTTGAATTACGACTCTATGAAGACACGCTTGGCATGTGTTGTTTGTAGAAATCGTTTATCAAACCGTGTCAAGTGCTTTTTGGCGTCGGTTATGACAAAAAATATTATAATATTTCTTTTCGGATAACTTAACTACTAAACTACATTGGAAAAACATAACGACACCTAAAAACAAGAACGAAAAAAATAACTCGTCAAAGATTAAATAGCAGCCATGCTAATTGTGGTTTTCATACAAAGTTTTCCCAAAGATTGATATAATATAATATATTAATATAATATATATATAATTAAGATAGTCGTCCGATTTGAATGCAATTAGCAGCTAATGGGGAATGTATATTTTATGGGTCTAGTGGGGCAATCGGCCTGCAAACGTACGTGTTGGTTCAACTGGTCTCTCTGGCAAAATTTTAAAAATTATTCAATGAATCTATTGTAGCTTTTTGTATGACATGTTTATCGTTTCCTATGGCAATTATTTCTATCACCAATTCGACTCTTTTATTGGCGGACACCCCGATAATGAGAGTTTTTACTGTATATAGTTATCAAATTTGGTCAAGATATAAGGTCCATGTATAAATATATATTTTTGTCAGGTAAACCCTAATGGAGCCCTGAATTGCTTTTTGTACAGAGTCCATTAATTTAACATTTTAAAATCAACAATTTTCTGTTGCTTTCTCAATTTTGGCGCAGAAGTAGTTTACAATTTCCAGACGCACAATTCGATACAGTTGCCACCATTTTAGATTAAGATTATGATGTCCGTATTCAAAATGGGTTCGGTTTTAAGGTGCTGCCTCGGTTTCTATTCAATTTAAAGTGCCCACAACATTTTCAATCGAACAGTCTGCCGTGTTATGAATAACTCGAACTTGGTAGGGCAAAAACTTTTGACAAATTTGATTTCATTGTAATTTACACAGGATATAGCCGGGGAAAGGCAGTTGCTTTCAAAATCCCGTCCGGTTTCTGGTCCTTGTCGACATTTTGACATGTTGCCCTATTTGTGGAACTTTTCTGCACAATGTGCGAGTAATTTTGGTTTGTGAACGATTCTGGAATATTTTCTACTCGTTTTTTCTGGTCTGGTTGCAGTGCAATCTGCATGCTCACAAAAACAACATCAAAAACAAGTAAGGAAAGTACAGTCGAGCACGCCCGACCGTAAAATACTCTCTGCATTTTTTTCCCAATTAAATTATTAAAATCGGTCTAGAGATATTACAATGTGTAGTACTTGCATTAAAACAACTTGAAACAAAAACAATCTAAGCATAATCAAACATACATCTGTTTGTCGCCACACAGGCAGCGAAAACAGTCAAACATGTGCTTGCATGTTTCTATCTCGCTTGCACTCATACATTGATTTTGCAGACAGTTATCAATATTGCAACGCTTCTAGTTTTCTTGTTTATAGTGCGATTTCAATGCACCTTTCTGGATAGATTGATATAGTTAGTCTCCACTCGAATTAAAAAATTACAGTACTGTACTATATGAAAAAATGACAAAATTTTAAATGTCAATGCATTTACGCTGTCACTAGGAACCTCCATGCCAAAATTGGTGATCATAGGTGCCATAGTTACTGAAATATTCGGCGAAAACCTTGATTTTTTTCGAGGTGTGTCCAGGTTTTGCCTCATTGTGGTCGAATGGGGCGGGGCATCGAAAAAAAGAGTCTTGTATTGACTGACTAAATATGTGATCGATTGATACCCAGTTCGTACTTGTAGCTCTTACCATCTCTGAAATCTATTTGTTCATACGGACGGACAGACGGACATATCGACTCGGCTTGTGATGCTGATCAAGAATATATATACTTTATGGGGTCTGCCACGCCTCCTTCTGCCTGTTATATACATTTGCACAAACCCAATATACTCTTGCAGAGAGTATAAAAAGAACAATTTGAAACCCTAGTCAAAAGTCGTAAAGTTTTGCCGCCTGTCATTTGTGCTGAGTAAGCTTTTGTTTCTGCGGCAACAAAGTCGTCAGTTTGTTGATCAAATTTCGCACACACATACATACAGACCGACACACACAGTCTTCAATTCAAATGTAATTATTGCTTTTGTTGTTGTTTGTATGTTATGCTGCAGTCCAAATAAATGTGGACATTTTTTTCGGGTGATGCATTTTATCAAAAGTTTCTAAAAGCACTCGAATTCAATTTATAACTTTGTTTAACAGAGTTCTGCGTGTTGTGCACTTAAAATTGTTGCTGTTGTTGTTCTGGTGTTTTTAGACCCCGTACTCTTTAAAAAAGAGTAGAGGGGTCTATAAAGTTTGTCAGAAGCGAAATGTGCGTAACAGGCAGAAGGAGGCGTGGCCGACCCCATAAAGTATATATATTCTTGATCGGCATCAATAGCCGAGTCGATATAGCAATGTCCGTCTGTCCGTCCGTATAAACACCTAGATTTTCTAAACTTCAAAAGCTAGAGCTACCAAATCTGAAATGATAGTCTGTCGATGATGTACTTAGACCAAGTTTATTTCACATTTTTGCAAAAATCCAGACACACCTCGAAAAAATTTGTGTTTTAAGCGAAAAACTCAATAACTATGGCACTTAGGAGCACCAATTTTGGTATGCAGGTCCCTACAGACAGCCTAAATGCAATGACATTAAAAGTTTTGAGCTGCCACGCCCCCTTTTCTCATAAGAACTAAAAAACTTTCCAGCTTCAATGCCGTTTTTAAGGCATTTGTTTAAATTGTACAGTGTTGTAATTTAACATTTGTTTTTAGACTTATTATTTAACTATCTTAAGAGTGACATCAAAATCCTACGTTTAACAAGAGAGATATATAGCGGTTCAAAGTTTATGTTATTTAACTGCAAAATCACTGTATGCGCGCAAGCGAGAAAGAAACATACAAACATATGTTCGAATGTTTTTGCTGCCTGTGTGGCGGCCAGCGCCGACCAATGCTATACATACACACACACATATGTGTGTGCACACATACATATAATATCAAACGAATTTGTAGCATGTAAATGCAGATAATCGAAAGAATTTTAAGAGTGGGCGTGGTGCAAACGGTAGAGTTGCGGCGCATTATGGAAACTTCGTCTGTGATCGCGGGCTCGAACGCTGATAGTGACAATTGTTAAATTAAATTTTTAAAAATAATTCAAAATGTAAATATTAAGTTTTAATTTTTTTAAATGTATTTTTACAATTTTAATTTTAATTAAAGACAAATGCGCACTACAATGAGAGTACGGGGTCTTTTACAGTCGGCTCGCTCGACTGTAGCCTTTCTTACTTGTTTCTCTTGTAGTGCTCTGTTATTTTGCGGGACACCGAATGTTGCAATAAATTTAAATTAAAGTTGATTCCATTTGTAGGAATTGTACTTTTCTATGTCAGCTAAAGTAATGATTTTTGGTCGCGTAATAAACGAAGATTGATGGGGGGAACTTAGCACTTATAAAATAAACATTCTTTTTTTTAGACCCCGAACTCTTTAAAAAAGAGTAGAGGGGTCTATTAAGTTTGTCAGAAGCGAAATGTGCATAACAGGTAGAAGAAGGCGTGACCGACCCCATAAAGTATATATATTCTTGATCAGCATCAACAGCCAAGTCGATTTAGCAATGCCCGTCTGCCTAGCTGTATGAACACCTGGATTTTCTAAACATCATGAGCTAGAGCAACCAAATTTGGAATGAAAGTCTGTCGATGATGTACGCAGACCAAGTTTATTTCAAATTTTTGCCAGAATCTTTCAAGCTAAAATTCTAGATATTGGAAGAAAAATTGCTAAAAGTTGCTAAAAATGTTCTGAAAATTGCTAAGTCATTAAAATCTGAATTTTCAACAAATATACATATTTTTATAATGAAACGTAGAAATTATCTTTGTACGTCTTTGTACTTAATAAATTCCGTCCAAAATTTGCTGGTGTCCTCTTTAAACTCCCATTGTATAAAATTTAATTTTTCATTTCTTAATTTTTCAATTTTTTGCGATCCATTCTTGAACTCCTCTCTTAACCAGCATCAAGAAAATTTTGCTTTAGATTTTTGGCATTTCGATCGCTTTGCTATCATCAAACAAATTCAAAGAGTTACCAAACACTATAAAGTTGTTCGTATAATCGAATTAAATTCATGTTCCGATATCTTTGCGAACCGCTATCAATCGTAATTTGTGCAATCGATGACAAAAAGATATAAAAAATGAAACAAATTTGAAGAAAATATTGTGTTATTTAAAACAAAATTGGTAAAATTGCTAAGAAAAAATAAAAAGTTGCTAGATTTGTGGATAACAGCGTTCTATAAACAAAAGTTGCAAATTTTTTAAAAAGTTGACAGATCTAGCAACTAAATTGCTAAGCTGGCAGCACTGGGCCGCTCGCTGTGCCGGCCAATACATACATACATATGTATGTATGTGCACTCATACATATAATTTCAAACGAATTTGTATGTGCATGCATGTTTGATTAAAGTTTTGTTTTTGTTTCAACGTGTTCTAATACAATTACTATCTGTTGTTAGAATTAGACACCGATTTAATTTATTTAATCGGGAATAAATGCAGTTAGTATTATATAGTTGGGCGTGCTTGACTGTATTTTTCTTTCTTGTAAGTATGGACATACTTACATATATCAGGTAGATCAAGTTTATTTTAATTTGTTGCCACGCCCCTTACCGATCCCGAAAATTGTAAAAACTACTGTCTCCTCAGCAAAAACTATGTTTAATAATTGTAATTTAATGTACACGTGGTAGAAAAAGAAGAGAAAACTCAAACGATCAAATTATTGAATGAAGCGTGGCCCAAGTAGTGGAGTTGCCTGCAGTTATTATACTCTCTGCAAGAGTATATTGGGTTTGTGAAAATGTATGTAACAGGCAGAAGAAGGCGTGGCAGACCCCATAAAGTATATATATTCTTGATCAGCATCACAAGCCGAGTCGATATAGCCATGTCCGTCTGTCCGTCTGTCCGTCTGTCCGTCTGTCTGTCTGTCTGTCTGTCTGTCTGTCTGTCTGTCCGTCCGTATGAACAAACAGATTTCAGAGATGGTAAGAGCTACAAGTTTGAGCTTGGTCTCAATCGATCAGATATTTAGTCAGTCAATACAAGAATCTTTTTTTTTTTCGATGCCACGCCCCATTCGCCCACAATGAGCAAAAAACTAGACACACCTCGGGAAAAATTGGTGTTTTGGGCGAATATCTCAATAACTATTGCAAGTAGGATCACCAATTTTGGTATGGAGGTTCCTAGCGCCATCCTAAATGCATTGACATTTAAATTTTTGGACTGCCACGCCCCGTTTTCCCACAATTAATAAAAAAAAATTCTCAACTTTCGCTCCGTTTTTAGGCATTCTTTAATATCGTACAATATTTTAA
The DNA here is from genome assembly GCA_035046005.1 of Drosophila acutilabella. Classification (NCBI taxonomy): domain Eukaryota; kingdom Metazoa; phylum Arthropoda; class Insecta; order Diptera; family Drosophilidae; genus Drosophila; species Drosophila acutilabella. The sequence continues at coordinate 1,466,609 of JAWNOK010000026.1, read as the reverse complement.
TTTATAATTCGTGTGGAGCCTAACTATGTCAAACTATCCTGAAAGGCGCATTGAAATCGCACAATAAACAAGAAAACTAGAAGCGTTACAATATTGATAACTGAATGCAATATCTTGTATGAGTGCAAGCGAAACAGAAACATACAAACATATGTTCGAATGTTTTCGTTGCTTGCGTGGCGGCAGCGCTGCCCGCAGTCGCTGGCGGCGCTGAATACACACATACATACATACATGTATATGCATCATGTATTGGCTTTCGTATGTGTATTCCCATACAGACAAACAGATGTATGTGTGATTATGCTTAGATTGTTTTTGTTTTAACGTGTTTTAATGCAAGTACTACACATTGTAATATCTCAAGACCGATTTTAATAACTTAATCGGGGAAAAATGCAGAGAGTATACTACGGTCGGGCGTGCTCGACTGTACTTTTCTTTCTTGTTATACTCTCTGCAAGAGTATATTGGGTTTGTGAAAATGTATGTAACAGGCAGAAGGAGGCGTGGCAGACCCCATAAAGTATATATATTCTTGATCAGCATCACAAGCCGAGTCGATATAGCCATGTCCGTCTGTCCGTCTGTCCGTCTGTCCGTCTGTCCGTCTGTCTGTCTGTCTGTCTGTCCGTCCGTATGAACAAACAGATTTCAGAGATGGTAAGAGCTACAAGTTTGAGCTTGGTCTCAATCGATCACATATTTAGTCAGTCAATACAAGAATCTTTTTTTTTTTCGATGCCACGCCCCATTCGCCCACAATGAGCAAAAAACTAGACACACCTCGGGAAAAATTGGTGTTTTGGGCGAATATCTCAATAACTATTGCAAGTAGGATCACCAATTTTGGTATGGAGATTCCTAGCGCCATCCTAAATGCATTGACATTTAAATTTTTGGACTGCCACGCCCCGTTTTCCCACAATTAATAAAAAAAAATTCTCAACTTTCGCTCCGTTTTTAGGCATTCTTTAATATCGTGCAATATTTTAATTTATAATTCGTGTGGAGCCTAACTGTGTCAAACTATCCTGAAAGGCGCATTGAAATCGCACAATAAACAAGAAAACTAGAAGCGTTGCAATATTGATAACCGAATGCAATATCATGTATGAGTGCAAGTGAGACAGAAACATACAAGCACATGTTTGAATGTTTTCGTTGCTTGCGTGGCGGCAGCGTTGCCCGCAGTCGCTGGCGGCGCTGAATACACACATACATACATACATGTATATGCATCATGTATTGGCTTTCGTATGTGTATTCCCATACAGACAAACAGATGTATGCGTGATTATGCTTAGATTGTTTTTGTTTTAACGTGTTTTAATGCAAGTACTACACATTGTAATATCTCAAGACCGATTTTAATAACTTAATCGGGGAAAAATGCAGAGAGTATACTACGGTCGGGCGTGCTCGACTGTACTTTTCTTTCTTGTTTTTATATTATTATATTTATATTTTTATATTATTTTATTTTTTTTTTCTTTTTTTCTTCTTCTTACATAACAAAAACCTTTTACTGTCGGCTCGATCGACTGTAGCCTTTCTTACTTGTTAGATATAACTATAACATATCAAGAGTAATTTTAACAAATTTCACTTTCATATAGTGTCGCATTTTTGCATACTTTTAAACTCCAAATCCAAAATCAGAGAGAAAAGCAAAAACAAGAATCATATGACATTAATCAATTGCAGCTGCAGTTGAAAAATGAAACAAAAAAGTTTCAGAAGGAAAGACAGTGAAAACCCCGCTTCAAAGGGTCGCGGGAAATTTAAGAGTTCTGATGTCGACACCAGACACAATGGCACTTCGCAACCGTGGAAAGTTGAACAATTTGATTAAACAAAGCACCAAACAACTGAAAATGAACATGAAAACACTCAAGACAAGGTGCTCGACTGTCAAAAGCTTAATTTCCGAATACTTGCACGAATGAAAGCTTAATTTTTCACTTGAACTTCAGTTTGTTAAACAATTATAATTACTCTGTGATCATTTATTAAGTTCTTTGTTCAGACATAATATTGATGCTCAGTAAGAAAGTGTCACAGAAACCTAGTCTCTCATTGTAGTGCTAGAGACAAGGCTAAAAGCCCAAGCAAAGCAGAAAGAGCTGAAATAGTAACCGGGAGTTGTACAAAAGATAGGCCTTTTGATGATGACAATTTTCACGGGGCCCTCCACGGGTCCACCTGGGCATGAGTAATGGGTACTTGCAGTAGAGCGGTTGGACGTGTGCCCTATTGTTGGTCATTACCCGAGGCAACGAACATGAAAAAAAAAAAGTGAAAATAACAAACATACCAAAATACACTGTAAGACAACACTTAACTAAGCCGATTTAACTATTTGAAATTAGTTATTTGAATAATTTGCAGATTTTACAGATAGAGATAAGCCCATGGAAAATTAACTATTCCACTTCTGTGGATAAAATATGTATACATAATATCAACTTTTTAAAGATAATCTGTTCCATGTTAGACAAATTCTTTGATGCCAAATTAGAATCAGCTTTTTGTCGATGTCAGTTGCAGTTGTGTCAAAAAGTGAATTAAGGGGGTATTCTAGTTTAGAGTGCCGAAATTCGTGAAGTGGGAGGGAAAACAAATGGCACGTTTCTCGTCTCCTCGATACCACACATGCAGCGTAAACGTTGGTTCATATGTTTCTGTCTTGCTTGCACACACGCATTGACATTGCGCTTAAATATAAACTTTGGCTCGTATTATGATGCAACTTTCAAGATAGTAAATAACATTACTGTACGATAAAAAGAAATGCATTTAAAACGGCATGTAACTTTGATAAGGTTTTTATTTCTTAAGTTAAAAGGGGGCGTCGCAGTTCAAAAACTTGTAATGATGTTCCATTTAAGCAGTTTTTAGGAAAATTGGAATTCCAAAACATAAACATTTTTTCCGAAGTGTGTCTGGATTTGGCTTATTACGGGCGAATATGGCCTGACTAAATATGGAGTCGATACTGACTTAATTCTAACTTGTAGCTCTTACCATCTCTGAGATCTGTTTGCTCATACGGACGGACAGACAGACGGACATATCGACTCGGCTTGTGATGCTGATTAAGAATATATATACTTTATGGAGTCTGCCACGCCTCCTTCTGCCTGTTACATACATTCGCACAAACCCAATATACTCTTACAGAGAGTATAAAAATTAATTTAAGTCTTTTGACCTTGCATAGTAAGCACAAACTGTGTGTGCACTCTTTTTGACCCCTCAGCGGATTAACTTGGTCTCGAATCAACGGCCTGGCCAACGCATGTTGCCTGTTTGCAGTTTAAGCATTAAACTGATTTTTGTTTAATGGTCTCTAGGTACTAGCAGTTTTCAATAGTTTAGTCGCAATCAAAGCAGGCAATTAAACGGATACAATAACAATGGCTATAATTTTTGTCCCTTCTACCAGGCATCAGCTACACTGGCTAATGACTGTGAAAGAGGCTCGAGCAGTAAGACTCTATTTTATTTATTACACACTTTAATTATGAACTGGTTTCATTTCATTAATTTGTAAAGTTATTCATAAACGTATTAGTAATTTGTTCGATTTACCTTTCTTTACTTTGCATTGAGCCTGCTCTGTTCTAACTGACATGTACAACCTAGTATCATTTCTTGCTATTAGAAATTAATGTTAAACCAACCGGATCATAAATCTTAAATTAATTATAGTGCAGTCCTTTTGGTTCTTACATATCTAGTTAATTTACTCAATAAAATTTAAAAATATTGCTTACAATTTCTAAATTGGTTATAAGATTATCAATTTTGAAAGACGGCAGCATTAATTCATGGAAACTTTATAATCGGTTTCCATTTTAATTGTGCTAGAAAGAGAACATAAAGAAATCAAAAATAACTTACTGTCTAAGCTCCGGGGAATATTAATTTATTTGGAAACTACTAAAGCAATTTACTAAAATAGTACTTTAAGTATCTCACTCACTTTATAGGGTATTGTATAGTGCTTTGTATAGGGTATTGTACAAAAATTTGTAAACCTAATTCGACTTGCTATACTAATCTACATTAATAAAAGAGTTCTCATTAAATAAATTTCCTTAGTTTGCACAAAATAGGATTTAGCTCCCCTTAATATAAAATTTAAATCAGGCCAAAAATCAGAAAAACATTCTCATAAAAGCTGATAAGGCGCCAGACGCCAGATGATAAAATTTGGGTCGTGAGAGCTTTACATTGTGAATGGGCGTTTGACATTACTTTCCCCTCCTCTTGGTAGAGAAATTAAAATATTCGCATGGGAGAAAGGAAAATGAAAATGTATTCTTTCACTTCTGTTCATTTCTTGACTCCCATTGTTATACTAAATAAAAAAACCGACAAAAAGAAAAAATTATGTAATAAACCGAAGATTTGATACCCTTAGTTTTATATTTATGTTTATTATGTGGAAAACACATGTGTTGACATCTGTAAACCGTTTTATTGGCCTTATTTAAAAACTAATATTAATTGTTTTAGTTGCAGCGGACCTAAAATTATGTTCTTCGTACATGTTTCGAAACCGAAAAAAAAAATAAACATGAGAGTACAAAGTAAAAACTTTACAAAGGTGGAAAGAGTACAGACAATAGCGCATTTCATTACATTGATTATGCAATTTTAGTGTTTCATTTATTACGGGTTAAATTGTGGGAAAATACAGTTACACACACACGTTGTTGTTGGCAGACTTGTTACATTTATGTGTGTAACAGGTTTACAGTTACATATGACTAGTTATTAAGTGCATGTATAAATTTTTTCTAAAAATAGTTGTGTTTGAAAAACTCATTACTCAATTTGAGGTATTTTATTAAAATATTCTAGATTCACTCAATTATTGATCATTAGCAATGGTCTGATGACTCTGGTCAATCTGATTCTGCAAGACAATAAACTCTGAGAGATAAGGTGTCGTATTGAGGTCATGCTCAAATACTAGCTTACTAGCACAGTACAGTGATCAGTTAACTGCAACTAAATGGACATTACATGATCCAACAGAGCATACAAGCGGAACACATGCCACACATATTGGTCAGCTAATGATGATCTGCAAACTCCGCTAGTTTTCATTCTCTCTCTTGACATGTTTCGTTACGCATCATTACCAACCGGCAATTGTGAGTCAAAGAGTTATTGTCTAAATCGGCAAACACCGAGAAACGGGCTATGGAGGGAAACTGGAAACGCAAGAGCAAAGTTAAAGCTGATGATTTTATGGCGCGCTTCGGTTTATATGATAAAACGATATGATTGCATGGTGACATGACATATAAAAAATAGAAAAGTGTCTTTAGAATGACACAACCGGAGTGGAAAAGCGAAGCGGAAAATTGACAGCACGCCATCAACAACTGCCGATCCCAATGAAATCGCCACAGACCATGGTCACAGGGAAAGGAGAAAAACGTGATTGAAGATTGGGGGGGTGACAGTAGGCATAAGTAATGGCATAAATGGAACAGCATGCACTGAGTATGCCTCGTGGGGGTCTTGAGACTAATTTTAGTGACACGAGATATTATTACAAGTGTGTGTGTGTGTGTTTGTGCGGCAAAATAACTACACGCACACACACACAATTACAAACACACACACTTACCACTGAATTAAGTGGGGAAGGTAATCGATAGGCCTCAGTTGTGGGGACATTATTGGCCTGCTACATGCACCGGACTTGTGGCAAGCACTGAGTACGGGTTAGTAGGAGTCGAACCGTTACTGATTTTAATAATGCCAAGAAATCGATTAAACGTTTATTTTCATTTGCTAATTGGAGTTTCTTCTAGTTTTCTAAGCAATAATAATTAATTCTCTGAACTCAATAACTTCTTCTAAATAGTTAGCAAGATCCCAAATGGAATTTGCAATAACATTAGGTATCAGTTTCTGGGAATACATAGGATGTTAGTAAAAAAATGAACTTTTAATGACTGTTTAATAGCTGTTTTAAGGAAGCAGGAAGCCTATAAAACCAGGAAACGCCTAACTGGAAACTTCCAAATTAAAGCCGAAGGGAAATTAAATTTGAAAAAAGTATTGCTGGCCCAGCAAACTGAGGAAATAAACATAATTGTTTTTGAATCTCCTTGTCCCTGTTAATACAACTTATTTAGTGTCCAAAGTTTTTTGTACATTTCCGTTAAAAATGCATAAATTCCAACTAGCAACTTACCCACTAATCAGGAAAATTGCGCTCTAAATTTGAACGCCATTCCACGCGTCCTTATCAGCCAAAAAACAGAAATATATTCACATAAATCAACACGTTATATTTTGTAAACAACATAGCAAAATAACTAAAAAAGTGAAATGAAATTCACGTTGATAGATACACTTTAAATACTTGGCTTTGTGTAAATTCGCTACGCAATTAAAATTACAAACAATTTCACAACTCCGTTTCACATTTACATTTCAGAATTTATTTTGACGTCCTTCCGAGTTCCTATGGATCAGGTCAATAAACACACAAACCACTGGAAGTTTCACAGGTATCTACAGTTGATGGTGTCCAAGATACGCGACCGCAACCGACACCGACGACGCACAAAACGCAACTGAGCGAAGCGAGCAGTAAACTGCGCGCAGCGAGCGACTTTATCAACATCGGCTTTGACTTCAACTTCGTCTGCTCTTTTTTTCGGCTCAACCAGAACGACTACGCTAACAACAGAAACAAAAACAAGAACAGCAAGTGCAACAGCTGCTTCGCTGATTTTATGTTTGGAGTTGTGTCTCTGTTTTCAGTAGTTAATAAAAGGGGAAGGGGCAAAACGAGACAGTGATTTCAGTCGCTTGGGGTTGCCGAGACTAACATCAAAATCATTTTTTTCGTGATGTTCTTTTTTCTTGCACACTTTTGCTCTTTCACATTTAAAGCCCTGAAATTGCCTCTTTGTAATCTTTTGTATAAAAGACCTTAAATTAATCTTCGAAATGCAGAAGATTTGCTTTTCATACTCTCTGCAAGAGTATATTGGGATTGTGCAAATGTATGTAACAGGCAGAAAGAGATGGTAAGAGCTACCAGTACGAACTTTGTCTCAATCGACTACATATTTACTCAGTCAATACAAGAATCTTTTTTTGATGCCACGCCCCATTCGCCCACAATGAGGCAAAACCAGGACACACCTCGAAAAAAATCGATGTTTAAGGCGAATATCTCAGTAACTACGGCACTTAGGAAGATCGATTTTGGTGTACAGGATCCTAGAGACAGCATAATTGCAATCTCATCATAATTTTTGGGCTGCCTCGCCCATTTTCCCACAAGAAATCAAAAACTTTTTAATCTTCAATGCCGTTTTGTGGGCATTAGTTCTTATTGTACAGTATTGTGTTGATAACTCGAGTGAAGACTAATTACATCAAACTATCCTGAAAGTTGCATTAAAATCGGGCAATAAACAAGAAAGCTAGAAACGTAACAAAATTAACAAGAAAGAATGCTACAGTCGCCCCGCGACTTTAGGATACCCGTTACTCGACCGATTGTTCCTATGGGAGCGATACGATATAGTCATACGATTTGTATGAAACTGGTCAGTACATTTATGTTATTTATAAATTTATTCTGTATCAGTTTCATTAAGATAGCTTGGTAAATACTGAAAATTTTCATACAAATTCATACTAAATGCAAATTTTTGACCTATGGTCCCTATGGGAGCTATACGATGTAGTAGTCCGATTTCTATGAAACTTTGTCAGTATATTTATGTTATTGATTTATTTATTTTGTGTTTCATGTTTCATTACGATAGCTTAGTCAATGCAAAATTTGTTCATACTAATTAATATTTGGAGCGTGTTTTTGACCGATCGCCCCTATGGGAGCTATACGATATAGTTGTCCGATTTTGATCAAACTTGGTCAGTACATGTACTTCATAGACATGTAAACTCCATGAGCGCTGCCGCCACACAGGCAGCGAAAACATTCAAACATGTGCTTGTATGTTTCTGTCTCGCTTGCACTCATACACTATATTGCATTCAGTTATCAATATTGTAACGCTTTTAATTTTCTTGTTTATTATCCGATTTTAATGCATCTTTCAGGATAGTTTGATATAGTTAGTGTCCCCACGAATTATAAATTAGAATACTCTACGATGAGAAGAAATGCCTTAAAAACGTATTGAAGTTTTAAAAATTTTTAGTTCCTATGGGAAAAGGGGGCGTGGCAGCCCAAAAGTTTTGATGGCATGGCATTTATTCAGTCTCTAGGAACCTCCATACCAAAATTGGTGATCCTAGGTGCTATAGTCACTGAGATATTCGTCGAAAACACCGATTTTTTCCGAGGTGTGTCTGGTTTTTTGCTCACTGTGGGGGAATGGGGCGTGGCATCGAAAAAAAAAGGTTCTTGTACTGACTGACTAAATATGTGATCGATTGAGACCAAGCTCGAACTTGTAGCTCTTACCATCTCTGAAATCTGTTTGTTCATACGGACAGACAGACGGACATGGCTATATCGACTCGGCTTGTGATGCTGATCAAGAATATATATACTTTATGGGGTCTGCCACGCCTCCTTCTGCCTGTTACATACATTTGCACAAACCCAATATACTCTTGCAGAGAGTATAAAAAGAGTTGAGAGGGTTTGTCAGGAACGAAGTGTGTGTAATAGGCAGTGTTGCCGTTTCGGCTTATTTTCGGCCAGATCTGGCTTATTTTTAAGAGCGATTGCGGATTAAATTCGGAAATTGCGGATGGCGAAAAATCTGTCTTTTTTAAGAATCGAAACAGCTAATTTTTAGCTTGTTTAATATTTCACTTTAGTTATCATAATAAAGTTTCTCAAATACCGATTAATTGACAAAGTAACAGTCTGGCAACTATTTAAGAATGCAATACAGACAAAGTAACAGTCTGGCAACTATTTAAGACTGCAATAGTTGCTAGACTGTTACTTTGTCACTAATTTTTGCAATACTTACATCTCTAACTTTCTTGTTGAAGCAGATTAAAAAATTTTAAAAATGCCTAAGGAAAATTATAAACAACAAGAAAGAAAAGTACAGTCGAGCACGCCCGACCGTAGTATACTCTCTGCATTTTTCCCCGATTAAGTTATTAAAATCGGTCTTGAGATATTACAATGTGTAGTACTTGCATTAAAACACGTTAAAACAAAAACAATCTAAGCATAATCACACATACATCTGTTTGTCTGTATGGGAATACACATACGAAAGCCAATACATGATGCATATACATGTATGTATGTATGTGTGTATTCAGCGCCGCCAGCGACTGCGGGCAGCGCTGCCGCCACGCAAGCAACGAAAACATTCGAACATATGTTTGTATGTTTCTGTTTCGCTTGCACTCATACAAGATATTGCATTCAGTTATCAATATTGTAACGCTTCTAGTTTTCTTGTTTATTGTGCGATTTCAATGCGCCTTTCAGGATAGTTTGACATAGTTAGGCTCCACACGAATTATAAATTAAAATATTGTACGATATTAAAGAATGCCTAAAAACGGAGCGAAAGTTGAGAATTTTTTTTTATTAATTGTGGGAAAACGGGGCGTGGCAGTCCAAAAATTTAAATGTCAATGCATTTAGGATGGCGCTAGGAACCTCCATACCAAAATTGGTGATCCTACTTGCAATAGTTATTGAGATATTCGCCCAAAACACCAATTTTTCCCGAGGTGTGTCTAGTTTTTTGCTCATTGTGGGCGAATGGGGCGTGGCATCGAAAAAAAAAAGATTCTTGTATTGACTGACTAAATATCTGATCGATTGAGACCAAGCTCAAACTTGTAGCTCTTACCATCTCTGAAATCTGTTTGTTCATACGGACGGACAGACAGACAGACAGACAGACAGACAGACAGACAGACGGACAGACGGACAGACGGACAGACGGACATGGCTATATCGACTCGGCTTGTGATGCTGATCAAGAATATATATACTTTATGGGGTCTGCCACGCCTTCTTCTGCCTGTTACATACATTTTCACAAACCCAATATACTCTTGCAGAGAGTATAAAAAGTAAGAGACGTTTGGCTACAGAGCTCAGAATTCAAGGAATGGCTGAGAAAGGACATGACGGATTTGACGATTTTATTGTAGCTATTGCAAGTGTTGCATAAATGTAAAATTATGTGATTTGCGAGCACATGCGAATTCCAAAAAGCACGCCGGAACCGTTACTGCTTTTGAACAAAAAAAACAAAATTAAATTTAACAAGAAAAAAAGGTTATCTTCGGCTAGCCGAAGATTATATACCCTTGCAGTCATGTACATTGCGTTAATTTTTTTTCAATGACCGATTGTTCCTATGGCAGTTATATGATATAGTAGTCCGATCTAGATAAAATTTGGTGTACACATAGGATTTTATGCCAAATGCATATGGAGCGAATTTGGTTCAAATCGTACAAGACACACTGAAAATTTTCATACTAAGCATTTTTAACCGATTGTTCCTATGGCAGCTATATGATATAGTTGTACGATCCGGATAAAATTTGGTTGGCAGATGGATAATGATAGCAAATGCGTATTGCCTGAATTTGGTTTAAATCGTACAAGAGACACAGAAAATTTTCATACCAAGCATTTTCACCAGTCTTAACCGATTGTTCCTATGGCAGCTATATGATATAGTGGTCCGATCTGGATGAAATTTGGTTTGCACACGGGATTTTATGCCAAATGCATATGGAGCGAATTTGGTTAACATAGCTCAAAAAAAAATTTTTTGTCATCCGATTGTTCCTATGGGAGCTATATGATATAGTGATCCGATCTGGCCGATTTTAACAAATGTTCTGCGTGCAAAGGGAATACACATGTGTACCAAGTTTCATTAAGATAGCTTTAAAACTGAGAGACTAATTCGCATAGAAACAGTCGGACAGACAGACGGACATGGCTATATCGACTCGGCTGTTGATGCTGATCAAGAATATATATACTTTATGGGGTCAGAAACGTCTCCTTCAATACGTTACAAACTTCGTGACAAAATCAATATACCCTCTGCAAGGGTATAAAGAAATTCCCACCAAGACCACAGAGCAAGAAATAGCACTATGTCTTTTTGTTTCAAAGCATACGGCAATAAGCCCTGTTGATCATCTGAGCAACATATGCTCAACAAAATTTGATGACAGCAGTAGCGCTTCTCGAATTAAACTTCATTGAACGAAGTGCACACACATCATTAAAAATGTTTTGGCTGTCCATTTTTATGATGACCTCCATGGGGATATAGGAGACAAAAAATGTAGCTTACATCTGGATGAATCGACAGACATAAGCTTTACGAAACTTCTCGGTAAGATAATATATGCAAGTAAATTTATATTACATAAGTATATAATTGTTTTCATTTAAATGTTAATTGTTTTTATATAAATATTATTTGTATATAAATATTGAATGTATGTATTTAGGTGTGGTAGTTAACTACTTTTCTGCAGACCACGGAGTAGTTGTATCGACGTTCCTTATCTTGATACCCCTAGAAAGTGGAGATGCATTGTCTTTGGCTGATGGTTTGAGAAAAGAACTTAAACGTTTAAAATTAAATATTAAAAATTTAGTTGGAATCGGAACGGACAACGCCAGTGTCATGATTGGCACACAATTAAAAAAGGATGCACCGTCCCTTATTTTAATAAAATGTGTTTTTCATTCGATGCAATTGGCAGACAACCACTCTTGTAAGCACTTCTTTCCCGAAAGCCTAGAGTTTTTAATATATGAGACTTATAATTGGTTCTCTAAAAGCTCAGCTAGGCAAATTATTTACAAAAAAATGTATGAGTGCATTAACAACGAGAAGGTACACCTAATCATTAAATTTATTTAAATGTGTTCGTAGCTCCCAATTTTGCTGTGTATTAATATCGCTAAACTGTTCTTAGATCTTGAACAATAACTGTTTTAGTACCCTTGTGATTGTCCCAAACGTTCGTTTTCACATAATTTCTAAATAATATTTGTTTGTTATTTAAGGCCCCTCTTAAAATTCCAAGGGTGTGTGACACGAGGTGGCTATCCATCGAAATGGCGGTCACAAGAATTTTGGACCAATGGCATGAGCTTAAGACTCATTTTGGTATTGCTGCCAATGAGGAGAAATGCCACAAAGCAATCGTTTTGTATAATATGTTTTAAGACAATAGTAACTATTTATATTTGTTGTTTTTGAAACCAATTTTGCAATTTTTGAAACCAATATGCAAAAAGTTAATAAATGCATCCAAAGCAATACGTCAAATCCATTGAAATTGCTAAACGAGCTAATATTTGCCATCGATTCACTAAAAATCTACATAATAGCTCCAGATAAAACTGTAGATATTATAAACGATGATGGATTTGAAAAGTATGTGGCTAGAGATTTGTATCTTGGATATGCTTTTGAGAAACATATGAAATCTGTGAGTATATCCAATGATGAGGAAAAGTCTATCCGAGAAAGTTGCACGAATTTCGTAGTTGATCTTGTTAAGCAACTAAAGCAGAGGTAAATAGTTAGTTATTTTTATACTCTCTGCAAGAGTATATTGGGTTTGTGAAAATGTATGTAACAGGCAGAAGGAGGCGTGGCAGACCCCATAAAGTATATATATTCTTGATCAGCATCACAAGCCGAGTCGATATAGCCATGTCCGTCTGTCTGTCTGTCTGTCCGTATGAACAAACAGATTTCAGAGATGGTAAGAGCTACAAGTTCGAGATTGGTCTCAATCGATCACATATTTAGTCAGTCAATACAAGAATCTTTTTTTTTTTCGATGCCACGCCCCATTCGCCCACAATGAGCAAAAAACTAGACCCACCTCGTAAAAAATTGGTGTTTTGGGCGAATGTCTCAATAACTATTGCACCTAGGATCACCAATTTTGATATGGAGGTTCCTAGCGACATCCTAAATGGATTGACATTTAAAATTTTGGACTGCCACGCCCCTTTTTCCCACAATTAATAAAAATAATTCTCCACTTTCGTTCCGTTTTGAGGCGTTTGTTAATATAGTACAGTATTGTAATTTATAATTCCCGTGGAGGCTAACTATATCAAACTATCCTGAAAGGCGCATTGAAATCGCACTATAAACAAGAAAACTAGAAGCGTTACAATATTGATAACTGAATGCAATATCTTGTATGAGTGCAAGCGAAACAGAAACATACAAGCACATGTGGCGGCAGCGCTGCCGCATTCATATCAATGTATGAGTGCAAGCGAGACAGAAACATACAAGCACATTTTCGAATGTTTTCGCTGCCTGCGTGGCGGCAGCGCTGCCCGCAGTCGCTGGCCGCGCCGAATACACACATACATACATATATGCATCATATATTGTCTTTCGTATGTGTATTCGCATACAAACAGATGTGTGTTTGATTATGCTTGGATTGTTTTTGTTTCAACGTGTTTTAATGCAAGTACTACACATTGTAATAACTCTTGACCGTTTTTATAATTTAATCGGGAAAAAAAATGCAGAGAGTATTTTACGGTCGGGCTTGCTCGACCATTTTAGATTACCAGACAATTTCAAAATTTTAAAGCAAGCTGATGCTTTTGCTGTCGAAAATGTTTTAAAAATTAAAAAAAAAAAGCATCATTCCAATTCTGGAGTTTTTTGAAATTCCCAATATTGACGAAATTAAACGTCAATATAATGAAGCATCCCTAGTCTCTTGGGAAAATACTCAGGACACCATAAAATTTTGGGTGAAAGTCATGAATTACAGAGGCTCGGGCGGAAACAATCGGTTTTGTAAGCCGAGTTCTGTGCCGCTTCAAACACACTCTTTACCTTGGTCAAATGCCAAAGTGGAAAGGGTTTTTAGTCAAGTGAACTTGATAAAAAATAAATTGAGAAATAGGATGAATGTTGATACATTAAATTCTATATAAACTATAAGGTAATGAATTAAAAAGTGATAGTCTCATGAGAACAAAAACTAATATTTTTAAATTCTAGATCCGGATTGCGCCGACACAACAAATGTTGTTTAGATTACAAAGTTCCTGCAAGCTGCCTCAAATCTGTCGAGACAAAAAATTTTGTAGATAATGAGTCCGAACAGTATGTTGATGACCTAATAGCAGATTTGATAATTTAATTTAAATTAATGTATGTAGATTAAATTTCTTTTGTTTTTCTTTTTTTATACTCTCTGCAAGAGTATATTGGGTTTGTGCAAATGTATGTAACAGGCAGAAGGAGGCGTGACAGACCCCATAAAGTATATATATTCTTGATCAGCATCACAAGCCGAGTCGATATAGCCATGTCCGTCTGTCCGTCTGTCTGTCTGTCTGTCTGTCCGTCTGTCCGTATGAACAAACAGATTTCAGAGATGGTAAGAGCTACAAGTTCGAGCTTGGTCTCAATCGATCAGATATTTAATCAGTCAATACAAGAATCTTTTTTTTTCTTCGATGCCACGCCCCATTCGCTCACAATGAGCAAAAAACTAGACACACCTCGGAAAAAATCGGTGTTTTCGGCGAATATCTCAGTAACTATGGTACTTATGATCACCAATTTTGGTATGAAGGTTTCTAGTGACAGCGTAAATGCATTGACATTTAAAATTTTGGACTGCCACGCCCCTTTCTCCGACAATTAATACAAATTGTCCTCAACTTTCGTTCCGTTTTTTGGCTTTTGTTTATATAGTACAGTATTGTAATTTATAATTCGTGTGGAGACTAACTATATCAAACTATCCTGAAAGGCGCATTGAAATCGCACGATAAACAAGAAAACTAGAAGCGTTACAATATTGGTAACTGAATGCAATATCTTGTATGAGTGCAAGCGAAACAGAAACATACAAGCACATGTTCGAATGTTTTTGCTGCCTGTGTGGCGGCAGCGCTGCCGCATTCGTATCAATGTATGAGTGCAAGCGAGATAGAAACATACAAGCATATGTTCGAATGTTTTCGTTGCTTGTGTAGCGGCAGCGCTGCCCGCAGTCGCTGGCCCCGCTGAATACACACATACATACATACATACATGTATATGCATCATATATTGTCTTTCGTATGTGTATTCGCATACAGACAAACAGATGTATGTTTGATTATGCTTAGATTGTTTTTGTTTTAACGTGTTTTAATGCAAGTTCTACACATTGTAATATCTCTAGACCGATTTTAATAATTTAATCGCGAAAAAATGCAGAGAGTATTTTACGGTAGGGCTTGCTCGACTGTACTTTCCTTACTTGTTTTCATAAGTTTTGTTAAAATAATTTTTTTTTTTATAATATAAAATCTTAAAAAAAATCAGATTATTTTTCAGCTATTTTTTCTGGGATTGGCTTATCTTGGCTTTTTTTGTGCAAATTCAGCTTATTTTGCTCGGGGAAAAACGTCAACACTGGTAACAGGTTGAAGGAGACATTGCCTACCCCTTATGGGCCTTCTTTAGAGTAATATATTTCAAAACAGCATCAAGAGCAGAGTAGAGTTAGAAGTTCATTTAAATTCAAATGTTTTACATATCTCATCATTTACCAAAAATACAATTAATTTATCTGGCAAGTAAATAAAGTCCAACTTTATATATGTTACCAATTTAACTTAAAAGCTTGTAGTTAAGTTCTTGAACGTTGTTCTCTATGAGCCATTTGAGTTTTGAATGGACGTACAGCAACAACGGGGAAATCTTAACCAAAGTATTAATCTGCGAATCGTTTAGCACTGCGAGTCCTTGCCTTTTGAATGCTGGCAAAACTCAAGAGTGCACTTTGTTCGCCTTTGCAATCTTCTCCTCAGCGACTCTACTTTGCACATTTGAGTTGATTTCAGTGCAGCAATTTACTCTTAAGAAATTCCAGCGTATAAATCTGCAATGGCACAAGACGAGCATGGAAAGGGGAGCTCAACACAGAAGACAGCTGAAGTGCTTGAAAAAAGGCAAGAACACAAGGATCCAAAAGAACTTACGAGCTAAAGACTTAAACAAAGACTGGAGACAACTTTTAAGTTTCAAGAAAACAGAGAAGAAGGTCGCTGTTTATTGATTGCGGGCGGAGAGTTGTGTAGACCACGACCACACGGCGATAGCGATGAAGCAGCAGTCAAAGCACAAACCAAAACACACAGCCATAACAATAAAAGAACAAGAGAAAGCAGAAGCAACAGCAACTGCAGCCGAGAATTGGCACAGGCCCTTGAAATTGTTGCTGGGCTCACGCAAAATGCACCGCAAGTATGCCGAGAGGAAAGGAGGGAGAAGAAGAAGAAGGCGACGGGTGGATTACAACCAAGTGCAAGTGTGAACACCGGGGGTAAGGGCACAGCTAAAAGTCAGTGGTATTCATCCTCCACACTTAGACAAATTCTACAATTTTGTAGGAAGCTTGCATGAATCTGAAAGTGTATATAAGATTCTGTGTATTTCACAATATTTAGCCCGCGTTCATTAAAATTGTACAGGGTTCTATTTGGTTTGTCAAAATGTGTTTAAAAGGCAGCAGCAACAGCAGAGTCTTTAGAAATGCCCTTCTGCTTTCCCTCTTTTCAACACCTTGATCTCAGAGGATAAAACATCTTTTTTGTGCTCAGTTTAAGTTTATATCAAATTGGTGACACACCAACTAGTGCACACGCAAATTAAAGCACTATTTTCAAAACACAATACTTTGGAAACTACTTATGATTATTATATTATATATAACTATCAGTAGCAAATTTGATCCGGAACGAACAAGTACATCCTCGCATAGGACAAATCGTTCGAAAATGGGAAATTTGTTTGAAAAAATACAGGGTAATGTTGCAACATTATTTTCGATTCAAATAAACGTCTTGCGAATTAAGATAATGTTCAGGTGCAGTCTCGATAATTATAAAATTCAAATATATTTTTACAAAAAATATTTAAAGAACTGAAACTTAGTTCATTAAGACAAATTGATATTAACCATTTCCATACGCTAGCAAAGTAATTGCATTATAAAGTAACCCATAAAATGTATTCAACGAAGTTTATGGAGTTTTATCTAGACTCTGCAGCTGCCACCAATTGCGGGCGACAAGGATTTCAAAGTGGCAGCAAAGAGGACAATTTTGAAAACTGTTCAAATGCTATTGTTGTTGCAGCAGTACTTTGACAAGTATGTTGTTGGGTTACTGGTGACACATGTGCCCAAAAAGCTGCTGACTCATAGAGCCAAATGTGGCACAAACATTCACAAAACGCAACGTTTCACTAAAGATGCAAGTGAAAGACGCTCTATCAGAGTACTTCACTTGATTTGCAGGTCAATTGCGTAGCTGTCACTAGTCGGTCACTGTCCCCAATCGCATTCCCAATACCCACCACACTCCAGTTGCCATTTTTATACTCTTTGCAAGGGTATATTGGGTTTGTGAAAATGTATGCAACAAGCAGAAGGAGTCGTGGCAGACCCCATAAAGTATATATATTCTTGATCAGCATAGCAAGCCGAGTCGATATAGCCATGTCCGTCTGTCCGTATAAACAAACAGATTTCAGAGATGGTATCAATCGACTACATATTGATGACACGCCCCATTCGCCCACAATGAGCCAAAACCTGGCCACATCGAAAAAAAAATCGAAGTTTTGGCCGAATATCCCAGTAACTATGGCACTTAGAAAGATAGGTTTTGGTGTACAGGATCCTAGAGACAGCATAAATGCAATGCTATCAAAAATTTTGGAGTTCCACGCCCCCTTTTGCCACAAGAAATAAAATAATATTTAATACAGACAAATGAGTGTTTGTTCGATTAATCATAGAATTTATTTTTGTTATTGTCTTAATATATACTATCTATTGTGATACCTGTATGCCGATTTAATTATTTTAATCGGGAATAAAAGCAGAGCGTATTATACGGTCGGGCGTGCTCGACTGTACTCTCCTTACTTGTTGTTTCAAGTCTCGTCCACTTCGACTTTTAGCTACTCCCTAGTTGGCAATACTTTCTGGATATGGTCTGAGTTACAGTCAAGTTGCACTCAACTAAAACGTAACGGTAGAAAAGTCAGTCATTTGAGTGCGTACAGCGTTTGTCAAACCGCTTTCCCGCTTTTTCACTTCTCTCCCAGCCAACCGCATATATCGTGATAATATGGCCCAAACCAATTCATAGTAATGTCCGCACTAGTGTTGACAGTATGGCCAATTTATAGCTACATTGAGCAGTTTTATCGTTATTAAATACATTTATATATTTCTTAAACAGGGATTTATGTTCCGAACATTCAGACATGGATACATCTGTTGGTATATCAAATAATCGTTGGAATGTAGGTTTATAAAGTTTATATATTCTTGAACACCATCAATAGCCGGTTCGAAAAAGTCATATCTCTCTATTTGTACATTTATTGCAAGCCCAAATTGGTGTGTTTAAGTTCATGGTAAGGTAATGCAGGTAAAAATATCGTGTTTTAGGGTAGAAACATTTTTTTTGCTTGGCTGTATGAACAGCGTGTACATGTACGGACCCAAATCGACTAATTGTAACTAAAACTTTTCTCATCAGAATCGGTCTAAAGTAAAGCTTAAATATAAATTAGTTTAAAAAGTTACCATGTTTATCGAGATATTTTTATCAAACTCACGTAGAATACATTCGCTAAATAATGTAAACATTTTGACCAAGTGACCACAAAAACAGTTGACCAATACTGAACGATTGAAGTTCACTCATAGAATAATATAATAATCATATAATAATATTATTATTATTATATAGCCGTGTCCATCCTTATAAACTAACAGATCGCAGACATTGTAAGAAGCAACTAATGGCTTAACTGGCATTACTGGTGCCGGCTGCGCTGGCCCTGTATTGCAAGTACTATCCATTATTACACGTATACCGATTTTAATAATATAATCGAAAATAAAAGCATACAGTACTATATAGACGGACGTGCTTGACTCAACGTTTCTTTCTTGTTTTTATAAAATTATCATATAATTTTGTTTTACATTGATATTATTTATTCGCAATATAAAACTGTGTTCAAATTAGTAACTAGCTACGTCCATGTAAAACTGACAGCACTGGTTTACAGCCGTAACCGGTAGTTTGCCAGTTGACAAAACGCAGCCAAGCAGCCAACAAAAAGAGCAGCAACAGTAACAATAACCACAACGTTTGCGAGGTAAATGAAAATTTCTGCATTGAAATCTCGTTTTATTTCCATTGAGTTCTTCTTGTTGTCATTTTATGATATTGTTTTTGTGTTGCATGGTTTGTGTTTGTGTATTGTAAAAATACTCATTATTTTATTTCGATTTTTTTCGCTTTGCTTTGCTACTGACATTGCTCAGTTTGCGCAGTTGTTTTTCGCTTATAACTGTTGCCGTGTCGTTCACTCCTCCATCTTTGACCTGCTCACCGGTTTTAGTCACGAAACCGACCAAGCTTGTCAGTGCAGTACTTATAAACTTATTAAGAAGTAAAAATCCCATAATAAATAAGAGCTGAGAATAGTGGGACTGTTCAAAAATTGACATAAAGATATCTAAATATTTTGTTTTAAATAACATTTGATTGTATAAACACATTAACTTATATTTAATAAATATATTTAGTTTTATAGTAAAGAGTGCATTTTAATTTTTAAAATTCACAAACATAAAACAACAAAATAACAATTTAAAAGACATATAGGTTAAAAAAAATCTAGTTAAAAATAGTTACTTTATTTTTATAGAGCTCTAAGCTGCAATATTAACAAATATTAATTATAAATATTTTATGATTCCCAATGGATTAAAATTAGGTTATTGAAGTCTACTGTAACAAGTAAGATAGGCTAAAGTCAAGCGAGCCGCACACATCAACCAATTTTGACCGATTTGTCATATGGGAGCTATAGTCAAAACCATATTTAGTAAGGATAGTAACAATGGTACTATAAACATAATATGTGCGTTTGGTTGCGGTAGCTCAACTAACACAAAATTTGTCATACAAATGTCCTATTTACAACCGATTTGTCCTATGGGAGCTATAGGCTATAGTTGTCCAATCATACTTGGTGAGAATAGTTGACATTGTGTATGGCACCATGCGTGTAAATTTGGTCACGATAGGTCATGTAGTTTCTAAGTTATGGTGAAAACTTTTTTTTTTAAATTTTCAGAGGCGGTAGGGGAATTGGCGCCAATTTTAAATTAACTTGATCTGCTCGTGATGCACGCGGACTTTCATTTGGTGACCCTAACTCATATAGTCTCTGAGATTCAGGTGTTCATACAGACGGGCATCGCTATATTGACTCGGCTGTTCATGGTGATCAAAAATATATTTATATACTTTATAGGGTCGGAAAAGCTTCGATCGCTTCTGACAAACCCTCTACTCTTTTTTGGAGTACTGGGTCTAAAAAGCCAAATAAAGAGAATTTGACAGTCGCGACCCATATTTTTTTTATAATGGTTAAGTTTGCGTTATTTTAACCGGCCGCTCAAAATTGTGAACACGCGTCGCTTACAACAAAAATAAAAATACTAAACACATAACTGTTTTACCAGTTTTTTTTTTTGGCGGTTTTAAAGGATTATTGGTAAAGACGATAATTAAAGTTTCGTTTAATGTTGTAATTACTTGAATTGGCATTTTGTTACCCGATTAGGTTGCAAAAAAAACCGGCAAGTTAATTTTAATTTGTTTGAAAAAATAACTTTAAGGTATTCGTTATCGAATTTACACTTTGCGTAGTAAATAAATATAAAAAGCCAGCTTTTAATTTTGGTCAGAATTAACAAAAATTAAAAGTTTCTCCAATCCGAAAAAAGTCACACCTTTTCGACAGAAACAGATGTAACAACGACATCAGATTATAAATTGAAATGAGTATTTATGTTTATATTGTTGTTGTTATTACTGCCGCCGGAGGCGCTTCCAAAGGTAATAATTGAAAATAGGCGAAGGAAGGCAAAAAAAAAAAAAGTGATTTAAATATACATATTGGTGCCTTCATGTACTCTTTATGTGCAAATGTACGTATGGAATAGTAAGACAAAGGGGAGAGCACAAAAATGCTTGGCATGGGAGAATAAAAATCAATTTAAACTGAATTATACAATACAAACAATACAATACTTAAAAAGAATTGAGAAACGAGTTTTGCACCGGCGACAGTTGAAACTGTCTCAATGAATAAATGAATGAATAAGCACAAAAGCTAAATAAAGATGAGCTGCCACTGCTGCTAAATAAATTAAAGTCTTTCGCCTGTGTGGTCACTGGCCAGCAATGTTGTAACGATTTGTAAAGGAAAAGAAAACAAAAAGGAGATGCAAATATTGTGGTGTGGCCAGACTACAAACTAGTCTTATTTTTAGCTTTATAAATTCAATAAACACCGACTGGGGGAAAGGAGTGTTGGAGACAGTCTTGACGAACAGTAGCAGGTGCGTTAGAACAGTAATTGAACGCATGCAGACAAACACTTATTATACCGAACTTTTTATATGCAATCTGATTAAATTGAGCAAAAAAAAAAAACTTTAATCCGGTTTATTTTGGCGAAATGATAAGCTTTGGGTTGAATTCTTTGTTTGCACATGTGTGTGTGTGCGTATGTTTGTATATGATGGCAGGACTGAAATTGTATTGATTGCTGTGACCTGCACGTTGTACGCACCTTTTCGTGTAGCTAAACACTTGTAGTAGTTTCTACTGTTTGGCAAATACTTTAGAAACAGAAATGCATTTTATTTAATTGGTTTACACACACACACAGTATCGCGTAATCCTTTGCAGTAACAATGAAGTCACAAACCTTTACAAATCAAATGCTTGGCAATGGCACACTGCACTTTTGCTTTGTTTTCTTCAAAATAAATATGTTTATTTGAAGGGGCAAAAATCAAATTAACTCAATTTAATAATTGTGACACTTGCGTTGTTAATGTAAACATTTCTATAAATCAATATAACGCGGAGCGTGCCCAGTGCAAACGTGACTATTGGGCATTTGTAAGCGCGAGACTGCCTGCCAGTGTGACCGTTTTTGAAAATCGCAAAATACTCAGTCAAAATGAAAAACTATCGATTAATTAAAATCATACAACCTCGATTCTAGTACTGAGTTCATTAATTTTAATCGAATACTTATCAGTTTAAGAATTATTTAAATTACAAAATAAATAAAATATAATATTTACTTCTATTATTCTTAAGTAAACTGGCCATTATTATAAAAATGAAAATAAAATGATCTTTGATTCGCATTATTAATGGTTGGCCTTTGATTGAATGCGTCATTGGAGTTCCCAAGCCCCATTCCAACCCCCGAAGTTCAATTTTGATTTTGCCATCGTCTATAAGAAATTCTTATAAAAATCAAGAACAATCAAATCAACACTGACAATTGCTAATTAATTATTGCTACCAACAGACAATTGACTTTAGCTGAAATGAAGTACAGGAACTGATAACGGTGTACGCTGCCAATTGATAATGCACCTCAGAAGAAACTTATCATTTTTACCGAGCAAAACTCAAATGATGATTTAGTTTCAAAAAGTCAACGTCGTCATGCAGATCTCCTTATGGGTTACTTTGATCTTCACCTCATTGTTTTGGATTAGCGGCAGAGCAGCCGTCAATCGCCGCCCCGACGGACGCATTGTCAATGGGCGGGAGGCTCGAGAGGGGGAGTTTCCCTACCAACTGTCCCTACGCCGTCTCACTGTTCACATTTGTGGAGCTTCTGTTCTCGATGGAAGTTGGGCCATCACTGCTGCCCACTGCATTGATGGCCACGAGAACCAGCACTATGAGTTCAGCCTGCGCCTGGGAAGCGTGAAACGATCCAGTGGTGGCAGTATCATGATGGTGCGGACGATCTACAAGCATCCCTCTTATGATGCCAACAACATGAACTTTGATGCAGCCCTGCTGCGGACTGAAACCGGAGCCCTTACCTTGGATCCCAATGTAACTCCAATAAAAATGGTGGAGTCTGGCGAACCCATCGAGGAGAACATATCCGCCGTCGTGTCCGGCTGGGGACACATGAGCAGTGCCGAACCGATGCTATCGTCGGTGCTGAAATACACGACGGTGCTCACTGTAAATCAGCAGAAGTGCGAAAGAGACTTGAGTTTCCACGGCGGAGTCAGCGAGGCGTAAGTAATGTAAAGTTATCACTTGGAAATACTTAATTAACTATTAACTGTCTGTTGTTCAGAATGTTTTGTGCCGCAGCGCGCAATACTGACGCTTGCCAGGGTGAGTCAGAAGTGCTACAACACTTTAAAAAATTGAAATTCTTATTAATTTGTTATTTAAATATGTTTTTTTTTCTAAGGTGACAGCGGTGGTCCACTTACCGCACAAGGAAAACTAATTGGCATAGTGTCTTGGGGCGTTGGATGTGCCGGTTAGTTTCTTCCAAAATATTATTAATTTTTTTTTTTTTTTAATTTATGTGTTCTCTTTTTTTTGGCAGATCCATACTATCCAGGTGTTTATACACGATTATCGCATCCTTCGATCAGACGTTGGGTTCGCTTGCTGACAAAGTTATAAACTGATATGCTATTTAAAAATAATAAATACCAAAATATTGAGTTATAAAATCTTTTCGAAACTTTTCTTTTACGAATTTCAGAACGTGGTGCTATTTTTTTTTACAGTAATTTAAATTATTTGCGCCTATGTTTAACCAAATTATGTTATCGATAGTTTAGCTGTGCTGAATAGAATTTGCTAATCGATAGTCTGACTTCTTATTGGAAAACTTACGCACACACATCTTTTCGTCTGCAATTGGATTGTGACGGTTTTTTTGATTTACTACCATTTGCACAAATTAATAAGTGAATAAGTATTGTTTTACAACGAGTTTTGGTAGAAAGTTATATACAATCAATTTATACATATACCGGGCTCTGTGAGCAAAGCAATACAACAACTGTGGGAGTGGCAAGGGTGGTCGTCGTCGGCAGCGCGCGTTCTTATTGGGGTAAATGCAAAAGGCAAACTAACAAAATACAGTGGCTCGCAAATAGTTTAACCAGCACATAAAGAAAACAAATAAATTAATTTTACATTTCATTGATGATATGTAATACTTTTTGATGTACTATCTTCAGCTGATTAAAGTTTTTCCTACAAGCTGGCAGAAGTATGCTGAGAGCCACTGTAGATGTTTATAAATAAACCAGAAAACAACAACAATTTCGACAATATCAATTTAAATCTGCATCCATCAAACAGTCTTCTTGGTGAATGTGGTGGCGCTGGTTCTGGCTGTGCCTAAAGATGATCTACAAGCTATTCTGCTGTTCAGTGAGCGTCATATTCTTCTGCTTCAATGTGCTTTGGTTCTTTTGCAATCTCGCGATACCTTGGTGCACATTGACGCTGCTGATAATCTGTGTAGCATCGAAATTCGTCAAGCTTCAGCGCAGCCCGAACGAGAAGCGGCTTCTTAGTCTGCTCAACACTCCAGACGATTGGCCTAATTACTGGCCCATTGCGAATCGGGGTGCCGGCTACGATGCCCCCGAGAACTCAAAGGCAGCTGTAAAAAAGGTGACGTCACAGCCACAGACTCTGGTGGTTGTTTCCCTAGACAAACACCCAGGCTCACGAACACTTGAACAGAAAATCAATAACATCCCTTAATTTATTCGTTTAGTGTCTAGCACGTGGCTATCGTAATATCCTCCTGGATGCCGGCATCACGTCCTGCAATGAAATTGTTATTGCTAATCGTCTGACAGTGGAACGCGCCAGCTTAAGTGGCAACCTTTCACATCACACATTGCACGAGCTGCAACAGTTGAACATAACAGAGCATCATCCCATGGGGTAAGATAATATTAATAAAACTTTATTCATTTTGATAAACTGCTTATTTCGTATACTAAGATCACAATATGATGCCGAATCCGTGTCAACACTCAAGCAGCTTGCCGAGTTTCTAGATGAGCAGAATACAGCACCCACACTCTTCCTACACCTGCAGGACACAAGTGCCGTGATGATCGACCAGTTGCAAAAGTTCATGAATGCTCATGAAACATTTACTCAACGCACCATTGTCATAAGCCGATCACCTCTGGCCATTTACCAGGTTGGTAGTTAATGTAAATAAAATTTAAATAAATTTACTGTCCCTAAGTCTGTCTGATAATTTGGATAAAAGGCTTAAAACAGCCTCGGAATCGTTAAAATGTACCTAATTCATCCAAGACACATTGAAAACAATTTGTATTTTGCGTTATCTTTCTGCTACTTCAATAGATAACATATATACCTAATAGATTCGTTGCTCTGTAACGATTTCAGCACACAGTTAAATATTTCCGTACTCATAATATTATCCTCGATTTCCATACAAATCAGTATTTTTTTTATCCATTTGCCCTATGGGAGCTGTAGGGTCGTTCGGGAGGGACTGCTCATGTAGTTTAAAGTTATGGAAAATAGTTTTGAAGGGAATAGAGTTTAAAATAAACTTGTTCTGCGTTCACCATAGACGGGCTTTCATTTGAAAATTGGTCTTGCTTTTGTTGTCTAGAAGATGCAGGTGTTCATACGGACGGACAAACGGACATTTTTTTTTATCGAATCGACTGTTGCTGATCAAGAATTTGGATACTTTATGGGGTCGGATAAGGCTCATTTCGAATTACGCTTATTTCGCTTCTGACATACCAAATAGACCCCTCTATTTATTTTAGAGTACGGGTTCTACAAATAACACCAAATGATACTTCCTAACGACTAATGTTCTTGTTATCTTTGACAGCTACGCAAACTGAGACCCGAAATAATTTGCGGTCTGTGGCACGAGAGTTATCTATCGCTGTCCATGCTGAAATCCTCCACGCTGATTACCTCAATTTATGGTGCAATTCTCCGAAATATAATTGCTCCTGTAATAGGGATTACGATTGTCTTTCTGAACAAAGAGGAATTCAATTTGTAAGTACATATAAATAACGCTGAAAATGTGTAGTCTAAGGCTCCAGTTTATTATTGTGTTTTCAGGCACATTGGAGATCTTTGGCGCAATGTGGGCGTGCGTCCAATTGTCTATATGGTGAATTCACCAAATGAGAAGCGCTATTTTCAGAAGACCATGAAAACACAGTATCTCACAGACTCATTGCGCTCCGAGCCACATCTGTTGATGAAAGCTTAACGCACGATTTAATAGATAAACAAGGAAAATCGAGAAAATTTGAAAACACAAATTATTTGGCATTTACATTTATTTATTAGTTAGCTTTAATGCACAATTAATTCTATTTATTTATTTTGTGTACTCGTATGTGCTACTTACATACTCGGAAATATGTAGTATTATTCAGTGAACTTGTAACTTATTTATGTTTAATGTTAAGATTATTGTGCTTTACTTGACGTAAATGCTTTTAAATTTTATTATTATTAGTAATATAAAAGGAGCTGGTGCTGAATTGTTTAATTTACATACGTCCTTAAATCTATTTGTTTTGTTGTTATTAATGTTTTGAATATTTTATTTATATATTTGCTTAGTTCAGTTCAGCACATAACTCTAAAAACTTATAACTGCTGCCACGATATGTTCTCAAACCTTGTAAGCTAAGGTTGTTCTTTATTTACTACCTGTGCTAGCTACGTTAAAAATATACACAAACAATTGGTGTATTAGATATCGGCGCGTACTGAAGTTTTGTAATCCCTTGTTATGTAGAATCAACCATTTTTCTCATGCTTGTCGACTTGAAAATTTTTGAACAAAACTTTAGATATACGATTATACCAAAAAACAAAACTATTTTATAAATATTAGGTCATGGATAATTTTAACAGATGCGAATAAACTAAACGATTATTAAAAGCCACGAAATTGCAATCATGTTATTGATATAGGGTACATTTGATATTTTCTTCTTAATAAAGCACATATATTTTTTGATCATTTTGAAATTTCCTTTATTAGTTAGAAATCCTCTGGAGAGACCTTACATGGTAAACTAAATGTTTAAATATATTTGTATCCATTCGTTCAGCGTAAATTTCAATTTTCATTTTTCTTATCCGGATAACGATGCTCTTATGCATTATATTGTTAAACATAAATTTAACCATACGTAGCTATATTACCGTTCTGTTAACATTTATGGTACACAGGAGGCATAAACAATAAACTAAATAATTTCAACTTAACTTAAAATGTAAAAGTATAAAAAAAGGTAGAAATGCTTATTTTCGGCGAGAGCGGGTTGCACGTTTCGGAGCATCAGCAGCAGGGGCAGACTGCTCATCCTTGGCCGCCGACTTCGTCTCTTCGGTTGTCTCAAAGTGCACCTTTCGACCACGTCCTGCGAGTGATGGCGTTGCCGTCTCCAGAACGGTCTCCGCTTCATCAGTGATTTTTACACCGCGTGCATGTCGATCTCTTTTGGTGGTCGCCACCTCCTTTGGCTTGTCAACCACAACGACGTTCTCCGCATCAGGCACGACCGGAGTCTTTGCTCGAGCTCTTACACGTGGCTTTTTATTTGTAGGCTGCTCGTCCGTTTCTTCATCCACCGCGGCTTTGGTCTTGCGTGAGTTGGCACCACGAGCATTGCGCTTAACTGGTTGTTTGGGTTCCACTCCCTCGTCGGGCTCCTCTGGTTGACTGCTGGCACTCTCCTTGCGCTTTCGTGCGCCTCGTTTGGCCACTGTGGGCGCAATTAAATTGGCTTCTTTGACTTCGTCCGCATCATGTGCTCTACGTCGTGTGGCTGCACGGGCTTTGCTAGTGACAGGAATCGAATCTTCTGTTGTGACCTTTTTCTCTAGCGGCTCCGCAGTCGTCAGCCCGTCAACTGATTCAGATGTCTTTCCTTTACCCAATTTGCGCTTGGGCGTTGCCGGACGGGCTGCTGCATCTACCAGCTGCTCAAGGGCTTTAATCGTAGGCTGACGCACACGACGTCCACGAGATGTTGATGGCTTCTCATCGTCTGACGTTTCACTGTAGTTTTTCCGCGGCATATTGCGACCCTCTCGCTTCTGGGAGCTCGATTGATCTGGGAGCACGATGGTCATAACAGGTGTACTTGGCTTCACCGCTGGCTCCATGGCCAAGTCTGATGGCTTTATCTTCATGGGCAACGGAGTCGAAGGTTTAGGCAATGCCAATGCCTCAGATTCGGCTGGTTTGGGTGTTGGTGTTCCAGCTGTTTTATTGGCAGCGGCTTTGCGTCCTTTGCGCAAACTCGGTTTGTCCTCGTCAGAGGTCTCGTCATAGTTTTTGCGTGGCAGATTACGTCCCTCACGGCGACGCGGTGTCAGTTCATCCTCCGAGCTGAGCCCCTGAGGCTTCGGCGAAACCAAAGCGCTGACAACAATGGCAGACTCCATGGAGGGCGTTGGTAGACTTTGTATATGGGGTTCTTTAGTAGTCTCTTCAGTAGCTGCTGAAATGGAGGCTTTGCGTCTTCTTTGAACTGTTGACTTTTTGGCTTGAGCAGCTTCTTCCACGATTATTTCTACATTTGCAGATGGTTTGCGAACACGTCGCGTGCTTTTCTTATCGACAAATAGATCCGCTTTCGGTTCTGACTCAGTCGGTGCCTCATCGATGACTAACTTGTGTCCCCGGCGAGTGGAGCTCTTTTCGCGAGATCCTCGTACAGCTACTTCCGTTTGTAGAACCTCCATTAAGGCGGACGGTTTGCGACTCCTACCCTTGACGTCAGACCCATCCAAATCGGTTGACTCACGAAGCCCCGACTTCTTACGGTCAGGTTCTTCTAATTCATCAATAACAGCCAAGTGTTCCTTTGAAGCCTTTTCGTCCTCTACAGTTTCCGCTGAAGCTTTACGAGTCTTTCTAGAGGCTCTCCTTTCCGGCAGCGGTTCTGCGGTTTCGCTAGCTTCTGTGACATCCGATGATACCTTTCGATACCGACGCCTTGGTTTCTCTTTACTTTCCTCTGAGGCCGGCCCCTTAGCTATGCCCTTTGTCTCTTGTATATTCTTAAGAGGAGCTTCGGGCATGGCACCATGGGTAGATGGATTTCTTGCACGTCGTTTGAGCTCTGTCGTCTCTTTGCCCTTCACTTCCCCTTCAATAACCTCTGTGGTTGGTTTTCGCCCACGTCTTGCAGGTTTCTCCACGTTGATTTTCTTCTCAATTTTATTCTCGACAACTTGGGCCTCTAGATTAGGCACTAGTCGCTTTGGATCATCCGACTCATCATGCTGTTTTTTATCCTTCTCCTTTTCTTTGTCGAGTTGGTGTTCGATTTCGACAGCTTCCGTTGTCTGTTTGCGTAATCGTCGCTTTGGCTTAAGCAAGTCATTCGTTCTTGTCGCTGCCTCAGCCATCGCATTGACTTCAGTATCATCAGCTTCGGTAGGTTTCCGTCCTTTTCGCTTAGTCTTATGTAGGTCCTCCGTATGTGCAGGTTTTTCTATAGCACTCAATTCTGTTCCGGTAATTTCCACGGAAGGTTTCCGTCCTTTTCGTCTAACGCTGTCCAAGCCGGGAGGTTGCTCTGCGTTCTCCTCCATGGACGATTTAGTTTCCACTTTCTTTTGCTTCTTCAAATCTAGCTTCATTTCACTTTCGACAACATCCGCAGAAGGTTTGCGTCCCCGCCGCTTAGTTTTTTCCAAGTCTGCAGTTCTTTGTATTTCTTCCTTGAATGAAGTTTCAGTTGAAAGTTCTAGTGTTGAAGGGTCTTTGCTTCCAATAAGTTTTTCGACTGTTACAGCAACTTCCACATCTGATTTTCGTGTTCGTCGCTTATGCTTTGTTAGGTCGATAATTTCCTCTCCTGCATCAGATTTGTTCCTGGCATCGATCTCATCTGGCGTTTGCTTGCGTCCTCGTCGCACTGGCCTATCTGAATCTATGGGTTTATCAGTTTCAACTTCTTCAGAACGACGCTTGGATGTATCCGCACTAATTTCTTTTTCCACATGCGACGGAGCAGCATTCACAATTTCCTCAGGGCCGACGTCTTTAGCCAAAGGTTTAAGTTTACTCGGATTTTGTACAAGCTCATTGGATTGTTCAAATGATTTACCTGATTGAACTTCAAGTTCATTGGACTTGACCGCGCTGAGAGCATCTATCTGCTCCTCTAAGATATTAGCCTTTTTGATAAATCGGTTGATTGAAATAAACTCGGGTTCTATAAGCGTTGAGGGTTTGCGACCACGAACTTTTCTAGTTTGCTCCATTGGTTTTGCTTTGTTCTCTGAGTCTGGACTTTCTGTTGTATGAGACGCAGTGCTTCCTAATACTAGGTTTGCCTTGCTTGCAGCTTGTGTAAACGATTTACCATCAGAATACTTGCATTTTGGCTTTCGTCTTTTAGAGATGATACTTTGACTTTTTCAACGTTCGATTTCTCCGCATCAGTCAGATCCTCAGTCATAGGGGGCTCCGTTTCCATGTCTTGTCTTGATTTAGAGTCATCTAAATTCTTCACCTGATCAGCTGCTTCCTGACTTTCATTTCTCTGTATTTCCGGAGCTGAATCATCTTTGTCAACGATTGACACAACTATTCCGGACTTCGCTTCTCCGACTGTGTCCTTTGCTGATTCCTCTTTTAAATTCATTTCAACACTTTGTAGATTGTTTTCTTTAGCAGTATTTTTAGAAAAAATTTTCTCTTTCAAGCCCTCTTCTTGCGCTGGATTTTCCGAGCTATTGTCATCCAAATTAATTATTTCTTTATCTTCAATTATTATTGACTGCACTTTGGGTGATTTCTTTTCCAAGTTTTCTCTTTGATCATCACGTTCCTCTTGAACCATCGATTCGTTTTGGTCTTGTTTTTCGGAACCAGTTTCTCTCCTTTCAGTATGAGTCATTTGTTTCTCCTTATTTAAGTTACTTGATTTATTTTGTGCAGTTTGTTCAGTAAAGATTTGCCATTGGGGCTTTTTGTACTTTCTCATTAACAACAGATTCCTTTACACATTTGTTGCCTGAATCCGTTTTTCCAAGTGGTGGTTCATCTTTTGTTGTGTTGGAAACAATGCAAGAGTTCAGCTTTTCCAGGCATTCGACATCTATTTCTTGTTTGGAATCCATTGGTGAATTTTCAGGTGTCGTGGTTATGTCACTGATAACTTCTGACGCATCAGTTTTCGGTTCGATTAGTGCTTTAGATACAGACGCTTTTCCGAATGGTGGTTGAGTTTCCGAATCCAGAATCGAAGTGGATAAAATTTTCGGACCAGGCCCCTTCTCTAATACGTTCTGTTTAGATCGTGATTCATTCTGAAACTGTGGTTTGTGTTGAGTTTCATCCAGGAGGGGATTTTCATCCTTTTCAATCGAGGCATCGCTATCTGTTTGAGCTTCTTTATCAGAATACTTTTCTTGTTTGGAATCGACTTCTGTATGAGAGATTGATTTCGGCTTATCCTGATTTGCCAAGTCCTCCAACGATTGTGAAATTTCAACAATTTCCTTATTTATCTTTTCCACTTGCGTTTCCGATTCAGCTACAAATGACGCATCAGTTATACCCAGATTTTCGTCAGCACCTGTGGATTCCAAACCAGTTTCAGTTATGTCTTCGATATCGTTTTGGATTGACTGGGTTTCAGCAGGTATTGATGAAATTCTATCAGCATCTTCGTTATCTTGTCTTGTACTGACGACATCTCCCGATTTTATTTCATCACCAGGTTCTGGCAAAGATTTTGACAAAATATTTGAAAGTTGTTTGCTTTTATTTTCTAGCGCAGTTTCAGAAGCAATCGTTGACTCGAAATCGAGATGAGTTTGTTTGTCGCAATCATCTTGAGTGGGAATTCCAGTATCATCATCATCCATCTTTGCTTCATTAAATACAATAATGGAATTGTCGGTATTCGCCGCTGTCACAAGGTGTTTCATCATGTCTGCATCATTAGGTTTGGCTGTTGTTTTTTCGAAAGCTCCTAGTGACGAAATCAAGGACTCGTTACCCGATGTGGACTTTTCTTTGACATCTTTGTGATTTATTGGGGTTTCAGAAGATGTTGGATGCATTTGAACAGCATCTTTTTCCTCCATCTTATCTTTAACTAATGAATCATCGACAACAGCTTCAGATATTATTTGATCATCAGGGACTGACGAAATATTTGACAAATTTTCTAGTTGCTTGGGTTCAGGTGCAAGTGATAGATCCAGAGACTCATCAGGGTCCGTGGATTCCAAATTAACTTGTGTGACATTTTCGATATCATTCTGCATTGACGGGATTTCAGTAGACCCTGATAAAGAGCCAACATCATCTTCAGCTTTTGTCTTTTCTTCATCCACCAATGAATTATCGATATTCGAGTCTCCCAAAGTAGCTCCAGTTATTTTTTCTTCAATATTTCTCGAATTTGTTAATAAAACAAATTTTTCCACCGGTTCAGGATGATCTGTTAAAGTCAGAGACTTCTCAAGATTATTGGACTCTAAATCAACTTGAGCCATATTTTCGGTTTTGTCTTGCAATGATGGTATCTCAGCTTTAGGTGCTAAAATTTCTGAAGCCTGTGCTCCGAATTTGTCATTTTTAGCTACAAGTGATGCAGCCAGGATACAAGAGTTAATATCTTTGATGTCTGATGGCGACTCTTCTGAAGGTGTTGTCATGACTTCTGGAACAAACATGTCATTAGCAGTGTTTAAAACGTCAGACGGCTTTTCGATTTCATTCATAGGCTGTGAATCAAAACTCAAGAATGCGCTCTCAATTAGCTTTGATTTGTTGTCAGAGGTGCTCTCAAGGTCATTAGCATCTCTCATTTCCATAGATTCCTTGTCCGGCTCCGCCATCTTTTCTTCTGATGCTTCTTTTGATTCTTTAATTTCAATAGAATCTCTCTTTTCCATAGATTCCTTGTCAGGCTCTGCTTTCCTTTCTTCTGTTTCTTCGTTTGATTCATATGTGGAAGATTTGTGCTCGACTATGGAATCATCTTTGATTGGTTGCTCTGGTGGAGTTCTTTCAACCATCTTATTAATTTCAGAGTCATTAAAATGGGACACGCTGGGGCTTGTAGAGACAACAGTTTCAATATCGGGGATGTATTTGGCTTCACTCAAATTAAGCTTTGATTTTCCAATATCTTCTTTGGACTCATTCGAAAATGAACACTCAGCAGCTTTTAAAGATAATTCTTTTGGTGTGACATCACGCGATGCATTTAATTCAATTTCGACCGTCGCATCTTTTGGGAATGTCGCTTCATTATCATCGCTTAAAGTTTCCAAATTTTGTGAGCACATTTTAATGGACTCCTCCCTATTTGTGATATCTTTCTCTTCTGTTTTTTCTCTGTAAATCGCGTCGAGGTGACTTAGCGAATCTTTGGACGCTTCTGGTTTATTCTTGTCTTCATTGCCCGCGTTGGCTAAGAGCTCAGTAGACAATTTACTAATTTGATTCAGACTTCCATCATCAGCATCTAGACTAATGGAATCTTCCTCACCTCCAGATATATCTTGAGTTGGTGTTTGGTTTACTTGACTTAAGTCTGCGGCATAAATCGTAGATGTTGTTGCCTCAACCTGTACTAAGGACACATCTGTAGTCTGCTGTTACGCACGAATCCAATTCAACGGCCAATTCCCTGTCAATCTGTGAATCATCAGTGGCCGGTTCTTGTTTCTGTTTGTTCTTCGGTTCCAGTGTACAATCCAGATCACTTTCCACTTGCGTTAGATCAATAGAATTCCCTTTAACCACATTCTTTTTATTCCATGACAATTGCTCAGAAGGAGACGATTCCGTTTTGTCTAGTTCTTCATTAACGGTCACATCCTCGGTGTTAATGCTGGTGTCCAATGCATCCTTTTCCTTTTGAGTGACCAGCTTGGCATCATCTGCATCCGTATCATCGTCGCTGAGAATTAATGGCTCAGACAAACCAGCCATTGAATCAGTTTCTGAACCGTATTCCAGGACTTCGGTCTTGCTAGATTTATCGGCCAAATTGACCACTGGTGAAGCTTTCGTTTCTTCTAATGTTAGGTCAAGTGAATCCGCACGAGAAACCATTAAAGGTTCCGAAAAAATCGAGTCTGTTGTTCGATCCAGCATTTGAATGCCACTCACGTCGCATACGCCAGCAGATCTGTTCTCTTCATAGCTCTCACTTTGATTTTGATCCATTTCAGATCCCTTCTTGTAGGCTGTGCTCGTCAGAGGATCTTTTCGAGAGGTTTCTGCATAGACAACGGTCATTAAGTCCTCGGACCGAACTGTGTCACTGGGTCCCACATTCTTCGTATTTGAGGACAATGGATCACGTTCGGAATCGGTAACAGTACTAATTGCCGTCACATTAATCTCGGTTTCCGAATCTTCCATTGCAATTGACGGATCCGTTGCATCCGCTGACAGCACATCGTCAAATATTCTGTCCAAATTAGGAGTAGCATTTGTTGCATTAAGGTCATATTCCGTTGTCGTCGCTAGTGACTTATCCACCGACTTCAAGACTGCGCTAGCGGGATTATTCGGAATCATGAGATTCTTACCACGAGGCGTCTTAAAGTACAGGTCGTGAGTAATCTCAGTTCTAGTTAGTTCCAATGCTACCCGGCTTATAGTTACAGAGCGCTTGGGTGTGGACGAATCATTCGACGGTGTCTCTAGAAGTTCATCAATGTTGCCCAGCATAGGCGATGGATGCACTTTGGGCGTGCGAATCATTTCCCGCAAACCCTTGAAATGTGGTGTGCTGCAGCTCTTTGGAGTCTTCAGTAACTCACGCATGCCCTGATAGTCAATTTTATCTGGCCCATCGCCGTCCTTATCTGGTAGTTCACTGCCGTAATCCTCATCAGACACCGTTGGCATTTTGTCCACTGGAAAGAGAAAAACGAAATTCCTTTCTATATACAATTCGCTTGTTTGAAAAAAGTATGCTTACCGCTCACACCATCCTCCTCAATGATGACACCCATGTCACCAACTGATTCGTCCACTTGCAATTCTCTCTTGGGAGTATTGCACAACAATCGCTGAGACTTACGCGTAGGAGTGCTTGCTTCCTCCGTGAGGCGGCGCTTTCGTCTGGGCGTTGCTAATCCGGCACTTGATTGACTTTCTACAGCGGCAGAGCATGAGGCTCGTCTAGTTGGCTTGCTGTATTGCCCCAGTTTATTTTGGGCATCGATAGAGGCTCGCCGCGCGCTATGCCTTGTGATCACAGCCACTTCACTTGGCGGGTTCGAAAGGCGTCGCGAAGACCGCCTTGGTCTCGGAGTTTCACCTGGCGGGGCCACATCTTCCTTACCATCCTCATCATCAGGGTCAGCATTTTCTGCAATATGAGAAAATACTTGTAATTCAACTTCAAGCATAGGATATTTTTCCAAATTACGTTTTGATTTGACTTTTGCCATTTTCATTTATTCAATCAATAAATATATTTTGTGTATTCTGACATTTTAATTTTTTAAGTTGAAACATGTCAAAAACACTTACCATTGGTAACAGGATCTTTCTCACTTGTGGGCACCTCTTCGCAAATTGCATCCTCAACTAGGCTTGGAATCGTGACCAGTTCTGTGGGTTAAAGAAATTTGTTGACTGTTATCGAAGTAAAAAGCAGGCGTCGAGACCTACCTTCCTGATTCTGACGTGTCGGCGTTGTGGGCACCTCTTCGCAGATGTTGTCCTCAATAACCTCAACTGCTTCGCTGCTGTCAAGACTTTTATTATTGATTTCTGCTGTCAAGTTTTCATTGGATTTATTCATCTGGGCCGCATTTTTTTCTTCTTTTGCACGGATTTCGCCGGTAACATTAGAAGACACATTGCCAATGTTTGATTTAAACCATTGGTCTACTTCAGCCATTGTGGATTCCAAGACCGACTTGGATTGGGATACCTTCAAATCATAAGTTCTATTGAGAACGTCCGACTCCGATTCATCCTTTTGTTCATTCATGTCCTTGTCTTCAACGGTCTCCACATTGGCATCATTAGTGCTGTTTTTCTTTTCAGAATTATTGTCAACTAGCAAACTATCTGGGAATAGCTTGATACTATCATGGTCTGCTATCTTCCCCAACACATCCGAAGCTAAACCAGCTGTGTTATTCTCATCATCGACTGTAAACGTTTGACTTAGCTCAGCATTGGAGATATTTACTTTACCTGGAGTTGATACTTGTGTGGGCTCAAAGCTTTCAAGGTGCTTGGAATGTGGAGTGTCAATTTGAGGTGAAGCAATCCGTTTGGGTGAATCTGGTTTGGGCGAGTTGAGGGCACGTCGTGCTTTTGCCACCAACTTGTTGCTAATGCCAACAGTGGGGCTGATCTTTGCATTGACTGCCAGAGTCTTGCGGATCTTGGAGATTTTATTATCGCGCGGGGTGATTAATGACAGCGATTGGCGCTTGCGCGGAGATGACTGAGCAGCTCCTCTGCCATCCACGCCTGGCAATTGCCGTCGACCTGATGTGCGCCATTGTGGCTGTGGATGAAAAGGGAGGCGACGCGGGGCTGTAAGGCATTGCCGACGTGCATCGATGATAGATTGTCGGTTGGGTACGTCCTGTGGTGTTGTCGGAGTCCGTATATTGCCAAATATTTGCTTCTTAGCGCTGGTCAGAAGTGCTCTTTTCATTAGAGATTGTGGTGTTCGCTTGGGCGTTGAAGCAGCTGCCAGCAGTTGATCCTTAGGAGTCTTTATTACTTTTCGTTGTTGTCCCTTGGCTGGCGTTGATGACGGCGCTGTTGAGCATGATGTGTCTATCACAATAACAGAAACATCAGAAGACTCATCTGTGGAATCAGCGGTTGTGATACCCGAGTTTTGACTACCTGGCGTTTGCTTTGGAGTCGCACCCAGTGTTGGTCGTAGTCTCTGTGGCGTTGTCAGATCTATGAGGTACATGGAACTTGGCCGTTTGCCACTCAAAACTTCGCTTGATGTGGAAGGTGTGCTGTACTCTAACACATCACGACTAGAGCTTTCCTCATTTAGCTCGGATAGCACGCCTTTGGGCGTGTTATAAACGCTCTTCGGCGTCGCCGAAGTTGATGATACTCCCATGACCGTAGTTGGCTTCATGACACATGTGAATGATTTTTCAATCTTAACGCCTGTCTCACGTGGTGAAAACGAGGTTATAACAATATCAGAGCGTGCACACAGTTGGAGCATTAACTTGTTTCCGAGAGTGCTTGTGTTTTCCTTGTTTTGTGTCCCCTCCAGTAGATCCACTTTGGGCAATGTCTCGTCAGCATCTTTGCATGGAGATGTATTGCTGCACACAGGCTCTGCTGTTGTGGACATCTCTGCACTGTGGCAGCTTGCCGAGGTTTCCAGCTCCCGCGACTCAATCGATGTATTTCCCTCATCGTCCGAGTTAATCGAGTATCGAAATCTGCAACCAACATGAAAACAATATAAGCATTTAAAGCGAATAAGGGTGCAAATTGAACACCCAACAACAGTACAATACATTTAAAAATGATGGACATATTTGGATTTGACACTAATAATCAGAAATTAAATCAAATTTAGAACATTAACATAAGATTTACACTGTTTAAAGATCTTTATTTATAAAATTAATAAAAATAAAAATCGAATATAAAATTATTAAAGTCTAGAAGACAATACCTTACAATGTTTAAAACAAATGTTTAATATAATGGAAATGTGTAAATCAAGTATATAATAAATGCACCCTGGTATACTGGTATACCGTTAGTAAGGTTATTAATTATAGATATAAAGAAAATAATTTGTTTGTACAATGAATTCGTGTTAGTGTCAGTAAAAAAATTTTGATGGTCATGAGTTCTTGAGATCTTGAGCATATGCCGGTATTTTTAGGGGTTGGGATTGCCTTTCGCACATTTTCTTGCTACCTGGTTGGCTGTTACTTACTTGTGCACAGTGAGCCGATTGTCAAATTGACGACGCTGTCGGTGACCCTGAGAAATAAACACAATACGGGAACGCCGATGATATTAGTAACCAAAACTGTACCAAGGATTTCAATGAACTCACTTTAACGGTTGGAGATGAGTTTGCTGCTTGCTCGGGTGGTGCTCGATCTGGAGTGCCTTGCTCATCGCTTTTAGGAAAGTTCCAAGTGTACACATCATTCAGTATTTTAATGCGTGCTCCATGGAACAACGGACGCTTCGATGTGGCATGCACAACTTGGTCGTTTAGTAAAATGGGTTCATTGCAGGAGTGGTTATAAATGGTTACCTTTTTATAGAGTAAACAAAGAAAGTTTGGCAACATATATTATTATTGTTATGCTATGGCAAATCGATATACACAGAAGACGCGCGCATTTCATTAAAACACACATGCACACACTCACACAGTACTTACCCTGCCAAATGCATCGCATTGTATCTCACAATGTACGCGCTCGGCGTCGGGCAGCACCAAATCGCAGCCCAAAAAGGAGCCAACGTTAAATTTACGTCCTTTGGCTGCATATTCTACTAAAACGCCAGCGGCGTTTACAAAATTTAGATTCGCGCCATCCAGCGACATTATACATTGGCGTTATTTCCGACAATTGTACACAATGCAACTAAGAAAAAAAGTTTTGTGGGCGGTGTGAGACAGTTGGCGGCGGCTGTAACTTTCGCTTTGTGAAAAAAAAGGAAGCGGTTTGCGAACACAGCGTCGCTTGGGCGAAACACTTGTTCGCTTGTAAAACAGTTCAACTGTAATTGTAATTACACACAAATTTTCACTCTTTATCAAAACAAATATTCAAAATCGTGAACAAGTTTAAATTTGGTTCCACAAACAGCCCGGTTTTCTGTACAGGAATTCTTTTTTGCAAGGGACGCGCGGTTCGGACATGCCAATCTGACCAAATATGCGGTTAAATTCAAACGAGTTGATTTTATTTTAATAGGAGTGCTGCCAACTTGATGAATATAATTTGCATAGCATTTATTGATTGTAAAATATTATCAAAAATAGTAATTTGTTTATGATTAGAGTATATTCGTCATAAAACAATGATTATTATAAGGTAATTTTAAATTGCATGACTTATCAATATCGTGACTTATCAATGTGACTCCAATAATTATCGATACATAATAAAACACGCGTTCAGCCCTGGAATCATCAACCAACCGATGCCGCTTGCTAACATTTTATATTTTAAAATAGTTTTTGTCTATCTATGACACAGTTATCGTTATTGTTAAAAGTAAACAAATTCGATGTCGAGAATAACAATGAACCAATTGACTCATCCGCAGCGTGTGCGGTTACTGTATAAAACCATATTAAGACTGCATCGAGGTTAGTGTAACTAAAAAACGTAAAAATAAGACTCAGATTTTTCTCAAAAGTTTTGATTTTTAGGCTTGCCAACAGAGTTGCGCGCTTTGGGAGACAACTATGTACGCGATGAATTCAGACGGCATCTCAAATGTAATCCCATGGAGGCACAACTTTTCATGACAGAATGGGCTGTAAGTTTTACGTAAGCGATTTCAAAGCATTTCCGTTACCGTGCTTTTCTTTCAGCGCTACGCTTCTACGATCACCGAGCAGGTTGGACTGCGGGGCAAACCAAAGGGCGAGCTAGGCGAGCAAATGGACGCTAAGTCTGTTGAAATGCTTCAGGATGATCAAGTGGTTCAGCTCTATGAACTAATGCTGGCGGCCAAGGGATTTCACAACGATACAATAACAAGTGATGACGTGCGTGGCAGTAACAAATAAAGTATTTGCTTAATGTTTATTGTTTTTCTAAAATTGTATACTCGTATTTAATACCGTTCTCCTCCTGAACACCAGGTGGTGTGTCGTCTTCGAGCGCCACCTCGTGGAATCCTTGCGGTATTTTAGGGAAGAATGCGTCGCAATCGAACATACCTTCCACTTTAGTCAAATACAAACGATGGCAACGCGGCGAATTCATTGCCTCTGCGTAGACACCGCTGCCGCCCACAATCCAAACGTTCTCAATCTGATCGGAGTACTCCTTGCCCTCGATCTTCTGCATAGCTGACTCCAAATCGTCGCAAAGTATCACGTCCGCGGGCAAATCTGCAGCCTTCAATGTTTTGCTCAGCACGATGTTCAAGCGCTCGGGCAACGGGCGTTTGCTAGCTGGAATGCCAAAATAAGTTTTTCGTCCCATGATGGCGACATTACGCTTTGTGGGATCACGGACCCGCTTTGTCGTGCGGCTAAAATACTGCAGCTCCGATCTAAATGTTGCTTCCAAGTTTTATAACAAAAAATCAAAACAAGTATGAACAACAGACTTACTTGAGATGCCAGGGTAAATCGCCCTTGAATCCAATGCCTGAATTTTCGCAAACGGCTACAATCAAACTGTACTTTAGCATCTTGTATACTAATTGCAACTGCGTAGATTTATCTTTAGCCTAACTATTTTTATTGTCTTGTAATCAGAAAAGCATTTAAAATGAATTGTTTAAAGTTAGCAGATTAGTTATCGGCCTTGCACCTTTGTCACGTTTTGATCGATAGCCTGAGATCGTTTATCGATTATTAGCCATCGCATATTTGTATTCAAACTGAGCAATATCGCGTAATTTTCACAAAATTCATTGCCAATAAATATTTTGTTTTTATTTCTGTACCAACATAATATATATAGAAATTATAGTAAATATTTAAGTGATAAGTATTAGGTTAAACTTTATTCTGGTCCCTCCAGCAGCCAATAGGTTTCCATATCACCTTTGCCCTTGACTTTCACAAATCCCCGTGCTACCACCTTGTAGCCCACCTTCTTGACCTTCAGAGCAGTGTAGTTGGATAACTGAATCATCCACGGATCGCAGCTGCTTTCCATGCGCGAGGCCGTGTTAACAGTGTCCCCAAACAGGCAGTAACGTGGCACCTTCAGGCCTACAACTCCGGCTACCACTGGACCTGAGTTAATACCAACCCGGATGGCCACGTCTGGTAGATTGTGAGCCTTCACTTTTTTGACGACACGCAGAGCAAGGTCACAGGCGTGTTCGGCATGCAAAGGATTAATGTCAGGAGCGCCAGACACAGCCATGTAGACCATTCCCACA
Source organism: Drosophila acutilabella (assembly GCA_035046005.1). Taxonomy (NCBI): domain Eukaryota; kingdom Metazoa; phylum Arthropoda; class Insecta; order Diptera; family Drosophilidae; genus Drosophila; species Drosophila acutilabella. The sequence continues at coordinate 1,425,528 of JAWNOK010000026.1, read as the reverse complement.
GTCTCCACCTTGTAAACAAAGGGAGAAATGATCTCCTCGTCCAGAGCGGAGAAGACTTTGTTTAGAGTGTTGACTGCCTGCATGGCTTCTTGAATATTATTCGATCCGCTGTCGTAGATGTTCATTACTTCAATGAAAATAACGGAGACCTCTTCAAAGCTCTGGCAGACATGCTCCTGACTGTTTCTCATCTGTTCTGCAATAGGACGTGGTATCATGGAGTATAGTAGCTCATCGCCTTGACGTTTCCAAGAATCGGCTAACTCCAAAGATTTTTCCAATTCATCGGATCTCTGCTCCTCTTTTTCAAACAACATTTCCAGCTTGGAGCAGTGTTGCCAACCCGCCATGACGAGTTCTCGACTGAGACCATGAGGATTGAGATCATTTAGGTACAAGCCAATGCCGTGAAGCTCATCCAGGTTTTCTATCAAGGGACTGCAAAGAAAGATTAAAGAGTCAACGTCCTTGATGTAGAACATTTGTCCCTTTAGTAAAATAGAACGTAATCCTACGGACTGCCGACGCTTTCCAGTCGCTGGATCTATTTCGTCCTTTGTTGCTGCAGCTTGTTCTTCATCCTTCTCGTGTTCTTTTTCAAACTGGTCGGCCTTGGCCAGAGCCATGGTTTGAGCCTCGTTTAGACTCTCCTCGTCGCAGTTACCATAATCCATGTTTAGAGCAGCGTCGTAGGCAGCTCGATTGTGTCCAGTCCGAATTAGTTCAAACTCAAAAAGAACTGTTCTCATTTGAAGGATTGTTTCCCATTCGATTTTGGTATCCTTTGGCCGTCGACACTTAAAGGCATCCATGATGTGGGTTCCAATAAAGCTCTTAGGATTTACTCCAGGATTATGCAGTATCCAAGTCTCGATGATCTTTTCACCCGCTATTGTTATTTTCATGTCGTGATTTAGGACAATCGTAAATGGGAACAGCTCCAAGAAAACATTCAGATCCACAGAAGGCATCTTTAGCTGCGTGGGATGAGCCACAATATTAACCCGTTTGGCCATATAATCCCGATTATCAAAGTCCAAGCGGTACTTCACGATAACGGTCAGTGGGCCATCCGTAAGCTTTATTGGTCCAGCTGTTCCACCACAGATGTCGTTTTGGCTCTCAATGACATAGGCAGACACTTCCAGACCATAGAACTCCCTGGCCACTTCGGTCATCTGGCCAATGAGGTACTTGGACATTCCAGTCCGACCGCTCCGATACATTATGACGGCCCCATCGTCGTCCATATTGGTCAGCTGCATGCTAGGAGACTTCATCTTTGGATACGTGAATCTCATCTGAAGATGGATGTTATCTATGGACTGCAGAAAATCGCAAAAGTAACGACCCGTGGATCGTATCATCTTGTCATAACCAAAGTTACTGAAGAATCGCACGAAGCATTTCCCAAAGAAGTTCATGCAAAAGTCGAAGGATTCTCCCGTACAGGCGGACAGGGCGGCCGCAATGTCCGGCATCAGTTTATCCGGATATATCTGGTGGGTTTTGAAACTAGTGTGCTTGCAGTCCACTATCTGGCAAATCTTTTGCCATACCTCCATGCCATACTCCTCCTGTATGTAATGCTGAACGCTCTCATACAGCATTCCATACATGATGACGTATCGATTAGCTTGGGTCGGTTCTTAGGGTAAGCGGTGTGAGATGATTGGCAGTTCAGGTGCAGGCCAAGTTTATCTGCAACGAGCAAAAGTCAGCAAGCACATAATTTGGGTAGCCAATTACAAAGTTTTCCCATTATTCACAGGAATTAACTGAAGTTGGTCAAGAACTTAAGTCAACTTGTCAGGGGTTGTCGAAGGTCTTTACATAGCATTAACGCTAATATTCGAATAAGATTATTTATTTTTTTATTCATGTATGCCAAAGGTAGTTTCCAACTTTTATTTAATAGGAAGAAACCCAGATGCTAAGCACATCTTTACTAAGATTTAATTTATTATTGAGGTATTGAGTTACGTTTATTTGAATAGTTTCTTAAGTTTTACTTAATTAACTCCGTATCAAGCAAATTTTAACTAATTTGTCGACACTTGATTTGCCTTGTAGAGGCAGTGGCAGGAGTAGATAAATTTTGTCAATTAATCTCAATTAAATTCCTAAAGAGATTGAGGTAACTAATATAAACATACCGAAAACATTTTGGCTATATTGTCATATAGGTACCATTGGATCTATTAGACGAAAGTATTCATTTAGTATGAAACACTGTTTTGTCTCTACGAAATATAGAAAGGTTTACTAAATTGACTTCAGATTGGTCTAAAGAACAATGTCAAAAGGCAAAGCCGAAAATAATCTATTTTTTATTGTTTCTATATGGGCTGTCCTGCAGAATAAGCGTAAGATTGTTACTCGTCAAAAGACCTGTATGGAAAGAACACATTCCCATACACACACACAAACGTAGAATATATCAGACAAGGCACAGAGCCAACCCAGCTTTCCACTTCATATAACGATAAGAGGCTTGGGAAAATATCTTTTGATTTATGGTCTTGGCAGTTTAATTTGGTTTTACTATCACGCGGAAGGCACGCGCGCGTCCTTTGACGTATGTTCTTGCTCTTTAAATTGTTTTTCATCTCCTTGTTCTGTTTCTTTTTTTACTCAATGCCCTCTTGCTTGTCACGTCTGCCAATTACAGTAACTCGTTGTGTTCTTTACTTATTTCTCCTGCTAATTTCTTTTGTTGCGGCGGGAGCTGTGGTCTTTTCCATGTACTTTTCAATTTCTCCTTCTGATAAAATCCCCAGCGCACTAAATTTATCTTATTTAGACCTTGCCATTTATTAACTAGTTTAACGGGAAACATTTCGTCGAATTATCGCATCTTTTAAGTTATTTACTCAATATCTGGAATTTATAAAATGATGATTAAACTGATGTTGCAGTTAAAAAGCCATGTATGCCTAACGAATTTCAGATGAATTAGATATGAAGGGCAAGGGATCAAAAAGTTATTTTTAAACCTATACAAGTTTTCTTTACTAAACATTAGTTAGTTTTAGTTTTTCCATTTTAACCAAATTTAATGTGTGGATGATAAACTTGTCATAAACTTGACCATGTTAAGAAATTGGCCATCGACAAACTGAATTTAAATTTGTACTTAATATACAAAACATAACAATTTACCTACACAATGTATGGAATACCAAAATTTCAGTGTTCTCAAAATCATGATCACTTAGTAACCCTCAATTAACTATTTCTGTGACAATGAAATACTCAATTGTCGTTATACACGTATCTCCTAGAGTAAAAGGCAGACCTCATAAAGTAAATACATTCTTGACCAGCATCAATAGCTAAGTCGATATAGCCATGTCCGTCTGAATGAAAGATAACATACCGAAGTAATACAAGTTTGTTTTGGTGTTTTGACACGCCCACGCTAAGGTGTTCTAAGTTTATGTGAGTGTAGTATGGAAAACGTTTTTGCTAGTTCTGCTATAGGAAACTTGCACGGGTTGCACATGTCCAGGGACTGCATGTACTGACTAAATTTGATCTAAACTGGGCAACTATATCTATATGAATTTTTTTTCAGAATCAAAAATTAAGCGAAATTTGAACAAGTACATATAAATAATTTACTTTTACATTTATACATGTGTACTTTATGGACCAGGATAAACGATTCATTTTAATTAAATTATTAGACTATATACTTCTGAACACTATTTTACAGGTAGTGGCCTTGTTCTACTGGGTCTCAAAATAAATGGTTTGTCTGAATATGTGCACTTCGCTTAAGTACGTTTTCGACAAAGTCCAGAAAGGGGCTAAAGAGCGAACACCTCAACTACACTCAGGACTGAACTATTGTGAGTTCGCAAAAATTTGAAATATTTTATATTATAATCTACACAGACAAAGTGTTCTCTGACAGTTACTTGGGTTAATCCTGGACAAAGCTTGACACTAAAATTAGCATATTTATTCTCTCTTAACAGTGCAAAACAAGATATAATGCTAAAGGCGCCTCGCGACTTTTGAACACCCTTTACTCAGTTTCAATATGTTATTAACAATGGGATATGATAATAATATTTGTGAAATCATTTAGGTGGTGCATAAGATAGCTTGGTGAACATGGAACATATTCATACAAATTCATGTTAAGAGCATATTGTCGATCGATTGTTCGTTCCTATTTTCGTTCCAGCTATACGACATTTTAGTCCGACTTGGTTCAATCTTGGTCAGTACATGTACTTCGTGTAAATTCTCTGGTTAGTGGTTCGAGCATATGCTTGTAAGTTCCATTATTAATCTTGTTACGTTTCTAGCTTTCTTGTTCATATTCCGATTTTAATGCAACATTCAGGAGAGTTTGATATAATTTGGGTCTACACGAACTATAAATTACAATACTGTAGCATATGAGAAAATGCCTTCTTTTGGTTTTTCTGTTTTTTTTGTTTTTTGTGTTTGGTGTGTTGTTTTTGTTGTTGTTTTGGGTGGTTTGTTTTTTTTTTTTTTTTGGTGTTTGTGGTTTGTGTGTTATTTTTTTTTTTTGTTTTGGGTGGTTTTTTTTTCTTTGTTGTTTGTGTTGTTTTTTTTTTGTTCTTGGGGTTGGTGTTGTTGTTTTTTTATTTTTTTTTTGTTTTTGTTTTTTTTTTTTTTTGTTGGTTTTTTTTTTGCCCGCGCGTTTGTTGTTTGTTTGTTTGGTTTTTTTGTTTTATTATTTTTTTTTTTTTGTTGTGTGGGCTTTTTTTTTTTTTCTTTGGTTTTTTTTTTTTTTTTTTTTGTGTTTTTTTTTTTTTTTTTTTTTTTTTTTTTTTTTTTTTTTTTTCTGCCTCTTGTTTTTTCCCGTTTTTCTTGTTTTTTTTTTTTTTTTTTTTTTTTTTTTTTTTGTTTTTGGTGGGTTTTTTTTTGGGGTTTTCCCCCCCCCCCCCCTTTTCGCCTTTTTTTTTTTTTTTTTTTTTCCCCTGTGTTTTTTTTTTTTTTTTTTTTTTTTTTTTTTTTTTTTTTTTTTTTTTTTTTTTTTTTTTTTTTTTTTTTTTTTTTTTTTTTTTATTTTTTTTTTTTTTTTTTTTTTTTTTTTTTTTTTTTCTTTTTGTGTCGACTGCTCATAGTCTGACAATAAATAAATAAATAAATAAATAAATACGACATGAACGTTTGAAAAGTTTTTTTGTATTGACTGACTAAATATGTGGTCGATTGAGACTAAGTTCGAACTTGTAGCTCTTACCATCTCTGAAATCTATTTATTCATACGGACAGACAGACGGACATGGCTCTATCGACTCGGCTTGTGATGCTGATCCAGAATATATATACTTTATGGGGTCTGCCTCGCCTCCTTCTGCCTGTTGCATACATTTGCTCAAACCCAATATACTCTTGCAGAGAGTATAAAAATAGGATGCTTACTGCATATGTGTGTGTATTTATTTAATTTTGTATTCCACGCAGGAGGCTTAATATCAAATCACTCACATATTCACTTTAGCGTCAGATTTAGTTTTTAATTTCTCCACGCCTGCTTTAAGCGCATTATTTATTTATAAATTTTAAAAAATCTGGCCATGGATATGATAAAACATATGCTCCACAATTACACACACACACGCGCGCACTCACGCACACTGTGTTAGAGTGAGAGTATCCCGGATTTCACGCTTTTGCTTTTTCCGTTAACACTCTGTTTCGCTGTTTGACGTTCCGTCGCTGTCGGCTGCTGTTGTTTGACTAATTTTTGTTGTTGCTTCAGTTCCTAACGATGATTCTGTTTCTGTTTCTGCTGCTTCTGCTTCAGCCTTTGACACTGCTTCAGCCACGGCTTCTGCTGGCGTTGCTGCATGTTGGTTTCATCTGAAAGTCGCCTTGAACTTCGTCGTGTATCTTCGTATCTTGATGGCCAACTTTTCAGCTCTGCAGAACTTGTCGTGCGAATGAATCGGCCATCGTTGTAGCCCAGGTCTTTTATAGCCGGGAGCGCCTGTTTCGCATTTTTAGCGCACTTTACACCTTTCCTCTTGTTGTCTCTGTTTCACAGGGTTTCTACACGCGCACACGCTTACACACATACATACATACATATACAACGCCCCCATCATCATCGTTACTGTTACGTTTCATGTCAATGCTCTGTGACGTTCCTCTCTGCCCCTCCTCTTATTCTTTTAGGGCTGATGCCAATTGACGCTCGCTTTTCGATAGAGCTTTAAATGTAAGGGAACAATTTTTGGGTCCTTTCCATTGTGTGCTCACGCTTTTGGCGTTTCCCAGAAAATATTGCTCCTTGCTTCATTGTCAGCTCAACTTAAGGGATGCACACTCAAGTCATATAAAGCAGCATTTCAGTAAATTGGTAGTTCATTCAACAGCACAAAAATAATATGAATTAAAAATGGAAATTGAATCATCCTTCAGATGATGAACACATCAGATAATCTTCAATTATAAATAATTCGTGTCCTCTTTTTGTCTTTTGCTAGCGGGTTAAGAATAGATCAAGTTCCTTATTGACTTATTAACTTTCAATTTGATGATTCTGCTGCAGCCCTGAATACTTTCCGTTATGTTTCTTGCTATGTTCGTTTTGGTCAATGCTCATAAAATATATGTATCATTGTGTAGCCTTTGCCTTTTTGCTTTGTGAGTTCGTTTCGGGTCCTTATTTCTGTATTTAATGCTGTGACATTTCCACGCATACCTATAAAATGCACGAATATACATATTTTGTCATTTCATGTTTGTGTGTTAGTACATGTATTTGTTGGGAGCATTTATTTTCTGTTTTTGAAGCAATTTAATGAGGATTGTGGAGAGGAATAAAGCAAAAGGATTTTAAAATAGCATTTATACAAATTTTGACAATTTCCCAAACATCTGTTTATGATGATTTTGAGCATCTTGCTACGATTTTGAGGTTATTTATTTTTAGTTAATGTGTCGTTTTCGACATTTAAAAGACACTCAAAATGGCATTAAGACAATCGGAAGACAACGACAAATGATGTAAAAATTGGACACGCAAAACTTACAAAGACTCAAGACCCTTAGTCGATGACTGAAACTGAACTCGAGTCTAAAATTCATTGCTTCGGTTAATTTGAAATATTACGTGCAGCTTTTGGTCACGCGGAATAGCTTAATTTAATTGTTCCTTAACTGGGTAAGCCCAATTGAGACTTCTCTCCTATATTGGACTGGAAGCGTGCAAGGAGGAGAATGCTTTTACGATTATGATAACCTACCCGCCAGACACTGATGAGTTTGTGAACCAGTTCTGATCCCTTCCGCCCGATCCATCTTCGTTTGTGAGCACTTTTGGCACGCAAACAACTCATAAAAGTTATTAACAATGATATTTGGAATGTAAAGCGAGAGCATGTGTACGGGTAAGTGTAAAAATACACCCATGCATATAGGCATTTGTGCGAGTACTCGGGTCCTGTTGCTTGGGAACGGAATACAAAACAACACTTTATGGCACGTAATATTTCAAAGTTTATTATATACAGATTACAGAATGGAATGAACTTGGAATGAAAGTCCGTTTATGATGTACGCAGATCAAGTTTATTTCAAATTGTTGTCACGCCCCCTACCGCCCCCGCAATGAAAAAACCCACACACCCCCCAAAAAATTTTTTTTTTAAGCCAACCCCAAACTAAACCCCTTAGGAGCACAAATGTTGATATACAGGTTCTTAGAGACAGCCCTAATATAATAACATTCAAAATTTTGACCTGCCACGCCCCCTTTTCTCATAAAAACAAAAAAACTGTTCGACTTCAATGCCGTTTTTAAGGCATTAAATCAAATAGTACAGTGTTGTAATTGTAAAATTAATATAATCACAACTACCCAAAAATAAAAAAACCATATACAAACAAAAAAAATATCACCCCAAATTTTTTTTTTCCACAACACCCCCTCCCCCCACCCCCACAAAAAACCCCAAAAAAAAACAAAAATATTTCCCACCTTTTCTCTCCCTCTTGCCGCCACCCCCCCGGAGCCGCTGGCTGTGGCGACCAACTGCTATACATACAGACACACACAATATGGAACCTTCGTTTGAGATCGCGGGTTCGCATGCTGACAATGACAATCGTTGATTTAATTTTTTAAATCTTAATTGAAAATGTATTTTTAAAATTTTATGAGCACTACTATGAGAGTACGTGGTCTTCTACAGTAGGCTCGCTCGACTGTAGCCTTTCTTACTTGTTTTTTAATGGCCATAGGACCAAAAGGACCTTGCACTAAACACAGATTAAGAAAGCTTTCCAAAGCTCAGCTCAAGAAGAAGATTATTCAAGTTTATTGGGCTTTAGTTAGTTTTACATTCATGTTATATGCAAGTGCTCTATATTTAGATGTTAGTGAAAAAGATTATTTTATAAGTATTTACTATGTAATAAATAATTTTAAATCATTTGTCTTCGGGTCCATCCAGCAGCCAAAATGTTTCCATTTCACCTTTTCCTTTGACTTTGACAGAACCGCGGGACTCCACTTTGTAGCCCACCTCCCGCACCTTAGAAGCCGTAAAGTTGGACAACTGGATCTTCCAGGGATCGCAGCTGCTCTCCATGCGCGAGGCCGTGTTTACAGTGTCCCCAAACAGACAGTAACGAGGCACCTTTAGGCCCACAACACCCGCCACAACTGGACCCGAGTTAATACCAACTCGAATGGCCACGTCAGGATCATGGTGATTTTTTAGCTTTTTAATGACGCGTAGAGCCAAATCGCAGGCGTGTTCGGCATGCAACGGATTGATGTCTGGAGCCCCGGAGACTGCCATATAGACCATGCCCACAGTCTCGACCTTATAAACAAAGGGCGAAATGATCTCCTCGTCCAGAGCAGAGAAAACCTGATTCAAGGTGTTAACTGCCTGCATGGCTTCTTGAATGTTATTTGATCCGCTGTCGTAGATGTTCATTACCTCGATGAAGATGACGGAAACCTCCTCAAAGGTTTGGCAGACATGTTCGTGTCCCATCCTCATGCGCTCGGCAATAGGACGTGGTATCATGGAGTATAGTAGCTCATCGCCTTGACGTTTCCAAGAATCGGCTAACTCCAAAGATTTTTCCAATTCATCGGATCTCTGCTCCTCTTTTTCAAACAACATTTCCAGCTTGGAGCAGTGTTGCCAACCCGCCATGACGAGTTCTCGACTGAGACCATGAGGATTGAGATCATTTAGGTACAAGCCAATGCTGTGCAGTTCGTCCAGATTCTCTATCAAGGGACTGCACAGAAAGATTAAAGAGTCAACGTCCTTAATGTAGAACATTTGTCCCTTGAGTAAAATGGATCGTAGACCTTGTGATGATCGGCGTTCACCTGTCGCAGGGTCAATTTCCTCCGGTCTCGTCTCATCATCCACTCCATCCGTTTCCTTCTCACTGAACTCCTTGGCCTTCTCAAGGGCCATGGTCTGAGCTTCGTTAAGAAGCATGTCGTCGTAGTTCTCAAAATCCATGTTGAGCACTGCATCGTAAGCAGCCCGATTGTGTCCTGTGCGGATGAGCTCAAATTCAAAGAGCACAGCCCGCATTTGGATCAGGGTATCCCAGTCGATGGTGGTGTCCTTTGGTCGTCGGCAGTAGAAAAGGTCCATCACATGAGCACCGATAAAGGCCTTCGGATTGGCACCCGGATTATGCAGTATCCATGTCTCGACAATCTTTTCACCAGCATGTGTTATTTTCATATCGTGATTTAACACAAATGTAAAAGGAAACAGCTCAAGGAACACATTTAAGTTTACTGGATGCATTTTCAGCTGCGAGGGATGTGCATCTGTGTTAACCCGTTTGGCCATGTATTCGCTGTTGTCAAAATCTAAGCGGTACTTGACTATAACTGTCAAAGGTCCGTCAGTTAGCTTGATCGGACCCGCAGTTCCACCAGTAATGTCGTTCTGGCTGTCGATCACATATGCCTTGATCTCCAGGCCATAGAATTCCCTGGCTACCTCCGTCATCTGGCCGATTAGATACTTGGACATTCCGGTTCGACCGCTGCGGTACAAAATAACAGCTCCACTGTCGTCCATGCTCGTCAGCTGCATGCTGGGAGACTTCATTTTTGGATATGTGAAGCGCATGATCAAGTGAATATTGTCGATGGACTGCAGAAAGTCGCAGAAGTAGCGACCCGTGGATCGTATCATCTTGTCATAACCAAAGTTACTGAAGAATCGCACGAAGCATTTCCCAAAGAAGTTCATGCAAAAATCGAAGGATTCTCCTGTGCAGGCTGACAGCGCGGCGGCAATGTCCGGCATCAGTTTATCCGGATATATCTGATGGGTCTTGAAGCTGTTGTGCTTGCAGTCCACAATCCGGCAAACCTTTGTCCATATCTCCGTGCCGTACTCTTCCTGCACGTAGTGCTGGACACTCTCATACAGCATTCCATACATCTCAAGGGCAGTTTCCAATAACTGAAAATGTATTAACATTTAAAATTATATGTTTAGTTTTATAAAAAGGGGAAAGTAAATCTCGATTGTGCAAGATTGTGCACAAATCTCACTCTTTTATTTTTAAACCACGCATTTGCATGAGAAAAAAGTCAGAAAACTACAGTCGCAGGAGCCGACTGTAAAAGACCACGTACTCCTTATTTTCCATGCATTAATGCAATTTTTAAGCAATTTGCCCTATGAGAGCATTTTTTTATAGTTGTCCGATCTGGATAAAACTTGGTGATGATAATTATAACTAGAAATACACATAATGTGTGACTTTAACTGCTCGCGAAGTTAGGCAACTTTCATTCCAAATTTGGTAGCTTTAGCTCTTATAGCCTAGGTGTTTATACAGACGGACGGACAGTCGGACATTGCTATATCGTCTCGGCTGTTAATGCTGATCAACCTAATAGACCCCTCTATTTTTTTTTTGAGTCTAATTCGCTATGGATCTATCATAAACAAGCCACTTTATTTGAGTCTGGTGAAGTGTCTCCCTGATTTCATTAATTATTAAATTAACCTTCTTACGTTGTCTATGATTCGCTGTGTCATATTCATCCGGAGAAAAGCTTTAAATTTTTACATAACTTTCAGAGAATTAACTTTTAAAAATTCTTTTTAAAACAACTAAAAATATTATTTAAAAAAAAAAAAAAAAGGGCTTTTAAAAAAATTTTTTCTGTCACCACCAAAATAATAAATAACATTTTCGGTGTCATTTTGTTTGACTGAAATTTAGTTTTTAAGACAACATCGTTGAATTCCTTCCTCAATCTATACATATGTATAAAAAATCTTATTTGATATTTTAAAATTGACTTGGGATATCATGATTTATGCACGAGTTTTTTAACCAATATTCGCGATATCGCAGTTGGGATAGTGAAATTCTATTTAAATTAGATTAATAATAATCATGAAAATAAATAGTTGTTTAAAATATTCCTTCTGCCTTAATTAAAACCCATACAAATAAGTACACATTTAACTGCCTTAATCAAATAAATTTGAATCACCATTAAATATATATTATATTTTACCTACATGATAAGAATTTTGACTCTTTGCATTCTAATATAAATTACAACTATTCTTTCACTCACTTACTCACTCTTTCTATTTAAATATTTGTTAAACACACATTTACTTACTTTTTCAAATGTTTGCTTTAAAGCAACAGGTGAGGTTTAAAATTGTGTTAAAATTGCGATTCCTTTTATTACGTTGTGGATTAAAGTTCTCCACACATTTCCAGTGGCATTATTTATTTATAACTCGAACAAATTCAATTTGCCAGGACAGAGGAAACGCTTAAATAATTTCCTCACACACACACGGAGACCTACACGGATTTATACTCAACCTTTATGGTGCGTCGAGTCTAAACTGTTTTTCCACAGGATGCTTTGGTTTTTTCAATGTGATTTTCCTAGTGTAATTGTGTGTCGTCCTCTACGGGTGTTCGTCCTGCGAATGAAGCTCGTGTCCTTTCTACTCGACACTTTTATATCCGGCCAACTAACAGTAATTTCAGTATTTCATTCGCAACCCTTTGAGCTTCGTTGTCAACGACCCCATACCTGATTCAAAATTGGACTAGGAATTGGACTCCACCACAGACGCAGTAGGAGTAGGAGACGGACTGTCCGTTGACAACGCTTCATTAGATGTCATTGCTCCTTGTTAATACCAATTGACGCTCTCATTTCCACCGGCTTTCCACTGTGAAGTATCTTTCGTATAAATTTTTATTGCTTTTGTAACAATAATTCACACGCACCAAATTCGTTCTTTCCGTTCGAGTTTCCCATTCTTAAACATTGATATATTGTTCCCTCATTTAATTAGTCTTGTGCTATTATACTAAGTAAATAATAATTGTAATTCCATGTATTTTCATCTTGTATACAGGACTACTTTCAACCTAAACTCTGGGAATTATATCAGTATTTTTTTTCTGATTTAAGATTTGCAAATTTATTTTAATTAAAGAAATTTGTATTAGTTGTGCGTGAGAAAAAAATGCCAATTTCTTTATTTCCTGTTCATTAAATTTTTATGTAAGAAATTTATTTCATATTACAGTAAATTCTATTATTATACAGTTACTTGAACCTTTTTTAGGGTTTAAAGTTCACGAATTAAAGTGTATTAAAATGAGTTATCAACATTTTTTTAGCCCCAAACAACAAAAAAAATTTAAATTTTAAACTTCTTTTTTTTTTTTTTGTAGATAAGTGAAATCAAAAATTAAATCAGGAATTAATCGGCACCTTTTTGCGTTGGAGTAAACAGAAAAAGTGTTTCATTAAAAACCTTCTAAAAGTTAAGGAAGTCGGAGAATTGGGTAGAAATGTACTAAAAAATAAGTAATTCATAGTCAATATAAGAATTTAGATATTTTTGTTTATAGCCAATTTTATTATAAAGCCAAAATGCGGACCTCGTTCTATTGTTTATAAGCTAAATTCTTTTTAGGAGCAAACAAACAAATGTTGACAGTTGATGACAACGGTTATGTAGGATGTGTTCAAGGATACATGTGACATCCCCAACCCCGTCAAAATAAACGTGACAACGCACTTAATTATCGCATCCTTCACTCCTATCCACCGCTTGTTTCTCCACTAAAGTCATTGCTGCCTGCGGCTGCTGGCTCGATATCGATTTTGGTAAGGAAGGTAAAGCGTTGATAATTCACTTGTGGCTTATTCTATGGATTTGAGTGGCTGGTGGAGTAGTTGACACGCAAATATAGGTGTACTTTACCTTTGGATGATTGAATACCGCTGTTAGTGATTAATGAACTGCGACGTTTGCAACAATTAGACAAACAGGATTGCATTTACCATACATATATTTCAGATCATGCGCTCTTGAAAGTGTTTAATTTATATTTATTTGGATGAATTCGTTAAAGGATCTCCAAATAGGTTTCCAGTTCCTTATCATTAAATGAGGGCAGATAACAGGATCTTATTATTTGCCCAGACCGACCTTGTTAAAGAGTTTGTCCTTGACGATCTGTGCCATCAGACCATGGATGAGTTCGATTGTCGAGCGACTGCAATCTCGCGTGGCCTTCGATAGCTTGTCCTCCGAGCGCTTTTCATTCACATCGGTGCCTAAAAAGTAAACACATAAATAATAAATTCAATTTAAACCAATTCTGTAGTTTCTCTGTACCGCGACCCAAGAAATTTTCACTTTGCTCCAGCTTCTCGGACAAGTCCATAATCTGTCCGGTTGTGTATTCTGTATTGGTAAGCAGTCCAGAGCTTCCCAGTGTGTTCACCCAGTACTTGTTCCACAATGAATCCAGCAGCTTGCGGTCCAGGGCCGACTTGAAGTAGCTTATCTCCAACGGGTAGTACTGCTTGCAGTGAACACCAAAGTCCTCGATCTTGTTCAATGGTATCGTCTGATATTCAGATGGTTCTTCATTGGGTGGCTTGTAGCCCTTTGGATACGTGCGGAAAGCACCGAGGCACACCTTGCCCGCAGAGACAGTGCGCACAGGATCCACAACAATGGCCACAAAGGGTTCCTGGTAGGTTTGGTTAAGCATCTGCGTGGACACATCGATACCCGAGAGCCAACAACCATAGCCAGGATGGCTGTGGTACCAGCCCACAGCGTGCTCCAGTCGCCCAACTTCCTTAGCGGCTTCCATGTATGCGGTCATGTATTCATATGCCTGTGCCTGTGCATTAACTCGCGTCTCAGTGCCCTCCACAGGCAGAGCAAATGCATCCATCACAATCTGCAATCCATTTTCAGATAAAATAAAAACTATAACGAAGAAACACAGCAAACTTACCATTGTATTGTCTTCAACCTTGCCCAACATAAGGCCCATCACCTCCAAAGTGCCGCCCGAACGAGCGTGCATGACCATCTTTAGCAGCGCCAGCGCAGAAATCTTAATGTCCTTAAAGAAATGTGGATCTTTCTCCCAGGGCTTGGCATCAATAATTTGACGCTGTTGTTCGGCATCGTAGCGGAAGATTTCATCACAGCTTGGCAATGTTTGTATGTTGTTTTCTAGCTCCCATGTTTTTTGAGCAGCATCAACGTCCATGTTGAATGTTTATATTTTTATAAAAACTTTTATTCAGTTAATTTTATTTTCCGGCTTGACGTTTTCTGACTTTGTGTTCTGCCGCATTCCACAAGACTATTTATATTGAGACCTGGTGGCAACGCCAAAGCCCAATAACAGAATCATTTTGCGTTAACAGTAATGCAAACTCTTCTGCGTTAACAGTTTTGAAGCTCAAGTACATTTAAAAAAAAAAAAAAAAACAAATTTGGTAAAATAAGTAAATATTTTTCTAAAATAAATTTTTTATTGATATCTGCTAAAGGACATGATATATTTCGGACATAAAGTACATATATACTTTTATTTAATAATTAATAACTAACAGCAAAGTTATTAATTAAATTGCATTTTTATTTTGCTGAAGAGCCTCAAGGACTAATTTGAGGATATTCTGCTTCAGATCGGCAGCTATCTGTGGCCTAAGCGTACGTATTTGATCGGCCACAAAGTCGCCAAATATTTGTGCCGATGTATTGCTTTGCTCTTGAGAAACCCTCACTTTGTCGTTCGCCGAATCTTCGCTAAACTTAACCGATTGACTCTCTTCTTCTTGCTTCGCTCTCCGCCTTGAGCCAGAGAAGAAACTGGAGCAACAATTCAAATCTACCATGTACTGATCATTAAACATGGAGGGATCGTTGCTAGTACCAGAATTGCATAGATCCTAAAATATAATTTAAAAAATATTATGTTTTTTTAATGAGGTCTGCTCTTGTTCCCAGATATTTGTCTGTTGTCCGTAAAACTCACTACATTCACTTTTTTTTTGCGAGGCTCGCAGACTTTGTTCAGGAACCTCAGGGAGTCGAAGTACTGCCATTTGATAGACATGTTCTGACATGCTTTCGACTGATAACCTCTGTATTGGGCCCTCAGGTTGTCCCACTTTGCTTTGCAGTCGGCTAAAGATCGGTTTAGTGCCTCGGATATGACCCGGAAGGACTTCTCTCGCATTTTGGCATCCTTATGGTTCGCTTTGCTAGAATCCCACAACAATTCTCGTTGTTCGACTAGTTGTATCAACATTTTCACGTCAGACGGACTCCATTCCGTTTCGACTTTCCGCGGCTTTCGGGGACGCTTTTGCATTGGCATCTGTCAAGCAAACTGGAGTGAAAAGCTATCTAACGTGAAGAGCAGTAACTTTACCCATTCAAATTCCATTGTTCGTTTACAAAATATCTTTTATCTGGCGACAACTGTATGGCCAATGGCCATATGGTATTACCCTGGTGCTGCCAGACTAGATCTGGCTCGACTTGTATGACAAAGTGGTTGCCAGATGTATGTTTAACTAGTTGTCTGCCAGACGAGTGGCGCAAATTGAACACTGCTAGCAAGCCACAGATGGCGCCACCATTAAAAAG
Organism: Drosophila acutilabella; assembly: GCA_035046005.1. Classification (NCBI taxonomy): domain Eukaryota; kingdom Metazoa; phylum Arthropoda; class Insecta; order Diptera; family Drosophilidae; genus Drosophila; species Drosophila acutilabella. The sequence continues at coordinate 1,409,572 of JAWNOK010000026.1, read as the reverse complement.
CCGCACACAGTTTCAGAATATTTATTTTTCATGTTTGTATACATATAAATATATAATCACATGTGCTGAATCTACAATAAAAGGAAAACTTAAGGCCAATTGTAAATTGTTAATTGTACAATTGAGTTATGATCGATCCGCTTCAGAACTTCAACCAATAATAATTACATAGACACTTGAATTAACTTTGGCTAACTATTGCATGCCATATGGCTCTCTCTCTCTGTCTCTGTTTTACACACAAGATGTCTCATTTTAAGCTTTTTATATCTCTCAATATGAATCTAATCTTACCAAGCACCAAGTTTTAGGTGTTTTTAGCGGAGGGTTCTTAGCACTTTCTGTCGTTTCGTCATCAAGCGCACAATTAAACAGATTGATAAACAATGTAATATTTTTGTTTGTTTGTTATTGGGCAGGTGGAACTGGATCTACTGGAGGATTCGCTTCATCACGTTCAGCCTCCTGATTCTGGATTAACGGTTGTCCCTCTCCTCCCCACATAAATCCGCCGGGACGGTCTTCTGCAGCCGCTTGATAGTTGCGTTCAATATGTTCGTTGAAAAGTCTTTTACTAAAAAGAAATAAAAATGATTCAATTCAACTTCAATAAAGTTCCTGGAACTCTCTTTACGAGAAGTAGCAGATTTAATTTTAGTTTGAAATTAAAGTACTTACAGAAAGTATGGTGTTTTGATCAGTCGATAGCCGTTGGAAAGCTGCGGGTAAACATCCTCGAGGACGTAGTAGACGTGACCAACGCCCATACCAATAATGTCAACCCAAACAGTGTTACCTAGTATCATAGAACAGCAGAGCAATACCCAAGGCAGATAGGGAGCCTATAGAAATCAATGAAATTTGATAAAACATACCAATTTTATTGAGTATACACATACCTGAAAGTTGAGCACGCCGAAGAAATTCATTGGCACCATGGGATTGCGTCTGGACCAGACGTAGACCAGCATTAATGTGAACGCTTGGCCAAGGAATAAAAGATTAACAAATATACCAAAGAATGCCATCAGGACGCCACCAAATATGAACATCATAACAAAATCAGAGCTACGTCCACGAAACGAGCCGTCCTCTAACATGCGGCAATAGCGATAGGTAAACACCATGTTAAAGAAGAAACTAATACCGATGGTTCCAAAGTAGAGGAATGTGGTGGCCAGTCGCCAAATTTGGAATTTGCGTACTATTAGTGTAGGATTGAAGTACAACTGCAGTGGTGACACTAGATCTAAATGCTGCAAAAATAAATACCACAAATGTGGGTTAAGCAGACACGTCAGCGTGCAGCGAATGCAATCAAAACTTCAGGACTCTCACCACCGCCAACGTTGTAAGCACACAGACTGTGGTGTATGCCCGAGTCACTATCGGAATCTCCATGTAGAATTGGCGTAGTGCATTCATCCTTGTGCTCTTGTCTTCTCACTTATTATTCTCTCTTTATTATTTATCGGCTTCTAGATTCTACAGTTGAACGTTGAGTTGTGCGTGTGGTGGCTGCGCCTTTTAAGCGCTCCCGTTCACATTTGCTTGGGTTATGTTTGTCTTTCGTTTTTTGTTTTCGTGTTTGCGCGCTTTTAGCTTTACTTTTAGTTTAAATTCATTTGATTTTGAATAACAGACCGTTTGGCTTCGGCTTTAAAAGTAGCCAGGTTGTATTTAAAATATATATTTGTTTCTTTTTATTTGCTAGGTTCTAATGGTTCTGTTGCATAGATTATATTGCTATCGTTTATCGATAGCTGCACTTTAAGTCAGTGTGACCAAGCTGGAGTCTTACTTAAGAGCATTGCAAATCGTAATATAATATTTACAACAGGCAAGTTATAATAACAGGTTTGTAAAAATAAAGGTCTAGAATTTTATAAAAAAATTAATGTTTAGGAATACCGTGAATAAAAATAAAGAATGTATCGATGAAAATCTGTTTTCGAAGGTTATCGATAATTTTATTATTATTCTTATCGGCAGCAAAAGTGCTGGTCGCCATTATCGATTTGTGGCAAAAAAAATAGAGAACTAAAAGATCGCGTTACAACGTTACGCACCGGCTAAAGAGCGCATTAAACGCGACGTTAAATCCTAAAGTGGACCAGCTATAACAAATGAACTGTTTGTGTACCACCATCTAGTCGTGTTTCTTGTTAATCAATTGCCACAACAACTAATCAATATCAATACGTTTTTCAGTGTGTGTGAGTGTGTATGTATGTGCATAGAGTAGCTATTGTATTTGTATGCCTGTTTCAGTGCGTGTGAGTGTGTGTAAATTTTGGTCCATTCTTTGGTGCACATAATCAAATTAGATTGGAAATAAAAGTGATTGAAGTTGAAACAGCGTAATCAACAAAAACAGCATCATCATGACTATGGCTGGGCAAACAATCAACGACAGGCTGCTGGCTGCCCGTCACAGCCTTGCTGGCCAAGGACTGGCCAAATCTGTGTGCAAGGCCACAACGGAGGAATGCATTGGACCAAAGAAGAAGCACTTGGATTGTAAGTGTGTGATGCAAAATCAAATATCGTCATCGAGGGTTGAATGCTGACAAATATTTGAAACTATGAGCTTTTTCAATTTTACCATTCTTTCAATTACCTCAAAGAGCAAAATGCTCTGAAACACATTCTTATTGAGTGTCACATTTATTTATTTTTTTCCATCATGATGTGATTTGTAAAGTTTCATGTGTATGTATGTCATAAAATGAATGTACATATGTAAATTTCTTGTTTGAATAGGACCAGGGCTGCAATGTATCAAATTTTATCTTGCTTATCACCGCTATGAAAATAACTGTAATTGCTGAACGATGTGGACTTGTAACTGTCACAAGTTATTTAAACACCACACCAGGACCACATACATACATGTATATGTATAATTATATACACATGTGTGCATACACATATGTTCGAATAGTTTTTTTACTGCACCTGATGCCTTAGCTTTTGGCTATTGCTGTTAGTCTTTGTTTTTGAGCTTACTTTGGCATTCGTTGCTTATCTTCTCCTCTCAGTGCGCTCTGGACGTCTCTTTCTAATGTTACGTCACTTTCTCACGGTTGCACGTGTGTACGGTTTAAAATGAGAGTGCCTCTGTTGTCGTATGTATGTATGTAGGTGTATGACAATGTTTTATATTATCGTTAGTTTAAAGAATGCTATGGAGGCTCCTTACACATGTTGGCATATTTTACAACAATTAGTCTTTTATGCATTTTGTATTGCACTACATATTGGCCATCCAATTAGATATTCTGTTTTATTTCTTATTAGATTATAGATATTCGGCTTGCTTGATAAACTTTTTTGTCCATGTGTATTTGTGTGAGTTGACCTGTTTTTTGTTAACGTTTGCTGCTTTTTAAGAACACACGTTTGCAACTTTGTTGGAAAGAGCGCAAAGTGACTCATGAGAAGTTTTCGTTGAAATAACCGTTCAAACACACACGCATCTATAAATATATGTATATGTATACATATGTATGTGCATGGGAACTATTTGTATTTATTGGTCACATAATGAGCACAGCTTATAACTTGGTTTGAATTTGGCTGGGAATGCCATTTTGTTACTTATGTATAGTGCATTCTATATTTTTAAATCCCGTATTCTAAAAAAGAACTGAGCGGTCTATTAAATTTGCCGTAACAGGAAAAAGGAGGCTTTTCCGACCCCATAAATTATATATATTCTTGATCAGCATCAACCTCACAAAAAACTATGTTAAAATCACCATAACTTCGAAACGACTGAACCTGTCGTGTTCACACAATATGTGTATGATATGGCCAAGTTTATTCCCGATCGGACAGCTATAGCCTATAGCTCCCATAGGACAAATCGGTCGAAAATGCGCTCTGTAATGAGTACGGGGTTTATTACAGTCGGCTAGCTGAACTGTACCCTTCTTTACTTGTTTATTACACGTATGTGCGTGTATGTGTTATAAATAAATAACGTTATGTTTTGGTCAGTTATCGCATTTGTGGCTAACAGCTTGCGGTTTCTTCGCCCGTCATGCTTCAGCTTCAGTGACCATAAGAAATTCTTTCTTTATTTTAATTTCCAGCCTCCACTGACCTTCTCCTCTAATAAAACTTAGTTAATGTAACCTTTCCATTTTTACCTAATAGTTTAAATTGATTGTGTATTTATAATTGTATCGTAGAACAGGTAGAGGTAGCAGGTAGAGTGTAAATAATACTTTTCGTTTTCTTCTATTAGCCTTTCATTCGTTATCTTTGTCAATAAACAAAATCATAAAGCTCTCGCTAAAACCAGTTGAAAATTTTAAGTCTTTATAAAGCAATGCAGAAATATTTGATTATAAACTGCACACGGTGACTTTGAGGACTTACTAAAATTAATTAATATAATTAAGTTTTACTGACGATCTTGAACATTAACTTCGTCGATATTCAAGCTTCGTCTCAAGTCTACACAAAAAACTGTGAAGATTTCAACTGAAGCTCTTACATATGTACAAAAACTTCAATAGTTCAATTGATTTAAATCAGTTATATTGAGTATATATTATGTTTATGTGTAAGTGTGCTACCGTTAACAAGTCAATTTCAATGGCATCTGATTTTCAATATGTAAATAAACGCCCCTCAATATCAGCCATTTGGGGATTCTTGAATAATTAATATACTTACTGTCTGTATACATATAATCTATGAATGTGATGCATTTTATTACTAGGGCAGTCGTCAGAGGCACAGCCCATCAAATGAAAATTCAGCTAATATTTACTTGCATATGAATGTTTTTTATAAAAATTATATATATGCGTATAAATATGTATAATTATATTAAGTTGAATGTATTGAAAGCATAGGAACAATAGGAAGCACAATGAACGATAAGCCGTATTTTAAGTCGGCAGTGGAGGCGTCATTCTTAATGATAAGGGAAACAATCATTTTAAAAACTGTAACCACATTGTTTATACTATATAACCATATACTGATTTTAAATATATTCATTGTTTTATTGCAGATTTAGTGCATTGCACAAACGAGCCGAATGTCTCGATACCGCATTTGGCCAATTTACTTATCGAACGTTCGCAAAACGCCAATTGGGTGGTCGTCTATAAATCGCTGATAACAACACATCACTTGATGGCATATGGCAATGAGGTATACTTTAAAAAAATTTGTATAAATGTAGATTTATATCTGCATTATACGATTCTCCATTACTTTTTAATCTTTAGCTTTTATTGTTATTATATTAAGTTTTCATTCAATTGGGGGCGTTACTTTAAACTATGTAGAAATATCTAAATGTCATAATCGTTACTGTTAACTTTTGTTTTCTTTTGAGCATTATTTAGTTAAATGTATTTCTTTTTTGAGCTTTGAGTGTTATGTTCTTCTTGTTATCGTGGGTTTATTATACCCGTTACTCGTAGAGTACAAGAGTATATTGTAATCGTTGGAATGTATGCAACAGGCAGAAGGAGGCGTGGCAGACCCCATAAAGTATATATATTCTTGATCAGCATCAATAGCCGAGTCGATATAGCCATGTCCGTCTGTTCGTCCGACCACCTGGTCCGTCTGAAAGAACAAAAGTAGAACCATGAAATTCACAATGAAAGTCCGTTATAAAGTGTCAGGCAGATCAAGTTGATTTCAAATTGCAATGAGCAAAAAACCAGACAAACCGTACGAAAAAATTTGTGTTTTTGGCGAATATCTCAGTGACTATAGGCATTTAGGAGCGCCAATTTTGATATACAGGTTCCTAGAGGCAGACTTAATATAACGCCATTCACAATTTTGAGCTGCCACGCCCTATTTTCTCATAAGAACTAAAAAACTTTCCAACTTCAATGCCGTTTTTAAGGCATTAAATCAAATAGTACAGTGTTGTAATTTAACATTTGCTTAGAGACTTATCATATTTAACTATCCTGAAAGGTTTATCAAAATCCTATGTCAAACAAGAAAGCAATTCCGGTTCAAAGTTGATGTTATTTAACTGCAAAATCACTGTATGCTCGCAACACATACAAACAAACACAGAAACATACACAGAAGAGGGGTATATATATTCTTGATCAGCATCACAAGCCGAGTCGATATAGCCATGTCCGTCTGTCTGTCCGTCCGTATGAACAAACAGATTTCAGAGATGGTAAGAGCTACAAGTTCGAGCTTGGTCTCAATCGATCAGATATTTAGTCAGTGAATACAAAATCTTTTTTGTTCGATGCTACGCCCCATTCTCCCACAATGAGCAAAAAACTGACACACCTCGGAATAATCAATGTTTTCGGCGAATATCTCAGTAAATATGGCACCTAAGATCACCAATTTTCATCATGGAGGTTTCTAGCGACACCGTAAATGCCCCATTGGGACATTTCAAAATTTTGCACTGCCACGCCCCCTTTTCCCACAACTAATAAAAATAATTCTTAACTTTAGTATCCATTTTTTGGCATTTGTTTATATAGTACAGTATCTTAATTAAATAAATCGTGTGAAGACTAACTATAACAAAATATACTGACCAAGGTTCATTCAAATCGGACTACTAAACCAGAAAGCTAAGCCTTACAATAGATAACTGAATGCAATATCAGTATGAGTGCAAGCGAGACAGAAAAATACAAGCACATGTTCGAATGTTTTCGCTGCCTGTGTGGCGGCAACGTTGCCCGCAGTCGCTGCCGCGCTGAATACACGCATACATACAAAGCATCATATTTTGTCTGTCGTATGTGTATCGCAGCAAACAAACAGCTGTAGTTTGATAGCTAGATGTTTTTGTTTCTACGTGTTTAATGCAAGTACTACGTGTTGTAATATCTCTTGACCCATATGAACAATTTAACCGGTCGAAAATCAGTGAGTATTATACGGTCGGGCGTTCTCGACTATAGCATATCTTTCTTGTTTTTAATTTCTCTTGTGCATACAGTTAAATGCAAAACAGATTTCCATCTTTAATTGTTATTTTTTGGCTTTTGGGTTAATCAGGTAATAATATATGTGGTTCTATCTAATCTGAGCTTAGAGTCATAAGTGTGATATTTCAAAATTATTATTAGATATATGTTTAGGATTAAAAACTATATATAAATCAGTGGATTGTAGATTATCTAGACAAAAATTAATGAAATGTTCGGAGGATTTTATGGCTAAAGACTTCTAACTGATTGTTTCCATGAAAGGTAGCCCGATTTTGATAATTAAACCTGTGACTTCAAACTATACCAAATTATCTTCTTTCACTTTCAGCGATTTATGCAATATCTCGCATCGAGCAATTCTACATTTAATCTCAGCTCCTTTTTGGACAAAGGAACTGTGCAAGGTATTAACGAATACATTTCATACACTTCCATCAAAGTGGACATCAATAAATTGCAAATTTTTAAAAATTTATGCTTTCTAACAACACACACACACACACTCATTTATTGATAATTTGAAGAATTATTATGATTCATGCTTCAACTAAATAACTTCCTTCTCTAATCTGTCATTGACTCTCTCTTTCTTTATCTTTTTATGTAAACGCTGTGATTACATATAATATCTAATCTAACATATAAATTCTGTGTCTCGATTTGAAATGATGTGCGCTGCTTACTCACATTATTAAATATAACTTCATATCGTTCTAAAAACCTCATCTCCTTAAAACAACATAAATATATACGAATATGCGAATTTTAAACCTATACTACAGATGGTGGCATGGGAGTTCCTGGTGGCAGAATGGGTGAGTATTTTCCAAAGTCTTCCAAAACGGTGTACGGGTAACAAAAACAACAACTTCGAAAATTACTACTACATTTGGATAAAATAACAGTAACTGTAACAGTAACATAAACTCAATCCCTAAGCTAAACCACTAAAACTATTGTAATGATTCCATATTTGGCGTTCAAAATTTGTTAACATACCTAACCAAAGACGTAATGAATGTGAACTTCTTATGACTTAAATACCAAGTTTTAAAAATCAACTACGAAATTCAACAGGTTATGATATGTCACCCTTCATACGACGTTATGCCAAGTATTTGAATGAGAAGTCGCTTTCCTATCGCGCAATGGCTTTCGACTTCTGTAAAGTAAAGCGCGGGTATGTATTATATTTATTTACATTTATTGTTTGTTAATCATATAATTTATTGAATTGTTCATTTAACTATTAGAAAAGAGGAAGGATCCTTGCGGAGCATGAACGCTGACAAACTCTTGAAAACTCTCCCAGTTTTGCAGGCACAATTAGACGGTTTGCTTGAGTTTGATTGTCAGTCAAATGATTTGACTAACGGTGCGTATATTTATACTCTAAATTGAAACAATGAACAATTCTTAAGATTTTTTAATGAAAAGGTGTAATCAACATGAGTTTCATGTTGCTGTTCCGTGATTTGATCCGTTTGTTTGCCTGCTACAATGATGGAATTATTAATTTGCTTGAGAAATACTTCGACATGAATAAAAAGCAGGCACGCGATGCTCTTGATTTATACAAGAAGTTCTTGGTTCGCATGGATCGGGTTGGTGAATTCCTAAAAGTGGCTGAGGTAAGGTGACCTGCAGATACTTCTAACAGCTCTTTCTTTTAACCAGCCATATTTATTGTACTCCAGAACGTGGGCATCGATAAGGGTGACATTCCCGATTTGACAAAGGCCCCCAGCTCATTGCTAGATGCTTTGGAACAGCATTTGGCTACGTTGGAGGGACGTAAGGTGTCGGCTGCCAATACGCCAACACAATCGTCTAGGTGTGTTGCTATTCTTATTAAATTGAAAAGTTGATCTTGTTTAAATATGAGTTGGTTTGAATTTTTTTTATATTTGTATTTTTTTGTTATTTATTGTTTTCTTTTACTTCTTTGCTCTTTTCTTTGATTTTGTATTTTTTATTGCGTTTTGGTTGCTTTGACTTACATTATTGAGAAGCTATCAACGCACGAATGTTAAATCCGCTGTCTCTGCACTCTCTTCAACTAGCTCGGCATTTGGCACTGCAGCTGCGTCGAATAAATTTGATACCACCAATGGCATCGATGAGCAACTGAAAGCTCAGGTGCTAGCCGAGGAGGAAGCTGCAATGAACCAGTACAAAGTGAGTGAAATATAAAATGTGCAATTGATTTTAATTGACGGATATTAAATAACACTGTTTCTTTTTGTACCTCCCATTGTTTGCTAGTCCAAGGTGTCGTCGCCCACCAGTAGCGGTGCTGCAGGCTCTAGCGCTGCACTAACAAATCCATTCCTATCGTCACCGCCAGCTTCTCAAGCTGGTCAGCCGATAGTTGATCTGTTTGGTGCCGCGTCGGCACAGCCCGCTGCTGCTGCAGCATCGGCGTCTCAAGCATTGGCCACAAAGGCATCCGATGATTTGCTGCAGTTGGGTAATCCATTTGCTGACATGTTCGAGGCCAGTGGCAATGGTGGTGGCAATGTTGCAGCTGCCCCAGGAGCGACAGGTGGTGCATTAAATGCCAATAATTTGTGGATGCATAATAATGGTAGCATGCTATAATTTTCTTATGATTTTCTTTATTATTATTTTTTGTTGATTACTAAGTTTGTTAAGTGGATAATAGTAAGGCGCTTAAGTGTAGTCTATATTTATATTTACATATATATCTACATACATATGTATAGATATCTTTATCTATATATCTATAAATCTGTATACTATGTGTTACCCATATGGCCTTGTAGCTGGCTCAGACCCAAGTAAAAAAATAAGCAAATATCGCTCTATGTCCGTCTTTTAGCACATTCCTTTGATGCACATAATTTACATCACAAATGACGTTTTTCCTGTATTAATTTGCTACAAAATTTAAGTTTTGATTTTAATATTGTGTATTATATTATTTTGTGAGTTTGTTTTTCTTTTCGATTCTTCTCTAATGTATTGTTACTCTTCATTTTCATCACTGTTTTTTTCCTTACCTAAAAACAACAACAACAACAACAACAACTACAACTTTAACATCAAAAATGACAATCACAACTTATAACAAAATTGATAACGATAAACATGACTCGATAAACTAAATCGCAATGTTACAACGCGTCTTACGCCCAATGCCGTTAAACACTAAAAAAACTCTACAAATACCAAATTCAAATCGTAAACGACAACAAAAACATAAAAAAAAAAAAATAGGTTTCAATGACGCTTCAGTTTCATCAGCTGCCGCGACAAATGCCTTCGTTTCTGATAGTAACTTCACGTCTGTTTTTGGTAATACGGAACCTGCAGGTAAGTTCCCTTTAACAAGTTAGCAGTTTTGTCATTAATCCATTCAACAGTAATGCATCTCAAGTAATTTAACTAAGCTTAAGACTAATCAATCGTCAGTTTCAGTTTGAATTGAATTGGATTACAATTAAATTGCACTTGTGTTAACATGGCGTTGTGCCCTATATGCACTTAATCAATTTATTGTTCAGTTAATAGCGCATACTAAGTTTAGCATGTTGTACTAACAGCTTAACTAACAATTTTTTGAAACTCTGGTATATTTGTTCAATACTTAAATGTTAGAAGAACCCAAGGATTACAATTGCAAAAGCCCATAAATCATTTAAAGTTCCAACAATTCTCAGAAATATATAGAAATCTTTCAGAAAATTTGTGCTTGCGTATGTGAGAAATGAATTTTGTGCATTCATCAAATTTTGAATTTTGTTTAGTCATTTTTTTAAACCAGATTAAATATTTATTTTATTATAATTTTTTAATGTTTTTTATGGCTACCCTAAAAAAACCCATTATTTGTGTTGACAAAATTAGCATCATTGCCAAATCCCTTTTTCGATGATATGCGACCAAGAGGCGTTGCTTTTGACAATTTTATGGACCAACAGCCGCATCCAATCATGTTTAATATGCAGCAGCAACAGCATCAACAACAACCGCAGCAGCTCTATCAATATCAATATCAAGATAATATGGAAATATTACCAACAACTACGATGCCACAATTTCCAACAGGTGATCATCTCCAGAAGAGCAATGTTAAAATGTCACACCAGAAACCAAATTAACATTGTGTGTTTTGTTGCTGTAAAAATCTTCAATTCTTCATCACAGAACTAATTTGTAGTTGTTGTCCTTGTAGTGCTGAAGTCCCACACATTTACTTTTTAAACACACAGTGACACATCATACCACATACACATAGGAGTCGACATTTTGAAAGTATTCGTGTTTTATGCCAATTCTACTTTACATAAGAATGCAATTTTCTTGTATATGGTCAATTAATTTCAATTCAAATTCAACTTAAATCACTTCATAGTAACTGTAAATTTTTTATATAAAATTCTAAAAATTGCAACATAAAAGCATTTATGTTCAGATGTCATTGAGCACTTGAGGATCTCAGCATCTCTAACAGCCAAAACCACCAAATTTGGTATTAAGGTCAATTACGCAAAAGTATTTGTAATGAAACTTACTGAAATGTAATTTACTTTCAATCTTGGTATGTGTTCGATATAAATTTTCTCAGATTTCGAACTGTCAGCAGTTCCTTATCAATGAACTGTTTTAAACGTTTAATTTCTTATACTTCAATAAAAATTTTGTAAAGAATGTGTAAAAATTCGATTATAGAATTTGGCTATATGACATACTCATTTGTACTCATTTATACACTTTAGTTGCTGAAAATAGTAAAGACCAAATTACCTTTTACCTTCATTTGCCCTGCAATAATTTCTTTAGCTTTGATTACTTTATGCCTTTATTAATATTTTCGATATTGTAATTAATGTCCAAAAATTGTTTAACAAATTGCGTGACTGTGTCGTGATTGTGCTGTGCAATAAGTGTTTTAGTTAAATTAAAAAAGAAAATTTTTATAAAGCTTAAGAAAACTTAAGGACCGTCTCATGGATTAAAAAAAAATACAATCTTTAGTATTTTTTGTGGGGAAATGAAAAGGCATAATAGCTTGCCAACTCGTTTTTGTCAACAATTCTACTCCCTTTGCCATGAGAAGGTCTCCTAAAGTTTTGAATATAGTGTGTATTCTGGGAAGTTTTTAAAAATCTTAACAGATTTAAATCTGAAATCAAATTTAAATTGCCGTATAATTCAAATATTCCGACGGTAACTTCTTTAAGATATAAAAGTTTTGTTGGCAATTAAAGGCTTAGAAAGTTTATTACATGTTTACAATGTTTAACAACAATAGAAAAATAATAAATTTATATACAACAATGTTAGGGAATAAAATAATTGGTGTTTGCTCATGCTTGTAATTACTAAAATCTTTAACTCCATCCCATAATAATTTGAATATTAAAATATCTATTGATCCTTACATTACTGCATTATTGTTAAACGTATAAAAATGCACTTTCACTGCTTGATTTCAACTTGTAACATAAGACACTACTAATAATACCAACTTAAATTAACAATAATCATTAATATTTGAAATTTATAACGTGCACATTGAAATAATATAAGAAACATTTTATTCACGATATTTATTTTGTCAATGTATTTTCTCTTTTTCTCTTTTTTATGTTTTTCGTAACAATGAAAACAAAAAACACAAACAAATTGACACGATAACTCACATTGTCTCATGTTAAATACGTTAATTTTGGTGGCACAAATTCATAATGTAAAAACATTTATTCATAAACCGCTAACTATGCAATTACAACGAACGGGAAACAATGACAATATTTTTGTGGGTTTCATTTGTCTCATGCTCTAAACAAAAACTGTGTATGTCTCTTTGTGTAAATGTCTTGCTAAATGGTGCGCTGGTTATCCAACAACAACAAAAACATCGAAAAACATTACTATAATGTTGATAAACTGAAAAATCATAAATGCGCAATATTATCAACATAAAGGCTTTGATGCATTGGGTGATGTACTCAAACCAGCTACAGCCAATAGCAACAGCAATCAAATGAATGTTGTCGCCACAGGTGCCGTCTTCCAGGGCTATAATAGTAGCAGTTCAGGGCTGACACTGCAACAGCAAAGCTCACAACAACATGCACACCAACAACTCCAACAACAGCAGCATCAACTGCAGCAGCAGCAACAGCAACCAGCTGGCACTGGAAAGATTATAACCGGCGATCTGGATAGTTCACTCATGTCACTAGTTGATAATTTAAACATTAATAAAACGGCAAGTGCAAAGTGAGTAAAATCAAGCTATGCAAGCTTAAAAATAAAAACCCAAAAAAATGCAAGAACAGCAAATAACAAATAATGAAAACACCAATTAATCGAGTGTGAGAGAGAACTTGACTGTATGTTACTGTGAGAGTGAATGTTGAAAAGATAATATTGTGAAAAATGCCTAATAGTTTTCAATCAAATAACCAACATATCCAAAAATCAATAGCTTCCTTGGGTCCACTTGGGTCAATCATCCTCATTTTAAGATCTCTTTTTTCCAAAGTTACATAAAAAAAAAACTTACATAGTTCGAGTATTAAAAAGATTCAAGCTCAAAATTGCTCTTTAGTAAATGTAAATGGAAACCCGAACCAATTTCATTGATTTCGTCTCTATATCATTACTCTCTTACCCCATTATATCTCATAGACCCGTGCAATGGAATTCACCTAAAAATACAGCGAAACCAGGTGCTAATTGGACACCACAACCAATGGCGGCTACAACTGGTGCTGGCTATCGTCCAATGGTGAGTTATGCCTCTACTAACTCTACTCTCTACTCCATCGAACCACAACTATTACTACTACAACTACTACTACTTATGTACTACAATAAAAACCACTACAATCGAAAACTACTGAAAGAGACAAATGCGATAATTCAGGTCACGTCAAATTAGTTTAAATAAACAAGACAGAGAGAGAATAAAAAAATAATTATAAAATTTGTGCCCAAAAACAAAGAAAATCAAAACTACTAAAACATATACAAATCAGATCAAAATCAATTTATTCTGATGAAAAAATGATGTGTCACTTCACACTAGGCTCATTCCTACTCGTCCCGTGTACAATACAAGTTATTCTATTCTTTTTATAATTTTATTAATTTTTTTAGTTGTATGTTTTGTATATTTAATATATTTATTGCACAATGCATTTGCAGTTACAAATATGAAGCTACTTGGTTTATTTTTAATCATTGTCTTGATATGTGTTAAATTTATACTTGACTTAATTAACAAAAATTGTGTTATGCAGAGCTAAATCTATAAAATCTTTATGTTGTGGCATTATTTCTTGCTAGTTTAAGGTTTCAACAATTGGATGGAAATTGTTTTTCCCCATTGGGTTATCCCACATTGAACAAAGTTTTAGCAAGTTAGAAGATTTACTTTTGATATTCATCTGCCTAAATAATTATTACTATTCTCTTCTAAAACTATAAATGTATTGGGTAATAATACACGTACACTATGCACCATTCATGCAACCACCCACATACACATCGCAAAACCACCAGCAAACACAACACATAGCACATGGGATAGACTATCGTGGCACACCTCGTAAGTGTAGGTCTGAAAAGCAGTTACGTAAACAATTTTCTACACAAGCAGGCCAAATACGTTTTTTACTTTAAAACTCACAAACCGATTCACTTTATAAAACACATACACATAAACATACAAATATTTACTTACTGATCGTATGTATGAAACCATATGTATTTATTTTTTTCATTTAATTTCATTTATTATTTCATTTTCCTTATATATATATATATATGAACTATCACTTTCTTTTCTTTATTTTATGTTGCTTTATAATTCAACTATCCAACGCATACTGCAAATCGATGCATACCAATAAATAAACAAAAATACCTATATCAAAATCGAAATAAACCGATATTGAATAATAATACAAAAACTATACAACAAAATGACAAAACTCACGATGCGCCTGTGTTTACGCTCTCTGTATGTTTGTGATATATCAATTAATAACTCTATATATACGTGTGTATATATAATATACTCGGATAATATAATATATATAAATATATATATATATATATACTATGATTATTATTATATATAACATGTGTATATCAATATGCAATACGTAGGCACATGGCATGACTGTAAGTCCTGCGCCAATCACTATCAATCATCCGTATATACATGCTAGTTATCCTGTAATGCCAAATTATATGCAGGTAAGAATGATTGAAAAACAAAATAAAAAATAAAAACACTAACTAAACCGCAAAACAGTACTACAAACAAACTTTGAACTACATAATCAATAATAAAATTAATGATTAAAAGTATATTTATAATTTGCTTTATTTTTATTTATTATGATCATTTAAGAGTGATTTTTTTCTAATTATTTACTTAAATAATTCTTATTTTGGTTTTTGTTTCTTTATAATCTTGACTTTCAACTCTACTGTCCGTTTTTCTCTGTATGAAAAGATTGAAAGATCTGCTTGACTCCTATGTCTTCCCCTCCTCTACCTATCAACGTGTACTATGTCTCTACTACGTCTCTGCCTATGACTTTTTGCCATGCTTATTTATTTTGAGGAAAGATTTGCTCTTACACCTTAGGTTATCTGTTAATTATGGTAGAAATATTTTGTTTTTTGATAATGATTTGATTTAATTTGTAGAAATCAATATCCCTTTCAAACCGATCCAGTTATTCGCCATGCATTAGCCCATGGTGACTCTTTTTAATACCCACCGATTTGTAGCCGTTGCGTCTCTCTTAGCCATTTAAGTACCCCTGCATGATCTGATGTTCCTGCAACAATGACTCGTCACATAATAATTCAAAATTTTGGATATTGTAGGGAATGCCGGTGATGGGACAGCAGCAACCGAATATGATGGCACAGCCAGCCCCTTTGACTGGGGGGCAACCGACGATGATGGGCGCGCCGCACAGTAATGCGGGTACAGCGACGGGGATCATGCAACCCACGCAAGCAACGCTGAATGGAAGCAATAAAAACGTTCCACTCGATCCATTTGGGGCGTTATAAGGCGCTATCAGTTGTACACAACAGAGATCCACACACACACACATCCCCACACACACAAACATTAAGCGCTATAACCTCATAGGCAAACAACATTATACAATTATACACATATATAATATATGTTATACAAGATATGATATAAAAACTTATTGGCAGATATTTTAACAAAATTCAAGAATACAAAACGATGAAATTATTAATATTTACACTATGCTATATATGAAAAGAAATGCATGTATGTGGCAGATAGAAATACTATTATATGTTGAGCATCGAGCAGAAAAAATATATATATATATATTTATATTAATATTATAAAGTGAAAAATTAAAGAAAAACAAAGAGTTTGACTATTGAAACGAAAACACGAAAAAACAATTTCCGTAATTAGCAAAAATAAAAAATAACAGAAAAAAATTGTGTAAAATATGCTTACATATACTCGTATGTATATACATGTATGTACATCCGCAGTGCATAAAAAGTATAAGAAAAAACCTGTAGTTGTGTCTAACGCCAATCACTAAACATTAACACCTAAAGCTATACCCGTTGAAACTACTATATTAAATCTGAGAACAATGTAAATCGTCGAATATGTAATGTCACAGCAAGAAAGTTGAAGCCACCCAGCTATACGAACTTTGAAAACTAAACGGTTAACTATATGTACTAAATAAGCTTTAGTAAGAGAAAATTTATTAATTAGCGTGGGCCCCATAACAATTTGCAATATTTTAATTCGCTTTAAAAATTATGTGTATTTCCCACTTATTGTTAAATCTGTAGCCTCTTTTTTTTTTCTTTTTTCGCCTTAAGGCGCCTTTATCGTGTAATTTTGTTAAAAATCTTTAGAATGAGAAAACGAAATGTTTATCGTTATTTGAAAAACATTCCAAACTAATTTCAATTTGGCCCAAATTTAATTTGTGTATTGAATTTTGTATATGTATAAGTATTATTTCAATCTGAAATTATATGCATTCGAACTGCAACGCTTTATAATTATTGTAAATCTGAAAAGAACATATTTATACTATATATCAAAGTGTACGTTATAATATCTTTTAGGGCGTACGTTGTATTAGCCATTCATTTAATTGCATGCGGCGTTAATTTAAAATAGAAATCAAATCTATGTATTTATATACAAATAGTTCATTTTTAAATTGTGTTAATAACATAAGGGGCGGCTGAGTGCCGAACTATGTTTAATAAAAGTCGCATATTATACATGATTGTACCTTTTTAATTTTAAAAACCTTTCAGTTACGTACAGATGCATTCTAGGCGTTGTCAAAGTATAAAATCACCAGATACCTACCATTAACTATTTATAATTAATATGAAACATTTAATTTTCATTAAAAATTATAGGTTCGTCTTAAAGATTTTGAGAACTAAATGTACCTTAAAACTTTTGCTTCATTTGGTTTTTATATCGGAAAACTGGTGAACATATGCAACACTTTCCTGACTTATTGAAAGAAAAACTGGGCGCCGTAAAGTAGGCAATACACACCAAATGCAATAATATTAGAGGCAACAATCATGTATGGAGTTTTCATAAAACTTGTAGTTAAAAACGTAATCCCAACAAATCATTGTATATTTAGCAAAATTATACAACTATAAACTATTAAAATGTTTTATGACAATATTTCTACTCTAAACTTAATTGTACCAACAAATCAACAATGTTTGTATCTAAAACTGACACTTCAAAGTCACGATAGAAGCAACCATTTGTTAATGTTTTACCAAAATAAAAAATACAACTAACAATTCAGCTTACAAAAACACATAAAAAAAAGTTTTTGCAGAACAGAAAGTTCGCGGATAATAAAAAAAAATTGTCAACATTTCAGACAAGCTTCCGTAGTTTGGAACGCATCCAAACTTTTAACGAATGCGGATACCTGTATTTACACATGTATCTTGTAGATAAATGTTACAACTGCAAATACACTTTGATACCTTTCATTCAAATTGTTAACGAATTTCTATTTATTTCTAATAATCCGGAAATAACAATTTCAAGACAAAAAGACACCTATTTATACTAACAGACCTGTCCAGATTTCCACTTTAAAAAAAAATTTTCTAAAATAAATGGAGCTAACATAACACTAGCAGTTTTTTTTAAAACTGGAAATCGTAATTCAAATCGGATCTTAAAAGTGAAATATTTTTGAGAGATGGATTAAAAGAGGATTTCTATTAATGTCTGTATTATAAAAATTATAAAATTAATAGATAAATAAATGCACGCATAGTTTAAACAACAATTCCAGAAAAATATCACGAATTAAAAAAATTTGTGTTAAATAACCAACAAAATGTATAACATAAACTTGAGAAATGTTAGTGCAAAATAAATGTGTAAAATAAAAAGCTTTTTTTGTCTTTCGTGCCGGGTATTTCCCTAGAAAATAGTTGCTTATTTCTTTTTAGACCCCGTACTCTAAACTAGTAAGAAGGGCTACAGTCGAGCGAGCCGACTATAGAAGACCCCGTACTCTCATAGTAGAGCGCAAAAAATTTTCAAAATACATTTACAAAATTAAAATCTAATATTTACATTTTGAATTAAAATTTACAAAATTAAATTAAGAATTTTCATTGTCAGCATTCGAACCCACGCCGCAATTCTACCAGTTGCACCACGCCCCACTTTTTACATTATTCTGATTATCTGCATTTACATGCTAAAAATTCGTATGAAATTATATGTATGTGTGCACACATATAAGTGTGTATGTATTGCTTTGCAGGCAGCAAAAGCGTTCGAAGTTCGAACATATGTTTGAATGTTTCTGTCTCGCTTGCGCGCATTCAGTGATATTGCAGTTAAATAACATAAACTTTGAACCGTGATAAATTTCTTGTTTGACATAGAATTTTGATGTCACTTTCAGGAAAGTTGGATATAGTAAGTCTCTAAGCGAATGTTAATTACAACACTGTATTATTTGATTTAATGCCTTAAAAACGGCATTGAAGTTGGAAAGTTTTTTAGATCTTATGAGAAAAGCGGGCGTGGCAGCTCAAAATTTTAAATGACATTATACTAAGGCTGTCTCTGAGAATACTATTCTCTCTTGACAAGCGTATGCTCCAGATAGAGGCCCAGTTATAAAAGTCATCATCATATTTTTGAAGTCTTCTCGAAGCAAGTCGTGGTGAATCAACAAAATATTTTACTGCTGTGTCGTCAGCAAAAGTGGCTACTAAATCGTTTAAATCCTCTGGAACTGGCATCTCGTGGGTGAATATGTTAAATAGTTTTAAACTTAAAACACTACCTTGAGGGACCCCTGCTGTGATAGGTTTATCTGAAGACCACTTCGATAAATTTTTAAAAGGGGCAAAGAAGAAAAGCCTTTTAGCATCAAGAGCAAGCCATCCTGCCAAACG
This sequence comes from Drosophila acutilabella, assembly GCA_035046005.1. NCBI lineage: Eukaryota > Metazoa > Arthropoda > Insecta > Diptera > Drosophilidae > Drosophila > Drosophila acutilabella. Next base: position 1,390,127 of record JAWNOK010000026.1, on the reverse strand, counting down.
CTGTCAAAGACATGATGGATATAAAAAAAAACTGCCACACCATACTCCTTTCTTTCATATCCTTTAAGTATTCGGTCTACAACTCTGTGCAATTGCTCAGTCTATCCGTGCTGATGTCTAAAACCAAACTGGAAATTAGGAACAATTTCCAGATCATCAAGCTCTCTACATAATCTTGCAAAAATAAGTTTTTCAAATATTTTACACATTATAGGGAGCTGGCTAATAGGCCATCCGTCAAATTAATAGGTTTAAATTTTTTTTAGCTTTTTCCACATTTGTATTTTAGCGTTGCGTTAGTACTAACGCAAAAAAAAGTACCAAATGTGTGACAGTTGAGTTTTACAAACTTATAAAAATTATGAATAAGACACATATTTTATTTCTAAACTCAATGGTTGCAGAAAATCATGTAAATTCAGTGACGTTGAATGCGAAAATAGCTCAAGGTATTCGCGCAAGTTCTGCATAGACAAATATTTTCGAGAATGATCTTTCATGTCATGTCGTTTGCGCAGATTGATCAAATAAACAAATAAATAATAACATTTTTTAGTCTTACAGGAATGTATTCAAGATTTTAATATTTAAAAGGCGTTTATGATCGGAGCTCTGCTCACAACGACTAACAATATCAACCACCGAAGAAGGATTTCCCACATAAATCCTATATTCCAAGCCATTAGGTATGCGGCGTATGTCATATGGGTAGTATGTGGGAGAGCCTTGGAACCAATATTTCATGTGGACGACACTATGACAATTTAAAGGTTTTGAAAATAAATTTAGCAACCCTTGTAATACCTCTCAGTTGGATGAAGCTTTTGAAGAGCACAGTCCTCATTCAAACTCATATAATACGCACATAACATTACAATAAATACTTAAATACTCAAATACTTAAATACTCTAATACTTAAATACTCCAATACATATACTACACTCAATATGCCTTGCTTTAAGAGAGAGAAGAGTGTATCGGTACGTCCGAGTCGGAAGTCGAACGACAGAGACACAATGGCACCTAAACCAGTTCGTCCGTGTGCAATGAGATATCATGGCCTGTTGGGCATGTCAATGGTGACTCAACATCTGATCGTTGATGAGAAGTGGACTCCGGACTCTCTCACCGACGAACTTACCAATTTTATAGATTTGCTGAGTAAGTTATTTAACTATAATTCGATCTCGGTTAGATAACTACATTGTGGGTTCCTTAAGAGCGTCGTGTGATTTACAGACGCCATGAAACCAAAACAAATCGTAAGCGCCTTATGGAAAAAAGTAAGTTATTGAAGCTACAGTGCACCGATGGGCGAATCAAGCTACAGAAGATTTCCACTGGAAACAATGCACACAAGATAAGGAATTTCCTCAGCAATCATAGAGATATGCAGCGACTCTACTCAAAAATGCCTATTCATCTCGTGGCCGACAATATCAATCAGCGCACATTTGTGCTGAGGAAGGAGCGGGATCGTTTGCAATGTCGCCTGGAGCAAATGAAACTAGAATTTAAGAATTTACTTGTTAGTAGAGAGTGACATCCTTTCACAATTTTATACTTACCAATATTACCATAAACAGATCAATCGCTCTGAGGTGGAAAACCTTATCAGATATGAAAACGAGTTCGTGCTGGAAGAAGAAATTGCGTCTCGAATGGTACTGAAGAAAATTGAAAACTCAAATGTACGCTTGAAGGCCATTACAACAATCAATACGACATATAAGAAAATGATACAAGTTCTTCTACAAGATGAAATATTTTATGAGCCAATTCTTAAATCTCTTGATGGGGATATGGAGGATCAGGCAAACTTTATCAAGAACATTCTCTACATGGGCAAACCAGCAATTGTTAGATTCAAGCGACTTAATAACGAGTATCAAATGCTCTTGGATAAGTCGCAAAAGAATCTTCAGGCCAAAATGAAAATGTTAGCGTCACTAAAGAAGCCATCCCCCAATTTTGCCCCAGTTGAGAAGCCTAACCGGGTTAGCACCGAGGAAGTCAATGAGCATTATGTGCGACAGACGCGGAGTATGATGAAACTTAAGTCGGAACTGGCAATTATAGAGAGCACAATCAAGGATTTGAAATTTCTTACTCTTTGCTCTCAAGCCAAGGAGATCTATCCGCGGTTTGTCCATCCACTTTAGCTGTAGATCAAATGTAACGTATCTCTCCTCTGCAGCGTCAAAAACCAATTGGAAAATAATTTAAAGCTTAGGCTTAAAATTGAAACAGATATTCAGAATCGCCAGATGCTTAGAAACAAAACCAAGTACGCAGCTTTGCTGGAGAGCGTCTTGACGAACAATCTTTCCGAAGAGGAACTAAAGTAAGTAACTCTTTAAATTTTTAGCTGAGTTAGTCCCCGTTTGTAACGAGCAGACCTAGACTGGCTCTTTATTTGTTTTTAAATTATGTTTTTATGGGATAAAATTACTAATGAATGGATTATTAATTACGTAATATGTATTTTCTGACAAATCAGCCGTCTTGAGCGCATTAGTGATTTAAAACATATTGTGGAAGAAGACACGCAATTCGAAATCGATACTCTGGAACATATAAAGAATCGTGCTGATGTTTATGTGATTTTGCGGTGGGTATGAATCTGCTGGTTGATTTCTGTGTGTAATAATAGAAAAATATATTTATTTATTTTAATGATAGCATAAGCCTTTGGAATCTAATAGACATACTTCGACATGTCGATCAACAGCCTAGAACATTTCGAGCTAATTATCAGAGTTCATATCTAAAGTTACCTTTGTTGAAATTCGAGATGCTTAATGTGTGTGCAGTTGCACCAGAGTTGTACGAGACGGATGGTAGAGTCGGACATTAATTGTTTAAAGTAACCTAATTTTATGGCTTTCTTCCATAGTTGATAAGATAATGCATATACTGAAGCGAAAAGTATATAAGCTGATGAAGAAATATCAGAGGACAACCACCCCGGAGATGATAGAACAGGATCGAGATGCATATCACACCTTGTTCTTGGAAACTCGCCGCGATCAAGAAAACGTAGAGGAAGATCAACAGCAAGGAGCTGTCATCGAGGACGATCAAGACAAGGGCATGGCCAATATACCGAATCGAAAGCAGATCAAGGCACAAAGTGCCAGACTAGTAGAGGAGGCTTCCAGACGAGAAGTCGACTAAATCACTTAAGCATTCAACAATTAGTACCATTAATTTGACTTAACCTGACATATGCATACATTATGCTATGTAGTATATGTATTTATAATTATTTATAATTATTTATATATATACTTTTAGTTTACACCAAAACAAATACTTCAATACAAAATCCTTTATAATCAAAAAATTTCAGTTTATTACACATTATTTTCTTAATAGTGATTAGGTTTCACAACTGAAAAAAACAGTTATTAATTTTAAGTTTAATAGCAATAAACTGTTATTGTATATATAAAGAACTTTTTTCTCATTTAATCAGCCTGTAATATGGTAAGCTTATTTAAAAATATTAATTAATTTTATCTAGATAGTTTTTACATAAAGAAAAATTCATTCTTTTCTTCGGATAAAAAATATTCCCATTATATAAAATCTTGTGAAGACTTTATTTCAAAACATTTTCATTTTGTATTTTAAGTTAGGGTATAACTTATTTCAGAACTTTATTGCTAATCTGAGTAGCCCATTAAAAAATGTGTACTTTAGCTATTATGAAACTCAAAAACTCATTCATACTTTACACTTTGTTAGGTACACTACATATTTTTAAGACAATTAAAAAATACTCACAATCACACTCAAAATGCCGTGCTTTATGCGTGAGAAGAGTCTAAACTTTCGTCCTCGGCGGAATAAGGCTAATGATCGAGACCTGATGGCTCCCAAGCCAGTTCGTCCCCGTGCCATACGGTACCATGGACTCTTCGGGCTATCTACTGCAAGCCAGCATCTGATTGTAGATGATAAGTGGACTCCAGATTCACTCACAGAGCAGTATAAGGGATTCATAGATTTACTGAGTAAGTTTTCTTACAAGAATAAAGTTCAATAATTATAGGGTAATTGTAAGGTCGTCGCGTGATCTACAAGAGACATGAGACGAAGGCGAACCGCAAAGTGCTCTTAAAGCAGAGTAAGCGATTAAAGATTCAGTGCTCTGATGGACGGGCCAAGCTTCAAAAGATATCAACTGGAAGTAATGCCCATAAGATAAGGAACTTTTTAATAAACCATCGGGATATGCAACGTCTCTATCAAAGGATGCCAACTTATCAGGTTGTCGATAATATCAATCAACGCACTTTTATCATGCGAAAGGAGCGGGATCGCTTAGAGTTTCGTTTGGGCCAGCGCAAGCATGAATACAGGGAATTATTGGTAAGAAATTTCAGTATACAGCTTAAAAATTCGAAATTCATATAGATTATATTTAAAAGATGTTTCCCTTCATACAAAAATATGACATCATGCTTTGACGAGAAAAACGAGGAACAAATTTCCTAGATTAAAATTGTTAAATTTAATATTTCCAAAAATGATTTCATATTTATTTTCTTAAAATGTTCCAATGGTATGATTTGTGTATGATACGACTAATTTCTGTTTCTTCAGATTGATCGCGCTGAGGTAGAAAATCGCATTAAATACGCAAATGAATTTTTGCGCGAAGAGGAATTAAAGTCGCGCGTTTTACTGAAGAAAATTGAAAACTCAAATGTGCGATTGAAAGCCATCACAACGATTAATACGACATATAAGAAAATAATACAAGTGCTTTTGCAAGATGAAATATTTTATGAGCCTATACTACGATCTCTCGATGGGGATATGGAGGATCAGGCGAATTTTATTAAAAATATTCTATATTTGGGTCTACCGGCTATTGCCAAGTTTAAGGAGCTCAATGCCGAGTTTCGACAGCTAGAAACTAAGTCACGAAAACTGCAAATGTTGAAGCCCCTTCGTAAATCGATTCCGGTCATTAAGCATAAAGAAGAAATCCCACCAAGTGCTGACCCAAAGCGTTATGTGCGTGAGACACAGAGTATGGCGATCCTAAAAATAGAGGTTCAGTCCATTGAAAAAACAATCAAGGAATTAAAATTTGAGACGTTGTGCTCACAGGCCAGGGAGATTTTTCCAAAGTAAGTAAAAATTTGATTCTAAACAACTAAAAACTTTAGTTGTAGTCTTCTGGTACAGTGTGAGAAACCAAGTTGAAAACAATAAGAAACTGAAACGATTGATAGAGTTGAAAATTTTGAGGCGTCGAGGCCTTGACACCAAAATGAAATGCACCTCAATTCTTCAAGACGTGTTGATAAACAATTTGTCAGAGGAAGAAATTAAGTAAGCGAAAGTTATTATTAAGAAATGATTATTGTAAATTTAAAAAAAAATTATATAGTCGAATGCAGCGCATACACGATTTAAAAAAGATGTTGAGTCAAGACGAGAAGTTTGAGAAGGAAACTCTAGAGCATATTACAAATCGCGCTAGTGCCTATGTTATATTCCGGTAAGAATTCTATAGTATATTCTATATCTATCTATATTAAATAATATTTCTCTATTCCTGCAGCTTATGTCTTTGGAATTTGGTTGAGATTATGCGTCATGTAGATCGCCAGCCCAGAACGTTTCGTGCTCATTATCAAAACTCGTATTTAAAGTTGCCATTGCTGAAGTTCGAAATGTTGAACATACGTGCAGCCCCACCAGAATTATACGAGGAGGACCGTTGAGTTTTTATTTGATTTTTTTTAAAAGAAATAATTTTCATAGAATTATTTTTACAGAGGTAAAGGTAATGGGACTGCTAAAGCGCAAGTTATACAAGTTGATGAAGATCTATAACGGGGATATGCAATCGACTACTGAGCTCAGCAAGGACCAGTACCATAATCTATTTTTACAGAGCCATAAAAGTCATAGCATCGATGAGGAAGATCGTCAATCAAATGTGGCTGAAGACGATCTACTGCAGTCCAAAAAGATGACTAATGTACCGAATCGCAAGCAAATCAAGGCTCTTAGTGCCAGGCTTATGGAGGCTATCGCTAAGCGTGACGATCCACTCTAATAATTTGTGTATTAAAATTGTTTACTTTAGTACACAACCTTAAATACACGTTTAATATTATTGCAATATCCGCTCAACCAATTACCGTTTTAAATCACTTAAACGTATATTAACATATTTATACTCTCCGCAAGAGTATATTGGGTTTGTGTAAATGTATGTAACAGGCAGAAGCAGGCGTGGCAGACCCCATTGAGTATATATATTTTTGATCAGCATCACAAGCCGAGTCGATAGAGCTGTCTGTCTGTCCGTCTGTCTGTCTGTCCGTCTGTCTGTCCGTATGAACAAACAGATTTCAGAGATGGTAAGAGCTACAAGTTCGACTCAGATATTTAGTCAGTTAATACAAGAATCTTTTTTTTTTCGATGCCACGCCCCATTCGCTCCATAATAAGTAAAAAACTAGACACACCTCGGAAAAATCGATGTTTTGGGCGAATATCTCAATAACTTTTGCAGCTAGGTTCACCAATTTTGGTTTGGAGGTTCCTAGCATTGACAATTAAAATTTTGGACTGCCACTCCCCTTTTTCCCACAATTAATAAAAATAATTCTCAACTTTCGTTCCGTTTTTTGGCATTTGTTTATATAGTTATTTTGGTTTGTTTTTTTTACTAAGTCAGCTTATTTTGCTCGGAGAAAAACGCCAACACTGGTCATTAGACCTATCGGAGGTTCTTTGACCAAAATTGGTCAAACAACCCGAAGTCATGCGAAAAGACGCAAACTTTTGTAGTTAACAAACGTCGAAATGTAGTAACCTATGCAAACACTTTCGATTTCATTAAATTAGTACATGAATAATATATGTATTTAAATTGATTTGTAAGGAACACATTGTAGAATCATTTATAATAAACATAAATCAAATAAAAATAAAATAAATATATAAAATACTCAATTAAAAAGATAAGTACATAAAAACTCTTACCCAAGAAATGCCGTGCTTCGTGCGAGAGAAAAGTCTTTCCCATCGATCACGTCGGGACAAGACAAAGGATCGGGATGTATTGGCTCCGAAACCCGTTCATCCTCGGGCTCTTAGATTCCATGGACTGTTTGGCATGTCCTACGTGCGCCAACATGTTATGGTCGATGAGAGGTGGACTCCCAACTCGCTGACCGAGCAATTTGGCGGAATGACAGATTTGCTAAGTGAGTATTCCACCAATAATAACTACAACTAAAGGCAAATGTCTTAACAAAGGTTTTTTAAGACCGTCGTGTGATCTACAAAAGGTACGAGACGAAGGCAAATCGTCAGCGATACTTTCGAGAAAGCAAGCGACTAAAATTGCAATGTCGCGATGGACGTGTTAAGCTCCAAAACATCCTCGCCGGTGATAACACCCACAAGATCAAAAACTTTTTAATCAAACACAGAGACATGCAACGTCTCTATCAGAGGATGCCCATCCATCAAGTGGTGGACAATATCAATCAGCGCACTTTCGTCCTGCGCAAGGAGCGGGATCGCCTTGAGTTCCGTCTAGATCAGCGCAAGCACGAGTACAGGGAGCTATTGGTGCGTAATAACTTATAAATTACCTAAATTTTCTTTACAAGTGTGTGGTTTCAGCTGGATCGAGCAGTGCTAGAGAATCGCATTAAGTACAGAAATGAGTTTGTGCTCGAAGAAGAGCTCAAATCTCGTGTGTTTATTAAGAAAATAGAAAATTCAAATGTGCGTTTAAAGGCAATCAAGACAATTAACAATACCTATAAGAAAATAATACAAGTTCTTCTACACGATGCAATATTCTACGAGCCAATTCTTCGCTCTCTAAGTGCTGACATGGACGATCAATCGACTTTCATTAAGCATATTCTCTATCTGGGAATTCCGGCTATAGCCAAGTTCAAGGAACTTAACTACGAATACAGACAGCTCGAGGATAAGTCCCGGAAGAATCTTCAAGCGAAGCTTCAAATGCTGGCTTCGCTCAAGAAGCCGCCGCTTTCTCAGATAACCCATGTCAAGCACAAAGAGGAGATCTCTAAGACCGCCGATCCGAAACGTTATGTGCGTGAAACGCGGAGTATGATGATCCTTAAGCTGGTCCTAAAATCCATCGAGACCACAATTAGGGAAGTTAAGTTCGTGACTTTATGCTCTCAGGCTAAGGAAATTTATCCGCGGTAAGTCTTCGGTACCCATCGTTTAATTACTCGCTTATCAAATCGATCAACTAAAGCATGAAGAGTCAGGTAGACAACAATGAGAAGCTTCACCGTTTAATAGAGAACGATATGTTGGCCCACGAAATGCTTGAAACGAAAATGAAGTGCGCCAATGTGCTTAAGGGGGTGCTGGTAAACAATCTCTCCGAAGAGGAAATCAAGTAAGTTTTTTTCAAAATTGCTTCCGCATCTTACAATTGTGTTTGCAGCCGACTTGAGCGCATTAAGGACTTAAGAAAGATATTGCTTGTCGAGGAGGATCAGGAGCGCGCAACCCTGGAACATATAAAAAACCGAGGAGATGCTTATGTTATGCTGCGGTAAGATCTTATATCTATATATTTATACGATATACAATTTATATATATATATATATACGATATATAACATAATTTGGCTGAGATATCCACAATGCGAATCAATGTGGTAAAATTAATTTCAATTTTTGAATTCATATCTCGTTTTCAAATCTATTTACTAAAGTCAATTTCAATTTTAAAACAATGTTGATAAGTTCTATTAATTAAATTAAATTATTAAATACATTATTTATTTAATACATTGTAAGTTATTATACTCTCTGCAAGAGTATATTGGGTTTGTGCAAATGTATGTAACAGGCAGAAGGAGGCGTGGCAGACCCCATTGAGTATATATATTTTTGATCAGCATCACAAGCCGAGTCGATAGAGCTGTCTGTCTGTCCGTCTGTCTGTCTGTCCGTCTGTCTGTCCGTATGAACAAACAGATTTCAGAGATGGTAAGAGCTACAAGTTCGATCAGATATTTAGTCAGTTAATACAAGAATCTTTTTTTTTCGATGCCACGCCCCATTCGCCCATAATAAGTAAAAAACTAGACACACCTCGGAAAAATCGATGTTTTGGGCGAATATCTCAATAACTTTTGCAGCTAGGTTCACCAATTTTGGTTTGGAGGTTCCTAGCATTGACAATTAAAATTTTGGACTGCCACTCCCCTTTTTCCCACAATTAATAAAAATAATTCTCAACTTTCGTTCCGTTTTTAGGCATTTGTTCATATAGTACAGTATTGTAATTTAGTAATTCGTGTGGAGACTAACTATATCAAATTATCCTGAAAGGTGCATCAAAATCGGACTATAAACAACAAAACTAGAAGCGTTACAATATTGATAACTGAAAGCAATATCATGTATGAGTGCAAGTGAGACAGAAACATACAAGCACATGTTCGAACGTTTTCGCTGCCTGCGTGGCGGCAGCGCTGTCCGCAGTCGCTGGCTTCGCTTGATACACACATACATACATATATGCATCATATTTTGTTTGTCGTTGTGTATTCGCATACAGACAAACAGATGTATGTTTGATTATGCTTAGATTGTTTTTGTTTCAACGTGTTTTAATGCAAGTACTACACATTGTACTATCTCTAGACCGATTTTAATAATTTAATCGGGAAAAAAATGCAGAGAGTATTTTACGGTCGGGCGTGCTCGACTGTACTTTCCTTACTTGTTTTAAATATGTGAATATCGATAATGTATGTAATGTTAAGAGACTGCTGATATATCGTTAAGCAAATAATGATAAGTATCGATTAAGTGGTGTCTAGGATAAGTATCGATTATCGAGTATTAAGAACCTGCTGACAGGATGACATTAGGATAAGACTGATATTGATTCCTTTTCTTTTCCCGGTAACCGTGTTGAGAGGCAGACCTGTTTTGACTTTGCTCTCATCGACTTAAATAAAATCTAAAGCTAACCAAAGAATCAAATATCAAATTGATTGAATTTTCTGTCTTTTGCAACATACATATTTATATTCTAATCTTATTTTTTGTACAGCGTAAACATTTGGAACCTAATTGAAGTATTAAGGCACGTGGATCGTCCTCCGAGATCCTTGAGGTCCCATTACCCGAACTCATATCTGAAGCTTCCACTGTTAAAATTTGAGATGCTTACTATGCGGGCTGCAGCTCCAGAGATTTATGAAGAAAATAGTTGAGTTAACTTTACCATTGATTAACTTTGATCATTCTCTAAATATTTTCATGCAGTTGATAATGTGATGCACCTGCTGAAACGCAAGGTTTACAAACTGATGAAAGGTTACATGGTAGAGATGAAACCGGCGATGATTAAACGCAATAAGGAGGAGTATCATGCCGACTTTCTTGCCAGTCGGTATTATTTTGAAGCCACTGAGGATGATGACCAACAGGCCGTTTCTCAAGAGCAAGATCTGCTTCAAGAGAACAAGACTATGGCAAATATTCCAAATCGCAAACAGATTAAGGCGGCAAGTGCCAAATATCTTGAAGACATGGCAAAACGCGACGAATAAATTTTAGTGATATTTTAAATTTTAAGTTACAAGTTCATCAATGTAATGAGCATGCAAAGATTAACGTATTTGTCCCGACTGAAAAGTATTAATGTAATAAGCTTCCGCATATGTAAAAAAGAAATAGTTTCCAAATTTTGCTAGCTCAGTATTTTGAGATACATTTTTATTTCAATCGAGTAGTTGGGAATAGTATAGAATTATAAGTTATATTGACATCGAAAATTGCATAATTACTTCTCAGTTGTTCCTTTAATCAGTTTAACAGATATTTGTATTATGCTTAATCGTATTCTTCACTTTAAATCGTTTAAGATAAGATGGATATAAATCTTTTAAGATTAATAACTTATTGTATTCTCCAAACTGAGAAAAGATCTAGCTTAAATACTGACTTAAATGGCATTAATAAATACTATTGAGTTACTATTTATCGTTGAATATCTTAAGCATTTTATTGTGGCTATAAACATAAACAGACTCCATTAATCACATCCGCAGGCTAACCCAAATGAAAATTTCATCTGTTTTTCACATCAACAATGAGTGTGGCTCTACGGTGTCATAAAAATGTAACAACTTTATTTCGCTGAAAAGTTTAAGTGTTGCCACCGAAGTGATCACAAACAACTTGGGATCATCAACATCATAAAATTCAAGTCAAAATAAAGAAGAAATGAACTGAAGCCCAAAGCCGGAGACGTTGACTGGAGCAAGTTTTGAGTAGCGCACGCTTCAACTTTAATCTGTGTACATGAGTGCACATGTTTGTGTATCTCAGATGATGTTATGGTGTATTTAGACCCTGTACTTCAAAACAATACGGACTAAATTAGGCTGTAAGAAAAATTTGTTTAATAAAAGGTAAGTGCTGCCGACCCCAACAATGATAGATTTGACATAGCAGTGCCTGTTTAAATAAACACATAACAGATGGTGCATTCAAAACCATATGCGTCAATGCCTCTCGCAAATCCAGATTACTTTGTACTTACAATTTTCATTATTTCACGTTCACATATATATGGCTTTAGAAATAAGTACCGGGTCTTTTACTGTCGACTCGTTCGACAGCAATAAAGGCAAAGATAATGACGATAATTTTTGAGAGGACGCGAACACGAGAGATACACACTTATACTCATACACAGATGAACACACACTCATACAAGCCACAAATTATGTTATGTAAGATCCGCTTAGACAATCATAGCCATCATAGCAACGTGCTCAGTCTCTTGGGCAGATCAATGTTTATTCATTATTATTACTTGGTGCATAGCAGAGCCCCAATGCAACTGTTTTCATGGTGTGAATTTCATACGCCCTTCACGATCGATGTGGTTTGACTGTCGGTGACTTGCTCCTGGTATTACTACGAAGAAATTGGGTACAAGTGCTTAACAACAAAATGTGTAACTTTAGGTTTGCGGGTTTCCTTAAAAGCCAATTATTGTGGTTTCGTTCAATGGAAATACCGTAACTATTTGGTTAAAATAAGTTGCGCTGAATGCAAATGGTTGCTTGAGGTTGATTACTTTTGCAAGTGCTCCACATTAGTTTATTGTGTAAATATATAAAACATATTTATTGTTGTTATAAATACTTCTCGGCACTTTACTATAAGCAACTTATTGTTTTATTTAAAATAAATTAAATCTTATATGTATTCATACCCAACATTTATGATGAATATTTTACAACAAAATATATGACCAGATATATGACCACATATGACCAGAAGTCTGACTAGTAGACAAAAATGACGTAAGAGCACCAGCCTCAAAAAAAACTCTAATTATGCTTTGTTTACGCTACCAAGCTTCCGATGGCACTTGGGCACGGTCCCCTGCGGACAGAGCTGAAGCCTTGGCCGTCAAGCTTGAACAACGAAACTTGAATCTCGAAACATCTGAATGTGCCATGTTAAATGACTCCTCCGGTTAGAACAATAACATATTTTGCAGCAAGACGCTTTATCATGTCCCTAAATGTAAGGAATGCCCCGGTCAGTGATGAAATTTTCTATTCAATGCTGTTCCATTTTTGATAACAATGTTTAATGCGGCATTTATGTTAAGTTACTTTCCCACAGGTTCTGTGTCCAAGCCTGGTAAGACTCCGTGACAACTCGATTCCTACCGGCCTATAAGTCTGCTGCCAGCCAAAATCCTAGAGGGGTGTATACTCCAAAAATTATGAGAATCTTGTTATGCAGGCTATACCTAATGTCCAATTTGGTTTTAGACTACAGCAGGAACACCAGAACACTTACGCCGTGTAGAACACAACAACTTGATGGATTCCATGCAAAAGAATATGTTGTAGGAACCTACTTAGATGTTCAGCAAGCATTTGACCGGGTATGATTTCGCATGAAGGCTTACTCTCAATAATCAAGGATTTGTTCAACACTCAATTACACCTTTTGCTATAAATATTTCTGAGTGTGAGATCCGTGTATATCATACAGATGGCGCTACATAAAGCCCTAAAAATGTTTATTTACTCATAATATGCCCAAGAAGTGGACATTCCTTTTGCCAATGGTCAATTGACTTTCGCGACGATACTGCCATTTTGGCAAGAAACAAGTGTGTTTATGAACAACAGACATCATTCAAGAAAATATAAGTATATCTTATTTGAATATAGAATATTTTTGAATCTAGAGCCCTTAATTGGAACAGAGAAGGGAAAAAAACAAAAACTTAAACGACTTGATCCTTCAGATTAACGTACTCATACAATTTCATATCTTGTATCAGTAATAACACTATTATTTTAAGACACATAGAAATGTCAAGTTAATATGAAATCTACACTTCAGTGTTAATTGCTAAATAGTAACAGTACACTGGTAATAAATTTGTAAATAATACAACAAAGGAAGGTCTAATTAATGATTAATCTTTAATGTGCTGTTCCTATACAGATGAGCAGCAGTCTGAGCAGTAGTAAAAAAAATGAGCACAAGTGTCAGGTGTCAGATTTGATTGACCTGAGTCCCACCAACTGCTGCATTAGTTCAATTAAATACACTTTGTTAAAATTTGATACACCTCGCCCCAAATATTGGGCGAGTAACTAAATTAAAAACATATTCATCATATTCATAAATAAACCACAGTCGTGTCAAAATAAGTCATTAAAGATATACACGAGGCTGCGGAAGTAATGAGTAATTTAACAATTTAAGTTAAAATTGCTCTAGTCAAAGGGGACGACTCCGAGATACCCTCTGAAAATGCCTAAGCTTGTATTAGCGGGAAAAATTACATTTACTCATATAGACGAGTTATGTTACGGATATAAGAAGATCAAGCCTCCCTGCTTAAAGCAGTTAGACATTCTTAGGCACACTAAAAGCAAAGTAAATAGTTTCACATGACCCGATGATTGGGTCAAAGAAAATATTTCTTTCAGACAATGCAAACTAAGACATTTAGGATTGCTTGTGAGCAAAGGAAACCTATTTAACCCGATGCTTTGCACTCTTGGCTCAAAAAGATCAGCAGTAGCTGTTCCTAAAGTTACATTTGCCAGCAAACGGTTGCAACGCTCCCGAAAGAAAAGATATAGAAAATAACCACAGCCAAATGGTTTCGTTTGATAATTATGAATTTTCTTGAATTTTGGTGGCAGTTTGAATTTCAAATTATTGGTCAAGGAGTCGGGGCATCGTGGCAAAAACAATTGGTAGTCAGTCAACTTAACGCGGTCTACGAAACAAGCCAATTTTGTGCCTTTCTACCAGCTAAGTCGTGGCCAGACATTTTTTCTCTTGCATATAATTTGTGCCCAGAAGACGGACAACAAAGAGACGTACAATTTTAGATTAAGCATGGTGTTTCCTTTAATACACTTATGTCTTTAGTAGTTTTATGTGATTTCAAAAGCTCTAAATTGTTAATTTATTGTTAATCTATATTGACACAGAAATAGCAACCCTGAAGATGTTAATATTTTAGTTTAATTTGATTTATTAAAGGCGGTTTTAGATTTAGCAAAACAAGGAATATTTGTAGGTTTAAAGAATTTTATTACTAATGTTTTTTATTTAAAAATTAGAAAAAAAAGAAAAAGTATAAGGCTATTTTAAATCAGGCCTAAAACACCATGAAACATTTAAAAAAGTTTCGTAGTCAAAATGGTGTAAAGAACTTTATTCGTAATGATGAAATTTTTGGATAAAATATGAAAGGACGATACAAATATGCAACAACTTCATCAGAGCAGCGTCTTATTCTGCAAAATACTTCAAATTCGCACCCAATTTGGCAATTGTTAAACGAGTAATTCAGGGTGTCAAACATTCAAAAGGTAAAAAAACACCTCTTAGTGAAGCAAATAAGCACTACTGATCAACAATTAAAAAAAAAATAAGGGAGGCCATGTCAAATTCTAAAGTATATAAAAATGATTTATTTTGTTACTTAAGCCAAAAAGGGACTTTAAAATTAACTTTGAATTATTGTTTTAAATAGTTGTAGTGACCAAACCTATTTAAATGGGCCACAAAATTAAAAGAAAAAAAAAAAATTATTACACATGTTAAATTTAATAAACGGAGACTTTTTTACTTAATTTTGATTAATTTCATTTAAAAAAAAATGTTTTTCATTCCAATTACCCTTCAAGTTGTCTAAACTGTCAGAAAAAGTCAAACATATTCAGTTGAACGGCACTAAGTATTAAAATTGTAATGTCATTTAAATAAAAAAAACATGTTTTGACCACAATATTATTTTAAGTTAACTTGTCTTTTAAAACTTGTTACCAGACCGATTTAAAAGTGTAATTGTCTAAGATAATAATAGTGAAAGAGTATTTAAATGGATTTACTACGGGCATGCAGCTCCTTTGGAATTATCTTGTCAATGGTTGAGCTTCAATTGCGGACGAGTCCATTTCGGTTCGATTCAGTTTGACGGGGTTCGGTGGGGTTAGGTATTCAGCTTGGGCTGGGCTGGGCTGCGCTTCGTGAACCGCATGCGCTCATGTGAAAGAAACCGAGGCAGCTACCATCTTGAGCTTCCCTTTGGACAGGCCTGTCTTTTAAGGTGTGTTCCATTCCTGCTGTGGAGACTGATGCTCGTATCGTGTAATATTTCTTCTTCATTTGCCGACATCATTTACATATGGTTATGTAAGTCGCAGTCGCAGTCGGAGTCGGAGTCAGTCGCTTCTATTGCAGAAAGCGTGTGCGGCATGTTATATTTAATTGCCAAAAACGGCCATATGGATAGAAAGAAAGACCCATAAATTGACTACACATGTAAGACTAATCATTTTAAGCAGTTCAATCCATGCAATCAACCAATTGGTATTCACTTTACTCTTTATTCCCAAATAATCTGGGGACGCGGTTATGGGTGCGTAGCTGTTTCCCCAATCTTGGGTGTGCACACGCTGTGCGCGTGAAGCATGGTGCAAAAGTTTGATAAAGAGAGGTCTTGATGTTCTTCATTACCAATTTGCTTCATTACCAATTCAATTTAATACTTTCTAATTCGAAAATAGAAATTACTTTTTCTTTATTATACATTAACCGCTAAAAAGTTCTCATAATTTAGTATCACACCCATTTGACTCGTATATAAAACTTTAGTTAAACCGGCTTTTGGTCGAAACAAAACTTGACAAATATCAGCTATAAATAAATCTGTGTCACTAGCGGAGCTGGCCAACAAAAACCCAACGAATACATTCGAACTATTCATGATTATACAATTTATAAAATGAAATAGGTGTCTCAAACACGCAAACAAACACAAAAGATGTTAGGCAATAAAACTTGCTTTGGATTCTAACTGTTTGAAGAATCTTTAGTAAAAAGCATACTTTCCCAGCACCAAAATCAGAAGACTTAGTCAACGACCTGAACTTCATCAGTATTACAAAGCGGTACGCATAAGAATTAAGTTGTTTAATCATCCCTAATAAGTGTTCCTCATAAATATTCCTAAATCATAGATAAGATTAGCAGCTAGACATTTGCCAATGCCCCCAGCCATTTTGCACGTTCTATTTCGTGTTGGGATGCCATTAAAGCATTCGGCTGTTAACTGAAGTAGATTATTTTAAGACTTAGTCCAACATTTGCAATCACCCTAATAATCTTAAAAAATATGCATTTTCTATGCTGCAACTACTCAGCTTCAATTTTGAATGCAAATCGGCATACCCAATGATTATTTTAATTAAATATTATCTTAAAAGACAAAGACACACTTAAAGAAACAGACGCCCAGTTGTCAGCTGCAAATTGCAACACAAATGCCAAAAATTTACAAACTTCTGTTTAGTGATGGTATACCCTGTAATTCTTAACAACGGAATAGACTGTGTTACTTTAGAAAACAGTATCTTCCATCAAATTTAAAATAATAATTTTTTTACTGGGTATTTCTTTAGTGGCGGACTTCCTCGCGAACAAGCTGGTGCAGCTCAGCGATTGTATGGCGACAGTGCGATTCTTAGGTTCTAGCCAGACAGCCAGCTGCCGGTCTATGCAAACTTAATGTCTTTCTGCCGATGGTAAATAATTATATATACATACAGATGGGGTTATCAGCAAATTGAAACAACAGCCGAAACTACTAAGCAAGGCAAGAGAAGACCTTAAGACCCCAAAGACTCCAACCATTGTCGATTGCAGCAACGCCCACGATTTTGGCCTAGTCAAATACAAGGCGGCCCAGACTTTTATAAGTAGTTGCTCGCCTGTTGCCCTTCAGCGGCAACTACACTGGCAACTGCAACTACAGCGGCAACTGCAACGGCAACGACAACTTCAACAGCTGCCTAGCATTGTTTTAGTAATTTGAGTGTGCATTGTTTTAACTAACGGTAAAGCGTAATAATACAAACATTATACACTTCATTTCATTTGGATTGAAAGTGGCCATCAATGTGGCATCGCCTGCTTGGCATTCAATACCTCAATTAACTCATTATGCGCATGCACATCTTATTTTATTTTGCCAACTCTTAATGCATGTTGTGAGATGCATATAAAATCCAATTACATGACCGTTTCCAGAAGCTAAAATTCGATGATAATCACTTTTGAGCTTGTTTTTGTTATGAAGAGTTGTCAATTTCGATAGATTGTTTAACATTGGTATTTATTTATATGTAAATAGTACCCATTATATGGTAAATTTTGTTATTGGTATAGTAAGGAAAGTGTTACCCGATTGACATTTAAGAGCACATACGTTCTACACTAGTTCAAAGGCTAAGACCAAAAGTATAATATAAAAGAATTTATTAAGTTTAAACAAATTTATTAAAGAGAAGGGTGTAATTTGCTATATTATACATAGTGTTTGTGTATAGGTGTTTTTTAGGGGGACAATATTGTGTATGTTGGAAGACATCTTCGGGTATGGATCGGGATGCAATTAATGGTATGGTAAACACTAGAATGTGAAATTAATTAATTAAATTTACTTTGAACAATTCTTATAAGTATATACCTTTTAATTGCCACCGAAACATAATATGCTGGGCGTCAAATGGTACTGCCATTTGAGAGTTGCTTGTTGCTCATCTCATAGTTAGAATAGTTTTGCTTTGTAGATTGGTGTAATATCGAATTTTGGTTTATAGCGACCCGAGACTATGTCTCAATCTTGACGAGAGACATTTGCCCGGTGGCATACAATATATATATTTATATACATATATATATTTAAATCTTCAAACATCTCAGGAACGACCCGAAAGCTTGGAACTTATAAGCGACGCCAATTTGTGTGCTGAATGACAAGTGAGGCGAACTAGTTTAGCTTGATATTATAATAATTATTGACTTCTAAACATGTAATCTGAAATAGACCAATTTTAATAATTATATTATTTACAACCCATAGAATCTCACCCAAAAATTGCTTGTACTTTGGTATTGTCCGTTTACCTTCCGGTCGCTCCAATATACTAAATGGTCTTTGCGTCTTTTGATCTTCGTATAAAAAATTGCACCATTCCGGGGGCCAGCTACAAGACGACTTGGACCGTATTTGTTTGTGGCTTCCGATACCCGCCAGTAGAGTGAAGAAGCTTAACATGATGAGAGTAGTTACGGAGAAGAATATAATGAAGACCATTAGCTCCTCCAGCAATATCCTGCAGTGATCCGAGAAGGTAACGGTTCTCTCGGTACAAGATAAATTTAGTTTCTCTTCTTTAGACATCGTCATAAAGAATTCGATTGGACAAAGCCAAGAATGAATAAAATTTTCACACAATAATTTTGATAAACCAATTTTGAACTCCAAACATTTGTATTATTTAGCCGAAAAATAATGATTAAAATAACATTATATTATATATTCATATATTCATTTTTAAAGAGTTAAGTTATTTTTGTTGAAAATTTTTGATGCCAAAACGATGCTTCCAGCTGGAGCTGGGCAGCTGAAATGAAACAAACTACAGGTATACTTTAGCACCATCCCCGAAAAACTAGAATCTGGAAATTCAAAGCCTACTGACGAATTTTTATCACACTTAATCGACAAAAGGAAACTTTCTCCTTCGGTTCAATTGGTGTAATTGAAATGCTTTAACGGTGTTAAAGAGCCATTAGACAGGCGTTTGATGTGATTGAATTATTGGACACTTAAATAGGCGTCCCAATGGCAGCCAACTGGTAATGTAGTTGATACATCTCGTCCGTGTCCAACACCCTGATCCACAATGATGTTCATGATGATGCTGATAATGACAATGGAGAAGCGTGAAAAACTTTTGCGCAGTTCCCAATTTTGCACCTCCGCTGCTGCGAGTATGCACTTTAAGCGTCATCACATCTCGGCCCATTACTTTCCACAATTGGAACTGGAAGCCTTACTACATATTATTGCTTTAGCTCGACTCGGCTGTTAATGAAGATGTTACCAAATGGTGCCCACGTCTAGTTTGGTACTTCATTAGTACGGAAGTGATATACACGTTAAATTTGGTCATAGAGTCAGCCAGACCGTCAAGTGAAGGAATTACTTGATGCATGGTTACGGTAATTGCAATTTAATTTGATGTAACCATAGCAGGTTATATAATGCACATTATTTAGCGAGCACCGTCCGATCATAACAAGCAAACCATAAGTTTTTAATAATGCTCTTTAGCAATCAAATTGGGTCTAAGGGATTTATTAGAGCTCAAAATGTATGTTTCCATATTTAGTTGTCTGTAACCGGAAATTGGAAAATAGTCATGAAAAGTGTTTTAGTAAGAATATAATTTCAATGATTTATTAATAGGCTATGAAGTATTTCCGTACTATTACAGCGGATACTCGGTGTTGTTATATCACTAAGTGCTTAGTGATAAGGCCAAGACGAAGCTAAAGCTGAAACTGTAGCCCAACAGATAGGGCCAACAATAGTTCAGTGGGATCGTTGCACAATAACCCACAAAAGACCTTAAAGACTAGCCCAAAGTAAACCGAAAATTGTCGTAATACAGTTTATAGCTTTCGGCTTCTAGCTAAAAAGTTGTAGTGTGTTGAGTGTTTGTGTTGTGTGTGGGAAATGACGACAACGACAAATAAATTACAACAATGCTTAAGGTCAAGTGATTTTGTGCAGAAATAAGGCATATAGAAAACAGATTGCTGGATTCAGAGTTGGATTTGTTGCTCGAATTGGAGATGCCATGGCTGCTTTTTTTGATAACCAATGAAATGAATAGTTGGCCACAAAGTAAACGTGCCTTAGTCTTAACTCTCAACGCTGGGGGTCATATGCCACAAAGGTAACGACGAGCGACTTTACAGTCGGATCATCTTAATCATCATCATCATTATTGTCTTTGCTATAATCGTCTTCACATTTCAACATAGTCAAAAGCAAGTAAGAGGAAAAACTATGGCCAACACGTGAAACTCTCTTAGCTCTCCAATTGCCCGAAAATTGATTGCCACTTTAGAAGGCCATTCGACTGCTGTACTATGAATTAAGAATTGTCTTAAATTGCTGACTAACGACTAAGTGCATAGAGGCTGCACTCTGCCAACTTATTAGACTACCAAAAAACTGGGATGTGCCTCTGACATTACCCGGTCTCGGCTTCAGCTTTGGTTTCGGGGAGTGTTTGCTGCCATTATTAGGGCGTCAATTTGTACTATGTGTACTCATTATTTATATTCGCATTATCTAACAGACCATTAAGGAGTTTTTCAAGATTGTGAGAATTGGCAGTCGATAGCTTAACGGTGCAGACACATTCCACAGAATGAAGGAAAACTAATGACAATATTGGAAATCGATTAAGTGAAATTATATTCTTTGTTTTCTGTTTCACTGCTTTTTTAAAGGCCAGACTAATTGTTATTAACCTAAATTTTCACATAACAATAAAGATACTACTTATTATAGTCTGTCTGCCCGCCGTCTGTATAAACATCTGGTTTTGAGAGACCGTAAGATACCGAAATTGGAACGAAAGGCCGTCTATATGTCAGGCAGATCAAGTTCGAATTGGGAAAAACCGTTTGAAAACCTCATAACTCGTGAACAACTAGAGCTATCGTGACCAATTATTGTGTGTACGGAACCAGTCAAACTATCCCTATTTGGTTTGGAAAATGTGTACGGGGTCTTTTGCAGTTGGCTCGCTTGACTGTAGCCTTTAATACTTGTTTTTTAAGAAAATACAATTCGCTGAATAAAATTTGGGATGTAACTTCACGATCACACACAAGCTCAGGAAATCCTAATCTTCTTTGAACATCATAAAATGATTGCATAGTTGAAAAAATTTTAACAACTGCAAAAAACATTTTTTTTGTAGCAACTTTAAGGTTTTGTAATTTTGTTCGAGTGCATATTTTTTGGGGAGTTTGGTTGTTTTCATTTTTTTTTTTTGTACCTTGTATACCGTTCCTTTAAAAGTAAAGATAGGGAAAAACACTATCACAACAAGCAACGTGATTTCCGGAAGTTATAGCGCAACAAAGGTGCCTGTGCAAATGTTGTCGCTGTCGAATCGTCGTTGCAACAGTGAAGAAGTTGATGAAGAAAGTCGTGCGGCAACAGCTGCAAATTCAACGCCAGCGACAACAGCAACAACAAAAACAACAACAAATAAAACAAACTGCAAATGCAACTACAACGGCAGCCGCAACCCAAGTCAAGTTGTCATCTTGTTTTTCCTGCGAATAATTGTGTTTGTTTTATAAACAAAATTACAACAAAAGTAGAGGTAAAATAACCATGCATCTCGCATAATAGCCGAATTGTTCAAATTCATCACAAGTGAATCTTCTGAAGTGAAGAACAACATTAAAATTATAAGTGGAAAGTGTTGGACTTCAATAGTTTTATAAGCTAAAGTCGTGTCTTGCTCCCATTCAATTACTTCTTGGCAGCTGATGGATACACCCCACGGACCCAAATTTAATTAGCTGATAGCGAGTCGAAAATTTAACTATTTCTTAAAGCAAACAAACACCTGTCTCTCTTTAAGAGCTTGCCTTGCCAGTTCCTCAAAGATTTCAATTTATTTGTATGGAGGAGATCTAGTTGTCCGAACCGGATCAAATTAGGTTATGGTAGTTATTATGGTATCATACACTGTTAATTTAGTCACAATAGTACGTTGCAAGTTATAGTGTGGCTTAAAAAAGGTATTCTTCAATTTTCGTGGACGGTGCGAGGTGTGTTAACCATTTGATATAATCTTGATCGTTTGCTAAGAACATGGAAACTTGGAAACTACTTACTACTACTTACTGTAGTACTATTATAACTATCCTTACCAAGATTGATCCGGATCGAACAACTATAGCTCACATAGGACATAGTGTTTGTTGAACTATCGCAGTCAACATAAAACATTGTGTGCGTATCATGATACAGCTGTTCTCAATTTGTTTTGTTTAGATCGGACAACTAAATCATAAAACTTCCATAGGACAAATCGGTCAAAAATTACAAAAAATGTGCACCTGATAGAGTACGTGGTCTGTTACAGTCGGCTCACTCAACCGTAGCCTTTCTTACTTGTTAAGTATGGGATCGTAAAGGTAATCTTTCTTCTGTCTATGCGATTGCATAATCTTAAGGCGCGATCAAATTACGTCATTTTCTAAAGTTGCTTTCTACGTATTTTGCAAAAGAATTAATTCCGCATTATATAAATCTTTCTTTGAATTCTTGTAAATATAATTATAGAAATAAAGCTGTCATGGTCAACGAAAATTAGTATAGAAGAAAAGATAAAGAAACTTCGAATATGGATGGTTAGCTAATTGTCTGTGCGGACCAACCCAAATCCAAATGATGGTTTTGCCCTCTCTGGAGCCAATCTCTTCTACTATTCTTGGATCATGGCTAATTCCGTGCTATTCATCTGAGTTTATTTTTCGTATTTCTTTCGATGTTGCTGCGGCAAACTAAGAACCTCCGAGTTTGGTACTAAATTAATGTTCTAACATTAATTTATATTTCTTATTTCTACATCTTAGAGGCCAAATGAGATGAGACTGTGTAAAGTATTTTTTTTTAGCTTTTTATCGTGACTTAATTACCTTTCGGCTGCTGTGACTGGCATTATATTAATAATTATTGGCAGGCACTTTACCAAGCAGCCGGACTGAAATTAATATAAAAAGAACAAAGAGTTTAATGGTGGCCAGCGCTAATTGAAGTTTAATTTTTAATGCATTTCAGTTTCATCTTTTTAAAAATTATTCTTTTCTGTTTTTAAATGGATAGAAACTGTCCTATCCCGTCAACTCGAAGTTCAGCGAAGGTCATTCTTAAATACGGCACGATTTAGTCAACTTCCAACAATTGGCAATTAACGCATTCGTCTGATATCTTCCAACACTTTATATTGTCTATACTGCTTCCTCCTCTTAATCATTTCAAATTTACTTTACATTTTGCTCAATGCTTAACGCTCAACACTTGACACTTGACCTTTTAATTAATCATCTCTTATTTATTTTGAAATAGTTCAGACAATTTTCTAGCATTATAAATTTAACCAGTAGCCACTTGTCAGTTCCTCTTGTTCTTCAAAAACCTTTTAATTTTCACACAGTGAAGACAGGCAACTTTTAACAAAACAATTCTTACGATTTGCATAATTAAATATTTTGTCTATCATTATGGATGACCATGTCGAGGTTATACTCTTTCTTAATATCCCATTTTTTACCCTTACTGGGTATTGGAATAAAATTAAAATGAAACTAGTTTTTAGTGAATAATATTTATTAATAAAACCGACTATACTCGTATCTAGGGCTTGAAGAGGTCAGTAAACCCAAATATGACAATGTGATAGGAATATTTTGAAATTTTCAAGAAACAAGTGTTTTGAGTAAAATGAATAACAATGAATATGCAACTAAAACGATTTACAATCACTTCAATTACCAAGCAATTTTTGTATCATATTCAATAACAAAGAACTTCAATGTGTAAACTATTCAAAAAGCCCTTCAAATCGATTGTATAACTGCCCATAAATGTATGTCAAATCCTATTTACTGCTTTCGCGCTCAACTATTTAAAATTGGAGCAGATAAATATTTGAAATAATACTTATTTAATAATTGCAAAATTGATTTCTAGAGAAGAAGAGCAGACAAAGGAAACTTCACGTCACCAAAAAATTACAAACAATAATAAAAAGTAACAGTGAAACCAGAAAAGTATATTATCTCCAGATCGCCGAAAATTAGGTACCCTTGCAGTCATTCATATTGCGATAATTTGGTGTACGAAATAATTTAATTTTTCACACAACCAATTGTCCGATTTGGTTGCAACTTGATTTGCTCATGAGATTTGGTACTAAATGCATACCGAGTAAATTTGGTTGATATAGCTAAAAAAAAAAATTTGTTTCCTATGTGTCCGCTTTAAACATATGAAATGTGTGCAGATATACACATCTGTACCAAGTTTCAACAAGATGGCTTTAAAACTAAAAGGCGGACATCTCGAACTACGTGACTAAATAATAATACCTTCCGTAAGGGTATCATAAAGGTATAATAAATGAATTATATGATTACAATGACACAATAAATAAATCATGAAACGATTTTGCGCCAACTTTACATCACACCCAAAAAATACAATATAATTTCGTACAACATTTTATACGTTATCAATGGAGATCAGTGGGTGACTGGCACAGCAATAAAAAAAAAAAAAAGAAAACACAAATACGAATTGGAAAGAAAAAATGCGCTAATTGTGAATTATGTGCACTCGGTTGGGCTATTGCCACTGTGTGGAAATACAAACGATGACATTTTGCATCAAAAATGGCCTATTAATGGTCACTCAGAGTTTAGGCCGGGTTTAAACAATAGCAATACCAACAGCAATCGCTGTAGCTACTCGAAGTGCTTTCTTTGAACAATCAATAATATTAACAATTGAATTTTGTGGAGGAACCACAAATCAAACTCTTACAACAATGAGAAATCGCTCGCATTAACCGCAATTGTTAAGCACTTTTTAAAGCCATTTGAAATGCATTCGGCCACACACAATGTAACTGCTGTCTTTTGTACCCTTACACAGATCTGGAATTACTTTATTTCATAGATATTTGTAAAATGATTTTCGAAATTCAATTTAATTTTAAAATTAAAATATAAGTAAAAATATCGAAACTGTTTAAACTTTCAATTAGCATGCCAAAACTAGTCATTGATTATAATACAACACATTACTTGCAATTCAAAATCTTTGATTCATTTTTTCTTTTTTATTAATCTACAATTATATGCAAAGTTAAAATAATCTTCCCAACAAATAGATTTTTTTTACTACGTGTATAATCGGAATAATAATAGTGATAGGAATTAAGTTAGTGTTATTTATAACTATACTCGTTATTTATACGTTACTCGTAGAGTACAAGGGTATATTGTAATCGTTGGAATGTATGTAACAGGCAGAAGGAGGCGTGGCAGACCCCATAAAGTTTATATATTCTTGATCAGCATCAATAGCCGAGTCGATATAGCCATGTCCGTCTGTCCGTCCGTCCGTCCGTTCGTCCGTCCGTCTGTATGAACAGAGGGATCTCAGAGACTATAAGAGCTAGAAAGGTGAAAGGGGTCGCAAATGAAAGGTACAATACCCAAGCAGTACGAGTTTGTTTTTGTTTTTGTTTAACACGCCAACTTTAGGGCGTTCTATCTTCATATAAAGGCAAATGAACAGATAAAACTTGAATGTTTTAGTATAGAAAACTTTTTTGTTAGCAATGCTATCTGATCCAAATTTACACGGAGAGTACATGTCTATGAATTACATGTACTGATCGACATCGGAAAACTATATCGTATAGCTTCCATAGGGCCGATCGGTCAAAAACACGCTCCAAATATAAATAAGTATGAAAAAATTTGGCATTAACTAAGCTATCTTAATGAAACTGACACAAAATAAACAAGAAAGAATGCTACTGTCGCCGCGCGACTTTAGGATGCCCGTTACTCAATGTTCGACCGATTGTTCCTATGGGAGCTATATGATATAGTAGTCCGATTTAGATGAAATTTGGCCAGTACATTTATGTTATTGATAAATTTATTCTGTCTCAGTTTCATTAAGATAGCTTGGTAAATACAGAAAATTTTCATACAAATTCATACTAAATGCAAATTTTTGACCTATTGTCATAGGAGTTATGCGATGTAGTAGTCCGATTTCTATAAAACTTGGTCACTTGGTTACTTTACTACGTGAATAAAAGCAGAGATGTAGTTCTCCGATCCGAATTTAATTAAGATAGTTAAAAACTATATATATATATATATATATATATATATATATATATAATACGAATGACTATATCATAAAACTAAGTATATATATATATATATATATATATATATATATATATATGTACTTAGTTTTATGATATAGTCATTCGTTATTCATGGCTATATCGAATCGGCTGTTGATGGTGATCAAGAATATATATACATTACAAACTTCGTGACAAAAAATAATACCCTCTGAAAGGGTATAAAACGAATGCTATAGTCGCTTTTAGGATAAGATTTGGATTAAACTTGGGCACTCGCTGGAAATGAACTCATTGTGCGAATTTGGTTTATAGCATTGCTAACAAAAAAGATTGAACAGAGAACGACCTAAAGTTTGCGTGTCAAAAGCTTTGACTTTCTCCGAATATGTTATCATTACACATTATTACAATATATAATAAATACACATTCATTGTTACATACATTCCGGTGATTTTAGTAGCGGGTAAAAATAGGCCACATTTCATTTACGTTTCTTTCTTTCCGACAACTCATCCGAAGTGGTAAAAACTAGTGCGCATTAGGTCCATATATGCTTATCAAGATTCAAGAATTACAATTAGCTGAATTCCATTTAAGTACTATTTAAGTCCAACTGGGTGTAAAAACTGTTTCAAATTTTCCGAGAGCTGAATAATATCCGCCTGTCAGCAGCTTTTGAATACTGTTCCCACTTGAAAGTTGACGATTAGAAAAACGTGTGAATATTATGAAATTGAAATTGCATTCGGGACATTGTTTTATCCACTGTGTACTAAGTGGATTGCACTCCCGAAAAATTAAAACTAACCGTCTAAAAAAGAGCACTATGCCAAAAGTAAACATAATTGCGCCTTTTGTTGCTCTTGTGCCGACTTCTACGAATTTATCATCTATTATGATCTGCAGAGATTTTTGATTTGTGTGTGCAGTTATAAAACTTAATTTGTATCCCTTGCAGAAGGTATTATGTGTTTGTCTTGAGCGAAGGCGTTGCCGACCCTATAAAGTATGTGTATTCACAGCAGCATCAATAGCGGAGTCAACATGGTATGTCTGTCTATCCTTCTGTCTATACGTATGTTCCTATGCGAACTAGTCATTTGCTTTGAAACTTGGTATGGATGTGTATTCTCACGGCGTGCACTTAATTTTTTCATAAGGTCCAGATCGCACTTTAACATCATATATATCCCACAAATGCCCATACGCATGTAGCATCTGTGTCGATTATGCAAAAGAAAACATTTCTCCGATTTTTTCAATTCCTGATGTCATTTATTGCAGTTACTCCAGATTCTTAAATAATGAAAACTTTGGAAAAAAGTTAAAAACAATGGCTTTTCATTGGTTGTGATTAATCACTATTAACTATTTATGACTTTATACACAACGTATTCATTTGTTACCATTATTAAAAAATCTTAAGTTTTATAACTTAAACGATAATCCACCGAAACGTAAACATATTACTAGTCTTAATATTATAATAATAATGGAAATAACTGCAAGACCTTAATAAACATTGTATTAGCATTTATCTGGATAAATAATGTTATATTTAATGCACTTACTAATCTCTTAATTACTTATTAGTGAGTAATCAAATGTAAGTCTGGTAAATTTATTATTGTTCGTTTTTATGATAAGTAAAGATTAACATTAAGTGACTTTATGTCTTATTTTAAAGTGACACCTTAGTCATGTTAATTGTTGGTTCTTTAACATGAGAAGTGTCCAAGGCTCACAGTAACCTCATCAATTTCATTAACCCAAGTCAAATATAATTTTACATAAAAGAGAAATCATCCGAAGCTTGGCTGAAAGGCAAAGAAGTCGCAAAACACAAATTGAATTAGGTTCAAGAGTTTGGTATGAATGGGTATGCCCTCCATTGTGGCACCTTTTTTAGTGAGTTGCCTTGATGAAGATGTCTGAAATGAATTGTGAGTACACGTAACAGTATTAAGTCTTCAGTCTGCAGTCTTCAGTTACAGCACTCACACTAATCCCATACCCGTGTTGTGCAATGAAACGCTAATACAAATGCAACGTTTTGGCGTGGCCCATTGGGACTAATGCCAAGCTCAAGTCATCTTTGATTTTCACACGCGTTCCTAACACAATGGAAAACGCGGCAACAATTAGTTTGTCAGCAGTTTGCCTTTGGTCTCCGGCAGGAATAGTCCCAATATGGTAAATCCGATAGCGCAGACTCCGGCCGACATGTACATGGTGGCGGCCAATCCCCAGTCAAAGATCATTAGTGGATAGATCTTGAGGGAGACAAAGATGAAGCAGCTCAGTGTGGCCATGCATAGGGAAGTGCCCAGTGAGCGTATCTACCGTTAGGAAATTTAGAGAATATATATATATATATCGATTAGGATTGGAGTATACAAATTGACACAAATGCAATTATAACATCGTTACTTTAGCTAAATTAACATTCATTGAAATTACTCTACTTCTGATATTTTAGAAATTTGAATCCCAAATTGTTTGTGGCTGTATGCATAGACTTACCTTGGCTGGCAGCTGTTCGATAATGATAATAAAGATAAGCGGTATGACACCAATGGAGGCTATGAAGGCCACGGAGCACATCAGCAGCAAGGACAGCCAGTTAACCTCAGCCAAAAACTCTTTAGAAGCGAGATTGGCTAACAGGGCAATTCCCAATTCGCCAATGCCCATTCCCGCCATGGAGGTAAGCAGCATGACACGTCGTCCTAATCGATCCACAAGTCCAACGGCGCATAAAATGCCTACGACCTGGGCTGCACCTACCATTATAGTGCAGGTGTTTGGCTCCAGTTGCGTCTCGAGCTGCTTGAATATGTGTGATGTGTAGTTAAAGAGGGCAAAACTGCCAGAGAGCTGATTGCAGATGAGTAGGGTAAAATTGAGTCCAAATATCTTTAGCGTGGGCCAATTAACTGTGAAGATAAGAAGCCACATCTTATTTCTATGAGCAGTAATATTAAAACTGCTGCTGATTACTTACGGAAATCTTGCCAGGTGACGCATTGCCTGACACCGCTGCTGAGCACTTGTTGTCGGAAGGTCTCAAATTCGTGTTTGGCTTTGTCATGATGGGCCGACTCATTGCCGGGATCCGATAGTGGCAGATTCTTGTAGAAGTAATACGATTTTTCGGCCTGAGCGTCGCGTCCCTTTCGCACCAAATATTGTGGCGTTTCTGATAATCCGATTATAGCTAAGAGATATATAATGGGCAGGGCAATGGCAATGCACGGCATCATATAGTAATCAAGATAGGAGCCCATAGTGAATCCCACAATCATACCAACGCTAACATACATCATGGCCATGGATGAGAGTGCTCCTCGAATGCTGAAATTACCAAAATATGCAACTAAAATAAGTTCAGCTAAACAAGCTCGTATACATCTTATCTTATTTTGAGTGAACAGTCTCATATTACCTAATTAAAGTAATTTACTAAAAAATCCAAAGTACGTACTTGAAAAAAATATAAATCGTAGTACTTACTTATTATCTGATATTTCAGCTACGAATATGGGTAATACCACATAGCACCCTCCACCCGAAACGCCGGCTAGAAATCGACCAGCATATAGATACGTCACATCTTGAGCCAAATAGATAAGAATCCAATAGGTCTGAAATTTCGGAAAAAATTTTTAGTCATTGGGAAAACCTACTTGATAAATTAAACATTATAGCTACCATATTGGGTATGGCCAGAAAGTACATGCACATTTTGCGGCCAAGTGGATCCAGCAATAAGCCAAACACAATATTACCCGTCAGGGCTCCAAGACCAATCAGGGAACCCACCCAGGAAGCTTCATCGATGCTAATGGGATACCCGATTGGACTCTCCTCGGAGCCTAAAAGGGGAAGAGATGGAGCCAGCCAACCGACCCCAACGCCGTGGGTCATGGTCATGATGTGTACTGTGAGTAAAGCAAGATATCGTTTGATTTGATTCGCACTTAGTCTGGATTTTCATCACGTTTAACACCAACCTGTCATTGTGGCTATAACCTGCCATCGATATCGCGCACTAAAAACGCTCGGCTTTTGCTCCTCGACACTAAACACCATTTTCGTAAACAAGTCAAAGAGTGGATTAAAGTGTTCAAAATATTGCTTTTATGTCTGTTTTAATTAAAAGTAAGACACTTAATTAATATGCACAGTTCTTCCTCCGCGAGTCTACTGAACGTTCTGAATGGGCTCTGAGAATGTTTTTATAGTGGAAATCACGATCTCAACTGTTTATAAATGCTCCATAAAACGAATTACTGAGATTAGATAGCTGTTGGTTTAAGTGATTTTCGTTCTTTCCGACTGTTTCACTAGAATAGTGTTTATCGCCTCGAACGTGAGAAGTTCAAGTGGTAATTGGGGAATTTCGGGTATTATGAAAATAATAACTTCTGAATTTACAAGGCAACTTTTTAGCAGATAAATTCAATGTTTTTCTAAATTAGAAAATTAGTTTTATATACAGAATAAAGCAATAATAAAAGTTAGTGAGATATGAACATTTGAATGTTAGTGTTGTTACCTTTTATAATAGAGTTATTAAAATGTAAGCAAACACTTTGTTTTATTAATTTTTAAGATTTCTGAATATTTTCTCTCCTGTTCTAGGTATAAGTTATAAACTACTTATTTCATAATATTTGTAAACGAGTCTGCAAATACAATTATTTTGGTACAAGATATTCCATTCTTATCTGAGTTTACAATCCAGGCAGATTCCCGGCAAAGTATGATATGATAATATAAAACTCATTTAACAAAAATAAGTATATGATACGTATTAGCCGTCAGTATAATGACTTGGTAACAAGCCGAGAAAGAAGAGAGAGAAAAAATAAGGTTCACATTAAATTGGATGTAACTATGTAACTAGTCATTCTTGCATTGATATCCACAGTTCGTGTCACAATAAATGATTTTCCTATGATCAAATTACTGTGCACTACCTGCACTCTGGAGTCGGAATCGAAACTGTGCTATCCCACAAAACCTATTGGACCAATAATAATGGATCCCTATGCTAGCAGCTTGTTGGTATCGAACTTGCATAAATTTTCTTTGCATTTACATTTGCTGCTGATTTCTTGTTTCGTTTTATTTTTATACTCTCTGCAAGAGTATATTGGGTTTGTGCAAATGTATGTAACAGGCAGA
Organism: Drosophila acutilabella; assembly: GCA_035046005.1. Taxonomy (NCBI): domain Eukaryota; kingdom Metazoa; phylum Arthropoda; class Insecta; order Diptera; family Drosophilidae; genus Drosophila; species Drosophila acutilabella. Next base: position 1,358,533 of record JAWNOK010000026.1, on the reverse strand, counting down.
AGGAGGCGTGGCAGACCCCATAAAGTATATATATTCTTGATCAGCATCACAAGCCGAGTCGATATAGCCATGTCCGTCTGTCCGTCTGTCCGTCTGTCTGTCTGTCTGTCTGTCCGTATGAACAAACAGATTTCAGAGATGGTAAGAGCTACAAGTTCGAGCTTGGTCTCAATCGATCACATATTTAGTCAGTCAATACAAGAATCTTTTTTTTTTTTCGATGCCACGCCCCATTCGCCTACAATATGCAAAAAACTAGACACACCTCGGAAAAAATCGGTGTTTTGGGCGAACATCTCAATAACTATTGCAGCTAGGTTCACCAATTTTGGTATGGCGGTTCCTAGCGACATCCTAAATGCATTGACATTTAAAATTTTTGACTGCCACGCCCCTTTTCCCCACAATTAAAAAAAATAATTTTTAACTTTCGCTCCGTTTTTAGGCATTTGTTCATATAGTACAGTATTGTAATTTAGTAATTCGTGTGGAGACTAACTATATCAAATTATCCTGAAAGGTGCATCAAAATCGGACTATAAACAACAAAACTAGAAGCGTTACAATATTGATAACTGAAAGCAATATCATGTATGAGTGCAAGTGAGACAGAAACATACAAGCACATGTTCGAACGTTTTCGCTGCCTGCGTGGCGGCAGCGCTGTCCGCAGTCGCTGGCTTCGCTTGATACACACATACATACATATATGCATCATATTTTGTTTGTCGTTGTGTATTCGCATACAGACAAACAGATGTATGTTTGATTATGCTTAGATTGTTTTTGTTTCAACGTGTTTTAATGCAAGTACTACACATTGTACTATCTCTAGACCGATTTTAATAATTTAATCGGGAAAAAAATGCAGAGAGTATTTTACGGTCGGGCGTGCTCGACTGTACTTTCCTTACTTGTTTTGAATCGCGTCGTGAATCGTGGTCAGAGTTGCGCAGGGTCAGAGGTCGGGCCCTGTGGTTTGATGTGCAGTTTGTAAAATGCTCAATAAAAGTTACATTTTTGTTGTTAGTTTCGAATTGAGTAGCCATAATCATCCTTTCTCAGTCAATGCAAATTGAATTAAATGCTGGGGTAAACACAAAGTTGCCAAGTCAGGTTTTTTTTGGCTTTCTACTACTTCATAGATCTTTCATCATTAGCAGACGATTGTATTATAATTTGAAATGTTAAACTGTCACTTTCAATAGCTTGATTTGCTAAAAGTCGTTTAACTGTTCTTCATTCATTTGTTTAAACTGCCATTGAAATTTATTTTCAGCCGTTTTTCTGGAAATTTTCAACTTGAGATTCCCACTAAATGATTCTCATCACAGTGTTAAAATCAATTTAATTTAAGCTTACTTTCAAGCATCAATTATGTTGTAGTCATTGAATAAACATGGTGCTTTATTTTGAAAGTGAAATGAATTTTTTGCAGCTGTTAAAATACCCTTTGCGTATATAAGTATTAAACCCTATGAGGGAATATTGCGTAAAATAATAGGAGTATCGCTGTATTGTCCGTCCATACGATCGCTGAGATCAAAGAGACTATAAGTATTAGAGCCAAATTTAGAATGAATGACCATCTATATGTCAGTCAGATCAAGTTAGTTTCAAACTTTCAAATTACAAAACAACACCATAACTTCAAAACTACGATAGCTATAGCGAATTCACGTATTATGTGATGCTATTATAATTATCCTCACCAAGTTTATTCCTGATCGGACAATGTTATGCTTTAGCTCCCATTGCCAAAATCGGCCGATAAAAATTATTATTTGTAAGATGATGCCCAAGTGAGACAGAGCGCAAGATATTAATGGATTCTATGCTTCTTCTTTTTAGTGTCGCGTTGTGTTTAAATTCATCTATCGCTACCAGTTTTGTATAGTTAATTTGATTGATTTAACTGATGAATTTATAATAATTTAACGCCAAGAAAATACATTATCGATAAGTTACTTTTCATCTGTCTTAGAGTAGTTTATATTTTAGGTTTATAGTACGGTTGAAGGGTTAAGAATATTGTATCGTAACACTTTACATTCTTTATGAACTTCACGCAGGGTATCTTACGGTCGGGAGAGCCCCACCGCACTTTTCTTGTTGTTAGTTTTTTTTTGATTTGCACAATCTCGCAACACATAATTTTTAAAATACTTCTACTTATATGTCACACAATACATTCTCATGTTATGAATCTACATGAATAAGAGCGTTCGTTTTAATCTGACTTTGATCTCAACAGTTTTAGGTTTTATTTTAGATCGGAGAAATTGGATAAAGACAAACATGTTTGGGTCTACCGATTAATTCAGAGCTGAAAAATATTTTACATTCCAGCCGTCCGAAAAAAACCTTAATGAAATGACCCTGTTTATTAAAAATAGGGATATTTAAGTTAACAATGATAATACCGAAATTAAAAGTTACTTGTTTGGCTTCAGATCTAATAATAATTATATTAATTGCTGCTATTTGCAAGTAGCTGAAGAAGCCGCTGAAAATTAAACAATCAAAACAACAAATTGCCACCACTAGTGTTGAACTAGAAACCTACTATGGCTGAAGAAATGACGGCATGAATGGCTGAGTAAATGGGATTAGCATAATACAACAACAGTTGCAAAAGCCACGAATGAACAAATTCGTTTTTATTGTTCTCATGCTGTGTCTGGGGACTGAACATGTTGACAGCAGGGGCGACAATGACTTTAGACATCGGACTTCAGATTTCAGACTGACTGCTGCTGTATGTGGGTGCAACATGTCAGTGGCAGATACAAAGGGTATCTGCCAGATACTTGTACCGCTAGAATTTCGTATATTCACCTCATGGAGGCCATGTGCCTCAAGCCACACCGAAAATCGCACGTTTCTATGCAAATCTTCGTTGCTTTTCAATCATCAACAGCAGCAACAACAACTCCCATCTAATATTTTTTTTGGGTATTTTTGGGTCTCTTGGAACCTTTGGGGGCCTGTAGGTTATAATTATCGCTTGCATTACGTATTTCGGTTGCTTCTTGCTTTTGTTTACGATGCCAGCGATGCACCTTTTTTCGGTTATGTGGCAATCTAACTGAGCTGCTGCCATAGAAAATGGGTGTTAAAATTAACGGGACTTAAATGGTTTTTCAATTTTACAAAAGCCATTGCTGTCTTTAATTTGGTTGCAAGAGCCAACAATAAAATGTTGAATGAAGAAACTAAATAAGCAGAAGCGCCTCGTTCCATATACTTTGATGGATAGTTTGGGGTTAAATATAGGTAAGATTATGGCTTCTTAACAGCAGCTGTAATGATTTGACACTTTGCAGTTGGCCTACACTTAAATGGCTGCAGTAGAATAGAAAAACGACCTTTTAAGGTTGTTGCTCAATGCTGACACAGTTGCCAAGTATCTAAATGCAACTGAATCGGGATAATGTAGTGTGTGTCATTAATTAAATTTTTACATTCGGTAAACATGTTTTTAACTTTTTTTTTATATCGTTTGTGCTGATTTGTGTTTAGTTGGCCTATAACCTTGGGTGCAGCCAATAACTGAAATCGCTCTTCAGGTATTTCCCGCTGAATCTTAGAATCTTTAAGTCATCTTTTGATCAGCTTGTGCACAATCATAATTTTGTTTGAAATGTTCTGACAAGAAATTTTTTGCATTCAAACGACATATGAATTCAACTACTATTAATCATCTAATTAATTATAATTGCATTTGAACAATAAATATTAATGTGCCTTAATCGACTTTGAATTTTTTGAATACTAATTTAAAAAAAGTTTTAACAAGAATTAAGTAAGTTTTCCTTAGCAAAATGTTTATGTTCTTTGTGTGCTAACCCTTTTTGCACAAAGTCCAGATTATAAGCAACTGTTCAATGCCAACTATACACATTAAGTCTTAAAACAAAAAGCCGATTTGAAATGCAGAGCCAACTCGCCATTAAAATCACGTTAAGCTTAACAAGTTCGTTGCTGCAGTCTTTCGTTTTGAGTTTTGGGTGATTACTACAAACGCTTCTGACAATTACTGGGTGCTCTTATTAGAATCCGCTGCTGATTCGTTCACTTCCAGCAGTTAACTAGTTAGACAGTCAGACAGTCAGTCGGTGCTGATGGCTGAAAGTAGATAGCTCCCTTCTGCTGGCAAATTCGTGGGAATATTTGTGTCTGCGATTATTTAAGCATTTCGTATACCAAAAAGATTATCGAAGGCGCTATGAATTCGAAGTGTAACCCTGCCATCTGATGTGGATGGCAATTGGGACGGAGACTGGAAGATGGGGCGGCAAAAGGAAGCAGAAGTAGCTGAACTCGAGAAGCTGTGCGGACCAACCGAAGCCCCAACCTAAGACCGAACTCAAACTGAAACTTAAACTTAAACAATGAGTTATGCAATAAAGGCGATTGTCAGAGCTCTGAGTTTCAGCTTTAGCGACAAGTAAAAATCACTGCGCCCGTCATTGTCAAGAAGCTAGCAAATCATAATAAAAACTGTCCACTGTCAACTCTTCTCTCTTTGGCCTATAGAGTGGTTCACAAACAGAAACCACTTCAGTCATAAAGTCATCACTGACAGCGTTTCAAATCAATAATTTGAAATTTATTTGCCCTCACTCCGCCACCTCTGAGTGGGCCCTACAAGCATCTCCATTAATGATACGTTTGCTAGATTCCCTTTTTCATCATCAATTGAGTGCGTCATCGGTTTGTTTTCTGATTTATGACTATGACTATTTGTTGCTATTCTTTTTTTATCCATTTACCAGACAGTCCAATGTCTCAATAAAAACTATATTATACAGAGAATGCGATTAAGTTAGTTTTTAAACCCCTTACGTACAGTAGAGTCCGGTTATAACGACACTTAAGGGACTGACGATTCTACGTCGTTATACCTGGTAGACGCTTTAACCAAAATTAGACCAACGGAGAACAAGGAGAAGGGGACCAACCAAGTCATCGAATTTTCGGACACTTTAAGCGAAGTCGGTATAACCGGATTCAACTGTATATTGTTATCAATGTTATACTGTACGCAGATCAATTCAATAGCCACAAAAATCGATCGAAAATAGTTAATTCGTTTGAAGATAAGTGTCTTTTAAAGTCGGATCGCTCGAATATAGCCTTTCCTATTAGCTAAGTTGTAATATTTGCGTATACAGACTAATTAAATTTTAAAATTCATTTGTATAGTTTGTAATATGAGATTATAAAGATTTGTAAAAATTTATTAAACGAGAGTTGTCTCAAAAGTAGTGACTGTTCGTCTTGGTTTGAGCAAGGAAGATGATCAGCAAATTTTAGAGTATTGAAATTAAATATTTTGTAAACTAAGTGAACTTTATTTTTATTATAGTTATATTTATTTATTTTTTATTATATTTTATTTTTTCTATAATATTTTTTAAATATATTAAAATTGTAATTTGATATTCGATTATGTACTATCCAACAGTAAAAAAACGTTAGATTTGTTAGTTAACAGCAATACTTGATTAACAGACTTTAAAATTATGTTAACTCTTATTAAAAAATGCCTCTCGGGCTCTTTATTTTATTTTTACATCGCTCTCCTAATCTCTCTCTCTCTCTCGCTACCTAAACAGCTGATCGCTGGACCGGTTGCAATTGTGTTTGCTACTTTGAGTTTGTTTTTTTTCCGTTGTTTTTCGTTTTTTCTTTTCGCCTGGCAAAGATAGCAATGTGTTTGACTTCGAGGAAGATGTTCACTGACTCGGGTTGAAGCGAAGATTTTCGAGTACTTCGGCAAGTTGCCGAATGCTTTTCTTGCTGGAGTATCTACTAAAGTTAGACGCCGCATTTGCCAATTGAAACATTCAAATGTGAATAACGTACGGGTGAAGACGTCGTCTGTTCGGATTGCTCCTCAGTTTGTACATAAGATTCCAAAAATGTAAATAACAAATTTTAGTAGTATTGAAAACAGTTGTGGTTTAAAAAAAATGAAGAAAATATTTGTGAATTTATGAATTATATTTCGTCAAGTGATTGCGGTAGAAAAATATTGTGATTTCTATTAAATACTAATTTGTTCATATTATTTATTTTAATATAAGCCCCTTAAAACTTAAATCTTTATTGAATATTCTTGTGTTGTCTTTAATTCAATAAAATCGAAATGTTTATTTTTTACAAAATCACTTCAAATATGTTTTTAGTTTTTGCAAATTATATTTAAATATTTATATTTATTACGTTTTGCTGATCCTAAGTTACTTAAGTGATTTTTATTATTGCTATTTAACTTTTGTTGATCAATTAAGATTCTTCCTCATTTTCGAGTTGTTGGCATATTACAACATTGTAATAAATAATACTAGCATTTGTTTAATGATCCTTCAGTTCGACTGACTTAACAAATTTAAAGTGATTTTGATGTTAACTACGCATAACTACAACTTAATTGTGATATCTGTGAATTAAACTAGTTACAAACCATCGAAATAACATAACGAAAAAACAAACATAACAACTTTGTAAACAACCTTCCACTACAAAAATCCGAAAAAGAACGGAAGACTCTGTAATAATAATAAATATACTAAAATTTCAAAAGGTATATATATATATATATATCGCACCGTTCGCGAAACTCAAAGGCAAACCACTTTGAGAGCACAGGGAGAAGTTTCTGCTAGAAAAAAAATAACATTGACGCTGCCGATGCTGCCGTTAAAAGGTAAGTGAATGCTCTGGGGTCAGGAATCTTCTAGTCTGCCCGCTTGTCGTCAAAAATGTTGAATCACGTGGTGCCTCTCACAAATGCGACTAGTTGTAACATGATTTTTTGACTTCTGTTTACCAATTCACAGTCCTGAGATTGCAAAGTAGATTGACACATATTCTTTAAATTCAGCTTACAGCTTGGCAAGAGAAGTCATAGAAGTGCTCTTCAATAGGATGAGTCTTATCGCTTATTTATTAATTGAAGTTTTACCCAATAAAAAATGCAAATAGGTAAATAAGCAACAACGATTTTATAATGATTCGAAGTCATAAAAGTCTCTTCATGAATTAATTAACTTGCTGTAATTAGCCTAAAGTATTAATTATTTTATTTGGTATAACGGTTTCAATTTGCATAAAATTCGCATAAATCTAAGCAAGTGGATTTCATAACTTTTTAATTAAAAGTGAGATTCAATAATATTTCAATGTTTACCAGTTTTTATTGTGTTGTTTTAATTCTGCTAAAATTACCGCATATATTAAACAATTTGCAATGGTAAATTGGCCAAATCTACACCAGCTAATTCTAGCTGAGTTTAGCATTGTTTTATAAACATCTAAGATAATAGACAAGAGTTCAAGGATGCACATCAGCGACATGGATAACTTGAGGTATTTGTGCGTAAGTTTAAAAATTTCTGGGAACTGCAACACCATGATAGATAATTTGAATTGCAGTCTGAAAAAAAACCAGCTCAAACGATAGCAGAAACAGAAACCAAAACAGAAAGTACTTACGTTTGTGCTGGAATTAGGAAATTCGGTTTAAATGTCAAGAGTTGCTACAGTTTTCCAGCCTTGTGGCGCAAATGAACAAAAGAAAAGCTTAGCCAAGGAGAAGACAAATTTAGGCCAAATGTGTGATTTAACATCTTTCACATCACAGACACACATACACAACCACGTGTAGACCTGTACAATACATCTACACCAAGCGAAGGTGTTTAGTTATTTTGCTTTATGTGGCATGGGGTTAAAGTTGAGATGGGAGAAAGAAATAAACCTGGGGGAAAATAAAAACAAAAATAGCTGACTTAAATCTAAGAAAAAATGCTGTATACAATATAATTTTGCTGGCTGTAATGCTGTTGAAGTTGTTGGTATTGTTGTTGCTGGTGTTGCAGATGGCCAGATAAAAGTTCAAAATGCGAATGTTGGTTGGTTGAGTCTACTCCGACTTGTTCGGCTTGACTCTGGCCTGGTCTGGTCTGGCCTGGTCTGCTCATTAACGTTGCAAAGAAATGGCAAATAAATTTAAAAGTCATTCAAGCTACAATGCTCAAAAGCGGTCCCCTCTCACCTCTCCACCTTCGACACCTGGCTCACCCCCGCGTCACACTTCTCTCAGCTGGGAGTACATCCCAACAGCAATCAGTAACAACTACCACTTTGTTGTCTGTTATATTGGTCTTCGTTGTTGTTGTTATTATTGCTATTACTGCTGTTGTTTTACTTTTATCCATTCAAGTGTTGATGCGTTAACTGGCACTGCGTGCGCCTCGGTGAAAAGCCAATGAGCCGCATCTATTGCAGTAGATGGCGTACAGAGCACAGACCGGCCAAGTAAAAGTAACCTAATGTATATTTTTCTTATTTTCTTCCTTTTTTGCCCCGACATTCAAGTAACCTTATAACTGTTGCTAGCTTTTTTTAGTGTCCATGTTTAGTGATTAATGAAGTGTAAATAAAGTACATGTTTTCAGCATTTATTGCTGACATAAGATTTCAACACGTTCTATGTGAGTGTGCTGTGGTTTCTCTCTTGTTTTTCTTGTTATTCTACCCCTTCCACACACAAGTTGTTGTTGTTAGCGTCGATGGTATCATTATTGTTCGCAGCTCATTGTGTTGTATTCTAAAAGTGAACAACAAGTTTTCTTTGTCTTATGCCCGAAGCTAAGTTTCATTACAATTTATAAAAACACAAAAAACAAACACACATTATGAAAACCAAAGACTTTGACAACGAACTTGCAAATAACAACAAAGTAATCAAAAAAAAAAAAACAAAATCTCAGGAAGTCTTTGTTATTTGGTCAAATGTCAGCTAATGATTACAAAATAATAAGTTAAATATTTGTCACAGTTTTATTGTATTTTTATGTAAAAACGAAAGACTAGGGCTACGAACTTGCGCTGATCCCTGTAATTGAAACTTTTTCTTTGAATTCTATACCAGATATTTGCAGTGAGAATTTCATGACCAACATTTTATTTCAAAATCATACTGCATCTTCTCACAGTTTAGCGAATGCGTAAACTGTTCAGTTTCGTCACGATCCTAAATATGATCATTATGTGCATTTAACAACAAAATGCCAAGTTCTTAAATTACAGCAGGCAGCAACTGGCAACACGCACACTCACACTGCACACTCATACACTTAACTGCACATTCATCCATCCACGTGCGTTGCAAATTGCGTAGCCGCATCGTATGTTTAAGTGTAGCCCGCTTAGATGGCATTCAGCTTGATGTACGGGCAGCAACAAGCGGCTAAATGTCAGACCCAAGTACTGACCTCTATGCTCTGACAGGCTACTTTTGCGTCATGCCATCTTAGGGCTGCCATTCGATGGCATTTGTTTTGACCATCTGCAGTTTTTAGAGTTTGCCAAACTCTGGTTTTTCGAGTTTCAAGTAAATCCAATTGATTATTTTACATTTGGAGCATATTTCTTTGTTCTTGTCTGTCGTTCACAATATCGTATAAATTGCATTGCCCATAAAAATAATTCAATGTCAGACAATTTCAATCCCATTTGTCTGGGAAGACGTAAAAAATTAATCTACAGCCCGCATAGCTAATCGAAATTTAGACATTTTTGCTTGCGTTCTTTAAGATGTGCAAACAAAAGCTAACCAAGCAAATAGAGTAGGATCTTAAAATTTAATAATATTAATTAACGTCTTTAAATCTATTGCGGGCTAAAAAACAAGTTTAAAGCTTCAGATCATTGAAGTTCTGTATAACTGCCAAGTGAATTTTACAGTTAGTCTCGTAGTTTTATGATTAACTTGTTTTCGAGCAGACATACAGATATACATATATTCGATGTCTCATCAGGATGACATCACAGTCTCAAAGGATGCGACTTTGCAATACTTATCACGCAGTTCTTTGATGGTCAAAACAGGTTCTTGGCTTTATGATCATCTCATATGCGTGGCATTTATAGACACATTAGGTGATTCAAAGTTATGCGCCTAAGCTTTTGTAAATATGTTATGAAATTTTATGAGCTGTTTATCATTATCTTGTTAATATTTGTTGACTACCTTTAGTTATGTTTTAGTTTGGTTTCAGTTTCTTAGACAATTTAAAGCTGTCATTGCCAACGAATTTACGCGCAATTGTACATAAGAGGAAGCCGTGAATGATTGTCTATTAAGCCACTACTTAAGTAGGCATCATGTGCTCATACTAGCACGGTAAATTAGAAACGCCCAGCACGGAAAGAATCATAAATCAAAAACACCTTTTATTCCGCATTCAATTTTTAATATTTTCTTGGCTCTTTTTTACCAGTTGATGTGCTTGGATAGGTCATTTTGATTATGTGCTTGAAAGACAATTAAAAGCGCGAAGGCAACAAATGACAAGAGCTCCTTACGGTCATAATCTAGCCACTTTGATGTTTTCGACAACTGGTTGTGTTTTGCTGCTTACAAGCGTGCAGATCGGAGACTGCGCATCAAAGTCAAGTTCGTAGTCTGAGGCTTTTGTTGTTTCTTGTTTTTATTTAGAATTTGGAGACGGGCTCAAAGGCCAATTCACATTTATTTTTATTTTCGAGATAAATTCTTTCAATTTTATAGTTGCGTGAATCGTACACCTTAATAACTGATTAGGTTGTTTTCATATTTTGGCAATCGTAATTTAATCTAATTCAGAAATTAATTTCACATGTAATTTCCGCTTGTACTACATTTTCAGCTACTAACACACTGAACTCCAGTTAAAATAACAATTATTACAAATTGCAGAAATGTACAAAATGAATATTAAAACAGACTTTCGTTTACAAAGTTAACGAAAAATGAAATATCAGACAACTACAGCGTCGGAAACAAGAAACAATGACTCCAGACAATAAACAAGTAATTCGCCGCTTCGGTTGAGTCTCTGGTGGCTTATGAGTAATATATATCTCTACCAGTATCTCTATCTACACACCTTGAACACTCGTATGTGTTAGAGAGAGTCAAAAGTGTATGAAGATGAGTGCAAGTTATCATAAAATAGCCATCATGATGAGGAAAAGTACGCTGGTGATGTATAAATTAAAGAAAAGTTGAATAGCAACAAAAGCAAAGAAAATTGTTGGCCATTGTTGTTGGTTAATTAATCAGCAGTAGCATCAGCAGCCACAGCATGAGAAGTTAAGGAGTAGTCACAGTTGATTATTTAACCAAGTGACATAAATCTCAAATTCGGTAGGTACACAGATAAAAAAAAAAACACTGACCCACATTTTGTGGGTGGTTCACAAGTCAGATATCGGGCCAACACAAAAGAAGTAATCGAAATGCAATGCAACAGTTATTACCACTGTTCGGATTGGGGCAATTTCGAACAGACAAACTGGCGGCAGAACAACGCCAGACTCAACAGTAATTACCTATTAATTGTTAGTTATTGTTGTTGTTGTTATTGTTGTTGTTGTTATTGTTGTTGTTGTTATTGTTGTTGTTGTTGTTATTTTTGTTACCACTGCTGTAATTGTTGGCAGCGTTGCTGGTGCCGCCTCTCGTTGTCATAAATTGCGCAGATGTTGTTGTGCTTTGCCGGCAATTGCCTCATATCAATTGGAACTGCCGCTTTTGTTGTAGCGTTTGTTTGTTTTGGTTAGTTACGGAAGCTTTACAAATTTCATCCTTAAATATTTGTATTTACAAAGACTTCATAATTGTGGTCAATATCGGGTTGTGCTTTAAAATATAAATTTATAATTGCGAAAACTTTGTGTTATTTACGATAGTTACATATATGCGATTTTCAAATGTATATAATTAAAACATTTTCTTTGAAATCACATTAAACGTCTTTAAACATTTTATTGTATTTGACCATTAAAATTATACAATTTTTTAACATCTGCTCTAAAAGTTAAAATAGTTCATCAACTTGGAATTGGGAACAAACTAGACGTGTTCTCTCCACTGTAGACTTCTAACTAGTAACTTGTTGAAACATTTCAATTTGAAAAGGTTAAGCTAGAAACAGATAATTAACTTTATTTGTTGTCTTTTAATATTCAACAAACTCGTCTTTCATACAAATAACGCCAATTATAATTTTTAATATTTTGGCTAAGTTGATTCTAAATAAATTTCCCATGCATTTATGGACATTTTACCTCGTGGTAGTTTGTAATAAAATTATATATTCGAGTTTCTATTTAATTTGTTGATGAGAATATCATTCTCAAAATAATTGAATATAACACGATCATTCTATTCATTCTCGTGCGAATCTTTTGTATGCAGTTCGATGTTTTGATGTCATTTGATTTCATTCTTGTTTTTAAATAGCTTGTAGTAAAATTAATGATTATCAGCGTTTAATGATAATATAAATAATAATATTAATAATTTTAATAATATATTTACTTATAATATATGTATTTAATAACAATAATTGTGGACCTGCTTGACGTATGGACGGGCTTTAATTCTAAATTTGGTATCCATATCTCTTATAGGACAAACGGACTGTCAGACACTGTCTGTTGATGCTGATCAAGAATAACAAGTAAGAAAAGTACAGTCGATCACGCCCGACCGTAAAATACTCTCTGCATTTTTTCGCGATTTAATTATTAAAATCGGTCTAGAGATATTACAATGTGTAGTACTTGCATTAAAACACGTTGAAACAAAAACAATTTAAGCATAATCAAACATACATCTGTTTGTCTGATGATACGAATGCGGCAGCGCTGCCGCCACACAAGCGGCGAAAACGTTCGAACATGTGCTTGTATGTTTCTGTATCGCTTGCACTCATACATGATATTGCATTCAGTTATCAATATTGTAACGCTTCTAGTTTTCTTGTTTATAGTGCGATTTCAATGCGCCTTTCAGGAAAGTTTGATATAGTTAGTCTTCACACGAATTATAAATTACAATACTGTACTATATTGAAAAATGCCTAAAAACGGAACGAAAGTTAATATTTATTTTTATTAATTGTGGGAAAAAGGGGCGTGAAAGTCCAAAAATTAAAATGTCAATGCATTTACGCTGTCGCTAGGAACCTTCATACCAAAATTGGTAATCCTAGGTGCCATAGTTAAAAAAAGATTCTTGTATTGACTGACTAAATTTCTGATCGATTGAGACCAAGCTCGAACTTGTAACTTCTACCATCTCTAAAATCTGTTTGTTCATACGGACAGACAGACAGACGGACAGACGGACAGACAGACAGACGGACAGACGGACATGGCTATATCGACTCGGCTTGTGATGCTGATCAAGAATATATATACTTTATGGGGTCTGCCACGCCTCCTTCTGCCTGTTACATACATTTTCACAAACCCAATATACTCTTGCAGAGAGTATAAAAATACTTTATGGGGTCGAAAGCGCCATCTTCTGTCTGTTATGCACATTTCGATTCTGACACACCCAACCGACCTTTGAACTCTTTATGGGTACTGTGTCTAATTAAAGTTGTTGGTAAACAAATACGTAATAAAAATGAAACCAGAGTTGCAATTTACGAAATCATAAATGAGTCGATTTTTGGTCAGCGAACCGAGTCGTAGCAATGACGTGTAATAAGCGCCCTCTGGCGAGCTGACCATTGCCTGCCGCAGGCCTCGTACAGACATTTTCTGCTGAATGCTGACCCATAACAAGAGAAAACTAAAGTGTTAAATGGCTTGGTTTACTTTACAAATCACTCGGCAATTTGTTGGCCCATAAAACCGAAATTAGTTCCATTTGCCACTGCGCACAAATAAGTCTATAACTCGAGCTGTGTTGCGCGTTGGGCGGCATTGTGGGCGGTCCTGGTTTCGGCAAGTGTGAAACAGCAGACAGGTATGCTAGCACGAAGCGTCGAACTGACTTTTGGTATCTACTTTTTATGCCCCGCCAGACAGCACATGAATCGCAAATGAGCAGAACACAAAAACCGCTCTGCGGAAATGCACAATAATTCTAGTAAAAAAAAGATGCGAATGAAACAGAAAATGAAAAACTACCAAAATCGTATTAAATGCAGAGTTCCAAAAAAAAACAATTTGAAATACCACTGGCAGGAAAAAAAACTAGTAAGTAAATTTGCAGTAGAACTAGCGGACTTTAAAAGACCCTGTACTTATCGTAGTGCGCATTTTCCATTATAATAAATGATAATAATAAATAATAATAACAATACGATCTGGAACAAATCATAATGATTATGATTATGATATGATTATTAATACGATCGCTTAGTTAACACTACATGACTTTATACAAATTTCCTCTTCCCGACCTATTTGTCCTATGGATGCTATTGAATATTGGTGTCCGATCCGAATTAAAGCTTATGCAGATAGTAACAATGGTACCTCACAAAATGTGTAAATGTCACGATAGCTCCAGTAGTTTCCATGCTGTTGTGTAATGGAAATCGTTTTACAATATGTGGGGGCGGTAAGGGCGTAGCAACTATTTTAAATAAAGTTGGTCGAGTACATTGATGGACTTTGGTGGCACTAGTTTTTATAGTCTCTGAGAATGAGGTGTTCATATGGATGGACAGACATACAGACGGACATTGCTATATCGACTAAACTGTTGATGCTGATCAAGAATATAAACACATTAAAGGTTTGGCCATCACCATCTCCTGCCTGTTACACACATTTATCTTCTGACATCATAATAGGCCCCTGTATACATTTTAAGTACTGGGTCTAAGAAGCTTTTGCTTGTGACCTCAAAATCTATTAGAACGTCGAACTCTTGCGGCTATGAAATGCAATCGCAGCCGCAACTGAAGATTCCGCCTCCATTGGGCACTTTTTTTTGGTAAATTTTTCGGCTGTTGAAAACATTAATGTCCAAAAACTGTTAGGTTGGCCCAAAGCCACAACACCAGCAACAACACCAGCAACAACAGCAGTTACTTTACGCTGGCTCTGAGCATTTGAATCTTGAATCTGTGGCACGTAGGTCAACGCATCAGCATACCGCATCGGACTCCCCCTTCAGTTGTCTACATCATTTGGGCGAGCACACGAGTCTGTCTGTCTTTTAAGCTTGCTATCTCACGGCCTTTAGCTACATCTTCAGTACAAAAAAAAATGTAAAATAAATTGTGTTGATGTTGCAAAATGTACATTGCTTTTAAGACGTATATAAACACCCGGCTTTGAATGCCGAATCAAAGCTGACTAAAATAACTGAATGAAACATTTTTGAGTATATTTCAATTAATTATTTCTGTTAAGCTTGTGTTAAAATTAAATTTGTATCGAAGCTATATATATATATAAGCTATAAGTATAGCTATAAGTATATATAAATATTTATAATAATGTTTACAGGTTGATATACTTAAAATCTGTTTACTCAATTGTAGTTAATCGAAATTGAATAATAACAAGAATAATATGTCATCCTTTTATTTTAAAATTGAGTTCCAGTTCAAAATGCGTGTTAAGAATGTAATTAACAATGTATTTAAGGTGTCTAAGTAGTGTATGAGTAAGAAGATACCCTATAATTCTGGTAGTGTATGAGTAAGAAGATACCCTATAATTCTGGTAAAAAACAATATAAAATTACGTATATGATGTGTTCATACCCTAAGTCTCTGAGATCTTCGGTGCTTCTCTTCTTAAAACAAACTTATTTTCCCACCACTTTTCAAGTACAGGGTATGAAAAATCCGTTGTAATAGCACAATTTAAACTCATTTTATACCGTGTTAAATGTATTTACTTTTTATTCAAAAGGTGCTCAACTTGCTACATGTGTTAAAACATCATTTGTTTGACTTTTAATCAGTTCCAGCTAACAATAATAATAATTATTATTTGCTGGTGGCCCAATCATTTATTCGTTATCCGTGCGTTTAAAGATTAACCGTTTTTTTCATTTTTCCGTTAAATACAAATTTAAACAACGACGAAAAGGTAACCCGATTCGCAGACCTTACGACATCTACCGTTTAATTGCCGTTGCTTAGACAAAATATTTATTTGCTCATGTTAATTATAATTATACAAAGATTATGATAATATATATTCGCATATTAAGCTCGATACAATGTTGTGCATCACAATTGTTGCGGCGATCTATCTTTAAGACAATGCCTACTTCATTGTGGATGTACCAATATGAAATACGCTTTTAATTGCTCAAGCTGGAAACGTTTATCTTTTATCTACATATATTTAGCGAGGTCCTCACAAACAAATTTTCCAACAAGCACATTTGTTTGGACTTTTAAAAGTCGAGACATTGGATGGGAAACGTTGAGCGAGCTGAGTGGTTTCTGTTTTATGCATTTATAATGTAAAGTTTCATACAATTAATTAAAAGCACAGATAGCCATAAATGAACGTATAACAAAAACACTTTTAAATGATTAACATTTAAATTTTAGTTTGCTGCTTTTTGCAACAATTTGTAGACTTTTGTTTGACTTAATTGTTTAGCGGTTGATGCTTAATTTGCTTAATTAGCATTGTATGTGAAAGTGCTAAATGAAAGAAAGGAGTGAACTTGAACTTGATTTTAGTTTGATTTATTGGTGAGGTAACTACAAAAGCTTTTCCTGAATATGCTTATATAAAGAAATTTTGACATCGTTTCCCACCGTGGGGCAAATGACCACAATGTCCGCACCTGCACTGCGGCGCTCCCATGCTCAGGTCGATATCAAGTTTTACCATTTTCTCTAACGTTTGTTTGTTTATCTTTTTCATTTTGTGAATAATTTGAAGACGCGGCAACTTTATGAAATTTTTGCAATGGGAATTGTCAGTGATTCGCTGAATGCGCCTTTAGCTGCCGTTTCATAATGCACACCTCTTTGCTAAAGGTGAAATGTTCGGTAATTTTGTTCATTTTCTGCGTCATGTGCACAGCTAGGCACAGCAACAAATTGAAATACAAACAATTCATCTCACTTTGTTTTGTCTACTTCGCGAATTTATCAGAGAGCGATGCAAAAAGAAGACTGACTTAAAAACAAAACAAGATGAGGTGCATGAGATAAATATCGCAAAACAAATAAATGAAAACTTCGTATACAATACCCTGCACATTTCCAGAGCAAAAATACACACTTGACTGAAATATTTGGCCCTGCATTGGTATGCAAGCCTTAGTTTCAGTTACCGTGTGTTGCTTTATATTCAGTTTCAACACTTTGTCGGACAAACAACAACTAAAAAAACGAAAAAAAAATACAAATGCTTCCTTAATGTTAGCGCGAGATCCATAAAGGTTAAGCGCAACTTGACAAAAAGGTCAAAACGATTTAGCCGACATTTGTCAGCGATGCCTTCTGACTCTAGATATTACCAATTAAACGATGCATTCAGTAAACACCCGCACTGCGTGTTGAACATCACTATACATGTGTCTGAGCTTAGTTGAGTGTGCGTGGGTGTGTGTGCATAAAGGCGGAACAGACTTGTTGATTGTCGAGACCCTCGCCTAGGAAAATGCAACCTCAGCATCGAATACCCAAGTACCCAGTTTATCGTCAGCCGAGTATTTTTACTATTTTTTTTCGTTTGTCTCTTTTATGGAAGCTGCTGCAAACATCTGTTGACAATTTTTTGTTGTTGCTGCTGATAATGATTCAGCAGCATCAGCAGTTGCAACTTCCTTATTTGTCATTGTCTTTGAGATTCGTTTAGTGTTTTGTTTTTGATTTTACCATTTTCTCCATTTCCATTTCACTTTTGCTGATGAGGCGTCCCATTAATCATATCTTTACTTTCTGCAAATATGATTACATTGAATTTCTCGTTTGAATTGTTTAGCCACTTGGTTGCCAACTAACAGTTAATAAATAAGTATTATCGAGTACCTTTTCAAGAGATCAATTAGCTTAACGAAAATAAAACAAAAATGCATATAAGTAAGATATGCGGATAAATAATTGTAGGTACATAGCGAGGGGAAATTGAATAATTAACGTTATGTAAGGTTTTAAGAGTAGAAAACTTGTACTCAAAATTAACTTTTAATATATTAATAAAGGAAATAAGGAAATATACCCATGATCATTAAGTTGTCAACAGTTCAATTCAAATAATTAAAAAGCAATGAAAACTTTCAATATAAAGCCACATCCAATATTTTCTGTGCATATCAAAAAAAGGCAAGTCGACCTTCTAAAAATTTGTTGAGTCAGTAGTAAAAATATTGGAAAAAACAAATAGCAGTCAGATTTAATTTGCAGATACTGTTAGAAAACCTTGGCAATGGCGAAAAGTATTTGGGTAATTGGAAATTGAAAAACGATCATTGCTAAGCCAATTGGACAATGAAATTAAACATTAAAGAAGTATTAAGCACAAAGCAATACTTAAACATTAATAGATCTTTGATTGAAACGAACATGTTATTTATTATTACTAAGTTCTAATGTCAAGTGGTACGATTCATGAAAAGTTAGTTTATATTTTTATGCTTTGCGGTATTTTTAAAATTAAAAAATTTAATTTACATGTGAGAACAAAAAGTGGCAAACAAGAACCCAACCAAGGCAATCAGCTAATTTAAATACAAACAACAATTCGAGTCAGACAATGTATAAGTTTCGCTTTCGCAAAATATTTAAGTAAAACCATCGCCTCAATTCAAAACCTCTTCTAGTCTCCCCTGCGATATCCAGCCAGTATTCTGTAGATAATTTTAAATAGAAAATTATGTATACATTAAATGTATTTCGATATGATTTTGTTCAATTTGCATTGTTTTAGGAGAACACACATCTTTCGATTCAGTTAAAAACGGTGATTTTAACTCTAAAAATAACACAAGGCCACAATAACTTTAAAGAGTGTCACTGGGGTAAGCAAGTAAATTCACTCTCGACTTGACTATTTCTAGTTTATATTGTTTGCCGTTGTGCAAATAAAAACAATTTCATAGAAATTATGCAAAATACGCAGCAACAACAAATACAACGTAGCAGTAGCTAAGAAAAAAAACAACAGATGCATAAAAGAGCTGACGGAAGTCACAACGATGGCAAAGTGAATGTCTGTTGCGAATGACTGACTTACTAACTGACTAACAGACTCATTGACTGACTTACAAACTGACTGACTTAGTACAAGTCACAGCTGTGCCGTCGTTATAGCACTCGCAGAATTATCCGCATAATTATTTGCCCATCTAGAGCAGATTTGATCTGTGGGTTTGTTAATGCGTTATGTAATCAATATCTTGTACCTGCAACGCGTACCCTCGTAAAATTTTTTCTTCATGTATATTGTTTTTAAACTTTGTTTTGTTAATATTTTGCTATTTGGCTTCATAATTTTATTTAATGAGCCAGTACCCAGAAACTCATATGTGATTTTACGTGTTGCTTGGTATCGCCCGAGCTTTAGCAATAAGTAATAAGTTAACAGGCATTAATTGTTTCGCATTGTTTGCTTTCAGGCATTTCACTACACAAAATGCGGCGTACACAATTCCATCTGTTGTATTGTGGTAAGTTAATGAAATATGCAAATAAAATTTCTTCAAATTATTAATAAAAATAATATACACTGTGTGTATGTGTTTATAGACTAATACTTGGAATTAAATAAATCAAAGGGTGTATAAGTCGTGAAAGGCAGTTTCTGTATTGTTTCTACTTGACTAGAAGTCATAATATATGATGTTTAGTAAACTTAAATGGGTAAAGACATATTCTTTTAAATTTATAGCTTTTTGCTTTGCATAAAAATGGTTATCAAGATTTTCTAAATTAAAAAAATATTCACATGAATCCTTAACCTTGTCGACGCACAAGATTCCCACATAATTTTTCTTCCAAGACCTGGCAAATAAAAAAACGCTTGACGCATTCGCACATGCGTGTCAGTGGCTTAACGCAGGCAGCAAATGGCAGCAAAAACGTCAAAAATAAAAAACCGGCATAAAAAGCGGATTGTATTAAAAGTGTCTTTGTTTAAGCCGACTTTTTTGTTTTGGCGTGCGACAAAAAGTTAAAAGGGGGAAAATCTAGATGACCAGAGATTAAATGACTTTTGTTTCGACTTGATGTTCATTAATGGATCAACCCAGGTGAATGCCTGGGAAATGCTTAAGAAACGACATTTTGACACGCCATTGACCCAGACCCAAAAAGACGGTTGTTTACTTTAAATAACTTAACAAAATCAACAACGAATACAATTTGTCTATTGAACAATGCAAATAGTTGAGTAATTACGCGTTCAAATTAAAGTTGGCAAATGCTGGTTGCCCGCTGCGTGGCATACGAATTACTGACGGTGCCACATGACGTATGGGTAATGGTGTTCAATCACATCTTTATTTTTTGTTTTTCCGTTTTTTTATGTATATTTTTCGGGCGTTTCAATTTAGTGTGGCGTTGCCAATCAACGTCCGCAAATTATAGGCAATTGTTTAATTATATAAGGCAGCAACACCCTCGGTAAAGCAGATGCTTCGGTAACTGATTCATGGACAATTGAATGATTCATATAATCACGACGATTATACAGCAAGTGAACCTTGAGTTTTGTGGTTACTTTGGCTATCAAATCACTTCTTTATTCCAATGTTTTTTACTTTTTTTGTGTCGACTCTGTTGTAGCTGCTAGTTAAGTTGTAGTCCATCAGCAACTGATGTTTCTTTTCTCCCTAAATCCCTTTTCCTCTCATTCTCCCATCTTGTACACTTAATTGTTTTTATGCTTAAACAATTTAATTATTGCGTTTGAGGGCCTGGAGTCAGTTGTCTTGGTCTTAGTTGCTGATGAGCCAGCTATCATCACATTTACCGTCAGAGTCACAGTTTTGCGTAATTCGGCAATGAGTATTCAACAGTCAAGGTTTATCTTGATTTTTGGTATTTAATACTTGGTAAACGCATTTAGTTTTAACTAAAATCAAAATCATAAGTTCTGTTGTTTTGAACTATAAATAATTTGGAGCACTGATTTGTTTTATTTGTTGTATATGTTAGTCTAAATTATAAAATTATTAACGAAACTGGATAATTAACAGTAAAAATAATACCTTATACATATAGTCGCATTATATCGCCAACATATTTATCGAATCGTAATTAAATAATGTATTTAAATACAGCATTTTAATAAAATCAATTGTCATTAGTGCATTAGTGTTATGATTAAAATCATTAAGCTTTAAATTTAGTCTGTGGTTGTACGGAAGTAAATTATACTTAATTAAATTAATAAGTACCCAAAATCTAAGAAAGAATGTATTAAATTATTTTTGTTTTGCAGCGCTTCTCCTACTGACATATTTCAGCCCATCGAGCGCTGAAAATAAGGTAAGCTTTAATGGTTTTTATCATATTGGAATTACTTGAAAAATATTCCTATTATATTCATAACTGTTGTCTATTAGTATCGTACACCGGCTCGTATCCTGGCAAAGCAGACAGGAGCCACGCAGTTCGAGGAGGAGCGTTATGAGGCACACACAAACTGCAATGAGCACAAACATCACTTGAAAAAGCGCGCCTCTGACGAGGATGTGGACTATGAGGTTTACCAGGGTGTTGTGGGTCGACCGGGCATAGATTTCCCCATCTATCCACGTATTCCAAAGACCACGTTCAGTTGCCGCTCTTATGGAAATGGATACTTTGCCGATATGGAAACCGATTGTCAGGTGCGTTTTCCCCACACCACATAGTATAGCAGGCTATTTATTGAGTCAGTTAATCCGCAGGTCTTTCATATTTGCGAAGAGGGTCGCAAGATTTCGTTCCTTTGTCCCAATGGCACAATTTTCCAGCAAAGTGAGCTCACTTGCGACTGGTGGTTTAAGGTGAACTGCTTGGGATCTTCGGGCTACTACGCCGAAAGCGCTGAGATCCTAAATAAGCAGCGTGTCCATCGTGTTCGCCCATCGGTGCCAGTTCAAGGCTTTAATATCGTTGGTGGAGGCCTCAACATCAAACCAAAGGTTACACCTGTCGTGGGTCAAGCTCGTGCTGCTTCACGTCTTGGCAGCAAATCAGATAGACGCATTGATTCCACGGAGGATCTTCACGCATCCCTGGAGATCGTCGACTTCGACGACGTTTCCGGGGAGAAACAGCGCAAAGTTCTGCCTAGCATTGACAACAACAGCAATGATCATGAATCGCAGATAACAGCCGAGAGTTCGTCCTTTGTCAGCGGATCCGGGAAACGTCGAAACGGCAACAGCAACAGCAACAAAAGTGAGGATACTTCTATATTAAAGCCCACCCGGAGTCGCGGTAGCGCCTCCCAAGAGCGAAGTTCTCCTTCAAGGGGTGGTGTTAGTCACAATGAATCGCGGGAGCGGGCTCGGAATGGGCAGCGCGGACAGCAGCGATTCAAGGACCTCGAAAGCGAGGAGCAACAGAGTAAGGAAAGAAACAAAGACAAGCTGGCCCAATCATTGGCGATCAAGGAAAAACCCGAGTTTTTCGAGGCGCATACGACTCGACCATTGCAGCAGACGACCCCCTACTACGTGCCCAGCAGCTACTCCACGGCACGGCGTCTGGAGCCCAGCAAGTCGACACCTTTTTACACCCCAACTGTTCCCAGCGTATCAAAGACTAAGAGCACAGAAGGCAAACTGAACTATATTAAGGGCGGACATGGTGCGTCCACGCCTAATCCCAATCGATTTGGAGCTCCAGCCATCTCAGGACCCTTCTTGGAATCCTCAGTTGCACCCAAAAGCATTAAGCCAACCGCCAGCGTCAGTCTGGAGCTAGACAGCACCTACAGGCCAGTGGTCATCGGCATGCGACATCACTACGACGTGGCTGGATCCGGAGAACATAAAAGGATCCCAAACTTCAGTGTAGATCTTCTTTCAAAGAAGACAAGCGAGAGCCGTGATTATTTGCCCACAACACCGCCGCCATCGGCAACAAGTAGTGGACCCACCTATCTGCCCAAGAGCAACGCTGCTCCCAGATTCAATGCTGCAGCAGCTGGAGGAGAAGACCTGCTATTTGCACCGAGTCCCTTAAAAGAAGAGTCGGTTTACCGAAATGTTCAAGACATGCTAAAGACCGTCAATCTACTAAACGATAAGTTTGATGATGTTGAACTGAAAGGACAGTCTTCAACATCAGCCCGAGCTGGCCTTGAGATTCCGCCCTCGTCCGGTCCAGATGCACTCGTTTCATTGGCCAAATACTTTGCCCAGGAACACAATGAGTCTGGTAACGCACTGGCGAAGCCCGATAAGAATGGAATCCACACGAAGCTTTCCGTGAAGGCACCTGCGCTCATTTTGCCCACTCCCAAGCCCTCGGACACCACCGTCACGATAACTACGTCCGAAGTACCTCCGAGCATCAGCGAGCAGGCAGATGACATAAAGCAGAGTCTGCTGAGCGACAAAACAGTGCAGAAGTACAGCAACTTGTTTGGACTAAAGGCAGCCAAGGGTCGAGGACAGTCTGAGATGGATGGAGAGTCCGCCCATCTGAGCGAGACTCAATCGCCGGCAAAGGCAGCGGAGCACCAACCGTTCCCACAAATTGGAAGTACCGGAACATCGATCGGCGCTTTGGTGGAGAAGCCCGAATCGCGCAAGATTGCCCAAATCTTCTCGAATGCTCTGACCAGCTATTTGGACAATCCCAACACCTTTCGAGCCGAGCTAGCAGCCCGGGCAAGACCTACCGAACCACCAAACTTTAAGCCTATTACAACCACAGACTCCTCGTTGTTCAGTGATGGCACCGCCAAGTATTATTTACCCACGAAATCCCTACCAGATTCAACTACTCCTCATAGCATTGCCGCTGAGATTAATCACAAGTTTGACTCCACGCCTGCTCCTGAGTACTCAACGACAACGGAACTCTATGAGCAGAGCACCAGTCGAGCACATGACTCAGAACTGGAGCTCTCAGCGGAGCTGTCTCCACCCAGTCCCGACTCAGGTGAGGGTGAGTTCCTTCAGCAACAGCAAACACAGTCATTTGTCAAGTCTCGCAATGATCTGCTGAAGGATTCACGACCACAAAAACTGATTACGATGCACAAGCCCACGGAGCATCCATGGGCACTGAAGTCCCAAACCGATTTCCTGGATCCACTGACCATCAACGATGCCTTAATGAAGGAGCGTGCGACCACCACCACCACCACATCTCCATTCACTTACCTACCCAAGCTGGTATCTGGCACACCGACCACGTCTCCAGGACGATACGAGTGGGACGACATATTCAGGAGCTACGACATTCCACGTGACGCATTACCTTCCAGCAGTGGACTTCAGCGAATTGCGAATAAATTATTTGGTGGACTTAATGAGCAGGAGGCACTTCATCTGCGAAATGTCATGGCTAAGGCGGAGCATGATCGACAAGTGCTTAGTCTGCTGTTGCTGCTAATTCAAACCTGCGATGATCACAACGGCAAGGCCCTTGAGCGCTCCCGAAAGCATCTTCTCAACGCGCTGATTGACATCGACAGCAAGATACCCAGCAAGTCAACCGTCCGCCAGAAACTGGACCTCGCCCTGCAGACGACAACAGGGCGAGTGCCGGTGACCACATTACGTCGGAACGGTGATTACTACACCAGCACCACGCCAGGCTATACGTCAACTACAGAATTGCCTTTATCTACCAGCACGACGGCGCCGGGCAGCAGCGAGGAGACAACCAAGTTTGAGATTCGTGTCGAGGACGTCGACGACCTCGACTTGGCGGCGACAACAGAAGCGACGCCGTCGCATTCGGGGAAGAACTCGGATCGGCGGGCATTGGAGCTGCTCAAGTCATTATATTCCCTGGCGTCAAAGTTTAGCAGCAGGCGATAGGGTAGCTAATGTCAAGGGTTGCCGATTCCTAATGGAAGCGCTTGGAAAGGGTTGCCAGCGCTACGGAAGTATGTGCGAGTAAATGCTTAACTTTTAGTCAACTCAACTCTGTTGCCCTAATTCCTTTTAGCTTCAAATTGTTAACTGAAAATCCATTTTCTAATAATCGTTTTTAAAATTACCCTTCTTTTATTTGTTAATTATTTTATTTGGTTTAGCCAATTCACCGTTCGCAATTAGTTTGTAAATATGTAAAAGTTCGAAATGAAATACTCAATGATCCTGATCCTGACTGGTCCTGAATTACTCCAGCTTTTTGTCGGGAACACTCAAAATACTTTTACAATCTACAGTATATCGTCGAGTTTTATTAAAATAGTATATTAGTTTTAACTTCAAATACGGGAGTACTTTGACTCTAACTTTGAACAATCCACATGTGAGCCTGTATGTGCATGTACGAGCATGTCTTTGTTCCTTGCTTTTTGTAAATATTTATTTAAAGCTAATAAAGTACTTATAATAATAAAAAAAAATTTTGTTTTTGCTAGCTCAGACTGTCGCTTAGAAGCTAAAGTTGGAATAGTCAACCTTTGTTTCAAATTAAGATTTAAATAAATGGAAATCATTTTAATTTTTATTTTTATTTCAAACTCAGAACAGAGACTGAGTTGACTGAAATAGTCCCCAGCTACGGGATAAAAATTTGTTTTATAATTAATTGACACCTGCCTTATGAGGGCAGATAAATATCAATATTCAAGGTGGCTAATTTCAATGTGACGGTTTCCATGAACAAAGATATTACAAGTTATACAAATCAATTAAAATCATTTTAATAGATTAAAGTGGAAAAACTTGAAGACGACAAAATTTTACAATCTGTGTCTACTTTATTTACAAAAAAACTGTTTATATAATGATTACATGCAATGTTTGGAACATAACTCAACATGGATAATCGAAAAATACATAGAGTTAGATTTAGGCACAAATTTAATTCAAGCGGGAAAGGTCAAATAGAACAAATGTCGTAAAGAGCTAGTGTAATCAGATAAGATTTGAATATTTTTACCATTTTCTGCTGCATACATTTAGAAAATTGTCAATTGGGAATTGTCAAGGGCAGAACAGAATTAGATTTGAATTGCATTGTACTTGAAATGCAATACATTTTTAATTAAATTACACTTACGTAACGACGCCAAATGTTACGTATACTTTGGGGCTCAAAACAAGCACAAGCCTAGGATCGTCATTCAGATACATGTGTATTGAATACTGGCCAGAGCCCACAACAATGGATACTTCACAGTCATAAATTAAACTGAAGCGCAAGCACAAATCCAACTGACGAACTGTCGAATTGTCTGGACAGCTGCCGCATAAACATAAATTTCGCAAAGATGCAGCGTCGTCAAGTTTAGAACATCATCTATAAATGCTTCTCGCCGGTTTCAAATCGCTTGCAGTTTATTCTGAAGTCTGAAGCGGCTCACTTGCTAACACTAAGGATCAGAAGGATTTCTAACTGAGACCTGAAAAATAAACTATAATTGTTATGCGGCAAGAACGCAACACTGTTGCCTTGGCAGGTAAGTTAATCAGCCCACTCAGTTACTCAGGGTCAGAGTTCTCAGAGAGCCAACAAAATGTGCACGATTGCGCGTAACTCAAGAGTGACCGACGTACGGACGGACGTCCAACTGCCTCATCATTATAAGCACTTCCTTTGGAGCGACTGCTACTGATTCTATTACTGTGGGCGTCTGTTTGTCTAAGTTTTTGCTGCCTTACAAATTTACGAGGTATGCGTCTTCTTTTTGGCCACAAGCAAAATTCATTTGATGTTGCAGTGAGTTCTGCACAGTGGCTTATAAACGGTTAGTTCCAAGAAGATATGTGTACTAACTTGAGTCATACTTTCATTCAATCTTTTAAATTTGTTGCACCTTGCAATTAACAAAATGCTTATAAATATATAAGCTTGTTGGTTGATGGTCTATAAGGTTTGTCAATAGCGAAATGGGTGGAAGTCCCCATTTCCGACCCCATAAAATATATATATATTCTTGATCAGTGTCAACTGTCGAGGCAATGTCCGTCTGTCCGTTCGTCCTTCAGAGACTATAAAAGCTAGAGCCACCAAATTGAGAATAAAACTCCGTATAGATGGTACCACCCTAACAATTTGGTCGGAAATAGGAAATTTGTATGTTGCGACCAAATTCAAATATGTGCATATTATTATTGTTACTATACTCACAAAGTTTGAGCCAAAATGGACTACTTTATTTTATATCTCCCATGTACAAAATCGGTCGAAAATAGCTTATTTTAATGGAATAATTTGCAATTGATTGAGTACGGAGCTCGCTCGACTGTATCGTTTTTTCTAGTTATAACAATAGTTTGGTTATTTTTACAGATTCCAGATTAGTATTCAAAAAACTTACTAAACGGTGTGTCTTTAATTTCTCAGTTAATTTAAAAAAAAAACAAGTAAGAAAGGCTACAGTCGATCGAGCCGACTGTAAAAGACCCCGTACTCCCATAGTAGTGCCCATTTTATTAAAATAAAAATTTAAAAATGAAATTAAAAAAATTAAAATGAAATATTTACATATTGAATTAAAATTAAAAAGTAAATAAATTAACAATCGTCATTGTCAGCATTCGAACCCGCGATCCATGCGAAGGTTCCACATTGCGCCGCAACTCTACCAGTTGCACCACGACCCTCTTCTATCATTCTTCCGATTATTTGCAAATATGTATGTGTGCTCATACATACATATGTGTGTATGTATAGCATTGTTCGGCGCGGCCAGCGGCTGCCGCCAAAGCAGGTAGAGAAAACGTTCGAACATATGTTTGTATGTTTCTGTGTTTGTTTGTACGTGTTGCGCGCATGCAGTGATTTTGCAGTAAAATAACGTGAACTTTGAACCGAAATTTCTCTGTTGTTTGACATAGGATTTTGATGCCACTTTCAGGAAAGTTAGAAATAGTATGTCTCTAAGCGTATGTTAAATTACAACACTGTACTATTTGATTTAATGCCTGCAGAAAGGCATTGAAATTGGAGAGTGTTTTAGTTCCTATGAGCAAAGGGGGCGTGGCAGCTCAAAACTTTAAATGACATTGCATTTAGGCTGTCTCTGGGAACCTGCGTACCAAAATTGGTGCTCCTAAGTGCCATAACTATTGAGTTATTCGCTTAAAACAAAAATTTTTTCGAGGCGTGTCTGGTTTTTTGCTTATTGCGGGGGCGGTAGGGAGCGTGGCAACAATTTGAAATAAACTTGATCTGCGTACATCATAAACGGACTTTCATTCCAAATTTGGTGTCTCTAGCTTTTGTAGTTTAAAAGATCCAGGTGTTCATACAGACGGACGGACAGACGGACAGACGGACAGACGGACAGACGGACAGACGGACATTGCTATATCGACTCGGCTGTTGATGCTGATCAAGAATATATATACTTTATGGGGTCGGCCACGCCTCCTTCTGCCTGTTACGCACATCTCGCTTCTGACAAACTTAATAGACCCCCTTTACTCTTTTTTAAAGAGTACGGGGTCTAAAAAGTTGTATGAATTCTTTTGAATTACGCGTTTCAAACCACTGTGCCAGACTCTTGAGTAGGAAACTGATAAATAAAGATTGCAATGTAGAGCCGTCCGCATTTGCTATCAGTGTAAAGAATCGCATGTTGCCAACGTACTTGGCCCTAAAATGGACATAGTTCACCCGCTGTCGATGCTGCATTTCAGCTTAACTTAGTTTGCTTCAACCAGTTGCATGGACCGGATCAAAGCACGGAGCGAACGATAGATTAATAGATTTTAGATAAATTTTCAGAATCAGAAAGTTTTAATGTTGACTCTCTTATTTGTTGCAGTTCTTCTGCTGTTGTGGAGCGGTAGCAGCGCCCAATTACAGGTACAGGTGAAGCAGGTGTTCCTAATTCGTTAAAACTCATCTAACGTTACTTGACAGGCTCAAAGCGGTTATAACTATGTGCGCCCAGAATTGGCAACCACAGCAGGAGGAGGAGCAGTGGCAAGTCGCTTGTCGCCAGGTGGTTATCCCACGGGAACTGCTCTGCCCTTGACGCCTGCTCCTGCCACAGCTTTTGGGGCAGGACTGTTTCCCTCTCCAGCTGTGGGATACACACCAAGTGGACAGGCAACAACTGCGTTTGGAGCACCTGCAGCCGCCGTGGGTAGCAGCTCTAATCTGCCCAGGCGCCCAACGGGATTAGGATTACAGCCAGCATCTGCGGCATCACGTAGCGGTCCCTACGGTCTACAAACACAGTACGGGAATGCAGCTGTATCCACGGCAGGAACACGATCTTCCACTATGAATGACTACAATGATAATGCAGATGGAGACTATTCGGCTATTCCTGGTGTACATGGTGTGGATTATCCCGTATATTCTCAGGTCCCGCGCACCAATTTCGACTGCGCCCTGCAGCCTCTTCCAGGATATTATGCTGATACTGAGGCGCAGTGCCAGGTGTTCCATATATGTGCCCTCAATCGCACTTACTCATTCCTCTGCCCCAACGGTACAGTGTTCAGTCAGGAGACCCTGGTTTGTGTATGGTGGAATCAGTACGATTGCTCCTCGGCACCAAGTTTATATGCCAACAATGCCTACATTTATGACTACAGTGTTGGCAGCTCCAGCTCAAGCTCCAGCAACGCTAACATTAATCCTAATGTTTATCGTGGAGGTCCACAAGTTGTCAATACAGCTTATGGTGCAGTTGCCCCATCTCCATCACCCGGTAGTCTGCGATCTACTGGAAGTCCCCAGGTCGCAGGATTCAATGCGGGACGTGGGTCTTATTCTCCTACCGCACCGGCACCAGCTCAATCCCAGTCATTGTATGGAGGTAGTGCAATCATCCGCCCAGGTAGCGTCTCAGGCAATGTTGCTGAATCAGGTGCGAACCGTATTATTCCAGTCACAGCTGCTGCTGGTCTAGCAGCTACAGCTGCTGGCATATTGCCTGAGAACGCTGTTGGCAGCTTCGCTCAACCCGTTGTAGTCGGCAACCGGGAGTATTTGCCACCAGCTAGCGTGGGGCAGCGTCAACGAGGGGCTCCAGCATAGTTGAATAGACGAATCAATCTGTACCCGGTTATATGGCAATAGACTCAACGTCCTTAGGTTTAAATTACTAAAAACCATATTGATCCACACTTAGGAGCTCCTTTTTATCATGGACATCATTGCTTTTAACTATATTTTAATTCATTTGTATTCATTACTATTATATAAATTGTATTTGCTCAAAATGTTTACTCTTCCATTTTCAGCTCTTGATGAAAATTGTTTGCTTTGTGGATACAGTTCAAGACTAGAACAACCACAATGTCTCACTTACTTTTACAGTTGAGAAGTCAAATATGTTCAATAACAACTTTCTCATTTCAAATTGATTTATTTAATTTACTAAGCTCGCCAAGAAAATCAAATTTTAGTTCATTCTTTGAGCTCGTCCTTGTAGTTTTGGCATTCTTTAACAATTTTAAATATTCCTGCTCAAAATCCGACTGTAAAAACAATTCTTTACCCTTTTTAAGCTTAGGTTCGCCTTGCTTGGGTAAGGGAATAGTAGGATTAAATGACATTTGCGTGCTGTCGTATTGGGAAAACAGTTCGTGGGCATTTCTGTGGATTATTTGTAGAATTAAAAATTGTTTGATTTATTGCTAGAATATATGACTCACAATTTGCCTATGTCCGTAGGAAGCGCCCCTTCTCCAGAAGCTGGAACTCCATTGGCTATGTGTCCAGCCATGCGACGCACTGTGGGATGGTAGTGACGTCCCAAAATGGTGAGTTCATAAAGCGCGGTGCTTGCCGCGTTGCAGTATTCGGGATCATTCAACTCTGGGTCATAGCGACCGGAGCCAATTGTTGAGTCCGTGTCCAGCAACGCATCCAGTACTGAAGTCAACTGGAATGTCTGCTTAATTGTGCCTAAGGTGGCTAGAGTGCCGTTGTGCAACAGGTGAAGGCTGCCTGTAAGCAGACGCTTCACAAATGCCATAAGGCGCTGTTGGCTCATGTTTCGCCGGCGTTTGACTAGCACCTCATCCATAGTACGCAATATGATGGAGAAGTCATCGTGATTCTTTCCAGCCTGCACAACCAACATGTTTCGATAGAAGTGTTGGTAAAAGCGTATGGGATCTATATTAAGAACCTCGCCCTGGCCAGACAAAATAACAAAAATTGTCTGGATACAATGCAGTTGTTCACGATAGCCCAACTCCTGATCCTCGAGAATGCGATTAAGCACATCGATAAGATCGGCAAAAAACTCCAAGTTGATCACATGGGCAAATCTAACAAAAAAAATCTGAATTAAGACCTTTACACTACATGAATTTACGAGATTATATTTACTCGGCCAAACCCTCTAGAATTGCGCTGAGCACACGGGATGTGGGATCATTTTTTAGCACACGGAAATAAATGGTGAACACCATTTTGATAATTTCCGTTAACTTATGATGTTTGGTCTGCTTGTTCTCCTCTGCTCGAATCTCTTCCAGCTCCTTGGTGACCTCAGTAAGTTTCTTTCGTCGCTTCCGCTCCTTTTTAGACAAGCTTAAAAGTCGTTGTCGATGCGATTCCAGTTTCTTTTGTTTCAGTTCATTCTCCTTTTCAGCATCCAGATTAACATGCTTGATCTTAAGACCCATTAGACAAGTAATGCATTCCACATGGACATTGTTTTGCTTGGTCTTAATAAGGTGATTGATCCGCCTCACCACAAAAAGCGTCATATCAAGACGTTTATCACTACTAAACAACGATCGGAAACATTGATTGACTGTCATTCGCATTGATCCATAGTTGCAGTTCAGCATGTACACCAACAATTGGGCAATATTTTGCACGTAGTTGAAGTACGGGTGAGCAATCAACAAATCACACATGCACTGCACTGCCACAATAGCCATTTTTATGGATTGGGGCGTCTTGTGGCCACCACGCTTGTTCACCTGAGCTGTCAGATGTTCTAGCTTCTGAAGAAACTTCTTAAACTGCTGCAGCAATGTATTTTCAAAGGTGACACGATCCAATGTGGCTTTACGCACCGTTTGCATCTTGGTGTCAACCTGACCAACACGATACTCAGGCAGAATATCCTTGAAAATTTCAGTAACGGAAACTATCGCCAGCTTGCGAACTGCCAGTAAATTGGGGACGCCGGTTGCTCGATTTACATCGTCCATCAGTTCGTAGAGTGCATTAAAATTTCGCATTTTATCGTCTGGTTTTTCTAAAATGCCCGAACAGATGATTCCTATGCGATACTTTTGCCGTTCAATTTCCTGTTGGCGTGCTATTAACAAATCTGCAGTTGATATTAGTTTTTGCTTTGGCACAGGAGCTGCATCGTTAACCACATCGTCGTCACTGTCTTCAAAAATATCGTCACTATCCTCGTTTTCAGCATCATCGTTTTCATCGTCTTCAGCTTCGTAATTTTCCTCAACTACCATACGCTTTGGTTTCGGAATATAATCCACCTCTGTAGTCCGTGTGATAATCTCGCCATCGCGTGATTTTATGGGCAGCAAGTTGACCTTAATTTTTTGTGTTGCCTGCTCCTTTTTGGTGGCCGTTGCATAAGCCATTTCGAGGCCTACTGACTGCTCATGATCCTCTAATGGAGCCGTCTTTGCCTTTCGCTTGCGCTTGTTTGCCTCCAGGAGCGCCAGATCATCACCGTCCAACATGTCTGCCACGTTGTCTAGCAGCATGTCTCCAGCGGCATCCCCTTCATCGTCGTCATCCGCATCCTGGCCACGAAACAGGCCAAGAGATGCCTGCTTATTGAACTTTTTGCGCTGAGCTAGATTATCACGTTTGTGGGCCTTTTGTGAAAAGATATTTTGTCCTTTTTCACGCTTCGATGACAGCTGCTCGCGTTTTTGTTTAATTTTTTGCTGTTGTTGTTTGCTCAGAGGCGTTTTTTTTGACTTTAAATGTGCGGCTCGTTTTACCGAACTGATTTTCACCTTTTTCTACAAGTGTAATGGAAGTTAATGTATTTGGTGTATATGTTAGTAATAAATCTAATACTTACTGTTCCCATTATGATTTTTTTTATTCAAATTCTCTCAATATTTATTTTAACGAATTCGTTTACAATTTAAACATACGCATGCGAGCACATGTCCAACAAGGTTGCCACTTGATATTATTTAGTGATGACACAATATAATGTTCTGTTAACATTATTATTACATTTTTTCAAAATTATTATTATTTTTTTTTTATTTTTGTAAAGTTTACAATTCATTATTTATTTTATTACGCTTGATTAAACTTTATAACATTCTTCTCTTGTGGCGCCTTTGTATTGCTCAAGTGAGTAATAAGCACTTAATATCGAATCTCATCGTATCGATATTGCTGATCTTAATTTCAATCGATTATTGATATTAATTTTTAAACAGTAACTATTGCTAACATTACATTTGTAAAGTTTGTAATACTTTATTTATTTTATTTCGCTTAATAATAGGAGGATGACAATTTTGAATTGTGCATAGCAACAGGTGGCCTTAGAGTCAACAGGAGAGTCGTTTTTTGGAGATCGGCACGAGCACTTGCGTGGCCAGATCGAGCGGGAAATTTTGTTTGGTATGCGTTCTTGTCTTCAAGTCTTGTGGCTATGTATTTTTTTGGTGTGTGTCCACAAAACTAAAAAGAAAAAAAAACTAAATAAACGCTCGAACACATATGCGACGAGTGATTTAAATAAAATAAAATGAACATTAAGAGCGACAAATGCTGTGACTAAATACACAAATGCAAACAAATATAACCGAAAACATTATCAACAAACAAATACAAACAAGTTAAAAATTAAACAAAAATTAAAATCAAGTTTGTTGGACACAATAACACAACCACCAGAACCAAAGCACCATATCAAAAGACATTTAAAACATCAACAATAACAACGCTAATACGAACAACAAAAACATTAGAACTCGTACTCCCGCAACAAAACACAGCAACGAAACTTGCGACAGCCGCAACAACAACAATAACAACAACCACAACAACCGTTGTGTTTATTTTTATTATATGCCTATAGTCAACTGGTACATTTAGTATTTAGCGTAATATAAATTGCTTTGGCACTGTCCGGCCCCCTATGCCCCCTTAGAGCTCTTAGGAAGTATTAGGTTCCCCCGAGACCCTCCTTCTATATAAAGATCTAAGGCAATAGACACACAAATAAAAAAGGAAAGCACCGATACATAGACAATCACAAAAATTTAAATTAAATGAAATTTAAATGAAGGAAAAAATAAATAGGAAAATATATGTAAGGACAACTATGTTTATTAAAAATAATGAAAATATATGTACATAATTGTTAGGTTAGGTAACTTAGGTAATTTGTTTATGGGAGGGGGATTGCATAGCGTGGAGTGAGCGAGGTGACGGAACATTTGTTTATGGGTGGCGCAACAAACAATTTGAATGTTGCCGCCACAGGTAGGGTGGGAGCGTTGCGGCAAAAACATAGATGCCGCCGATAGAGATGGCCGATAGTTGTTTAGTGTTGGTAGTGTTTGTATAATGTAGTAGTGGTGATGTAGAGATTCTACAATCGATGATTGTCCCCCCCCCCCCCAACCCTATATATCTCACTTAATTTCTGTCGATTTCGATATTATTTTAAAAGTAATTATTGCTACATTACACATTTTAATTATTCCTTTTTGATTATAGAATGCAGCTATTGTTACTATCGATATCTTTTGCTTTTTTTTACAGTTCAGTGTCAATCAGCAGTTCCACGAATTGTTTATTATTTTTGTGTACAACTTAGACATACGTCTGTCGTTGTTATGACTGACGAAGAGGAAGATTACATGTCCGACAAATTTTTGTCTGGGTAAGGGAATTGTCTGGTAAGGGATCTACCGTCTTGCAAGTACATATATATATATTTGATTAGACTACAGGAGGTACGAACCAGCTTAATAAACAGCCGCACCAAGAAGCGTCAAATACAAATGCAGGAAAAGCAGGAGGAACACAAAAAACGACAACGAGAGGCGTCAAAAGAATCAACCGTTGACAATGTTCGACTTCAGCAGACACTTAGTCAGCCGCTTGCTGCGGATAACAAAGGCTTCCAACTAATGGCCAAAATGGGCTACAAGGCAGGGAGTGGACTGGGTAAAAATAAGAACGCACGCACTGAACCGATTGGTATAAGTATTAAAAATAATCGAAGTGGTCTGGGACGTGAAGCTGCCATTGCCGAGTTGACAGCTAAAAGGGAGGAGCTGCGTCGAGCCCACTTGCTTCGTAAATCTGGAGTTAAACCAAGCGAGATTAGCACTGAAGCCTACAGGCGACGGGCAACACAGAAAGCGGAGGATCGTAAGCTTCATTACGACATTAAACGTTGTCAACAAACGTGCGAATCGCTAGATTTAAATGCAGCAGTTAAAGAGCCCGAATTATACTTTTTTTGGCCACCAAAACCAGTCGAGCCAAACGACGAGACAGAATCTGAAGTGGGAACTCAAGATACATTAGACATTGAAGAAAAGGAGGAACAATACAGTGTTGACGAACAGTTGGATCTTCTTGTTAGCTACCTACGCACATTATATCAGTTTTGTTATTGGTGCGGCACCCACTATAAAAATAAAGAAGACTTGGATAGCAACTGCCCTGGTTTGACACGCGATGAGCATTAAGATGTAAACAAAGATTCGTTGTTTATGCATAAGTTTTACAAAATAAGTGCATGTTTATATATTACAATAAAATTTAGTCAAAAAACAGTTATGTATATAGCGGTGTACAAGAATTGAGTCAAAATTGAGGCACACATGGTGTTGGCAGCTACACGCGTCCCTCCAATTTCGTTATGAGATCGTGGGTCTGCTCGATAATGCTATAAATGAAGGGTCGCTCCATGGGATCAATGCGAAGCATGTACCTGATCAGGTCATGCATATCCTTTGCCAAATAAAATTAAAACATCGTTTAAGCAATCGTTATAGTAAAAACACGAGACTTAGTTTACCTCGGTGTAAACGGAATCCTCGGGAATGTTAATATTGCCGCTAAGTACGGCCAAAGCGACACTGTCACCTCGCTCATAGATGGGATCGAATGGACTGTTGAAGTAGCACATGGCGTAAAGCACACAGCCAAGACTCTGAAGAAAAGATAAAATATAATCAAACAGGGCACAGGAAATCTAATTACTTACCCATATGTCTGAGCGCTCATCAATAGTGCAGTATGTTTTTACAGTAAACAGTTCTGGAGCACGATAGACAATTGAGCTGCGCTCTTCAGCCTCATCCTGCAGTCGTTGTGCATCCGACTGTTCACAGATTTGCAGACGCGCCTCCGTCATGGACCCGAGGTCCACAATGATGGGTTCAAAGGAGTCCGATAAACATATGTTGGCAGTTTTTAAATCTCGGTGAGCCAGTGGAACCGGCTTTGCTTCATGTATAGCTTTGAGGCCTTCGCAAACTCCCACAAAGATTTGCAATATCTGGGCCTCTGGCATGTGATCCTGCTTGCGTGCTCGGAGCTGTAAATGGTCTGAGAGCGAGCCATGCTTGTAGTAGGGTAACACTATAAACAGCGTGCTCGTTGTGTTTATCACAATATCCGCTTGGCCATCCAGTTCGTAGTCCACCACACGAATCACATTTTCTGAATTAATTTTACGGCAGTTTTCGATTTCACGCAACGCAATGTTCTGATCCTCAATGCTGTGGCAGGTGATTCGCTTAATTGCATAGCACCGACGAGTTACCGCATTTTCCGCAAGGTCAATCAAACTGAAGCCCCTAGAAATATAAACACAAACGCACGCATAATTTTGTAGTTGTATAGTTGTTAGAAGATGTCAAATTATTTGTACATTATGGGAAAAACATGTTTGAAATGGAAAATCGTCTTTCTTGATATATGATAAATGTATGTATGTGCTGTGTAAACGGTGTATACTGTGTCCATAACTCAATGTATGTTGTTTAAAAATTAATGAATTAATTGTATACTCCCGATGAAAGTGTTTGTCATACATATTTATTTAGTTGAGTTTACCCTTGTGCAAGACGCTCGCGCACTCTGTAGCGCGAACCGTTTATCTTTAGCGTTTCTTTGCTGCAAAAGCAGCCACGTTTCATTATCAGTGTCCATCCGATGCTGTGCATTTTACTTTCTTTAATTTATAATTTACAAATCGCACAACTGCAAGCTTAATAAACTAACTCAAAAACAGCAACTAATTAATATCGCGCATCACAGCTGTTGGCAAAGACAGGGCTGTTATCGCGAACCCATGAAACATGCTCTCGCAGTGTTGCCAGAAAGTTGTAAGAGGCCATTTGGTTAAATTTTTGTAGACTCAACTATAAACGTTTTTTTAATTTAATAAATGACGATAACTACTGACGATGTTTGGCAGGATTTAATTGGCATCTGTGCCGATCCACCGGACATGAGAGACAAATGCGAAAAGTGCAAGTAAGTAACGAAAGATACTAAACGAAATCTCTTAAACACAAAGATGTACCCTCTTAGAAGGCCCATTGTTGTTTGCTGGTGCTCCGCCCTACCTCAGCCTCCGCTTGCGGTGGCTTCACAAATTGTGATACTTCAACATCCAGCCGAGGAAAAGCGCTCGCTGCGAACAGCCTTAATGCTACAGTTGGGTCTGCAGCCTGGTAAATGTGTTGTCTACAAGGGCAAGCGATTTCCAAATGCTCGTCACTGCGCGGATCTGCAGTGGATTCTGGACTCTCCTCAAACCCTACTCTTGTATCCAAGTAAGGATTCAGTGCCTTTAGAGCAAATCGATCGTAGCGCTGGGCCATATAATCTAGTGCTTATTGATGGCACCTGGCCACAAGCGAAGGCAATCTACGCAAGCAGCCCGGCACTGCACCGCTTGCGTCAGGTCAAACTTATTTCTGTGGGGATAAGCGATTATATTATACGTACACAGCCAACTGAGGGCTGTCTTAGCACATTGGAGACGGCGGCACAGTGTCTGGCTGTCTTGGAATCGAAGCCGGATTTGCGTCAGTCATTGGTGCGTCCATTGCACGCGCTGTGCAAATACCAGCTGGATAACGGAGCCGTGGAACACCAATCCAAGGAATTCCTGATGAAAACCAATCAATACCCAAAGCCCATAGGCAAGAGGCTAAATCGGCTGTTAAACATGAGCAATACAGTCTGCGTCAATGTCAGCTCCTTGGAGCAGCAAGCAGTTACCAAAAATTCCTGATTAAATAGCCATTTTATAGTTAATGCTCTGACTCTGTACACGGCCGTGACCCTATAAGTATATATGTATATTTAGTACATAAAGTATTTTTAACTTTTTAAACACCGCTGTATCTGTTTGATCTGTTTGTTCTGTCACATTTAGACCATGGGTTTGTTCCTGGCATCAGTCAAGGCTCGCATCATGATGCACTGGGATATGGCATAGGCTCTGATGCAGGCATTGGCTTCGTCCTCTGCAATTATAGCTGAGAATTCCTATTCCACTTGTCAATAATTTCACTACTCACTTCGTTCCGATTCACAGTGTTCAATGGAGTCTCCGGTTGCTGGCCATAAATATTTTCGCACCAACTCCGCATTCAACTTGAAATTTTCCATCAGCCCGGACTTTTCAAAGAAGCACCGGAAATAGCACTGAAATTCAAAAAATTATTTTGGATTCTTTCGTTGTCGAGTACAGAATGTGGAGCACATTTTTACCATGCTTGTTTTGTCATTTTCATCCATTAGTTTTCCAGTGTTATTAAAAAGGAGGGTATTAGCTGCAAGAAGTTTGTGAATACATGTATAATAATAATAATTGGTCCTGCCGGACTCACATAAGGATGTAATGAAACTCTCGTTGCAGAGACGCGCAACCTTATCAAAATCAATATAGTCGGAATCTCTCGGTGCCGGTGTAGTGGTCGATATGTCATCCACATCGCCATCAAAGCTATCATAGTTTATAATGTATATGTCACCATTATCCCTTGCTCGATCCTCTAGCGCTCTAACAGAGCAGAAACAAAGGCTTAAAGCCGTTATGAAGCCAAAACAAATTTGTAGCTTTACAATCATTTTGTCAGCTGTAAACTTGTTTTTATAACCTCCCTCCCGAATGTGTTGATCTCTTTATATAGAAACCATTCAATCCGAATTAATAAAGTAAATACATGCAATATACAGTTAAATATCTCGTGCTAAGGTGAATGTTATTAACCAAAATAGCGTGCCAACAAATTGGTCTATATTGAAATACAATATAAGCCAAGATACAGTTTCAATTCACCTGAAACGGGTTTTCCAAGGCTATGCATTTCAAATTCCCATCTTTAAGCAAATTAATAGGCAATTTTTTGAATTGTTTGTCGCAAATCATACCGAACGGGTGCAATAATAGTTCTACCTATTATTTACCATTTACTGTTCACAACTTGAAAAAAATTTTAAACCGTACAATTTTATTTAAACTTACCATAAGGGACGAGAAATTCCATGGCGCAATTTTTTCTTGCAGTAAAAAATAGTGCGTGTTTTTCTCGTTGAATTTCAGGATCATCTGGCGTTTCATCCCCGTTCAACCCTTCCCAGAGCAAATGGCTCATCATGACGAGAAAAATCAAGAAATTTAGCCGTGTCATTTGTCAGAAACCCAAAGGCCAAACTGTTGCACTACATTATGATTGGATTGGCTTTTATAGAGCCAGTTAACAAGGCATTAATTCTAAAAATTGTTGTAGAAATAGTTAAAACTAAATAGTTGCACTTTAATCGAACAATAAATACATGATGTAGCAGTATTTTCATTGATAAATATAATACAAAATTATTTTTATTTAAATGAACGATAAATGAAATCTAAAAATTCAAAAGGGTGTTTTTTTTGGATTTCACCAAACGTTTATAAAAATTATTTAAAAGTAGTGTAAAATTAACTTAATGTGTGTGAGAGAGAGTGTAGAATAGATCGCGCAACGAGTTCGGTGCTTAGAGTAAAGATTCTATTATAAAATTAGTAGATATATTTAGATTAATAACCAATAGGTAAATCGGAAAAGTTTAAAATAATTTTTTCTGGAAACTTCTCGGTAATTTTGGTTTAATTTGATTCACAATTTAATTAAATTACTCTATGCAGTGTCCACGTTGCATCCACACGTCAGACTTTAGCGCCCCAAGCCCGCTTTAGGAGATAGGCGCCCTTCTCTGCAATCATCACAGCTGGAGCGTGGGTGTTGCCCGAGGTCACCTTGGGCATGATGCTCGTGTCCATCACTCTCAATCCTCGAATTCCATGCACCCTCAGCTCATGGTTGACAACGGCGAGGGGATCCTGTATTGGACCCATTTTACAGGAGCCAGCCTGATGGTTCTCCGGACCGGTATTTTGGCGTACCGCACACTCCCAGTAGGCATCGCTGCCAAAGGTGTGCGACTCGCAGCCCTTGACGACGGTCTTGTCCAGACGCATGCCGTACTGCTTGAGAGGAGAGCTTTGCGAGAGTCTGATGGCAATCTTGATGCCCTCCACCAGCGTCTTAACGTCGTGCTCATCCGTCAGGTAGTTAGCAAAGATTCGAGGGGAATCGAGAGGATCGGCTGAACGCAGAGTGATGTAACCTCGAGATCTAGGATTCAGGACAGCCGGAAAGATTTGAATGGATCGAGAGTTGTTGGACAGAAGTTCACCCACTTGACCTGTGCGTGCACAACTGGCCAAGTAACCACCAAAGTAAAGCTGCAGGTCGGGTACATTCGGTCGCTGGGCCCAACGGGAGGATATCTTAGCGGTGACATCGGAAATACCAGTGCCAGACATTAGGCCATCGCGGAAAAGCAAATACTCCATGGCAGTGGCCCAGTTAAGGGGCGCCGTGTCCGCGTCGTCAATAAAGAAGTTGGTGAAAAAAGCCACGTGATTCTGTAGGTTCTTTCCCACGCCCGGCAAATTGTGAACTGGCCTGACATTAACTTGCTTCAGCTCGTCCTTGGGACCCACTCCACTGAGCAGCAGAATCTGTGGTGAGTTGACAGCACCGGCACTTAAGACGACCTCCTTCTTGACCATAATCTTTCGTGTGCTGCCAAACTGATCGGTGACCTCCACACCGAGCACGTTCTTCGTGTGTGGATGAATCAGCACTTTTGTCACCGTCGTGTTAAGTAAAATATGCAGATTGTTGCGCATTCGTGCAGGTCTCAGGAACGCTCTAGCGGAGCTGTATCGAATTCCATTGCGAGCAGTCATTTGGGCAATCATGAATCCAGTGGAATTTTGGCCGTTGAGATCCTGCACAGAGTAGCCCATCTCCTCCCCGGCTTTGAGGATGGCGTATGACAAGGGAGGATTGTAGGGGAACTTGCCAACAGGCAGAAGGCCGCCTTTAGCGTGATACTCTGTACCCACAGCATCAAGCTCCAGATTATCCTCAGATTTCAAGAAGAATGGCAGCACTTCGTTGTACGACCAGCCGGGATTACCCAGTGCAGCCCAGTCATCGTAATCCTCACGATTTCCACGAATGTACATCATGCCATTCATCACCGATGTGCCGCCGAGGACTTTGCCACGTGGCCAGTAGCACCGCTGTTCCATAGAGGACAGACAAGCCATGCTCTCCGGTTCCGTATTGTATCGATAGTCGATATCACTGCCAATGAAATTCAAAAACATTGATGGGATTTGGGCGCCAACTGGTTCGTCACCACCTGCAAGGAATTAAGGTTCATATGGGGATTCATTTGGTTAAATTATTTTGTGATCTAACAATTTATAATTTCTTTTTAATTGTGTTATTTACTCAAAATGAAAATAACATAAGTGTTTTAGTAAGAATTTTAAAGTAATTTGTGTTTTCTGTTTTTTTGATTAACGCTGACTAAAAAGTGATTTACAAGTCTTTAAAATGCCAATTCACCGAATTTGGCAAAAGGGCAAAGGGTGTACTGTATTCGTTGGAGTATATGTAAATGTGAAAACAAAGCGTGGCAGACCCCATAAAGTGTATACATTCTTAATCAGCATCAATAGCCGAGTCGTTATAGCCATGTCCGTCCGTCAGTATGTGTGCAAAAAAGAATCTCAGAGTCTATAAAAGATAGGAAGGCCCGAAAGGTCACAAATGAATTTAAAATAACAGGCCAACTCTCCGGCGTTCTATGTTAATGGAAAGCTTGAAACAGGTAAAAGTTGCAAATTTACACAGAATGTGCATGTCCTTGGCAATCATATACTGACAAAGTTTCATCCAACAGACAGAATCTCTCTAGAATCAGCTAAAAATATGCTTTAAATACGAATTTGTAAGAAAATTGTCTGTGTTTACTAAGCTATCTTAACCAAACTCACTAATGTCCGTTACCCAAATGACTACGCACATATTATTATTGGACCCCATACTAAATAATGTATTGAAATTGAGTAATGGGTATTATAAATTCGCGAAGCGACTTTCTTGAATCAAGGGCTTAGAATTTGCGATTTGCGCCCACGACTGTTGTACATTTGAATGCTAATCAACTAATTGAATTTTAAGAAAAAAAGAAAATGAATTGATTTCCAGTTAAAACGTGAGAGCTAAAAATTAGCTAATAATTTAGCCTGTCATTTTGTCAGTCTACTAAAGTTTAAACAAATAAAAAGACAATTGCAATAAATTGCGGCTAATTTAACAGTCAGTTATTGCAGTTGATAATACATTGAAGTTCTTAAACTAGTATTTGGTATAATTATAAGATAGACCAAACAAACAAGTTTTGGAATAAGTTAACGTCAAATATTTCACAAAAAAATTACCACTTCATCGTATTAATTAAAAAAAAACAAGTAAGAAAGGCTACAGTCGATCGAGCCGACTTAAAGACCCCGTACTCCCATAGTATTGCATTTATTTAAATTAAAATTTCAAATGAAATTAAAAAATAAAAAAATATTACATTTTGAATTAAAATTAAAAAATAAATAAATAACAACTGTCATCGTCAGCACTCAACCCGCGATCCATCAAGGTTCCACATTGCGCCGCAACTCTATCGTTCACCACACCCCTCTTCTATCATTCTTCCGATTATTTGCATATATGTATGTCACACATACATATTGTTATCAGAGACCTGCAACGAGTATAAAAATTCAGTATACTCGAACGCTACTCGTGATCGTTTTTGTTCGAACAAATTTGATACTCGATCGTTTGTGTCGTGCCGCGGGCCTCTTATACTCGTTTTACTCGAGTATAACTCGATAAAATCCTTATATGAACATGCTGCAAGCAAGCCAAACAGAAACTTGTAATATTTTGCATGAAATTTTACAGCGGTGGTACTACACTAAATGTTTTGACGGCATTGACCTTTTGGAAACTCCCTTGTTTGGCAATACTATGATTCTATGAGTTTTGTAAAAGGGGCATTTTGCATTTAGCGCAATATGTGCAGCAGGTAGATACTCTTCCATTTGGGTTTTTCTGTCTTAAAAAAAATATTAGCGAAATGCGTGGTCAAATGTCAAACATAACAATACTTGCTCGCACAAATACACACAAAACAAAAACAACTCTCAGCGTGTTGCGCATACTATCAGTGTTGCTCTCTAAATTGTTTCCCGCTTAATCTAGCCTTTACTTATGTGTACATGGAAAAATCAATGCACATATATACAGATATTTCATTTTTTATATTACCCATTATGGTTTATAAAATTTTTAATAATAAAAGAAGAAAAAAATATATACCTATACAATTTTCTTATTATTTTTTATTGCAATCTACCTTTTCCGCTAGAACTAGCATATTTTCCACCCAATAAATGCAACACTGCGAACGTCACGCAACGCAAGCGAACGTCTCGCAACTTAAGCGAACCAACGAACTTGCTTGATACTCGAACGTTTGTTTGTACTTTTGTACTGAAATTACAAGCAGGGCAGGTTGCGGTCGGATACTCGTTCGAATACTCGTTCGTCCAATCGAACGATCAGCAAACGATCTATGGGCTGATCGTTGTGCTCGCAACCAAATTGTTTGATATCAAACGATCATTTTCAGTCAAGCAGAAAACGGGCAACTGATCGTTGTGATTCGAACATTTTTCGGACAGCCCGTTGTATACTCGTTACTCGATCGTTTATGAAAAGTTCGAACATACTCGAGTATACTCGTTGCAGGTCTCTGTGTGTATGTATTGCATTGGTCGGCGCGGCCACGGCTCCGCAGCCTGCCGCCAGCAGGTAAGAAAACGTTCGAACATATGTTTGTATGTTTCTTGTT
Organism: Drosophila acutilabella; assembly: GCA_035046005.1. NCBI lineage: Eukaryota > Metazoa > Arthropoda > Insecta > Diptera > Drosophilidae > Drosophila > Drosophila acutilabella. The sequence continues at coordinate 1,314,383 of JAWNOK010000026.1, read as the reverse complement.
TGTTTGTATGTGTTGCGCGCATGCAGTATTTTGCTTTAAAATAACTTCAACTTTGAACCGTAATTTCTCTGTTGTTTGACATAGGATTTTGATGCCACTTTCAGGAAAGTTAAAATATAATTCTCTAAGCGTATTTAAATTACAACACTGTACTATTTGATTTAATGCCTGAAACAAGCATTGAAGCTGAAGTCTTTTATTTCTGATGAGCAAAGGGGGCGTGGCACTCAAAATTTTGAATGGCGTTATATTAAGCTGTCTCTAGAACCTGTATACCAAAATTGTCTCCAAGTGCTACATTACTAGATATTCGCCTAAAACAAAAATTTCTCGATTGTCTGTTTTGCTCATTGCGGGGGCGGTAGGGCGTGGCAACAATTTGAAATAAACTTGATCTGCTTGACATAATAACGGACTTTCATTTAATTTCATGTTCTAGCTTTTGTAGTTTAAAAGATCCAGGTGTTCATACGGACAGACGGACAGACGGACAGACGGACAGACGGACATGGCTATATCGACTCGGCTGTTGATCTGATCAAGAATATATAACTTTATGGGGTCGGCCACGCCTCCTTCTGCCTTTACGCACATCTCGCTTCTGACAAACTTAATAGACCCCCTTTACTCTTTTTTAAAAGTACGGGGTCTAAAAACAAATCTGATGAAAAAGTTTAAGTAAATAATAAAAATATTTTTTTTATACTTGTAAAACAATAATAAGCCGTCAAAATAAAATTTGGTCTTGTTTTACCAGTCTTACACCAGGCTGACTTAGAACTCAAACTTGCATTCAATGTAATTATTGCGGAAAAATATGTTACAATCATCTTGGTATTTAATTAATACAAATTGTATCTTATATAATATACAACAAAATTAGTTTCTTTGCCAAATACTGCCGGCTCTACAGCTGGCATTAAAAATAAATAATGAAGCTATGAAACGTCAATAGGAAAATAATAGCTTTTAAAAGTGTCACCCTGATAATTATTAAAGCTGTGTGCATCCATGCTGATCCAATAATAGCTAATGTAGCCAAAATTGCCTTTTTCAAAACCACCCATTTGATAAGTCAGTTGTAGGCATAATTGTCACCGTTAGTTTTTAGTCATTATTCAATTATAATACCGGCGAATTGAGTGCTATTTCTATCTATTTTTTTTTATCACATAGCATTTCTGTAAGCAATTAAATTAATTAATGACCATGCATATTAATTGTTGCAAAGAAACAATTATTTGAAAGATTTACAAAGCGACACTAACCTCAAAAGCAAGCCATGCAGTACCAAGCACGCTGATAACGCCAAGTTGATGGCCATTTCGAAGGTTAAAACATAAAGATTTCTTAGTTACAATGAGATAACGTGCAGTCGGCCTGGATGACTTATTAAATATTTTGTTTATAAGTGAGCTTAACGTGAACTAATTTTACTAACACTTGTCTCACTTTTGCTGCTTTTTTTTGGTTTACGAAAATCACTTTCTTTGATTTATGAAAGTATAAATTTACTTGTATGGCAGGTATACCGTAAACTTGACTTACACGTGCAAGTTAAATAAAAGCTGTTCTCCAAACAAAACAGACGTGCTTTAATAATCAAAAAAATATATAAGAGTCAAAAAATAAATAATTAAAAATATTGAATTAAATGTTACTGCATGGAAAATTACTGCTTTAAATGTAAGACAAACTAAAATTTTCTTGTTTTGGATATATATGGTTGGATAAAAAACGTGTATTTATACAAGAAGATATAAGTTATTGTTGTTCAGTTTTCTTAAAAAAAATTTAAAACCCCCTGCTAACAAGTTCAACTCAAGAAGTTCAACATCATTTAAAGCAAATAAATAAATTTATAATACGGAAAGTTTAAACTTGACTTGAACTGAACTTGAGTGAATGCCCTGCACAAAATATATCACACAAAACACTTAAAATATGTGCATATTAATTAAGTAAAAAAAAAGGTTGTAAAATTTAAAGCAAAAGTGGTAATTGTTTATTACTCAAATGCAGTCAAGCGAAAAGTAAACGTTGGATCTGGATTAAAAAAAGAGAGAAATTTGATCCTAAAAACAATGCACGTGTATATAGGCTTTGCACAGACACTCATTTGCATAGACACAAATTACCAGGAGCTCATCTAGACAAGGGGTGCGGGTTATGTGGGGGTGGGGAAGTTGTGGTATGAGGTTGGGGTTAGCTCGTTTACTTTACATAATGCTCAAGGCAACTGCGGTTGCTTCTTTGCCTCAATGTTGCTATTGTTGGATGTTGTTTCTATTGTTGCTATTGTTCAGTGTTGCTCAAGTTTCATTAGTTGCTGTTGGTTTTTGCTGTTTTCGTATTTTTTTTTTTTTGTTTTACTTGTTGTGGTTAAGCTTCAATTGCTTTTAAACAAACGCTCATAACGCGCGCCTAATTGCTCCCGCCAGCTTAAATATCAACATGCTGCCAGTAACATGTTGTAATCATAATCCTATGACAGCTCAGTTGCTATCAATATCAATATATATCAACTTACCAGCTTCAATTAGCAACACCTTCCACTGCGACACCTCGGAGAGTCGCGATGCCACCACAGAGCCCGCTGAACCGCCGCCAATGACAATGAAATCATACTCGTAATCTGGTTCCGAACGAAACTGTAATCGCATGGAGGAAGTTATGTCAAAACGACACTCGCAATTTGTAAGTCCAACTTACCCTTGAGCTGGCGCGTCCACAGGGATCCTCCAGATCACACTGGGATCTTATAAATACCTCAAGCAAACCCATGAACAACATAAACGCACTTCCGCCGCATGTGGAGGCGAGAGTTGGTCCGGTTGGCACGCTCACCAAACAATCACACGCTGATGCGCTGTTTGACATGTTGCTGGTCGGTCTGCAAATGTATGGAGAACACAAATGACTTAAGCAACGAACTTGAGTTTCAGTATGGCTAGATATTGTTAGCTAAATTGATGACAATTATGAATAGCAATTAAATACAGATTTTATACAACTATTTTATTTTACAACTATAGCCGACCTTGCAACTGCAACTTACAGCGGCAGTGCCAAAATTTATTAGGTACTGTGAAAACAATGAATTGAATGCGCCTTTGTCATTCAATGCACGCGAATAATCCATGAAGCAAAACCGAAAGCCTAACAATTTTTGGTATCTTTGGCCTAGCTGCTAGCATTGGTTATAACAAATGGCCAAGATAGGCTAAAGCGACTGGAGACGAGTTCATCATCAGTGTGGTCCAAAATCTGTTGGCCCATGACTTCTCAGAGTCGTATATTTGTTGGCTCCATTCAGTTTGCATAGTTTCACATGACCTTAGCCGAAACTAGCTAAAGTGCTGGCTTTTTTCTTTTCCGTCGTTTTCTTTATTTAAAAAATTTCATAACTACCAGAGTTCATGACTCCGTTTTTTGATGCCTGCCCAAAACAGAAGCACTGCAATTGTTAAATTTGACTTGTGGTACCTACAATGATTGGGTAATAATTATGTCATTTGTTGGTTCAATTGTCAGGCGGCAATAATGATAGTACCATTTGCACTCAAAGTTCAAACTGGGATTGATTCCTGTCATAGATGAGCAGATCGTTTTACCATACTTTATTAGACAAGAGCAATTTTATTTTTATTTTTAACACCCTTTAAAAAAGAAATTTAATTTATTATCTTTCCAGATATTACAGAAAGGAATTACCAATGCGTCTGCTCGTCGGAGGCAATAGTTATTTTTTTTTTCTTTGAATTTTTGGAGATGTGTACAACGATTTTGACCTCAATTAAACTAACAACTTTGCTGAATTGGATGCAGCAATCAAATTGTAATTTGTAAGCGCCAAAATTGTAGCTAATGCCGAAATCAAAAACAAAATGTGCAACAGCAGAATCAAATGCGAGAAAACACCTCAAACGAAAATTTTACACAATTCCTACAGTTTGAGATCGAGAGACTGATCGACTAGAAACAATGATGGAGCGCTCATTTGACATTTGGAACACGATTTATGTTGAATTGGCATTAAGTTTTGGCCTCAGTATTAGACTCAGTTTAACTATCTGTTTTAGTAAAAATTTCAAGTCAGCAACGACAAAGTTGAAGGATGAATCGAAAGTGAAGCAAACCATACTCAATGTGTTTGTACAAACGTGAAAATCAAAAAGAGAGGCAGTTGACCTCGCAACAAGTTTTTCCAACAAGTCCAAAAACAGCAACAACCACAGTTACAAGAAAACCATGCGAACTTCAAAGCTCAGAAATGCGTGCAGAAATCGTGTTTGGTTTTTTATTCCCATAAATACATAAAATCTAAACTAAACTAAACTGGTGTTAAAATGCGTTTTATGGTTGTAGAATAATATTTAAAGTTAATTCAAATAAAATTTCAACACGCTAATAATTGAGATTCAAAGATTGTAAATACTATGTTATGTATTTGAAACTTTAGTATGTTGTTGCTTCAAAAGATGCGTTAAAGTGATGTAACTAAAGGGAAACAAATGATGAATCTGAAGTGATAATAAAAATTTAAATCTTTATAGTTAACACTTCCTTTTATGTGTTAGCATAGCTATCGTCTTGATATCTTGCTTCTCTATAATTACCTGTTGTCTGCATATTAACAACTATATCACCAGGGCGTCTAACAACCTGTGCACTCATGCGATGCAAGTGTCGATTGTACGAGTGTTGCTGCGGTGGGTACTCGTATTGTATTCGTACTATTCGACTATGATGTCTTCATTGAAATCATTGGCATTGTCTGCATTTGTGTTGCTTTTGAAGGTTTCTTTCAGTTGATTGTTAGTCAGTCAGTCAGTAAGTCAGCCAAGTAAGTCGTCATGTGGCTATCGTGCTCGTTGGTGCGAACACGTTAGTTATAAAAGAAATATTGACTGACACCCTCTGGCACAGTTGAATTTTTATGCTTTCCTGTCGTCCCCTAGTTGATAACAGATTACTAATTTTAGGGGATTTTCTTTATTGTTTGGGTCTTAGTAATGTGGGAATCATGCAGTTATAGAATAATAATAAAAACTAACCGAGTTTATTAGGTTTTGGATAAAAGTGTGCAATTTTAATATCGTTTGTGCTTCGAGACGGTTTTAGTTTGGTTTGGCTGTAGTAGTAGTTTAGGTAGTTTTGACCATCTACTAATGATTAAATTCACTTAGCAAAGGCCTAGCTTCCTTTTTTAAGTATATACTAAAATCTAAGATAACAAAAGACAAATATAATAATGAGTGGCTAAAAGCCGTAACCAGTTTAATGCTAACACAGTTTGTACAAATTAAAGTAATATCACCAATATGACTCAGTTTAGTTTCGCTATTGGGACTTCCACTTGGAACTGGTTTTTCAAATCAATATCAAATGGTAACGACCAACAAAACACAAGACAAGACATTCAAAAAGAAAACTATAATTTAATGACAAAATAAAAGATCATAAAACAGGTCATTTAGTTTTTCACATTTGGTCTGTCGCGTCAAAGTGACAAGCTGGCAAAATACACGAATTATTTTCGAAGAAAATCAAATCAAAACAAATAAGAAACTGAGTACAGGGCAAAGCATGTGACTGTAGCTTTGTTGGTGCTGATGCGGCTATGGCGATAAAGCGGAGCTATAAATTAACAGCAACATCCATCGACGGTAACAGTCAACAAGCTGTGAAGCGGAAAACTTGTTATCCGTAATGCAATGTTGCATCTATATTGATAACTGAGTCACACTCTGGCTATTATGCGGCTGCAACGCCGGCGTTTGGTCATTGGAAATTGGCCAAGAAATCAACAGTGTGGCAGCAACAACATCAACAGAGACACACACTGAGACAAACAGTGAAACAGTCACATCAACAGCAGCTACAAATGCACTCGCAATTTAAAGGAAGCAGCAGCGCAATGTCTGACTAAACTTGGCCAATGTATTTCGCCGTTTGTATCTGCATCTGTATCTGTATTTACTGTGAGTGTGCGGAGAATGTATGTGTCTCCCTAACTCGGATACCGGTGCCGGTCCCATGGCTTAACTTCCTATTTTCACTTTCATTCGTCATGCGCCTGTGTTGCTCATAGAAATGCAACAAAAACAACAACACTAGCAATAGCAGCAACAACTATAACAACAGAAACGTGGTAAAGTGGTGCCAAACTGTAAGCAAGTTATTTGGTATTTTTTGTAAGTTTTTTATTTATTTTTTGTTTGCGTATATTACATTGTCAACGAGTTTTCTACAATGAGCGAATATTTGATGTGAGAATTTGGAAATTGCTTTAGTTGTTTGCTGTTGTCATGTTCATCACGTAATTGTTGAAAATTGTATGTAATATATTACAAACTTCTAAAAATTTATATATATATTTAAAACTTGTTTCTTTACATAACCAAATAAATAAATCGATATTAAGAATACCTATAAATAAATATACATATATTTTATATTCTTAAACAAGAGCCGAGTAATTTTATGGCGAACTATTGTTGTGTAATGATTATAAGCAAATATCATGATTGTCAAGAATCTTAGCAAAAAACGAAAACCGAAGACAATTGATTCGAGATAAGTCCGAATTAATAATATACGATGACTTCTACGATTGTACTCTTTTCATTGTTTCAAGGTAATAACAACCTTTAATTAACAAAGCTAATTTCATTTATTTTATTTTTATCGCATAATCAAGTACAAACGGAAATCCCAAATGAAATTGAAAATTTCATTTTGTCTTCACAGGCAAACCCTACTGAAAAAATAAAAAGTGAATAGCTAAATTTAGGGTTTACATAATTTATTTAAATTTTGGCTTTGTTGTTGCACGAAGTACGTGATTGAATATTTGCAACATTTCGCTACTTTTTGCATTTTCGTGAAATTTTCGGTTGCATTTTTCAGTTGCAGCAACAGCAATTGCAATTGCAACTGCAGTAACATGTAATACCCTTGGCTGCTCATTGCACGGCCGCTGGGCTGATGTTGCCAATTACGTTGTTGCTACCACCAACAACTAACAAACAACAACGAACAACTACAATGTGACCACAATTAAGTTTCAAGTGAAATTCTGCAATTGCTGGCGCATCATCTGAGCGACACGAGGCTGAGTTAAGCTTAGTGCCTATTGATTGATTGCTGGTTACAAAAATGAACAAAACAAAACCACATTTTAACCAAACAGCAACTGAATTTTGTTGTTGAGTGGTCCCCCAGGCGGATGCAAATGTGGCCAGCCCGATGACGTTGACATCAACTGAGCAGCTCAGGAGCTGCCTGTCAAGCCTAAAATATCAAGCATCAACTGTGGCACGTCTTGGCTTTAACTCCATGATTTCTGCCAATGACCAGACACTAACAACACTTTAAGATTCACTCCTTAATGACTGAATTTGTTAACAGAGTTGTTTTTGCTGTTGATTTCGATGATGCTGCTGGTGGAGCCGCTGTAATTGTTGTGTTGCTAGTTTTCTCACGCCCGTTACAAGGATTGTTTTTTTTTTATATTTTGTAGTCAGTCAGCGATGTCAGTCAGTCACTAAGAGGTTACAAATTGTTGTTAACTGTCCAAATTTAACAGTTATCTTTTAAACTAAATGCATGATAATAAATTTGCTATCATTGTCTGTCAATGCCCTGACTTTGAGTCTATGTTGTTATACTCGAAACTAACCAAAACTTAACGGTGCACACCGACTATGAGATTGCCTGAAAATGTACAAATTTCTACGTATAATTAAGTTTCTGTATTAGGTAAACGCTGTTTAAATATGCTAAGGTTATATTGTAAAAGTCATGCTCTTACTTAACAAAAAACTCATTTGAGAGAGAGTTGGGGAAAGGGCCAAGAACTATACTGAGTTAGAGTGTTAAGCCAATTAAAGAAATTTAATTTGAGCAGAGTATGTGCATGTTTATGAAATGCTAATTCAATTTAAAGTGTTCTTAAGTGACGACTTGGAGCAAAGAGTTTGATTTGGGCCGATTGCCAGCCATTCTCACATGACCCAGTTAAGGTACGAGCACTAACCATACGACACATTGTATGGTTAGTGGTACGAATATTCGATTTTTATCACCGTTAGTGCCACAAAAGTGTGCCACTTCTTGTCTGAAAGTCTGACACAGCGAATCGTAAGCAAATAAAGCGAATCTGAAGATCATTTGGCATTTGCCGTTGCCAAATGCAAGCAGCAACAATGAACAACACCAACAGCAGCAGAAAAAGAAACAGCGTCAACAACATAAAGGAGCTAACTAAAAGGCAACAAGCAATGGGGAGATTGCGGATCGCAGTGAATAAGTGAAACAATAAATGAATGAGTGAATAAAAGTCAACTAAAAAGGAAGCAACAACAAATCAAACTAAAAATACAGCTAATGCCAAGAAAGTCAATCAATCTGTTCAAAAGAAGCGACAATGGCGAAAACCCTCAAACAACAACAGCAATGATCACATGGGTAGCAATAGCATGCTCCCAAAACATGAGGAGGTACAAACTTTATATATCGTTGACATTTCGACATGACTCCAACTGTGAATACGATTGGGGCTTGAGTCTCTGTGTGTGTATGTGTGTTAGTTTTTGTTGGCAAATACATAAGTTTTTGAAGTTTCTGCTAACTACATGCCAATTCGTTCAAGCTGAGCCACAATAGAAAGCGGAATCGGTTTTGTGTCGTGGGTGTCTGGCGGTCAAAGCACTCTATGGTTCAATATGCAAAGTTCGAGTCTAAAAATGTATTGCCCGCAGGGAAGCAAGTGTGGAGATGCTTTTGATAATCGGGAACAAATATGGGCAATTGTTTCAGATTTGTCTACTTTTCGACCCCAATAAGGTAAAATGATTAATCATCGTCACGCTTTGATCTTTGAGGTGCCTCTTAGAAATGTACAATCAAAATCAGAGAATTTAAAATTAAATTCAAAATTGCTTTCGAAATCATTCAAAATGATTTGAGGCCAAGTCATATTTGGTATTAAATTTTATTTGTTTGTTTACTGTCTTTGCTTTCTTAATAAAGAAAATTAATTTGTTAAAGATTTCACTTAAGGTTAGAGCTCTACTCATATACTCTTTGATAAAAACTCCATGAAAACTGTATGTGTAAGTATTAAAAAGACATTATTATTTAATATCTTACTGAGTGATCGGCTGAAGAGATTTAGCGAATATTCACATGCATTTAAATCGATGGCAGCTCTTTAAGCGAACTGTACAAACCCAAAAAAAAAAGTCATGTGACTATCTCACAATGCCACAGGCTACAGTTTGAAGCCCAGAAAAAAAGAAAACCGGGCTAATTTCCAACTACTGTTAAAAACGTTTTATGAACTGCAATAGCGCAACACTTTAATACAACTATAATATCGTGTTAAATTTTCCAATTTTTTTTTTGTTTACTCATTTCTTGTTCACTTGCCACACATAAGTATATGTGAGCAAATTAGTGGACTTTTAGATCAAATTCGTTTAAAGAAAACCTGTACAATAGGCAAAATATTCGAGAGACCCGCAAGTAACCTAAGTTTAGAAACATGTCTTGAACTAAAGTCGTGATACATACACAAATCCATAATACTTGTAAATGTGGCAGAAATCTACGAGACCTATCAAATTCAATCAACAATAGAATTTTAGAATGGCAAATACATAAAGGCCTAACTTGAACCAGACTTGAGATCCGTTTATTAAGTATCTTGTTGCGTTTAAGCTTCCCAAAATTAAAAAAAAAAAACACACGCAGTGTACTGGCTGACTTTAGGTGGTCTAATTGACGGTAAACTTACATTTTCTGTGTTTATCTTCGCCTGTGGACGGTTTCCTTTGCTGATGCTAAATAAAAAAAACTAGTTGTCTAGCTTTTAGTTTACGTTCTCCTTATGGCGATTGCCTTTTTGTTTGAATTGCCAAATTTAACGAAGATGATTGAATGTCGCAATAAATTAAAGAAAATTAAATTTCAATGTTTTTTTTTTTGTCTATGCAATTTTATTTTTTTGCACATACACAGTTTAACACACGCACTCTGTCTAGTTTAGCTTTATTTATGGCTCTAAACACCTTACTTGATGAATTACTGGGTCTCAATTCTGGTTAAAATTTCCGAATCTTTCTGCAACTTGTTTTGCACTGCGCGCAATCGCAGACCGTGGCCGACTCGTTGTCTGGCCGGCAAGCGCGAGTCTTTTAAACCCCCGATGATCAATTCGGAGCTTGGGCTCTCTCGACTGGTTCGTCGTTAACTCGGCTTACGAGCTATAGTTCCAGTTCTGATTCACAAGCTTAAAGCTCTCTCGTTACTTTTGAGTTGTGTTGTTTTACGATGAGCTTTGAGTTTTTTTAGACAACGTACTTTTAAAAAAGAGTAGAGGGGTTTATTAAGTTTGTCAGAAGCGAAATGTGCGTAACAGGCAGAAGGAGGCGTGGTCGAGCCCATAAAGTATATATTTTCTTGATCAGCATCAACAGCCGATTCCCCCCCCCCCCCCCCCCCCCCCCCCTTTTTAAAAACAAAAAAAACACCCCCCCCCCTTTTAAAAAAAAACCCCCTTTTTTTCCCAATTAAATTTTTTTTAAATGTTTACCCCCCCCCTCCCCCCCCCTGCAATGAGCAAAAAACCAAAAAAAAACCTGAGAAAATCGATGTTTTAGGCGAATATCTCTGTAACTATGGTACTTAGGTGCACCAATTTTGGTATGCAGTTTTCTAGAGAAAGCTTAAGTCCAACGCCATTAAAAATGTTGAGAAATTAACTTTAGTAACTTTAAATTTAAATTGATTTGTGATCGTACTACTATTAATGCCCTGACATTATTCAGACTTCTACATTGGACCATTTCTTAACGGAAACATCTAAATAGCCGACACATTTTCTCTTATTTCGACATCAACAACACCACAACTTTTCACAAAAATACTATAAACTTGTAATGTTAAAAAAGTTGTAATGAAGTGTCGTATTGTCCTACTCTTACATACAGAGTGACGTTTTCTTCGAGATTTCTTGCATCTTGAACAAATTTACATATGATTCGGAAATTTAAATTTTGTCCCCCCTATTTGAGTAAATAATTTGAAATCATCAAGGTAACTTCGATAAAGATGGATACCAGCTACAATATTATAGCAATTGTTATTATAGCAATAAGAACAGGCATAACGTGGAGAACATTAAAAAAACAGAAGTTGACGTCAAGAAGAATATCAGAAATATCAAAACCACCTCTCAGATATTTTGGAATAAAGTAATGTAGTCACACACGATGTTCTCTTGTTCGATGCCAAACTCAGAATGATCTTTATTGATTCTCTTTTTGTTCTTCTTGCTTATTTAGTGTAAAATTATGTGGATAGTGTATTATGTGTATCTTACTTATTGTCTATTCCTTATCTACTTGTATTACTTATGCTAGTACTTATGCTATGTAATGGCTACAATTCGGCCTATCCTGACTGGAGTACTCCAGGACTCCTTAAAAGCTTTATTTTTTGGAAATAAATAGTTTTTTCTATGTGTGTAAGAGTCTTAATAAAACAAATCATATTAGTAATCGTTTTAATTTTTCTTCTGTTATTTCCAAGCCAGGGTTTCATGTTTGCTACTGCCCAAACTCCTTTGTAAGGGATTCTCGATTGTTGAAAACCATCTACGTCTTCAACAACAATCTGTCGTTTCGTAAAACTTTTGCAATTTTAAAGGTCCTTTGAATTTGGGTATCAGTTTTTTACAAATTCCTACGTGAGTGTCAAAATTTTTTATCATAACTAAGTCTCCATCTTTATATGTGTGTGGTGCTTGTCTTTTTAATCTACCATTTCTATAATTCCTGTACTTTATTTTGACTATTTTTTGCTTTTCTCTAATTTCTTCTATGTTCCTAATCTCTTCTAATCACTTAATTTTCTAATGCCTCTACCAAGAATCTGTTGTCTTCCCTCTCTGTATGACTCCGAACAACATTTTACTCGGAATTGGTTAATTGTTCTTTGTAAAGTGTTGTTTAGAACATGTTCCACTACATCAGAACTAATCCCAAGTAATTTTTCTCTGTATCTACCAATTTTGCTATCATCGACCCTAAACTCCGGTTGATTCTTTCAACTTGCCCATTTGCTTGAGGAGAACCAGTTGCTACCTTTACAGCCTATTTCATTTTCAGCAAAAATCTTCAAAATCTTTCGATGAAAGCAACTGCCTCTGTCGGAAAAACACTTTGGTCGGCTAACGCTCTAAAATAATCTAAATGCATTCATTACTTCCTTCGTGTTTGTGGTTTTTGTCGCATAAAGCCTAACAACTTACTAAATGCGTCCAAAACAAAAAAGTTTATAATTGCCCTTTAACTGGACAAAATGTCTGGATAACTTCGAAACATCCCTTAGTATATTTGAAAACCTTCTTGTTTCCATGTTTTGCCGAATACCCATTACATACTAATTGCATTTTTGCTTTAACCTAATTTGGACACCAATTTCTCAAAATTATATCCGTCATTTTATCTACTCCCACATGGCCTAATTCGTCGTATATTTGAAAGAAATGATTCTCCATGTCTTCTGGCACATGCAAAACTAATCTCTCTTTTTTAATACAACCCCATTCCTCATTTCAATACTTGTGTTCACTTTTTCTAAACTTTCTTTAATTCTTTTAGTTTTTTACTCTATTTTGACATACTAAATTTCCTCACGTGTTTGTATCTATTGTTACCTGCGTGTTCCTACTCAATGCATCAACATGCTGATTCTACTTCCTGGTCTATGCTCTGGTGTAAAATCATATTTTTGTAGTTCCAAACCACTGTCATTGCTGGACTCATTCTCTTTTATTATCGCTAATTACCGAATTACATCAGTTACTACTTAAAATGATCCTTGTAATAATCCTAAACTTTCTAAAGCAATATATTGCTAGCGTTTCAATTGAAACTACAACTCATTCTGTGTCGGTTGTTCTTCTAGAAAAAAAAAAAAGGATGCACTACCATCCTCTTTTCTTTGCAAAGAATCGCTCCAAACCCTAGAGCGCTCGCATCAGATGAATTCTGTCTCATCATTCGGATTGAAAGGCTAAATTGGTGCCTGCAACAAATTTGCTTTCAACATTTCAAAGCATCTAATTCTGTTTTACCAAACTAATCTCTATCTTTTCTAAAAGGTCAAAAGGGGCTTTGCTTTTGTTGAGAAATCCTTAACAAATCGTCTAAATACGAACAAATCCCAAAAAGCTCTGGACATCTCTTGCTTATTGGAATTGGAAAATCTTTAACTGCTTGCAATCCTTTATCATCCGGCCTAATACCATCTCCTGATACTAAGTAACCCAAGTATCTTATTTCTGACTGGAGAAACTCACATTGTCAATCTCAATTCCAGTTTATTTGCCACAAGCCGACGAAACACTTCTTCTATTATTTCCAAATGAATGCACTGTCCTCTGAGCTATTACTAGTCTCCATAAAACTATCAATTGTCTCCCTAACATGTCCGAAAATATCTTATTACAAACCTCTGAATACAGCCGGTGCTTCCGGGCCAAAGGCATTCGCAGCCATTCAACTGTCCCAAGGAGTCGTGAAGAAGTATACTTCATGGACTCTTCATGCAAAAACATGAAAATAGCCATTTTTCAAATCTAACTTCGTAAAATTTCTTTCTTGAAAGTTTATCTAAAGGTCATCAAATGTGGAGTTGGATAATTATCTTTCAGCAACTTTTGTTAAGTGTGCGATAATCAACACACATTCTTAACTCTCCATTCTTTTTTCTTACTAACACTATAGCCGACGCAAACTCTGATTCACTTTCCTTGATGAACCTTTTTCTAAATATTCATCTATCAGATTCTGAACTTGTTGCTTTTCAGCGACGATAACCGTCTCGGTGGATAATGAATGGTTTAACGTTTTCAAAAGAGAGCTTCATTCCCATTTATTTTCTGGAACTAGAGGCCACTTCGCATTTTAAAAACTTGGCAAATAAATTGAAATCGTTCTTTAAACTTTTCATCGCAACTCTCATTTATTATCAATTATCGCTTTCATTGACTGGGATAATCCAATGGCAACACACTAAAACACTGCATAACCTCTTCTTCTTTTTTTAAATTAAATAGCTCATTCTCTACAATCTTCTCTTTTGAACACTCATTCATTGGACTTTCATTTTCTTTCATTCTATTGTTAACCTTTCATTTACCTGACACTCATTTAAATTTTGGTTGTACTCACTCACTGAACCCATACTCAAGAACGCTCATTCGATAAACTTGTTTACAACTCTCTTCTGATATGCAATCATTTTTTGACTTTTCATTAACAGACCAAATGTTAACACATCCATTTTTTGTACAATCATTTGGCAACGGTTTAACTGCATTTTCAATTTCTTTTCCATCAAAATTTCGCTCACTAGTTTAAATTTACATATTGCCATAATTTCTTCCTAAAACCACATCAAGCTCATGACTCGTTTGCCACTACATGCATGTCGAATTCCAATTTAAAATTCCAAAAAATAAAGCATTTTATTTTTTTATAACGTGTAATTTACTGTTATTATTCCAATAAGTCTCTTCATTGAGGGAACATTCTTTAAGTTTTTTGAACAAAATTGTTATTTTCAAAATTTTTGACCAACTTGAACTGCTCATTATCATTTCAATGAATTTAAATGATAATAAAAACTTATTGGGCTCCCTGAGTCGATGAGGCATTCTGTGGAAAGACACTTGCTTAAATTACTTTCAAAATAAATTAAAATTTCTAAATTCGTTGTTATTCTTCTTCTTATACTCAGAACAAGTTGCAAACGGTGATCTGCACTGCCACAGCCAAAACACGACCCATACTCCCGTTTTGGTTTGCGGCACTCACTGGCAAAATGGCCCAATGCGTTGCAATTATAACAATGCTGAGCCGCTTTCCATTCAGGGTTGACAGTTCTCTTTCCCACTGCCGAAGTCGTCTTGGGCAGCGTTATCTTTTCAAACGCCTGCAACAGCTGATCCGGATTCCTGAAGCACTGCATATGCGCCTGACGCCGTAAACTTTCCTCGGGTATACCTTCTATCAAATTATCGATCAGCTCCTCCTCACTGAGTTCTATTTCGGCAGGCAAAAATTTTTTGTTGATAAAATGTTGAAAAATCTTCAAGCCAACCATTTGCGTCCTTCAAACTTCCGGCGTAGCATCAGAATATTTTTCCTCACGTGAAAAACGTCTTTAAGTTTGTTTAGCAACCCGTCTATTGGCATCTCTATGTGGTTGCTATTTGAATACAGCCACACTTGTGCATCACTAGTTAATTTCATCATGACTAGCATTCGCAACATGTTGTCATCCAATTTGTAAATGGCAACAATTGACTTTAGTTTCGCAACCCACATTGTTGCGGAACTTTTGCCATCGAACTCTGGCAACATGTCTTTAACGACATTCAGCATCATGTTGCTAACGCCGCTATTGCTCTCTTTCTGTGATCTTCGCAACATTTCGTTTTCTAGTTTTATGAGTTTCATCCTCATTTTTAACAGTTGTACTTCTGCACTGTCGTTTTCGTTCTCTTCTTCATCTGCGCCTTCGTCAAACGAGCGTACGATTTGTATGCCAGCGCCGTTGTTCAAATTTTCGTCTGCATTTTGCACACCGTTGTTGTTGTTGCACTCGTTTTCGTGTGGATTTTGCATTACGATGCTGACGGCGCCTTCGTTTTCGTCTTGACTTAGCATTGCGTTGTTGGTGTCTTCATCGTCGTCTTGACTTTGCATTGCTTTGTCACTTCTATCGATTTCACCAGAACTTTCTGGCTCTGCTCCGGGAGGCCCCTCGCCACGTACTATTATTGGGATTTCACTAATTCGAGCCGCCAAAGCAGCCTTGCTCCCATTTGTTGGCAATTCCAGACGTCCAAGCCAACGTTTTAATTCTGCCAGCGTATATTCACTTGCATTAATTGCTTGCATTTTAAAGTCTGTGCACTTCACTTATTAATTTGTTATTAAAGGCACTTGCAAATGTTGTTTCGTTTATTTCAAGACAAAACATTAATTTTTATTGTTTTTATAGGCGTTTTTGTGGTTTTCTTTGTCTTTAATCCCACTTCTGAAGTTTGTAGTCACACACGATGTTCTCTTGTTCGATGCCAAACTCAGAATGATCTTTATTGATTCTCTTTTTGTTCTTCTTGCTTATAATTATGTGTATATATATTATGTGGATCATGTGTATTATGTGTATCTTATCTTATTGTCTATTCCTTATTCTACTTGTATTACTTATTGCTATGTACTTATTGCTATGTAATGGCTACAGTAAAGATTTATTTTAATAACATAAATACTATTTAATAACAAGTAAGGAAAGTACAGTCGAGCACGCCCGACCGCAAAATACTCTCTGCATTTTTTTCCCGATTAAATTATTAAAATCGGTCTAGAGATATTAAAATGTGTAGTACTTGCAATAAAACTCGTTGAAACAAAAACAATCTAAGCATAATCAAACATACATCTTTTTGTCTGTATGCGAATACACATACGAAATACACACATATATGATGCATATAAGTATGCATGCGTGTATTCGGAGCGGCCAGCGACTAAAAAAAAATTTTTAAATCCCTTTCCAAACCAAAAAAAATTTTCTTATAATAATCCTACCTCCCATATCCGACTCGCACCTTCCCCCCAGGCAGCGAAAACAGTCGAAAACTTATGCATGATATTGCGTTCAGTTATCAATATTGTAACTGTTCTAGTTTTCTTGCTTATAGTCTGATTAATGCAGCTTCCAGTATAATTTGATATATTCAGTCATCACACGAATTATAAATTACAATATTGTACGATAAGAAGAAATGCCTTTAAAACGGTATTGAAGTTTGAAAATTATTTTATTTCTTGTGGCAAAAGGGGGCCTGGCAGCTCAAAAATTTTAATGGCATTGCTTTCATGCTGTCTCAAGGAACCTGTGTACCAAAATTTGTGTTCCTAATTGCCATAGTTACTGAGATATTCGCCGAAAACATTGATTTTTTCTCAGGTATGTCCAGGATTTATCACATTGTGGGCGAATGGGGCGTGGCACCACAAAAAAAAAAGATTCTTGTATTGACTGACTAAATGTGTAGTAGATTGAGACCGAGCTAGAACTTTTAGCTCTTACTTTCTATGATATCTGTTTGTTCATTCGGACATGGCAATATCAACTCGACTTACACTTTATGTGGTCTGTCACGCCTCCTTCTGCCTGTTACATGCTTTGCACAAACCCAATATACTCTTGCAGAGGGTATAAAAGTTGAAATTTTTGTAGCA
This sequence comes from Drosophila acutilabella, assembly GCA_035046005.1. Taxonomy (NCBI): domain Eukaryota; kingdom Metazoa; phylum Arthropoda; class Insecta; order Diptera; family Drosophilidae; genus Drosophila; species Drosophila acutilabella. The sequence goes on along the minus strand of JAWNOK010000026.1, from coordinate 1,297,050 downwards.
GTGCCGATCTCATAAATTGTCGGAAAATAAAGGCGTGGCCCAATGTAAAATCATAGTAAAGTATTAGTAACATTTACCAAAAAATAATTAGTCTCCTAGCTATATTTTTAAAGTTTATGCCGCCAAAATCAACAAATCGCCCATAATGCACCGCTAACTTTTACAAATATGACGCTCAACTAGGGCCAACGCCAGTGTTGGTAAATTTTAGGGCATTACTTACATGGAAACCGTTCAAAAGACGTCACAGATTTGTGCCGTTTCCCTCAAAAGAAACCCTGATTCACAAAAAAATAGCGAGTGTGCTTACTGCGTTTGCGCAGGATTAACGATTTGCAGCTCACGACGAGTTCAGTACACTCGAAAGGCAAAATAAATTACAACTGCGTTGTACCAACTTTTCAATCAACACAAAATATTTAAACTTTTGCAAGCAATTAAAATATATTTAAAATATACGTCTGAAGATTAAAGTCATTGTGTAAGTACAACATTTGATTGTACATTTTTGGCAACGTTTTTAAAAACTGTGGGTGAAATGGCCAATTCCAATCTGCAACTTGTGAAATGAAAAAAAAACTTTTATAGCAATTTAGCTAGAAATAGAGTGACCTATTGTTAAAACTGATTAGAAATAATTTTACGCCATGTATAAATGATTTGAATGCGTTTTAATGTATGTATGTATGTATGTGTATATTAGTTACAAAAGTAGCTGACAATTTTTTGAAATACGAGCTGCGTAATGTGGGGGTGGTTTGATGATTCATACGCCTTAAACACATTCACATGTGTGTGCAGGTCTTAAAGCAATTTGTATGTATGCATGCTTGTATATTCGCGATTGTGTGTGTGTGTGTGTGTGTGCAGGACAAGTAAAGAAAATATCAACAAGAGTGTAAACCAGCTGGCAACCAAAGGAAAGTTTGGGCAATACATTTGTGGTAAAATCGATGTGCAGCTAATGACCAAAAATCTAAAAAGAAAAAAACTAAAGACGATACTATCTATGAAGCGACTTTCGTGAATTATTTTTTATTTTCTTGTTTCTCATTGTGACTACTTTTATTCCATTTAGCTAATTACAACCTCACCTGCGCAAAGCAACACTAACAACGGCTTAAGCCACAAGGATTGATAATGGCTGATGAGTATATGCCAGATGCCAGCATGATGGACACGAGTAAGTAACATATTGTGGTCAAAGCTAATAGCCTATTATCCAACTCTTTAAAATACCCTTAAATATAAACAACAAGTGATACTCTACATCTATATATTGAAAAAGGTTTCACCTAGTTACTTTTTAGTCCCCGTACTCATAAAAGAGTTGCAAGTCTATTATGTTTGTCAAAAGCGAAGTGTTTGAAGCATGCAGAAGATTGTAGTATTGTGATCAGTATCAACATCCTGGTCCATTTAGCCATGTACGTCCGAGTATTCTCTTGCCTGTCTGTAAATTAAATGATTTTTAAACAAGAAAAAACGGTTAACTTCGGCTCGCCGAAGATTTAATACCCTTGCAGTCTTGCATATTGCGTTAATTTGGTTTCAATGACCGATTGTTCCTAGTATTTTTAATGAAACAACACTTTGGGAATGATAAGAAATGCATATTGTGTGAATTTGGATGAAATCGCTCAATAAACATAGAAAATTTGCATACTAAGCATTTTAATCGGTTGTTCCTATGGCAGCTATATGATATATATATATATATATATATATATGTATGTAGTTGCCCAATTTGGTCGGCAGATGGAATATGATAACAAATTCATATTGCGGAAATTTGGTTCAAATCGTTAAAGAGCCACTCATAATTTTCATACTAAGCACTTTTAGCATTTGCAACCGATTGTTCCTATGGGAGCTATATGATATAGTGGTCCGATCTGGATGAAATTTGGTTTGCACATGGGATTTTATACCAAATGCATATGGAGTAAATTTGGTTAACTTAGCTCATTTTTCATCAGATTGTTCCCATGGGAGCTATATGATATAGTCACCCGATCTGGCCGATTATAACAAATGCGTGCAACGTAAAAAACACCATGTCTTTTATTTATACAGCCCTCTAGCTCACGCATTATATTTATATTATAACTATGTTATAAGATATGATTATAACTTTACTTACTAAGTTTTGTCCGGATCGCTCGGCTGTAGCCGTTCTTACAAGATTGTCATTCTACTTACTACTTCAAAGAAAAGTATTAGTAACTCTTCCATTCATTCCTTTTCCTACAGTTGTACCCGCGATACTCGGACTCACTGCAGCCGCAGTGCTATCCACGGTGGCATGCATTTGTGCGAAGCAGATGCGTGTACGGAACAAGAAGCAAAATCAGCACGACGCCTCGTATCCATTCCAACCAACACGGCGTCCGACTGCAGTTCGGTCGCCAAGTGGGCAGCCACCGCATTACCTGAAGAAGTCACCGTCGCCAACTGGAGGTAAGCAGATGGGATTACTCTCGCCCATGCAGGATCAGTCGACATCTCCGATAGCACCGCAGAATATGAAGTACTCTGAGGAGGATGAGGCACCCCTATCACAGCAAGCTCAAAAGCATCAGTCCTCGAGCAAACTGAACGTGGTGGACAATGTGAAGCAGCCTAATCATCATCATTCACCGGTTGAAACAATTGCCAATGGGAATGTTACCATAACATTGGACGAATCGCAGACCAACGGCAAGGAGTTGACCATTACGGATCAATACGGCAAACTGGGCACCATTTACTTCAAGATTCGGTTTTTGGCTGAGCGCAATGCCCTCATGGTGTCTATCATACGTTGTCGAGGATTACCCTGTAAGGGCGGAGCTAGTGGCACTGGGGACATTCCAACGGGTATGAATGGCCGCACACAAGCTGCCACCGATCCGTATGTTAAGTTGCAACTGTTGCCGGACAAGCAGCACAAGGTTAAAACACGTGTGGTTCGGAACACCCGTAATCCCGTCTACGATGAGGACTTCACCTTCTATGGAATCAACATGAATGATCTGCAGAACATGAGCTTACATTTTGTAATTCTCAGCTTTGATAGATATTCGCGTGATGACGTCATCGGGGAGGTGGTCTGTCCTCTGTCCTCCATTGAGATTGGTGACATTTCCAAGGAAGCCCTTTCCATTAGCAAGGAGATTCAGCCTCGCAGCCTTAAGATTCGCGCTCAAGGACGGGGTGAACTACTCATCTCCCTCTGCTGGCAACCGGCTGCTGGACGTTTGACAGTTGTTTTGCTAAAGGCGCGAAATTTGCCGCGTATGGATGTCACTGGTCTGGCTGACCCCTATGTCAAGATCTATTTGCTTTACAATGGCCAGCGCATTGCAAAGAAGAAGACGCATGTCAAGAAGAGAACTCTCAGTCCCGTATTCAATGAAAGTTTCGCCTTTGATATTCCCGCTGCTGAGGTTTGCTTTTCTTGAATCGTCTTCAATAATAGTTATTCTATTCAATTATAAATGCATTTTTGCAGGGCACTGGAGCCAGCTTGGAGGGCGTTTCACTGGAACTGATGCTTCTTGACTGGGATCGCGTAACCAAGAATGAGGTAAGTCGCACACGACTTTCTACTTTACCTTGTCAATTATATCACCTAACTACTCAGGTTATTGGACGTTTGGAGCTAGGAGGACCCAATTCGAGCAGCACCGCTTTGAACCATTGGAACGAGGTCTGTAATTCACCCCGCCGACAAATTGCGGAATGGCACAAGCTGAATGAGTAATCGTCTTGTCGGTTTTCGGCTAATTATCAATTTGGGACAGCGACCGGGCGCAGGCGCCGCAAACCCAGCCACAATAGACCCCTACATTTTTTTAATTTAGGTTTTTTGCATTCATTTCACATTATAAATTTACATTGTGGATACATTAAATGTTAACAAAAAATCGTCTTTTGCTATGGTTTGCAATTATATGTAATTTATACATCTTCAACTTAACTTAAATTTTTTTTACCTTTCTGGCCATTTATGTGAAACATTAAAAAATATACGCGGATAATTTAACATGAAAATATATATTTCGAAAATCAAGTTAATAAAATGTATTAGAAAATGTTTAGCAAGTAATAATGCATATAAATGTAAGTGAGTTAATTAATAATTAATCGTAGCATTCACATATACAGAATGCTTAAACAAGTACACATACGTAATCCATATGAAAACATTTCTTTGGTTTGCTCTATTGAAGTCAAACTGTTTCGCGGTTGAATAATTTAATCGGCAGTTGTTTCAGAGAAAGGCTTTTATTGATTTATGTACAATTTAATTATTTATTACATTTCTACCTAGTCCAGCGGTCAATACAATACCCACCATTAAAACATTTACATATATGGTATTTGTTTATTAGAAAAGAAAACCTCACTTATTGTGTATGCGTATATAATTGAAATACTAAACATAGTTTTTACTTTATACCTGAAATTTTTATAATTTTTATCACAAGTTTGCAACACCAAGAATTTACTATATAAATATATGCCACAAAACCCCATTGAAAAGTGCACTGCAGTAAATTATAAAGAAACTCCAAGGTGGCGAAAATCTTATCTTTTGTCATCCTATATAAACAATCGTACATATATATGAAAATACATAAGTAATTATAACACCAAATAAATCAAATGAAAAACATGAAAAAACACGCAGAAAATTGCTTAGGCACCAAAAAGCTACAAAATTACACACAAGAGAACGAACAATTCAAAACCCAATAACTAAATAACACAATAGAATATATACTTTGCACACACATGTGTAGAATCATTATTTAATTATATTATGTAGATATATGAAATTCGAATTCCGAATACATAGAATGCTCAACACCGGGACAGAGCTAAAAGAAAAAAAAAAAAAAAACCATTACTTTTAGCAGCACTGACTACAAGTACTCCTAGAATCTTTCAAAAAATCACTAAGCAAAGCTTACTAGCAAATCCAACAAAAATTGATCACTCTCTGAAAGTACCGAATCTTTGAAGTATAACAGAAACATCAATAAACTCTGCTCCCATATGCTATATTTTGTAAAATGTTAAAATACATACTTTAAAAGAACATTAAATCGAAACGACAAAACAGGCAGAACAAACAAAGCTAAAAGTATAGATGCGAGCACAAATAAATACTATATAAATAATTATAATAATCATAATCAGTGAATGATAACAATTTCTATTTCTGTCCACAATCAAACTTCAATTCGTCTAAAGTGCATACAATAAATTAAAAAGGCAGATTTTCATATACAAAAAAATATATATATATACTATATATATATATAAATACTTATAAAAACTACATACTTCATAAATATAATAATATTTATTAAATATAAATACATACATATGTATAAATCAAATATAAATATATATAGAAGAAATGTATAATACAACATACGTATATGTATACATGCATAAGAATGTAATAAGAGCGATGATAGCATTGAATGGTTAATTACAGTAATAAAAACATATATGTATTAATTACAAAATTTCAGCTTTTATGAATCAAATGCATTCGCCAACAACATTACATCTCGATGTACCCCAATGATTTGGAAAACAAAGATCAAAAAAAAAAACAAGAAAGAATGCTATAGTCGCCCCGAGACTTTCTGTATCAGTTTCAGTCAGATAGCTTGGTAAATACAAACAAGTAAGAAAAGTACAGTCGAGCACGCCCGACCGTATAATACTCTCTGCATTTTTTTCCCGATTAAATTATTAAAATCGGTCTAGAGATATTACAATGTGTAGTACTTGCATTAAAACACGTTGAAACAAAAACAATCTAAGCATAATCAAACATACATCTGTTTGTTTGCATGCGAATACACATGCGTTTGACAATATCCCTTCAGTTCTCTTTGGATGAACCGCTTCCATTTCACAGCTGAATTCACCGATGAGTGAAAATGGTCATGAAAAATGAAGCGGACGCATCGGTCGACAAATCTGTCGGCTGTTCGTTTGACAAAACGAACGCCTGAGCAAAAGCCGAAGCAATTGAAGGGGTGAATCAGTCATGAATGCGATGAAACGTTCATCTCTCAACGAAGGACGGCTCTTCGTGACAAAACGAACGCCAGAGCAAGCCGAACAATGGGCGAACAAAACGTCTAGGTGGTGAATCAGACAGAAAACGAACGGACGTCATCGCTCAACGAGCTAACGGCTCTTCGTCTGACAAACACGGCCCGAAGTGTTTAAACGAGTAAATCACTCAATATGAGACAAAACGTCATGTTCATGCAAGTGTCAAAAGACAGAGAATTTAGTTCTTGTGCTTAGTCAGAACGCAAGCACGTGTGGGCTCTTATTTGGTATGTAAAACAATTATTTAAACAATTAAAAGTATTTGTATTTACATCAATTGTATTTCAAAAGGCATTAAGACAGACTTCAGCGAAGCATTAGAAAGACAATAAAAAAGACGATGAAAAATACAAAGCGAACACACTCAACGCACTCAACAACAAAAGTGCAATTTAAATATGTATAAAATATTAATGATGTGTTGAATTATAATACAAATAAAATATATAAACACTAAAAGACTAATTTAATAGGAATTTTTAATTTTTATAGCAAAACTAGCTCAATATAGTTTCACCTACCCTTCAGTTCTGTTCAGGCCTTCCACTTAGATGAAATCAGTCATCAAACGGAAGATTCAGTCATGAAACTGTAGCATCCACCACGTGTCATTTGGTTCAGATTTATACGGCAGTCTGGGCCTCACCGATCGGTGAGACGTCGCTTCTTTTTGCAGGCTGATTTAGCCTGAACATAGAAGGGAATTGTGACATGTTTTCATGACTGAAAGTATATGAAGCCCAGTCATGAATCCAGCCATGAATTTAGTCATGATTCATGAGTGATATTTTACGAAATTCAGCCATGAATCTAGGGTGTTTTCATAGGTGAAACTATATTGAGCTATTTTTGCTTTAAAAATTAAAAATTCCTATAAATTAGTCTTTTAGTGTTTATATATTTTATTTGTATTATAATTCAACACAAATTAATATTTTAAACATATTTAAATGCACTTTTGTTGTTGAGTTCGTTGAGTGTGTTCGCTTTGCTTATTTCTCCATCGTCTTTTTTTGTCCTCTTCTAATGCTTCGCTGAAGCTTCTGTCTTAATGCTTTTGAAATACAATTGATGTAAATACAAATACTTTTCATTGATTAAACAATTGCTTTACATACCAAATAAAGCCACACACGGTGCGTTCTGAACTAAAGCAACAAGAAACTAAAATTCTCTGTCTTTTTGACACTTGCATGAACATGACAGCAAGTTTGCTCTCAATAGAGGATCTACTCGTTAAACACTTCGTGCCGTGTTTTGTCAAACGAAGAGCGTAGCGTTGAGCAATGAACGTCCGCTTCGCTTTTCATGACGATCACCACCTAAAGAACGTTTGTTGCCCAATTGCTTCGGCTTTGCTCTGGCGTTCGTTTTGTCAAACGAAGAGCCGTAGCTCGTTGAGCGATGAACGTCCGCTTCGCTTTTCATGACTGATTCACCTCTTCAAAAAGGTTTTGGTCATTTTCTGCTTCGGTTTTTACTCAGGCGTTCGTTTTGTCAAACGAACAGCCGACAGATTAGTCGACCGATGCACGTCCGCTTCATTTTTCATGACCGTTTTCACTCATCGGTGAATTCAGCTGTGAAATGGAAGCGGTTCATCCAAAGAGAACTGAAGGGTATGAAAACACCCTAGATTCATGGCTGAATTTCGTAAAATTTCACCCATGAATCATGACTAAATCACGGCTGGATTCATGACTGGGCTTCATATACTTTCAGTCATGAAAACATGTCACAATCACTTCTATGTTCAGGCATGAATCAGCACTGCAAAAAGAAGCGAACGTCTCACCGATCGGTGAGGCCCTAGGACATGCCTGTATAAAATTCATGACCCAAATGCACGTGGTGGATGCTACAGTTTCATGACTGAATCTTCCATTTCATGACTGATTTCATCTAAGTGGAAGGCCTGAACAGAACTGAAGGGATATGATGCATATATGTATGTATGTGTGTATTCAGCACGGCCAGCGACTGCGGGCAGCGCTGCCGCCACACAGGCAGCGAAAACATTCGAACACGTGCTTGTATGTTTCTGTCTCGCTTGCACTCGTACATGATATTGCATTCAGTTATCAATATTGTAACGCTTCTAGTTTTCTTGTTTATAGTGCGATTTCAATGCACCTTTCAGGATAGTTTGATATAGTTAGTCTCCACACGAATTATAAATTACAATACTGTACTATATGAACAAAGCCTAAAAACGGAACGAAATTTGATAATTGTTTTTATTAATTGTGGGGAAAAGGGGCATGGCAGTCCAAAATTTTTAATGTCAATGCATTTACGCTGTCGCCAGGAACCTCCATACCAAAATTGGTGATCCTAGGTGCTATAGTTACTGAGATATTCGCCGAAAACACCGATTTTTTCCGAGGTATGTCTAGTTTTTTGCATATGTGGGCGAATGGGGCGTGGCATCGAAAAAAAAATAGATTCTTGTACTGACTGGGAATTAAATCTGTCATCGATTGCGACCAAGCTCGGCCAAGTCTTGTAGGCTCTTATAATCTCTGAAATCTTTTTGTTCACACTGAAAGTACAGACCGACGGACGGACAGACAGACGGACAGACGGACATGGCTATATCGACTCGGCTTGTGATGCTGAACAAGAATATATATACTTTATGGGGTCTGCCACGCCTCCTTCTGCCTGTTACATACATTTTCACAAACCCAATATACTCTTGCAGAGAGTATAAAAATTTTCATACAAATTCATACTAAATGCAAATTTTTAAATGTCATGACCAAGTTTGATTCAAATCGGACTACTATATCATATAGCTCCTATAAGGACAATCGGTCAAAAATTTGCTTTTAGTGTGAATTTGTATGAAAATTTTCTGTATTTACCAAGCTATCTTAATGAAACTAACACAGAATTACTTTATCAATATCGTTTATATACTGAATAAATTTCATCCAAATCGGACTACTAGATCGCATAGCTCCCATAGAAACAACCAGTCGAACATTGAGTAACGGGTATCCTAAAGTCGCGGCGCGACTATAGCATTTTCTTCATGTTTTTTATGCATTTATACATTGAATATAATTTATTTTCTATTGCTATTTTACAGTAAAATCAAAATTGCTTACACACAAATTTTTATCGTTAGCACTTGCGTATTGAACACAGAATCAACTCAATATACATAATAAGCACCAAAATTGATTGGAAAAGAATATTTTACAGGTGGCGGAAAGTGATCCTTGGCGGAGTATTGTCAATTTCGACGACCAATCGACTGCTTTGTCTTGGTTTGCTGTTGGGCTGCATCCTCGGATGTTGAAAGCTGCAGCTCCCGACTGCATTGCTTCTGATGGAGGGGATAACGCCAAGACGAGAGCAGCGGAACTCCATCCAACAGACTCGTGTCCTTTGGGCTCTGCACATTCTCGTTGGAGGAGTGCTTGTGTCGTCTACGGCGTTGTTGAATGTTACTAAAGCTCTCATCCTTGATTACAAGTGTCCCAGCTTTGCTGCTACGCAGATAGTATCGTGGAGCACGTTCCAGCGTATCCTCCTGCACGTACTCTGGGGAGGACAGGCGTCCACGCGACATGCTGAACCGTTCCAGTATAGAACGGTGGCCAGAACTGTGCGCGCGTCGATATCTTCTCTTTTCTTGTGTTCCTGTTGTTGACGAGGTGTCATTTGTGGTCAGCGGCGGAGTAATTTGCGGTGTGGAACTGGACTGCCGATGGCTTTGATCTACCCCACCTCCTAGTGAGCTGGAGCGACGTGTGCTGCTCTCCTCGCAAGTCCGCGAATCAGCCAGCTCATGTGAGCAGAAATTAATGTATCTACCAGAAAGCTGCCTCCTAACTGGACTAAGTGAGGCCGTTAAACTCTTAATGGAACTTTGTTCTGCGACACGAAGGTTGTCCTTAAATTCACTGGGAGCTCGTTTGCCGCCTTGGTCCGTGGAGATACGATAGGTTTGTTCATCCCGTCCGTCTGCGTCCAGTAGGAGGACTCCCTTTTGGTCGTAGAGCAATATTCGAGGTAGTGCAATGTTGCTGCAGCTGCGTGTGGTGCTTAGTTCCAAATTCCATTTGGCCGGCTTGTTCAGCTGGAGACTAAGGAGATTGGCCAGCGGATCGTACTCTTCATGTTGCCTACCTTCATCCTCAGATGGATAGTCGGAAAAACGATTCTGCGGGTGTTGCTGCTGCTGCCGCTGTCGATGCTGCTGTGGTTGTTGTTGCTGTTGGCGATGCTTTGACATTGCTCTTGGCTGAATTAGCGTTAATAGTTGTTCTAACAAATCGCAGCTGCTGTAGCTTCCACCTGTTTTGTGTTTATTGGATGACGGCAAAGCAGCAGCAGCAACAGGAGCTCTAGCACTAGCAACCACACCAGCAGTGGCTTCCCTCCTTCTCTTCACTTCTAGTACTGGCTCCTCGCCAACTTTTTGTTTGTTTGAAATGTGTACAGTGGCACTGTGCCATATGTACACTTGTACATACGTACATATAGTTTATCTATATTTGTTTATGTATGTGTACACGTTTATGTATTTTGTGCGTTCTTCTTTGCGCATTTTTTTCGTTCTTTTCGTTTCGGCGTCTATTTATAGATGTTTCTCACTGCATCTTTCGATGCCTTCCCTCGCCTTAAAGTGAGCCAATGTGATTTTTTTCATTTATTAATAACACAATTACAACAATACCAAGATCGACGAAGCAACTAAACGGACAAAACTAAATTTTGGTTAGTATTAAAAATTTAAATTTTATATCAACAGTGAAATACTTTCTTTCTTACACTAATTCACGCTTCCGTTGTTATCTCGTTCACGCGCAATATTTCCGTCTTTTTCGATTGTGTTTGATCAGCTGATCCGATTAAATTGTGTCTTTATTAACGTCGTCTTCTTTAGGGCTGGGCATTTTAAATTGGGTCACACAATCGCCGCATTTGTCGCAATTGTTTATATTTATTACAAAATAACGAAAAATTGTCGTATTTAAATAACTTATACGTTTTTTAAAGATATTTTCGATTTTGGTTCCAACACGGCAAATGCTGTTAAAGTATTCTTCAACAAATTCATTTTCCAACTGGGGCAACATTTTAAATTTGCTTCACCTTAAGCATGACCAGCCTTAGTAGCATTAAACGATGTTTTTTATTTTTTATTTTTTTTTTAATATTTTTCGACATTGGTACCTATTATTTTATTTCTTCTGATTGTACTGCCTGGCGTGAAATTATTACTTTGTTTATAAATGTACGTTGATAATAATAATTTACTTTCAAAATTTTAACACTAAATTATACCAAAAATTATATACTAAATTATATAAAATACGCTAAAATCTAAAATTCCTGTGCCGTGTTTTTCAACCGTTAATAAGTATATCTTTTGCTTAAATTTTTGGTGTGGGGTGGAGGCCACAAATGATGATTTTTTGTACATTTAAAGTTCTATTAAAACAGTAGATTACACGTTATATAAAGTCACATGAAACGATTCTATTCCGGTTTCTCTGCAATGTCTGACTACAACTTTGATTTCGATTTCGATTACTCTGGGACGGCTTCAAGCAATGGTTTAAAAAATATATAATGCAGTCGCAGAGTGACACTAGAGAGATAAGTTCGTATTTGGTTGGCTGTCAATAGCACTTCGATGAAAACAATGTTATCAGCTCTACTAACGACATGGCTGACCGCATGCCTACTGGGTGAGAGCATCATAGATTTTAACTTTAAATTGTTTAAATTTAAAGAACTGAGTTATCAAATTACTTTCAGAAGAACGTAGGTACATATGATCATGTCACATAGCATATATAACACATTTGCGGTTCATGAACCCGTTTAAAAGATAGCATAAGAATCATATATTATGCACTGACTGTGAACATACTACCACCATTACACTATAACACTACATCTCTGAATCTCTCTCTTCATACTGATCTCTTATTTATCTTCAAATGAAGGTACGACTGGAGCCTTAAAATGTCCCGAAAATCATTTTGTGTGCTCGAATGGAAATTGTATAAAGGCAGAACTGAAGTGCAACGGGTTTCCGGATTGTGGTGATAAAAGCGACGAGATCTTCGAGTCTTGTTTTAATCATACCTGCGATAAAAACCACTTTCAATGCAACTATGGAGCCTGTGTGCACGAAAGTCTTATATGTAATCAGAAAAATGATTGCTTTGATCACAGCGATGAAAACCCATTTCTTTGTGGGGATGAGGAAACGATTGATAAGTTGTACACAGACTTGCTCGGCTCCTGCGGGTAAGTAGCATTTATTTGGTTGGATCCTTAGTATCCTGAAATCTTTTAATATTTCAAACTTTACTGTAGTGATGAATACGCATTAGAATGCAGTGAGAAAGCGGGTTTGAAGTGCTTGAAGCCGAGTCAAATTTGCGACGGTAATATTGATTGCTCAACTGGGATCGATGAGTCTACGCACCTGTGTTCATTCAGCAACTGTCCACCCTACTCATTCCGCTGTAAGAATGGAGCCTGTGTAACCATAAACAGTTTTTGCAATCGCCAAGTCGATTGTGCCGATGGAAGCGATGAAATTCCAGAAATATGTTACGTACCGGAAGTCTATATTAATCTAGGGGTTAATGATTCCTTGGTGCCAAAAACTGTAAAGCATCAACCAATAGCAACTTGTCGTTTGCCCTCCATTCCGGGTATGCGCGTCACGGACTATTTTGCTGAATTCAGCTATCGGCCAAACGCCGAATTGCCTTTAAAAACTGTTGTGTATATTGGCTGTGAGCCAGGCTACAGAAACGTTGAATCGGGTTTCAGTAAATGTGGACAAAATGGTTGGTCAACTAACTTTAGTTGTAACCGAGTGTGCAACCAAAGTATCGATGAACTCAATGTCCACTACACTACACAATGCATATCACAGGGAGAATTGACCGACTGCACAGATGATATACAATTAATGGATACCACTATGTTGGTCACCTGTGCTCCTGGCTATAAGTCCGTTTATGATCCCAGCCAAGTGGGTCGACATGTGTGCAATGAGACTGGATTGTGGTTCCCAGTAGATGCCAATCCCAAATGTGAGGCCGTATGTGGAATCAAGTCGACACATCACCCCAACATCACGCCCTGGACTGTCAGCATATTTCAACGTATCTCAGCGATCGAAGACAGCTATGAATTCAAGTGCTCAGGCACAATCCTCTCGCCTTATATTGTTCTTACTGCTGCGAATTGCTTCTCGGATCATCGCAGGGACAGTCATCTGTACTTTTCCGTGGTAGAAGGCGATCACAGAGTCGGCTACAGGCTATTAGATGAGCACGGATACCAACTGCACAACATTTCAGATATACACCCAGTCTCCTAGTAAGTAGTACAACATAATCAGCGTTACAGTAACTGATCTCCTTTATTTGTAGCCAAAAGAAGCAGACGGTGGCATTACTTAATCTGGTAAAGCCATTTATTTTCGGTGCCAAGGTCAGACCAATTTGCATGGATACAAATAAATATGCCAATGGGGTTGTGGTTGAGTCTGAAGGTGACTTTAGCAATTATACCACAGGACAGGGTGTCACAGTAATGAATGATGAGAAATACACTTTAACCCACCTTGTGGTAAGCAGTGAGATGAGTTATGATGTCAACGCATTTGTGACAGCAATTGGCAATGATATTGCGAAGAGCGAACGTTTATTTGTTTAGAATGGTTTGATTTTAAGAGCTATAAAAAATTTTGATTTTCATCAATAAACATAATTATAAATTTTGTCAATTCTGTAAATAGCTTAAAAAAAAAACAAGTAAGACAGTTTACAGTCGAATAAGCCGACTGTGAAATATATTTCAATAAATCAATTGAAGTGCATGAAAGAGGTATCCGTTTTATACTTAATTTAACGAGGATATTCCAATGGTATCTTGGTACAACGTAATATTTTAATGAGATATCTTCAGTTTATGATACTTTAAACTGATTCTTATGCCGCGACTATATTTTTATTTACAAATAGCTGGTGCGTTGCTCACGTGAGTTACAGACATGTATTCGATATCGGATGTTGATTGTCAGCTATGAGAAATAAATTGTAAAATATTTAAAACTTAGTTCTTAAATGCATTTAGTTCAAATTACTGACATCGTTAAATCGTTAATTTTCTTTGAAGTGAACTGATCCTTCTTTACATGAGTGATCAGAATGTTCACAGTTCATACCCAAACTGAGCTATAATCTAGAATGGTGAATAGTTTATTTAATTTAATTTTTTTTTTCGATAAAACTACTGCAAAATAAGGTCACATCTCACTTTGCACTATGGTCAAAAAGCCCGAAAGTGGAAAAGTGTGTTATATTTTTCCTAAACTCAAAATCTTATTTATTTTATTTATTATTCATTCATAAGATAGGAAAAGTAAGAAAGGCTACAGTCGAGCGAGTCGACTGCAAAAGACCTTATACTCGTACAAGTGCTCATAATTCCATACAAAGAAGCATAACGATTTGTGCTTTGGAAGCTTTTGGATTCAGATGTCCGATTGTATCATATAAAAAGTGTGTAAATTTTGTCAAGAAAATGATTTTTAACAATATGCGGTGGCGGTAGGTGTCGTGGCCACAATTTAAAATAAAATTGATCTTGAAATCGCTAAATCGACTGGCTGTGGATTTTGATCAAGAATATACAAATTGTATATACTTTATGAGGTCGGGAAAACCTCCCTAAGTCCGTTATCTTGTATTGTATCTTTTTGAGTACGCGATCTAAAAAACAGTTTTCAAACAAAAATTCTTTACTTCAATTTGGCGCGCAATTTGCAATAAAAGACAGCTGCTTAAATGCAAGTTTGAGCTATCGACTAGAATTGTTCATCGTATTGCAAATGAAGAAAGTAGCTCACGAATTCAGTTTTGAAAGAAAGAACGAAAGAAACCCTGTCCAAACAAACAAAACTATTCCAAGCAGTGTAAGCATATTAGCTTATTTAAAGTTATAGCTTGAAATCTATCTTATTTCCAAATTCATTTAGCTTTTACGACAAAAAAAAATTTAAAACAGAATGACTTTTGTTTTATAAGTTCAGTTTTATGGATAACTAGGAAAAAAATCCTTTTTGTCATTCGGAAGCTGATAAAATCATTTCATTGTTATAATTTATATAACAAAAAAAAATATTAAATATATCGACTATTTTCATGTTTTTATAACTAGCTAATTTTTTAAGCTTTTTTTTTTAATTTGTAGAATATTCTAGCTTATTTTTTCTTCAATCTATCTTATTATGCTTCCCACAATGCTTTTCAAAAATATTTAATATTCCAGAAATGCTCCGAATCTCAAAAAGGTTAAAATAAATTTTATACATATTATCTTTAATATAAAATACTAAAATAATATTATTAAAACATAAAGTTGATAAGAAAGAAGAAACTATTTAAGTTCTATTTAGTTCACGAACAAGTTCATTCGTTCTTTTCCTGACCAGTCAACTGAACTCATTCTGAACGAAACATCTGAAATCTAGTTTCTGGTTGCTACACAAAGAGATCGGTTTAGATTTGTAGCGCTGTCAATTCTTTCGAAGATTACAATTCAAACAATGTTATCAGTTTTAATTTTGACTATACTTGCTGCCAGTCAACTGGGTATGAAAAAGAGCACTTTTTTTCTTTTATTCCTTTCAAATATATTTATAACTTTAAAACAGACAAACACGGATTTATACAACAACAATAAAATGTTTATAAAAATGCATATCATAGTTCACGATCCCACCACAGTCAATACTGATAGTAGATTTCTGCTGCCTTCACCTTCCCTCTCAATCACTTTTTTCTTCTTAACTTTTTATCTGCTCTCTCAATAAAGCTGAGGCTGTCTGCTCCGGGAATCAGTTTGCTTGCTTCAGTGGAAAATGTATTGAAACAAGTCTAAAGTGTGACGGCGTTGATGACTGTGGCGATAATAGCGATGAATCTTTTAATATATGCTATAACAATACCTGCGATGTGAAATACCATAGGTGCAACTATGGAGGCTGTGTGCCCATGGAGCGTATATGTAATGACGTCAATGATTGCTGGGATGAAAGCGATGAAAACTTATTTCTTTGTGCAAATGACACAAATATTGATGACTTGTACACAGGGCTGCTCGGTGCGTGCAGGTAATAGCTTATATTCAATTTGACCCTTTGTTGACAAATACTTATTTTACTTAATTATACTTCTGAGCAGTTCGGAGTTCACACTGGACTGCCGTCAGACAGAATTGACTTGCCTATGGTCGTATCAACTTTGCGACGGAAATTATGACTGCTCGTCTGGCTATGATGAATCACTAGAGTTGTGCTCTTACCGAACTTGCCAATACGGCTCTTTACGCTGTAAAAACGGAGCCTGCGTAAGTTCCGACAAATTCTGCAATCTTCAAGTCGATTGCGCCGATGGCAGCGATGAGATTGCCGATATCTGTAATCCACATACTAACGAGTCTACCGGTGAAGACTCAAGGCAGCCTTGGCAACTTTCATGTCCATTAGTTTCCAGACCTGGTATGCAGGTAAGAGACTACTTCTCTGAATTTATATACCAGCAAGGCACCAAAATCCCAACGAACACTGTTGTGGCCATTGACTGTGAAAATGGTTACAGTAACATCGACAGTATCAGTAAATGCGATGAAAATGGTTGGTCGACTGACCTGAACTGCTTACGAGAGTGTAAGCAAAGCATAGATAAACGCAATATTCGGTTCAGAACGCAGTGCATTCGTCAAGAGAATTTGTCAGACTGCAAAGAAGATACACAGTTGCTTGATACCACTATGTTGGTCACCTGTGCTTCTGGCTATAAGTCCGTTTATGATCCCAGCCAAGTGGGTCGACATGTGTGCAATGAGACTGGCTTGTGGTTCCCAGTAGATGCCAATCCCAAATGTGAGGCCGTATGTGGAATCAAGTCGACACATCACCCCAACATCACGCCCTGGACTGTCAGCATATTTCAACGTATCTCAGCGATCGAAGACAGCTATGAATTCAAGTGCTCAGGCACAATCCTCTCGCCTTATATTGTTCTTACTGCTGCGAATTGCTTCTCGGATCATCGCAGGGACAGTCATCTGTACTTTTCCGTGGTAGAAGGCGATCACAGAGTAGGCTACAGGCCATTAGATGAGCACGGATACCAACTGCACAACATTTCAGATATACACCCAGTCTCCTAGTAAGTAGTACAACATAATCAGCGTTACAGTAACTGATCTCCTTTATTTGTAGCCAAAAGAAGCAGACGGTGGCATTACTTAATCTGGTAAAGCCATTTATTTTCGGTGCCAAGGTCAGACCAATTTGCATGGATACAAATAAATATGCCAATGGGGTTGTGGTCGAGTCCGAAGGTGACTTTAGCAATTATACCATAGGACAGGGTGTCACTGTAATGAATGATGAGAAATACACTTTA
Source organism: Drosophila acutilabella (assembly GCA_035046005.1). Classification (NCBI taxonomy): domain Eukaryota; kingdom Metazoa; phylum Arthropoda; class Insecta; order Diptera; family Drosophilidae; genus Drosophila; species Drosophila acutilabella. Next base: position 1,279,459 of record JAWNOK010000026.1, on the reverse strand, counting down.
ACCCACCTTGTGGTAAGCAGTGAGATGAGTTATGATGTCAACGCATTTGTGACAGAAATTGGCAATGATATTTCAAAAAGCGAGTCTATTCCTTGAACATTTATTTCTTTATTTTATAATGGTTTGATTTTTAGAGCTAAAAATAAATGTCGATTTACATTAAATTAATTACACACATTTACTATTGGCAATTATATAAATATGTACGTACGAGAAATAATTATTAAGTTTTTCTTACTAAATATTTTGCATTTATCGATTTAAGTTTCATTCCAGTAGATGACTTCCATTTTCTATGTTTATTATTTTCCATATGCAATTTTAATCGGTCTATTTTAATTATCGTTTCTTTTTGGATTACCGTTTAGATTAGTAGTTGTCTTGCTTTTTTTTGCATTAACATGTAACATTGAGAATGTTAAATTAGAGTCTAACTATTTTAATTATTTATACTGTTCGATTTAAATTTTAACTTTGTCATACAATACATACATTTGAATGTCACTTAATTTGAAATAATAGGTTATTGACATTTAGTTTTAAGCTTAGGACACATACAGATGAGTTATCTTAGTTAATGCTTATTTTTCGCTGACCTACAGTTTAGTAAACACTTGTAATGTGCATTAAAAATTTTATTCTGGTTTATAATTTTGATCACTTCAGTCTCACCAAATATATTTATTTTAAAACGTTTTGCTTTTATATTTACTTTGCTTTTAATTTGTTTTATTTTTCGATTTTGAACATTAAAAGTTTAGTATATTACTTACGGCTATTCCAAAGTAGAGTAAAGTTTTAATCTATTGGATTACTTTATTTTTACTTATTAAAATACTTAAAACTGAAATTATCAAATAAGCTATTCTCAGTTGGAAATTTTTAAATTAAATTCTTTTTTGTAAATTTCTTTGAGAAATTTCTGTAGTCAATACAATACAAGTGAATGGATGTTAGTTATCCGGTGATTACACTTAGAATTTTAGTAGTTTTATATGTACATATCATTTGTAGTTTGCAGTATCTTTTTGATTTTAATTACTTTTGATTTTGAACTTTACTGCGAGATCTGTTTTTTAGTAAAAATAACGAGTTGATAACCTTTAGAGATAAGTATATACAATTGAAATAAAAATATTCAAATATTCTGTTGACTTGTTTAAAACATAAGTCGTAAAACTTACAGTATTCGGAAGTAATTTAACGCATAGTAAGTTTTAATAAATTGTTCAAGCCCCGCTCATATTGGTTGTGAAGTTGTGAAAACCAATAAATAAAAATGGTAATATCGTTGGGTCTTTCTTGTGATTATCTGGTTTATCATAAAATATAACTTTAGCGCACCCATTTTTGCTTTTAGAAAGTCACAAAATCGAATAAAACTTGACCCTGTAACAGTACTGTTCATGTATGCCCACTGTGAAGAATATAGTTCGCAGTTTTTGTTTTTATTAGTTCTGCCGAATATTTAGTTAAAACAGGAGTGGTACTGTAATATAAGCAGCTTCTTTTACCCGTTATTCTATTATTTGTAATTTTTTTTGGAGTCAATAATTAGAAAAATTAAAATGTATGGTATAAGCTGAAATAATAATATAAGTGGACGGTATAGTTAAACTAGTATAATTAATACGTATAATTGGCATTTTACAAATGATGTCGCTTAACATGCTGTCGGTTAAATAATTGTACAAGAACGAAACTTAAGTTACTTGTGTATTTATGCGCTAGGAGTAATTAAAAATTAATACTGTACAGGTTAAGTGATTTCTTCGACACAGGAATTTTAAGAATCCACATTTTCATAAAAGTATGTCTATTGAATGATCTAGAAGTGAAAAAGGGGTATGCTTGAGGCTGAAGCTTTGGGCAACTTAAAAGTACGACGTTAGCTATCCTTTGTCCTTGCCAGGCCCGACGCTGACGCCCAAGAGGTGCTCACCGGTCATTAGTCCTGCTGGCTGATGAGCATAGTTGCGAATCTGATGAAGCGAGATCAACTGGTTGGGAAAGGCATTGGCATTGTTCTGGCTAACATTCTTGTTGGGGAAACCGATGGCATCGTAGAGATAGGGACGCTGTGCCATCGGGTGGTGACTAAGCGAGTTCAGATGCGGTGGCATAGAGTTGATCGGGGTAAACGCCGAATTGCTGGTACTCTTTGTTATAGATGCGGCATCATAGGGTCCAATGGCGCTGGGCGTGGAAACTGTGAAGTAAACAAAGAAGCATGACTTGCCGATGCTTCCCAAATCATAAATAATGTATTCTCTCTTACCAATATCCTCCCGCACAGCATCGGGCATGATACGATGATGCGGCTGCAGTTGCTCCGGAGCATGTCTATTGCTTTGGCTGCTGTTCGGGGCTGTAGGTTGGACGTAGTGAGCCTCCATGCTGTGTTGGGGTGGTGCCTGTTGCTGTTGTTGCTGTGGGTGGAGTTGGTGTTGCGGCTGCTGTTGTTGTTGCTGGGGCGGTCCATGTTGCTGTGGTGGCACGCCCAATTGTGTGTGATGATGATGGGATTGTTGTTGTTGCTGCTGTTGTTGTTGCTGCTGCTGCTGTTGTTGTTGCTGCTGTTGTTGCTGCTGATGCATGACCTCCATTGTATTGGCGGCTGCCGCTGAATCCGGACTTACTTTCGGCCAGTAAGTGTTGTCGCTGGGAGCAATGGAAACCGGTGGCAGCACCAGATTGTTGCGCTGATGCTGAGGGTTAGCAGCGGCTGCTGTTGCAACATTGCCTGCATTACCACCTCCAACACCACTAACACCACCACCACAACCACTACTAACACCACCACCACCACCACTACCACCACCAGCAGCAGCTGCAGCCGCCGCAATTGCAGCAGCACTTCCCGGGACAATCGGTGGCCGCTTGTCCGTTCGCTCTGCGTGCTTCTGCATATGCTTGGTAAGATAGGTTTCCTGGGTGTAGGACTTGCCGCAGTACTGACATATGTGCGTCTTGAGGTGCTTGGACTCCTTGTGTTTCGGTATATGCTCTAGCAGAGAGGGCTCGTCCGAAAAGCACTTGTAGCAGGAGTTGCACTTAAAGGGTTTGTCCGTCTGGTGGCATCGCGAGTGCGACTGCAGATTGGAAAGCTGGGAGAAGGCCTTCTGGCAACCGGGATGCCTGCACTTGTACGGCTTGTCTCCCGTGTGGGTGCGTATGTGCTGCTGCAGGTGCGAGAGCTGCGTGAACTTGCGCTGGCAGATCTCGCAGCGGTACGGCTTGATACCAAGGTGGATGCGGGTGTGCTGCGACAGATATGACGAGTTGGCAAAGGCTTTCGAGCACTGCGTGCACTTGTATGGCTTCGCTTCTCGCATGTGAATTTGCGTGTGCAGCTGCAGATCTGCTTTGGAGCTAAAGATCTGCAACATAAAGACGGCATGTGAATAAAGATTATAATATTAATATAATTTCTAAACTATATAATTAATCATTTTTGACTGCTGGTGGTACTGTTTGCAATGCTCTTAACCCCTTATCATCACCTTGGAGTCCTTCACATCATGCGTCATGTGATGCGGAGAACTTGTTGAAGAAGAAATGCCATTGGCATTGGATGCAGTCGAAACAGTAATTGTCGTCGTATTTGGGTTAGCGCTGCCATTCGCAGTGGAATTCTGGGCATTACGTTCATTAAGTGTTGCGTTCTGCATTCGAATCCCGCCATTGTCCACGCTGTTGCTGGTTACCACTATGTGCTGATTGGGATTCGGGTAGATGCGGGACTTGCGACCCCGAGTGGACCCTGTAGTTGCTGTGGTGCCACCACTGGCACCGCTGCTACCGTTTGCCCCGCTGCTACTGCTGACGACAGCGTCGTTCAGGAGCTTGGCGCTGCTGCTGATGTTACCGTCGGCAACAGGGATGGCGGAACTGGTTTCAAGACTTGGTTTTGCCTGATGCAGTGACTCTCCACCACCACTCAAGTGATATTGATGTTGTTGTTGTTGTGGCTGGGACTGTTGTTGCTGCTGCGGATTCGGATGAGTGTGTGGATGAGGATGTGGATGAGGCTGTTGGCTGTAGCTGAGCACGGAGCTGCGCAGATCAGGCGTATTGGAGAAAACGCTAAGGGGGCCGAGAGCAACTCGCTCATTTAAGCTGTTGCGCAGATGGTCAATAGAGCGATGTACTGCATGGCTGTAATCTCCCCCGGCAGGTGGAATCTCGCCAATCAGAGGTGAGTTGTGATGGTAGTCGAGGCCACCGCCAATCGGACGGTATTCAATCAGGCGACCTTCCATTCGTCACTTTTATTTAAATTTAACTATAATATTTATGTTATTTTTCGGTGTCTCAGATTACAGTCATCAAGCTTTGCATGTCTGCGCATACATATTTTTTAATAAATTAGCGGTAAAAATGCTTCAAACTTTAATTTAACTTTATCTAAATAATTGTTATTTGATAAGAGCGGCTGTAAGTGAAATTCTATATATAAAATTGTTTCGGTCCTCTTTAGCTGACAGTTGACCTATTGATCCAATTCATATTTCTTTAGACATTTCCTTCAGAATTGGGGAAAATGTAAGTTTTAATACAAATTAATAATTTTTGTGTTTTCCATGATATAAAATGCGAAAAATAAATGAGATAATTCATTAAAAGGTGTATCTTTTTGAAAACTTTATTGTCTAACAGGGGCAGCACATATAACACTGCATTTATATCATTATTTGCCAGAATCGGGAATAAATCAAGCTCATATTTGAATTAGTATGAAAAATGAATTTTTTTACACAGATGGACGTTCGGACGGAAAGACATACATGGCATTGGTATTAGGTCAATTATGTGATCAAAATGACTGTTAAATACCATGTAAGTCCTGCAGACTTGGGGTTAAAATGCTCAAAACTCCAACAACACACCCAAGAGTGAGTGTAAATGCTGGAGACTGTGGAAACTTTTATCCAGATTCCCCAAGCGCTATCCGGCAGGCAACAATATTACCAATTACCAAAGAGACCGACTGGAGTTGTTCGCAAATGTCTTTAACAGCTGCATAAAACATGGAGTCTATCCCAATCCCTGGACGTCCAAAATCTGGTGCTCATTCCAAAGTTCCATTCCAATGACTGAATGTTTATTATCGCTGGGAGTTTGCACTAGGAAGGCCCGCTCGACAATTGATGCAGTTTCCGAACTAATCAATGTAGCGGCGGCCTAGATGGAGTGAAGGTCGCCAGAAATACTGCGGCTTCTTGCTGGGCATAATTTAGTACTACTTTAAAAACATTGTACTCAGATAAATAACAGGGATAGGCTAGCGATCCTGTAAAGTAACTGGAGTAGTTCTACAACGTCACGTACGACGGTTTCTAAAGATTGCCACTTTCCATATAGTCGACACTGGTGATTTTTGTAGACACTGTCTTTCTGGGGGTTACTGTTAATCATCTGAGCGAGGTTAAGTACATATGCACTCCATCAGTAGAAAAGATTAAAGACTTCCTGATATCCGTTTGACTCTAGCTGGAGGATTGCGAAACGGTGACAGTCTTCATTAGCTGCAGCTCAGTAGTAGAAACTGACCACGAAAACCTCGACTGAACCACTACCGCCTTAAGCATAGCGATAAGGTACAATGGAATTCTGCTTGACTCGCGCGTCAGTTACAGGAACCATTGCGAGAGCTCTTCTAAAAAAGTCGAGATGATTGATCAAGCGTAAAGCAACATCATGCGGAATCAGCGAGTGCTTAAACAGGGACGACGGCTGCTGCTTCTAAACATAGTCAAAGCCCCGATGCTGTTTGGAGAACCGCTTTGACATGCAGGCGCTTTCTAAATCTGCTCAGCAGTGATCATTGCGGGCATTCTGCCAATTGAGGTAAAGAGAGCTGCGAAAAAGGAGAGCATAAGACGTCAGTTCTTGGACTTGGTCATGTAGTGCAGACGAAAATTTAGTGCCATCAAAATCTACCTGACCCAGTTGTTAAAAAGACACGGATGTTTTCGGAAACGAACTGGAAGGAAACCTGTTCGCAAAAATCTTCTAACGTCGAGTTCTTGAAACCGAGCAAACAACTTAACAGAATCAAGAGCAAGTGTGCTACGCCATTTCGAGATGTATCGTGCTCAATACCAAGACTAGTACAGACTCTTATAAAATTATATTCTACGGCAGCAAAAGAGACATAGACTACAAAGTGATCTCAGAGACTACAAAAGATAGAGTCACCAAAATTAGTTCATATACGTCGAGTAGGTTATCTTAAACTTTTTGTGATGTCTTCTGGCTCTGCATATTTTCAAAAGCCATTTATATAGCACCATAACATTGAAAGTATTTGAGTAGCTTAGAAATTTTGATATTTGGACTGGAACAGACTTTCGATCACATTATTGTCATGGGGCAAGGTGTGGTGGGTGTCTCTAAAATAGCGCTTGATATCCCAGTGATAAAAATGAAATTTTATTAGAATCTTATCTCGTACTTTATTTTATTGAGAATTATAAGTACCCAGAAAAGTGGAGGAAAGTGTTCAATTTTCGAGTTCTTGATAACACTTTATCTAGATCCGCATTCTTTTCTGCAGCAATATCTCTATTTTTCCCATTTTTTTTCCTTTTCGGTCACCCATGTCGTCTTAAACAGAACTTTGTTGAAACGAACAAAAGTCTAATATGTTTATTTTTCTACCTTTATAACTTCTTTCTTGTTCACATAAGCCATTTTTGACGATGAATTTATAACAAACTAAAGCTATATTATCGATAAGTTTTTTCTTCGGCATTTAACTTAGTAGTTCTTTTGTTTGTGAACAATAATTGTACCAGTTTGTTTCAGTGGCTCCGTCGAAATAATTCTAATTCATTTGATCTTTACTTGAACGGTTAGAGTCTTTCCGAACTTCTTTGAATATTAGTGTGGTATATAGCAACGACTTACAATATTTCTCATTCCGTGTGGTAGAGGCCCTCTCGTGGTGGAGGCCCTCTTCTGGTAGAGGCCCTGGGACCCTGGCCCTACTGGCCCCTATGTAAATCCGGCCCTGCTTTATTTTTTTATTTATCATCATTTAGTCAGGACTGTTCGAAAATTGTTAATTTATATGAAAAATGTTTTGTATATTGAGCGATCTTAGCCAAACTCACACGATTCGTTTATATCGTGATTCTACATGTCCAGTCGGATTCCCTGAAAGCTTTTCTTATAAGTTTCAAATATTTAAAAAATTCAATAATATCTCTAAAAGAAAACCGCTAAAAAATTTTAAAATAAAAAAAGTTTTAGCATCTGCCTATTTAAAACATTAGATCCAGACATAAACATAAAGTTTCTTTTAAATTCTATTAAACATATCAATGTTTGTTGTTACTTAATAATAAATATTTGTAGCTTTACAAAATTTAAATTGATCTCATGCCTTTCGCTTTAGTTAAATTCTTTTTATTGTGATAACACAACATAAAAATTCAGCGGGAATAAACCACAAAAACGAGTTTGATGTCTACCAACTAGATATGATTCTTTTTTTCCAGTTGTTATTTCGTTTGTCCTAAATCTAACGGTGTTTTTACTGCCTGCTTTTTATTTTGCATTTTCAATTGCTTCGTTGCACTGCCCGTCGGCAGCTTTTTTCGACGTTTTTCCAGGCAGCGGAAATATTTTTTCTCGCCACGCATTTGACTTTTCTGATTTTATGCTGCCCCTCTATTTTCTCTGCGGCCCGGAGAGAGTTTTTTTCAATTTTACTATATTTCTATTTCTTTGCTCGTTTTGGCCCGTTTTGATTAGATTTTTTCTATATAGACTCCGTTATTTGTGTAAATGTTTGCTTGTCCCCGACTGTCTGCGTTTTTATAGGGCGCTCATTTTTTTACTCGCCTTCCATTTTTTTTTATTTAGATGGCAAGTCATTGAAGCGCAGACAAGCAGCAGACATCCTGCGTATTTGTCAGGTGAAAGTACTCTCTCTTTTTATTTGTGTTGCTCTATATATATTTATTTGTTGGATTTGTTGGTTTTTCTATTCCAAAGCGACACAAATAATTCATTCATTTTTGCATATTTTATAGTGTGTGAGTGTTGGGTTGTGATACACATAACTATTTGTTTATTTTTCGTTTAGATAGAAATTCTAGTTCGGTAGCTAGTCACGACATTGACCTTGACTGCCAATTTTCGTGGGAAAGATTTGTATATGACAATAAAGATTATTACATTTAAGTTTATTGAAAATATGTTTACTTTAAGACCAATAATTATTATACTGTATCGAGAGAGCCGTGTCCTTTTTTTCGTCTGTTTGTTAGTGACTTTGAAAATATATCTCGCTTTCTAGGGTCATACAATTTAAGTTAATTGCACCACTGTTGCATAACCAATCACTTGTACCTACATTTTTCTAAATGTGTGTTTATGACGTCATTCCTTACTTAGCCAACTACTAAATTGACAATGTACCCTTAAAACTAATTTTGTTTAGTGATAATCCGGGTGTTCTTTTTGATAATAAATTAGGTTTCATACAGCACTTTTCCAGAATTGTAAATGAAGACAAGGGCACTCTTGGATTTATTAAACGCTGACCTAAGGATTCACTTTTTAATTCAGTGTAGAAGCAGATTAATTGAAACATCTTTCTCCCTGCCATCTTAAAGCAAGTAAGTTAAGTAAGAATGGCGACTCTGCCGGATATTTAAAATAAAAATTTAATCCGCTTAAATCATAGATCTTTCGCCATAGCTTTGGCTTGATCTGGTTAAGTTTTTCTTGGCTTTTCCATTTTCTTTACCCTTTTCTTTGAAAGGAATCAAAAAGTAACTGTAAAACACTTCGTATTCATTCTAGAGCATATTTTTTCAAACAAATAAGTAAATTTCGACCGATTTGGTTAAGGATAGTAATGAAATACAAATAATGTGTATACATATGGACATCGATATATCGTCTCGGCAGTTCGTCAGAATGTACTTTTCGCTTCTGACAAACAAACTAGACAGGACAAACCAACTACTCATTTTGAGTACGGGGTCAATAAAGATACTTTGGCAACTGATGATTTTATCTTGAGTGTTTTCTGCTTTCACATATGAATCAATTATGATAAAGCAAAAATAGGAAGTAAAGTATGAATATAATGCTATATAAAGAATATAATTCACATTTTGCGCTTTTTAACTCAATACTGTCTATAACTCTGCAGAGGTATCAAATACTTGACTTTCTTACATATTTTCATATCTATAGCTAAGTTTTTACCCATTAACGCATTAATCACGGCTTAAACGAACGTTTGAACTCTCATCTGAACATTAAGTCATTTTAACATATTTTAAAAGTTACAATAGGAGATATATCTCCTATCGTTAAGAGACAGCTGTTGTCTGTAACTATTTTGTAGTAACATATGTATAATTACTAAATTGTATGGTAAGCATTTTAAATTTGGCTTAAACTCAATGTTAAATCAAAGTGTCTCAGTGTTTAGACAACCTGTCAATTTTCTGCCTTTGCTGTAATGTACAAGCTAAATATATATTTTGCAACAAATAATAATATATATTTCATAACATATACTATGATTAAAATAAGACCTTTACCCCTGTTTTAGTTAACTAATGAGTCCTATATATAATACATTTCAAGTCATATCGGGGTGTGGTGCAAACACAATATAAAAATTATTCACTAGTGTAAAAAAGTACATATATAATCTGTACATAATGAAACCCAATCCTAAAACAAAGTTGCCAAAAAAAAAAAAAAATACATTAAAAAAATGTGAATAATAAATAGAAAAACTGTGGATTGAATTTTTTTTTAAATGTGAGACTGTATACTGAGTGTATGTGTGTGAGCAGAGTGTTGGTTTGATTGTTTGCCAGCAGGTTCAGTTGGGTGAAGGCATAGGACGACCATTTAACTAATTAACATTTGGCGGTTTGGCCACATTTTGTCTGTCTCCTAAAACTCAAACCCGTCTTCTTATTAATTACTGAAAAATGTGTAAAAAAGAAAAAATGCCTGCTCTTTTATTATTCATAACTTTTTTGTTATTATTGTTGCCTGATTAATGCATTTTCACACTACTTTCAAGCGCTATTTATTAAGTTTACAAAATCACAAAAATGTTTCCGTTCTGTTTCCGATTTTTTTTATTTCATTTCAAACTTATATGCCACTTTTTGTCAGTTGATGAAATATTCATTTGCCTGGGCGCCACATGATTTTCATTTTTTGTTAATATTCATTTAATTATTTTAATATTTTTTATGCGTTTTAATGATTTTTAATGTCACATTTGATGTGGCTTTTTCGGTCCACGCTTGCTTGAACTTATCATTCATTAATTTCACAACTATAAAAATGAAGCAATTAATTTTTGCACTCCGCCTTAGTTAAAATATTTTTGTATATTTACTAAGTGTTGATTTACAATTTTTTGCGGACATTTTGTTCTTTTGCAAACGTTGTGTTCACGGCAAATGTGTTTTATTAACTGATCGCCTAAATAACTTCAATCTGAACGAACGTTCTTTAAAGCTCTCAAAAAACTGCTGCTGTTGTTGTGTGCTTTGAACATCTGTCCCATTAATGGGCTGAGGTAGTTGTGTGGCGCTTTCTGAGCATATTCTCAGCATATCAAATTTCCCAAGCCTGGACCCAAGTATCATGACGGATCTACCTCAGCCAAGAACTCGGTCTCTGTCACAATTTTTCTCAGAAACAAACTCAGGTGTTTATGTTGCCTAATTTCCTTGAGCTTCAATGATTTTGAAAACTTACAGTTGCTATTTCTCGGGCGACTTGGATCAATTCGAGTGTGAGGTGAGCTTCAAAAGGATGCTCTTAAGTTATGTAACTGATCTGAAGAGCATTATGTGAATTATGTTACTTATGGTCAATAAGGAGCATGCAAAATGTATATCAGCTGTCAAATAATGACAAACTAATGTTAAGTGTATATACAAATAATAACGACTTAATGATAATGTCAATGATTATACCTAGGAAAGATTTTCGATCAAAAATCTGTTAGTGATCAACTGATTATAAAAATGGTGATAACAAATTTTTGGAATTCCACATTGCCAAAAAGACAATAAAATTGTAAATTTGATTAATTTACTTAATTTTTTTTCAGAAGACAAACGTCTTGGTTTATTATGAAATTATTAAATCACTGTAATGGAAGCAGATGCATTTAATTGAAATTATTTTTCTCAAGAAATTTGAAGGGCATTCACAAAATATTTGAAATTATTTTACTGTTTAATCAAAAGACTTCGTGGTAAATATATTAAAACTGGGGAAAATAAACAGCTGATATGCCAGAAATTCATTCTACACTCACTACAAACACAAACACTGGCAGCGCGGAAAGAAATATGTATTTTATATACCAACAAACACACGCTTACACAGTCATAGTTACATATGCAGAAGGAAGGAGAACAAAGTCAGCTGCTTCTCGGCGCGACTTTCTTTTTAACGCTCTTGTGCGAGTTGGCGTCGATGCTCGCGTATCTTTAAGATATTCGCACAAACACACTCACTCACGCAAATACGCTAGCACACTCACTCACGTACGACTCTATTTGTGTCTGCCCGTTTTTTCCATTGCAGCAGTAAATAAACACAGCAGCTGGAAAAGCTAAAGGCGCGCACACTTTTTTTTACCGGAACCGGAAAACGAAACCGACTCAAGTGCGAGTTTAAGCTTTGCCTCTTTTTACCTCAAATCAGATTTTTTTTTAAATTTTTTGATTTTTTTGTATGCGTTACTGTAGCTACTTTTCTTGGTCTTGTCGCGAGGACATCGACAACAACGATGTGAGCCGAAGACGTTGCACGTTGTTTGTTGTGTTTGCGATTGCAAGAGGGACTGTTTTTGTGGTTGTTGTTACTTTTATTGGCGGTGTCTCAAGGAACATGTTGCGCACACACAAAATCACACGGCTGAACTAAAGTCGCGCGCTTTGGCCTGTCGAGCATTGAGCGTCAAGCCGTCGAGCGTCAAATCGTGGAGCGAAACGCTTGCCGAGCCGAGAGCACGATCCGTCACCAATGTAAAAACTCAACTAAAGCGATGATGAAAAAATCTGAAACAATATATTTTTGGGGGGTCTTACACACACAATCACACTCATCCTCACACATACACAAACACACACACTAACGAAAAGGGATGCAGAGAAACGCACACAACTGCAGAAGTAGCGGCGGCATCGACAGGCAAGAGAGAAGGCAGCCAGACAGACAAAACGCGCACTAACACAAACGAAGCGGCATTTCAAAACGCAGCGAAATCTACTAATGTGTGTGTGTTTTTGTTTGTATGTGTGTGTAGGTGTAGGTGGGTGGCGGCCTGGCTTACTAAAGGCCGCCGCCGGCCGACCCGGCAACAACACCAACATCATCAACACACGGGGGCTAGCGCTAACACACACACACACACACAGTCGCTCACACTTACTATCACACACACACACACACACACCGATAGAAGCTGGGAAAGGCAACTTCGACAAAAAAAAAAAAAAAAGCACAGCAACAACAACCAACTAAACGGGCAAAAAAATGCCACGCACACAAACAGAAAAAGCAGAAAAAAAGTTTTGGTTGCATAGGCGGCGTCGCTGTTGGCGTTATTCAAATGCTGCGCGGTCCATAGTAACTGCGCTGCCAACGTCGCAGCCACCTGACAGAGCAGCGCCAAAACAACGACAACAACATCAGCAACAACAAAGCAGCAGTCGCCGTCAACATTGACCCAAACTCAATTTGGAATGGGGGAAGTTTGGAGCCGACGGTGGGCTCTAAAAAACGCGCAAAAAATTGTGTAAAAAATTTAAAAAAGGGGAAGTTTTGCCCACGCACACGCAAACACGTATAGCAGAAGCTATAGCCAACACACACACACACAAAAATACACATACACACAAGCACATTCGCATACAAACGCACACAATTTTTTCGCTGCTGACGTCGTGTTAGCCTTTGCCGCCCCCAAACGTTCCGGCTGCTTTTCCCCACCGCTGCCCCAACCTTCTGGTCTGGCCCTTTTTTCAGCATTTTGTTTTGTTCGACTTTGATGCTGCACGGTTTTTTCATTTAGTTTTTTCTTTCTTGCTATATTTCCATTTCCCATTGACTTTGCATGTTGCATTTGGTTTTGAATTGACTTTGCATGGGCTTTGCATATGGTATGCAATGTCGGTCGAATTTGCGGTGGTGAGTGACAAGCCCAAAAGACACAAACAGTGCAACTAACTCCTCTTCTATTGAATTTTAATAAAGATAAAGATAATAAAGTATTTTATGCCCTTAAATATTAATAGAACTCACAAAAGTAGGCTATTTTTGTCAGTGAACAACTTACACTTTCTTACGTTCTGCGTTATTCACACAAAACCTTGGACGGTGGACGCTTTTTTGGAGCTCTCCATCAGTCTGGCAAAGAATTATTCCAAAGAGAATATGAAAAAAAAGGACTAGCGTTTAAAAAAAATGCTGGAACTATCCACACATAGACTTTGACAGACGGAATACACCTCGGCTGCCTCCGCCCTGACCTAAGCCACCGCGTTCCTTAGCTGGCAGCAGCAAGTCTTATTCTCTCACAGACTCACTCCCACCCACGAAAATACATAAATACACTCACACACACTCACACATACACATAGATATGTCCACAAAGTGCACTCCTTCCGATGCGCCGCAGTCGTCGTTGTCGTATGTCTGTTGCTCGTCGACACCGACATCGTCGACGTCGCTGCTATTTCTAAGTTTATTTTTTTTTATCCATTTTGCAACCTTGCCTGGACTTCTACTTCAAACGCTTCAGATCTCTGTTTGCCCCTCTGTTTTTTTAATTTTTTTTCTTTTTTCTTTTACTCTGCATTTATTCCACGCAGACTCCCCTTCCGTTGATTTTTTTATGTGGCTGCCTTGTCACAGGAAACAATTTTTTCATTAAATCATGCTGTCTCGCTTGCACGCCGCACTTCTGACCCGCTCAAAACTGTTTTTCTCCATTTTTTCAAAATTTTTTTGCTTTGTTTTTGTTTTGCTTTTGTGCTGCTTTTCACATTCAAGTCCCCTCCACGTGCGAATCAACTCGATTGTTATTGTATTTGCTTTTTCATCAGCATTTTGTTTTTGCGTTTGTGTTTATTTTTGTATTTGTATTTACTTTTAGATTTGTTTTTTAGCTTATTACAGTGCATGATGATGATGCCATAGAGTTGGCAACGAACAATTAAATTGCCTTTTTTAAGTACTTTTTTCATGGTACTACAATAATTTCAAAATGTTTTCCAAATAATAATTTATATTCTTTTAAAGATTCCCAAGGTTAGTTCTCATTTTTTTTGTTTGGTTTTCGTGACCAAGGAAGATACATGGTGTATAAAATTGTATCATTTGTATTTCTTTGATTTTTTTGTAGATTGTATATTGTGTGTGTTTATGACGTTTTCTTTAGTTCGATTTTGTTTTAATTGGTTTTTTTATTTGCCACTGATATTTTTGTTAGTTTTTTGTATTTTTGTATTTTAACACAGTGGACACTGGCAAAGCGCAGACACACAGTGACAATGACTATAGCAAAGATGAGGGGTACTTGGGGTAGTTAAGGTCTGAGTGTGTTCGGTGGGTTATCGGAGCAAAGCTCGTACATTTCGTACATGTATTGTATGATTACTTGCATCGGTTTATTCGATGCGTCACTGGCGTTTGTGGACTTTGACTACAAACAAAACAGTTGCATTCACTTTCCCACTTGGTCACTTACACACACAAATACGCATACTTATTCACATACACATACGCAATCACACATTGACTTATGTAGATACATGCACATGAGAATTTCAATACGCATTAATAACTACACGAATTCAATGCGACGCCCATCACACACATACGCATACATTTGTAGGTCTACCCCGTCACACATTCTTACTCATACTCAGACATTCATGTGCTGGGTGCTGTCGCAGTCGCTGCCGGTTTCGCTGCTGCAACCGACGCCTAAAAAACGCCAACGAAATATAAAAATCAAATTCTTTTTTGCCTCTTGTTCGGCTCGTTCGTTAATTTTACTCGTTGTTGCGCCTCATTCGCACCCATCCCGTTATGGCAGGAACAACACTACATGCTCTCAACTCTGTTGCCGCCGTTCGTTAAAAGATTGATGCTAAAACGCTGCGCCGGCAAGTATGCAACACATTTGTCAGACCCAAAATATAAAAAAAAATTAAAACAAATATTTCTTGTTTTACATTTTGGTTGTTGGCGCGTTTAGTCTAACATTTTCACTTTTTGATGTGCGCCCTCTAATTTTTTTTGTTGGTTTCCCATTTTTTGACGTATTTTGATTGCCAGCCGCAAAGCGTTTTTCTATGAATTTTTCATCCATTTACCGCGGTCATTGAGCCATTTTCATCGCGTTTAGAATTCATTGATACTTTGGCAAATTGTTTTCAACTCGGTTTGGTTTACAATCTGTGTAGCATGACATTGAATTTTGAGAAATGATTTTATTTGCATACAATACTAAGTTCAAACGAGTAAGAAAGGCTTCACTCAAGCGTGCCCATCTTCCCAAAAAATAAAGATACTTTTTCGACACACATAATCTATTTTCATCGATTTCGCCAATTACGGCTGTATACTATAGTTGTCTGAAATAAAATTGGAAAGGATATAAAATATCATAATAATATTGACCAATTCGACTGATTTTCCAATCCGGATTGAACGTATTTTCGAAAGAGCTATATGCTATAATAGTCCGAATACGAATCCGATCCACTAAACTTACTTATAATAATATAGTTATAATGTCACGATAGCTCTGGTAGTTTCCGTGTTATGGTATAATAAAACTGAATTATTAAAATTTGCGGATTGGATAGTGGCTGTAGCGCTCATTCCAAAATTGGTGTCTCTAGCCCTTATAGTGTTTGTAATGCGGTTACTAATATATTGATCCAAATAGCTACAGAGTGTTTTGGAGTAAACTGTCAAGTCTACTGAATTTATTTCTGTGTTCAGTCGAAAGTGGACTGAATGTCGCAGCGTCAAATGAGGAATCGCTTGGAAACTATTGAAACAACAACTTCATCAGCAGTTGCAGCTCAGAAACTACACGCAATCGGCGAAGGAAAGTTTAGCTTGAAAAATATTGCCCATGCAGCTGAATCAATGAACAATAGATTTAGTAAGTAAATGGTTGTGTGCTGTGATATATAGTAAAACTATATGTATATATATATATACCACAACTTGGCGATAACTAAAACAATCCAGACATTGTGGCTCTCTTCGTTTCAAGTGAGCTTTGTTTAACTATTTGCTGTCAGAACGCTCTAAGATGCAGACCAGGGATAGGGCTCGACGTGAATATAATTCCTACAATGACCTGAGCAGACAGTTTCGCTGGTATGATGAGCAGTCAATGAATTCGCTTGAGGATCGCATCGATATGAATCCGAATGGCTGTGAAGATAACGATTGCTGCACGCCCTGTCCATGCCCTAGTCCCAGCTACTGCCCCAGCTCGTGCCCCCAGACATCGCTGATGCGCCTTCGTCAGCACAATTTTAAGCTAAAGGTTTACTACTCCAACGTGGGAAATTGCGTGTGCTGCAATAAACGGTGAGTAAGAGTCGTTCCGCAGTTGGCAACCAGTTGACATTTAATTGAGAAACTTGCAGCATTCGATTCGCCGTGGCCAGCTTGAGGTGTCGGGACTGTCCCCTGCGCTGTCACACAGAGTGCTCAGAGCAATTGTCAATGAACTGCATTCCACAGCCTTTGGTTAGCCCAAAGCGTGGTCACTTGAGTGACTTTGCACCCAGTGTGTCACCGATGGTGCCGGCATTGATTGTTCACTGTGTGACTGAAATCGAGACACGCGGATTAGAGCAAGAAGGTCTCTACAGGGTCTCCTCCACGCGGGAGAAGGTGAAGCGGTTGCGGCACAAATTACTGCGTGGCAAGTCCACACCGCACTTGGGCAACAAAGACACACATACTCTTTGCTGTTGTGTTAAGGAGTTTCTGCGCACCTTGCAGCGTCCGCTGATCCCCATGTACCACAGACCGGACTTTATCCTCGCTACACAGCTCAGCGATCCCATTGCTGCCGAGGAACAGCTCTATCTGGCCGTGGTGGACCTGCAGCAGGCTCATCGCGACACCTTGGCTTTCCTCATGCTGCACTGGCAGCGTGTGGCCCAGAGTCCGTCTGTTAAGATGTCCATCAACAATATCGCCGTCATCTTTGCTCCCACCCTTTTCAACGATGTCGATCTCAACTTGAGCAACATTATTCTCTGGCAACAAGTGCTGCGAGTGCTCCTGTTACAATCACCCGGCTTCTGGGCCCAGTTTCTGGATGTGAAGCCCTTGATGCCAGCATGTTCCATGGATGATGACGAATGGAAACGGGAGGGAAATCACTCCCCAATTCTGCATTGGCAGTCAGTTAAAACATACTTTAGATCTATGGTGAGATAGTAATCCAAAAAGTAACCTCTATAGTCATAAACGATCGTATTCTGTTACAGGTTAATCTGGTGAACTGAATCTCAATTTTAATTTGACCCGATTTAACTGAATCTCCTTCACCTTGAGCTTTGAAAAGTTTTGCTAGACCAAAACTGATTTCGATCGCAACCTATTTTATTATTTGTCTTCATTCATTATTAAGGCGGAAGTGTTATTCAAGTTATTTTAATAAATAAACTATTTGTGTGTAGTGTTGATGGAAGGATAAATGAGGAAATATGATTTTTTATATATAGTTTGATTTATATTATTTTAAGTATAAAAAAAAACAAATTGTAAACAATTTTAACGTAAATAAATAAGTTGCTTAAAGCGTTTATGGAATAAATGTAAATAAAAACAAGAAAGAAAATTACAGTCGCCCGACCGTATAATACTCTGCGCATTTTATTCACGGTTATATTATATTATTATATTATTAACATTGGTATCCAAGTATCACAATGAATAGTACTTGTATCTGGACACGTTGAAACGAAATAAACTCTAAGCATAATCGCACACTTATACATATATTTCCCTTTATGCACATACATACAAGTTTGACATTATATGTTTGCACATACATATATGTGTTTGTATATCGTATATACATGTAATGGTCAGCACGACCAGCGTCTGAAGGCAGCGCTGCCGCCACACAGGCATCGTAAACGTTTGAACATATTTTCGTATGTTACTATCTCGCTTGCACACATGAATTGACATTGCGTTCAATTATCGATATTGTTACGTGGATGCAACTTTTAGGATATATTCACATGATTTGTCTCCAATCAAAGCATAAATTACATTACTGTACGATAAGAACAAATGCCTAAAAAACGGCGTTGAAGTTTTAACAATTAAGTTTTGGGCGAATGGATCGTGGCTTAAAAAAAAAAAAAGATTCTTGTATTCACTGACTAAATAGCGAACAAGTTCAAACTTGTAGCTCTTACCATCTTTGAAATCTGCTTGACAGCTGACAGGTGCTGATCAAGAATATTTGTACTGCTACATACTTTGGACAAACCCAATATACTCTTTCAGAGAGTATAAGCAATATAAACTAGTTGACGCTTCAAAAACAATTTTCAGAGAGTACTGCAAAAAAATGTATCATTTATGCAAAATGCAAAATGGGAAATGTAAAATGCGAAATACAAGCAAAGCAAAACAAAACAAAACACTTTAATGCAACGGGCGAAAGCATAAATAGACACTCCCACACTCAATACCACTTACACGAACACACACATTCACACACTCCACCACACATACACTAGTCAATGCATTGGGAAAATAATAATGTACATATAATAAAATTAAAAATAAACAAGCTGCAGCCGTTGACAGATAGAGATAGAAAGCAATTGTGCAAGCAAGACGGCAATAGAAGCACGCAACTTGTGCGTCTGTTGCTAACCGCATTAAAAATTTGGTGCCTATGGAGGAGTAGGATTTTTATGCGGTCGACAGAGTGCGACACGTTAGTATTAACCAAATGCTAATGCCAAAGGCCGCTGACCAATTCACGCACACAAATGCATGCACGCGAGCATAAACACACGCATACACACATGCAGGGGCAATGACTAAATGTTAGCGCCACCAATACCGTCACAGAAAAATGCAACGAACAAAAAGAATAAAAACAAAACAAATCAAAACAAATAATGGCTTTAATAAGATATCGACTTTGCGATACCTTTTACTGTAAAATTAGTATTCAATTTTTTCAGTTCAGCCTTTGGCAACTAAATATAAATCATTGCATGTTCTTAGGAAGGACTTTTATTTAAATGTTAAGTATTTGGGCTCATAGAAAATAGCGTAAGTAGTTCGGAAAGTAATTTCTTTTAATTCTCATATTATACTTCAATAAAATTAATTTTGAATTTCAAATTATAAATGAGATTTTTTTAAACTTCACTTTCCAAACCACGTATCCTATAGCCATGTATATCCGGGCTTTATTGGCAACCCTTACTATTTAGAATCCAAACTATTATTGTATTAAATATACCATCAACCTAAAAGTGGCTTTTTTTAAAATATGTTTTTAAGAATCCACTGGAACTTCATTCATTAAGGTAAATCGAATTATTTTGACTATAAAAGACCCGTATTAAAGAGGACAAGTGTAGCATACTCTGTTTTAAATATTTTTAATGGTCACAGGGTATAGAAAAATAAAATAGAAAAATAACAAAAACGCCAACAATATAAATAAAAATAAAAATAGTTTACATAATTCATGCATTATATCGGATAAAATTTTAATGCTCCTCTGCTCGTCGTGTGTGTGTGAGCTGCGCAGTTTGGCAAAAAAACGTTGCGTACTTGGGGGCGCGTGTTAAAATTATTTAACAAATGGCACGTTTGCAATGTATGTATGTGTTAGCCTTTGTATATGGGCGGCATATATGCATAATCGCTTTCAGTTTTTAGACTTTTTAGCCTATTTTTATTGTTAATTAAATGAGGGGAATTACATACACACTGACAACTTGTATACACGCACACATACTTCTGTGGAAAAACATTTACACATGTGTGAGTACACTTTCCTGTGTGCGTGCAAGAGCGAGCGTTTGTTTTGAGCACTTTTTTCCATTTTTCTATTCTATCCTAACGTGGTGGAATATTTTCCGCTCGTTTTTCGCATGTAATTTTACTAATTGATAGTGTGAGCTATTTGATGTGCCACACTCCCTCGCCAACTCTCTATCCCGTAGCGTCATCCCCACATTGCCACACAGTCTCATGGTGCACAAGCCATGCACTATGGGTCAAAAGCCCGATTTTAAGGAACAAAAATTCTGCAGAAAATGCGCAAAAGTGCAACTTGAGCTTCTAGGTCTGAATTCGTAATTGATTACTCTAAAAAATGTATATAGTTTCATTGATACATAATGAAATTTCAGTACAAAATCTTTGATTAAGGTTAGTTTATGGTTAATTTAAAATTCCGCATAATACGTACATTTTCGATAACACAAACACATTAACACTAAGTAAAAGCATCAGTCTTTCCTATCCACTTAAAATTGTAACATAATTTATTTTATATTTGGTTCAAAAGTTGTTTTGATCTTACGCATAGTTAGCTTACAAACGTTAACACGTTTGCGTTGTGTGTAAAAGCTCGTTAAAGGAGCCGTTATCTTAACATTTACATTTGGGGTATTCCTAATGGATACCATTATGATCAAAATTATGTAAATTTAAAAAACTCAAAAAAAAAATTTTATTCCTAAAAATCGGTCGTTTAACCCATAGTGCGATGTCCAGTGCCTCGTTTTGTGCGTGTGTAATTGTGTTAGTGCATTTACGAAGTTGCCCAGTAAACGAAGATGAGTGCCTAAAAAAACGTCGTATGTAACTAAAAAATTGCTGTTAAAAATAATAAAGGGGCATTACGCGCTTGTGTATGTGTGTGCGTGTGCTCAGCGGAGGCGTGGCAGCTCTTAAAACGCAGCAGCAATTTAACAACGCACACACACGTTCACTCCCACACAGCACACAAGGTAAAAAAACCGTTGCGCTAATAATAGCAAAATGAAAAAAGTGTTTAAACTTATTTTTGTTTATTTCTGTTAATTTTTTTGCCAACCGTTTTAGCTGTAGTTAATTAGATAATTAATAACTAAGATGTTATATTATCACATAACATCTTACAGAGAATTATTATGTTGAGCAAGCTCTATTTTAATTTAATACTCAGTTTTGTTTATTTTTTTTAACATTGTGAACTAAGCCTTCTATAAACTATTTATTCGGTCAAATGATGGAAATATTTCAAAATGAATATTTTCAAATTCTGATTTCGAATATTTGATTGACTTTTCTTAATTTAACAATAAATTTCAGTTGATAATATTTTCGACTGAAATAAAATGCAAGTATAGGGTCGTTACACTTTTTGCCTCCACCCCTTTCAAAAAACACACATAATTTGTTGGCCAAAACGTAGTCAAAAAAAAAAACAAAACAAAATTTGCCCCTCCTTTTCAGCTGAACTGAAAAGAATCGTAAAAAAAAGAATGGGACAGAACTGCATCGCACACTAACACGATAGGCTGGCTTTAGCTGTTCCTCATACATACATACACACACATATGTATACCTACAACCCACAAGTGGACATGCTGCTGTACTATATATGCTGTATGGACATGGAAATGTGGCCAGTCAAAGGCATTAAAAAAAGTAGCTCATGCTGCTGTTGGATCTACAACGCAGATGCGAGTGCCAAGTGAAGTAATTCCAATTGAAGCTGCTGCTGTAGATGTAGCTGTAGTTGGATTGGCAACAGCAGGCACAAGCCTGCAGGACTAACAACAACAACATCAACAACAAAGCGACTGGCAAAGCAGACCGAAGCAAAGCACAAAAAATTAAAAGTGTGGGTAATTAAAAACCTAGCAGCCCAGCAGACGCTTTTGAGCGAAGAACGCACTAATTTTCAGTAGTGGAACACACACACACTTACTCATAAATTCATTTGCATGTGTGCGAGTATGTGTACCAAAAAGGAAATACAAAATTGATACACACACTCTTGACAACTGCGAATTCACTCGCACGCAGCTGCAGCTGAAAAATTGTGAAGGCGGAAAAAAGAATGTAGCATACTTTTAGGCATGCTGCTATTTCACTTTGCCTCGCACAAATGAACACCTCGCCGCCTGCAAATGCAACTGTTGTTGTTGGAATTGTTTTTGGCTTTTCAGCAGCGTCATCAACATCATCAGTCGTCCCACTGTGCGTGCAATAAGTGTGTCTGTGAGTGTGTGCCCGAGGGTGTGTAAGTGTAGATGAGAATGCGCCCACCGCTTGCTCATCAGTGCTGCAAAAGCTGTTAGCTTCACACCATAATTGTGGGCGATGGGGGTGTGGCATATCTGACCAATGGCCAACAAATCGGAGTTGGTGCTTTCTTTTTCTCAAAAATTAGCATAACTAAAACAAACATCCTACAAAATCAAATGCAAAATTATACTTCAATAATTTTTTCATCAGGTTTGTAAATATTAATATACTTTTAAAAGAAACTACAAAAGAAGGCAAAGAAAGGCTTAATATAATAATAAATGTAATAAAATAATTACACTATAACTCTAGAATTCCAGTTAATTGCACACCCCTTTACTTAAAGAAAAAAATTATTTTTTTTAAAATGATGTGTGCATTACAGCCAAAAGGATATCCGGAGTTCTGGGGGTTTACGAGCTAGGCCCTCCAAAACAGTTAAGAAACTTATTGATGTAAAGAAACGATATGTAATTAAGTGATAGGTGTACGTTATGTACGTTATTTTAATTCATTCCAAAGTATATATAGCTCCTATAAGTCAAGTTCATTATAAATTATTGTTTCCATAAAAAAATGTAATGCTTACAAGTCGGCTTGCTGTTGAATTTCTTTTAAGTTATTGTTTTATACAAAAATAATGTTATCTAAATAATTTATTCTCTAAAGGATCAGGCCACCTATGGTGTCTCCCACGAGTATCACACGATTAACACTCAAAAAATCTAGACTGCCAGCTGCTTGTCCAACAAGAGAATCGTCGAGTAAGCCTTTAAAAACAAAAAGCTCAATTAGCTGCAATTAACATGCTAACGAATTCAAACACAATTACAAAATAAAAACACACACTCAAACATTCTATCACACTGCTGAAAATATGAAATACTAAAAATATAGGCGCATACTCATGTGAATACGTAATTGGTACTTTATGACTGGCTGCAGCATCTGTTGACCTAAGCTTGAATGTCATTAATGCTACGCCAGGCAGGATCTGGGCCTGTTTTGACCAAGTGTGTAAGCCGCCAGCTGAAATCTGGATAAAATGCACAGGCGAGAAGACAGGCAAGAGGGGAAAGGTATCAACTGACTCTACGTTTGATATTCGAAACTTTGTCCCAAGCAAATCAAGTGGAAAATTGTAAACAAAAAGCTGTTGCCGTTCGATAATGCCTTCTCCCGATCCACTGTCAATTTTCTCGGGCAAAGTGGCCAATAATTTGTGTAAGGCCGTCGGGGAAAAATTGTCATCGGTGTAACCCTTTGGCCTTAACTTACTGTTAAGAGCAGTGCAAACAGTGGCAATAACTGCATTCGCTCGTCCGTTTTTAATCGCGTTCAACTCACCTGCGGACACATTTTGCATTGATACTTGCGTCCACTGCCGCCAGCCGGCGCATGTCCCCCGGATCCACTCACACCTGGTCCGCCCAATTTGCTAGCATTGATGGGCTGTGGCACAACAAGCAGCGCTGCTGCCGAAGCCGCTGCAACGGCGTTGTTATGATGATGAGCAGCCGCCGCGGCAGCGGCTGTCACATGATTGCTATGTTGTCCACCAACACCCAAGCCAGAGTTGCCACTGATACCGCCACCTCCCGTTCCCGCTCCAGATCCAGGTCCAGTACCAATGGCTGTACCTCCGTGTCCCAGGCTGCCTGTTGAGTAAAGTGTGCGTTATGGTTAACAAGTTTCATTCGAAGTGAAAATGAATTGATTCTAAAGATTTGGTAGACGAGTTACAAACATATGGGTTCATATGTTCTATTTTGCAAGCCGTATGCATATCAGCTTACTTTAAAATTAGGTAAATGGCAAAAATAAATTATATTAATGGCCATAGATCCTAATAGTTAGCATTGAAAGATCGTTAAATCCAGTATGGAAAAACTTTATAATTTTTGTTTTCCAAAATACATTTAATTTCTATCCACTTATTGTATATGAGGAAGTTATTCTAACTTTATATATGAGAAATCCATAACAATATTTTAAATGAAGTCAAACAATATCAAATATTTTATGAAATGTATTTAAATATATATGTATTTAAACATATATTTTCCATATAAGTTATTGTTGAAAATAAGCAAAAGTAACATACAAAATCTGTTGTATCGTATTATCGATATATCGATAATACAATGTTGCCACATATATATACGTGTATACACACTGACGATAAATTAATAAATATATCTTTCTATTCTGGAGTAGAGTTCTACATCGTAGTTCAATTGAAGGAAGTAGTTCAGTAGTTCAATTTTCAACGAACGAACTATATCGTTCGTTTAGTTCGTTCGTTCGTTCGTTGGTCTAGGTCTTGGTCCCATTCTAGTTCGTTCGTTCGTTCGTTCGTTGGTCTAGGTCTTGGTCCCATTCTAGTTCGTTCGTTCGTTCGTTCGTTCGTTCGTTGGTCTAGGTCTTGGTCCCATTCTAGTTCGTTCGTTCGTTCGTTGGTCTAGGTCTTGGTCCCATTCTAATTCGTTCGTTCGTTCGTTCGTTGGCTTAGGTCATGGTCCCATTCTAGATCTTGTTGTTTCTTATTATTTAATAACATTTTCTTTTTTAGGCAAGTTTGAAGTACTATGTAGACTTCATATAAGAGTTGATTTATTTTTTTTATTATATTATTTTAATTAGTTAAAGTATTGTTGCAATATATAGCATGCATATCAAATGTTCATATAATGTAAACATCAAAAAATGATGTATTAAAAGAAATAGATAAGGATAAATTTTATTATTTTTGTTCCTAAAAACCTACTATAATTTTAAATTCAAACCGTTGAGTATTAAATTAAACATCAAACAGCCAACAGACAGTTTGAGGCATAAGCGATCGACCAAGATCAACGAACGAACGAACGAACTAGAATGGGACCAAGACCTAAACCAACAAACGAACGAACGAACTAGAATGGGACCAAGACCTAGACCACCGAACGAACGAACGAACTAGAATGGGACCAAGACCAACGAACTAAACTACTGAACTACAATCTGGGACATAGTTCGTTCGTTCACTTAAGTGAATAGTTCAATCGAACTTATTCTGAACGATACGATACAACTCTATTCTGGAGACGAGCGCGTGTGGTTGAAATTAGAAAAGCTATAACAACGAAGTGTCTTATTATTTATTTGGTGGGTCTGGAACATGCTTTATTGCATTTGCATATTAATAATTTTAATAGTTATGTTAAATTGGTACGAATGGCTACAGTCGAGCCGACTGTTAAAGTCTACAGAAGTTCTCTTCTAAAACTAAACAAATATGAAAGGCTACAGTCGAGGTGTACAGTGCGCATTTTTCCATACAAATTTTAAATTTTCGAACTATTTGACCTATGGGAGCTATTAGATATAGTTGACCGATCTGGACCTAACTTGCTAAATATAATGAGGATACTACACATAACGTGTGAGTTTGGATGCGATCGCTCTACGAACACAACATGTCTTCAAACAAATGATAATTTTTCGACCGATTTTCCCAATGCGAGCTATATGCAATAGTTAATCCATACACAGACTGTGCGAAACTATTGTTGATAGCTTAAGTCGTTTCCAAGTTATGGTGCTGGGAGCGTGGCAAAAATTTGAAATAACCTTGACTTCCCTGATATAAGAACTTTCTTACATTCAAAATTTACAGAAGGACAGACAGACATTGCCATATCGACTTGGCTGTTGGTGCTGCTGATCAAATTGAAATTTTGTAAGTTTAAACGACAAAGTTAAACGTAGAGAATGAAATTTACTTTCTAGTGATGTATATTTTACAATGGCAGTGTAACCATTTGGAATTTCAAATAAGGTAATGTTTCAGAATCGAAATGAATACCAAATGTATTGACCACTTGGGATTCTCAAAAGCATCAAACGGCTTAAAAATTACCAATTGACAATAAGTTAACACTTGATTCACCGAAAACCGGTTTTTTCATATTTTTGAATTTAAGTCTCCGTCCACAGACGATCTTTTACTTCTATCACTTACATCCTACAGGTGAAGGAGAATATTATCTGGAACATGTTGTTCATATGTTCTCTATGGGCCTTTAAAGGCTAAAAGAGTGCTCGGAGTTGAGACTTACCCTGTCCGGTGACTGTGGCATGATGGTCCAGACGATTTTCATCCAAAAAGTGACCTGCAATTGAGATGTTTGCTTTAGTTGATGTTGAATTGTGTCATCTGTGGCGCCACATCTAATGCTGCTACACTGCCACATTGTCACATTGCCGCACGGCTGTCCATCAGTTCCCAAAGAATACAAGTCACGCTGTCGCGTCTTAGTTCGACTTGCCGCCGTTCGCTCACATCACATTGTCCGATGTCAAGCACCAAGCAACAGGCAGCAGGCAATAGGCATCTTGCAACCTGCAACATCCATGTGCCATCTGCCGCCAGGCAACTTGCAACTTGCCCCTTGCTGTTATGCCGACTCGCTGGCTTGTCTAATTAAACTTGGCCGCTCTGATTGCCTCTGGGAAATGTCTCAACTGAGATACAGTTAATGTGAAAATAGTTTCACATTAAACATTATTTTTCTGATTCTTCATTCTTCCGTCCAACCATCAATCCACCCATTTATAATTGAGTGCCGAGCGCATTTGCGTGCAAAAATTGTGTGAATCTGTTGATTAGCTTAGTTATGACTTAGCTAATCACCAGGCTTACAAAGGGGAGCACTAGCAGGCTGTAGATCACGACTAATAGAAAAGGCCTAGTCAAATGCATGTTCTAATACAATATTTGCAGAAAATTATTGTCTTTTGTAAGACTATTGTAGTTTGAATTGTAGTTAGGCCCAACTAACAACTAAAACTAATTACCGCCAGTTATTGGCGCCAAGCAGAGAAGGGGTCTAAGCCAACTAACAAGAGGCAGCGTCAACCAGACCAGCATCCATCTTATAACAATATGAACTACTAGTAGCAGTAGCAGCACATAGCTTAGAGAGTACCAAGAGCCTTCTGATTGTTAATTTGTACAAGAAAAGTCAACGCTCTTGTAAGTTAGGGGCATTGTATCTCATAGATACATCTACATCTACATTGTTGGCCGCAATGTTGCAGATGCTTATCTTAGCCACAACAGCAACACAAGCACAACAATGTTATTGGCCAATTGCCTAGCGATGACATTATCGGGTCGAGATCGTTGCCGCCAACGGAGCTAACCGATATCGATATCGGTCTTGATCCCGAACCCGTTTTCCGAACCCTTTTGGAGCGTGTCGCTGTCAATGTTGTTTGTATTTCAGGAATTTATGTAAACATCTTGTAAGCATCTTGTTGCCAATTTTTGCAGTTTTTTTACACTTGCAGAGGGCATTTTATTCTTGTCACGAACTTTGTAACGCATTAAAGGAGACGTGGCCGACTCCATAAAGTATATACAGTCTTGATCAGCATCAACAGACAAGTTGATATAGCCATGTGCGCTTATCTGTTAGTTTGGTTCGGTTCAAATTAGGCTATTAGTTATAAAGCTATTTTGATTGGTAAAGATGTGAATTCTCTCTGCACGCTGTTTACCATATGTGTTAAAATCTACCAGAATGAAAAGCTATATAATATGCTCCGATATTAACTGAAAAAAAAAATTAATCAAATATCATTCAGATCGGACCGCTATATCATATAGCTGTCATAGGAACAACCAGTTCAAATGTTTAGTAGCACTATTATCAGTGTCTTTTGAGCGATTAGTATCAAATTTACGATAAATACATTTGCTATCATTCCGCAACTGCTGACAAAAACTGACTACTACTGGCTAACATTGGAATAAATAATTAGAAATAACTGGTTTGAAAAACTTTTGTGCTATTTAGTAATTGAAATCAAATCAAAGCAAAATGCATGACAGCAAGAGTATTAACTTTTCGGCGAGCCGAAGATAACCTTTTCTTCTTGTTCCTACTTTTGCGCTTCCTCTGCGGCTCTTCAGTTAAAGGTCAATTTGGGCGCTCCGTGGGAGTATTGGAAAGTATGCAAACACTAGCATTATCCACTTGCCTTGCCTTTGTGTTTTTCCCCATTACCATGCATCGTCATGCCACACGCGTGTTGCCATTTACCTTTTATGCAACTTATGCATTGCGTCTACTTGCAGATTTCTATCTATTCAATCGACTCTGGCGCGCAGAGTCCACCAAAGTCAATCTGCTCGAGATTCGTGATTATCGTTTCTTGTTCTTGTGAGCAATTAATTAACCAATGAATCTACTGTCCCACAAGCCCTGTCATCCTACTTAAAACCAGTTTCGTTGGCCATTTTATCGTCATTGGGTCATGTTTTCTACCTAGTGCATCTTAAAATATGTACATTTCGCTCATAACTCACCTTTTTGTAGATTGTTGTGGAGGTGGTGATCATTCATTTTGGCCTAAAATATAACAAATTTTCTCATCAAAATAATAAAATATTATTATTATTTATTATAAATATTAGCTGTAGACTTGAAGTGGTTTTTTTACCTTTTAAGATGATATTCTAAAGGACATCTTCAATAAATTATATTGGCTTATTTATTACTCAATGAACCCTTAGATGAAGGAATAAATTTAGATATAAATAAAATTTAAAAATGTTTGTTAAAAATAAATATTTTAAGGAATTTTTTAATTTTATTTTTTTTAACTGAGTAAGCCAACAGTTAAGTTATCTAAAGCAAACAAGAAACATAAGTACAATCGAGAATAATATCTTTTGTGATATTTCATTTAAATTAATTACCTAAAGTCAAATTTATTCCAACTTTAAATAAAATTGTTTAAGTTAAATTAAAAAGGCTGTCCAAAAATTTAAATAATTTCATAATGACTCTACCAGATAAACGAATAAAATGGTCTTTAGCAACCCAATAAAATAGGTACAAATCATTAAGACTATACGAAATGAAATGCAAACAGAATATCGATGTCTATTAAATAAATTGATTTGATTTACAAAAAAACAGACAAATAGTAGAAAGAGAAAAAAATTACAAGGAAACTTTACGTACGTGTGAAAAAGGTCAAACACAAAACAAGAAAATTTAAACAAAAAAATAAAATCTGGGAGAAAATATGGATTCAAATTCTAGCTGGGGCAAACAGAGAATGTTGAAAATTGTAGGAAATTAAACAGAAACGAGCATCGGATGTAAAAAATGGTATAGTTTTACCAAAAGCTGCAGATTCTAATTCCGATAACCTGTAAATTGTGGATATAGGTTAAAAGCATCAAGTCTGATCTGTATTATTGTCTGCTCCCGTCTATGGGCCAGACACGACCTAGGACACGTGGTACAGGACACAGTTTCATTCCACAGCTTATGTTAAAAAAATAAAAACACAAAAGCAAACGAACCAAAATATATAAAACAACTGGAAAAACCATTTACTTTTTCTAAACATTTGCAGATATGCATAAAAAGAAATACAGAAGCAAAAGCCAAAAAGCATAAATAATAAAAAAAAAAAAATACAGGTTTTTGTATACAAACATTGGATAAAAACAAAATCATCGTAAGCTGTTGCCAACTGAAACAACCTGCTAAAATGATAAAAAAAAGACATAGAATAAAAATAAAAAATAAACAAAGGCGACACGCGAATTTAGAATTGTTTTTGTTTTCTTTTGCTGGCGTTCTTGTTGCAGTTTGGCTTTTGTTTCCGTTTGTTGTTCTGTCTCTTGCTGAAATTGTTGTTGTGCATGAGCCATAAGGTAATACCACATTCTATGGGCATTTAACGGCACTTACTTATACCACTTTACATCACTGTGCACCACATGCACAAGTCTACACCACATTGGACCTCACCTAACCACTCACCTCATATTCCTGCTTTAGTGACATCGGATGATGCTCGTTGGCATGCTGATGACTCCGCGGTGTCGGAGGCCAAAGATTGTAATCGCTAATATCCTTGGCATGCTGCAAAGATAAACCAATCTGTCAATAATAAGATTGTATTTATGCATAAAATTTTAATACCCCATCAATGGGTATAAGAATGATCAGAATTTAGGTTCGACTTCTCCCCAGCCTGATTAATTGTACTCTCTGCAAGAGTATATTGGGTTTGTGCAAATGAATGTAACAGGCAAAAGGAGGCGTGGAAGACCGCATAAAGTATATATATTATTGATCAGCATCAATAGCCGAGTCGATGTAGCCATGTCCGTCTGTCCGTCTGTTTCTATGGAAACTAGTCTCTCAGTTTTAAAGCTATCTTAATGAAACTTTGCACAGATCGGCCAAATCGGATGACTATATCATATAGCTCCAATAGGAACAATAGGATAAAAAAAATATTTTTTTTTGAGCTCTGTTAACCAAATTTTCTCCATATGCATAAAATCCCATGTGCAAACCAAATTAGTAGAATAAAATTTTTTTGTGTCTCTTGAACGATTTCTATCAAATTCACGCAATATGCATTTGTTATCACTTTCGATCTACTGACCAAATTTCATCGGGATCGGACAACTATATCATACAGCTGTCATAGGACCAATCGGTTCGAATGTTTAGTATGCAAATTTCTACCAAATTCACACAATTTACGTTTTCTATAAATTTCAATGTGCAGACCAAATTTAGGATTACTATATCCTATAGCTACCATAGGAAGAATAGGTGATTGAAACCAAATAAACGCAATGTGCATGACTGCAAGGGTATATAATCTTCGACGAGCCGAAGATAACAGTTTTTTCTTGTTTTTTATAAAACAAAAATTATTACATTTTTATGCAGATAATCGCATACTACCACAAAGTAGAGCGTGGTGCAGCTGGCAGCGTTGCTGTATCATCGAAAGCATGCATCTAAGACGCAGGTTCGAGACCCGACAATGAATTGTTGTGCCTATTTACCTACTTTTAATTTCAATTGAATATTTAAATAAAATATTTTAATTGGCGCAGCTGGTATTGTTGTGGATTTGTTATTTTGTGTGTATGTGTGATGTCAGAGAATTAATTTTTTAATTTATTTTATTAAATTCATCCTAATATTTAAATTTTAAATTAAATACAAATATTCAATACTCAAATATTCATTTAGAATTGTAATACAAGCATTATTTATAATATGTATATATTTATATACACACATGCATATGTATTATTATAATTATTAAATAGCTGCATGTTTTTTGTTTGTAGGGTAAAATGCGCACTATTATGAGAGTACGGGGTCTTTAAAGTCGGCTCACTCGACTGTAGCCTTTATAACTTGTTTTATCAATGAACACAAAAGCTAATAATACATAGTAATTTTTTACAATTTCAATATTACTAATTTAATTTAAATTTAAATTAATTAATCTACTGACTAAATGTAATACGATCGACTAGGTCAATTTATCTTTGTCGTGTCATGTATAAAATATGAAATAAGTTTGCATACTGAAGATATAAAAAATAATGTTCAAATCAATTAAAATTTCATATTTTTACAGTAGGCTCATTTAAATAAATGTTACCCATTATTCTATTTGTAATATGAATCTTTCAAATTACTGACAAACGGCTAAAAAATTAAGTAAGAAAGGCTACAGTCGTACGAGCCGTCTGTTAAACGCCTCGTACTCCTTTTTTTCATACAAATGATAAATTTTCGACCGTTTTTTCTATGGGAGCTAAATGCTATAGTTGTACGATGCGGATCAAACTTGGCGAGGATTGTTACATTGGCACCATACACATAATACGTAATTAATAATATGAAATAATTTGATATGAAAGTTATTTAAAATTTTCGGTGTCGGCAAGGGGCGTGGAAACAATTTAAAATTAACTTGATCTGCTTATAAAGGAGGCTTTCATTCCAAATCTCATTACAAATCTTTGAGATCTAGGTGTTCATACGGACAGACGGATAGACAGGCGGGCAGACTAACATAGCTATATCGACTCAGCAGTTGATGCTGACCATGAACATATTACCTTAATGGGGTCAGAAGTGCTTTCTTTTGCCTGTGATGTACATTTTGCTACTGACAAACTTAATAGACCCATCTATTATTTTGTAGAGTACGGGGTCTAAAAATATCATGTAACCTATGTTGTGAATTGTCAGAAGTTTAAACTTCAACGGGAAAAAAGTGACACAGTGTGAGCTACAAACATACCAATTTATATGAGTGTATATAAAGAGAAGTGTCAATTGAAATAGAAAACCGCGTTACACACAATCGGAGGTGTAAGAGCGATGACGATGGCGACTGCGACGGCAAAGGCGAGCGGCGGCTTTTATAGCTGTCGTAAAAAAAGGCGCAAAAAAAGTAGTTGGAAAAGTGTTGCATATCGCACGGGGAGTTGGAGCAGCGCGTGAAAACGAAACAGCACGCGAGTGTGTATGTAGCTATGACTGTATGTGTGTTTTTGTTGCTTTAGCTGCTTTTAGTTGCACAGCATCCATCCTGCAACGACTAGTTAGTAGGTGGACAAACGAAAAAGTAGAAGAAATGTCGACAAAAATGCACAAACACATAGCACACACATCTACATAGTGTCATACATACATACGTACGTATTAGAAGGGCTGCGTTGGCAGCTGCTGATGAAGATGACCAGAGTCAAATCCAGCATCAGAGGCACGGACATCAACGGAAGTTCTCTCTAACCAACATGCCAGCCAGCCAGCAATAACAACAACAACAACAGTAACAAAAGCAACAACGGCTAGGAGAAGATGGCGTCGCATTTCCCACTCCAACTTCCAGAATAGCCGGCGTGTTCGGTTAGCTGCAGCACGCAGCAAAATGGAACAAAACAAAATTTAAAAAAGAAGCAAAATGAAAATAAAAAGACAAAAAATCTGTGGAAAAAGAAAAGTTTGGCTGAGCGCAGCAGCAGCGCTCCCTGTTGCTATCACTGTCTAGCTTCCCAGCACTTACTCTTTTTCAGTCTTTCTCTCACTCTCTCTGTCTCTCGCACGTCCTTTCTCTGACCAGCTCCAAAACATTTGGAAGAGCCGAGCGAACATGGAAAAAAATCAAAACATTTTTTTTAACCCCTTCACAGCAACTGCGGCTGCGGCAGCGACGTCGCTGTCGACGCCAACTGAAGTCTCACACTTTCTCCTGGCGCTTCAACTCGTCCTCCAGGATGGGCGGATGGGTGAATGGGTCGGTGGTTTGGTGATGCAGTTTCTATGACCAGTCCCACATTTACCAACAGCAAAAAATTAGGCGGAAAACGTGAATTTTTTTATGCAATTGCAGCTACAGAATATCCAAGCCAAATCCCAAAAACACCCCCATACTCAGTCTCTTCCCTTCAAACCCTCAACCTGTGCACCCCTGCATCACTCAGGCACTCCACCTGCCGAGCCTGTCGAGCCCTAGCAGCAACGCGTTTTGGACAATGTAGCAACCTTTGACCATACCAGACATTTCGTTTCTGTTTTTGAGAATTCTTTTTATTTTTAACTTTTTTTATTTTATGTTTTTTGTCATTTGGTTGAGCTTGTCGTTTTGGTTTTATTTAACTTTCGCCTTTATCTTTTTATTCATGTTGCTGATGTCTGCTTCTATTGATTTTTTTCGTATTAAGTCAGATAGAAATATTTTTATTTCGTGTTCAAAAGTTGGACCATCCGCACTGTCTTCTTTCACTTTTTCTTGGATCATAGTACCCCTTGACTGTGGCTTGAGGTTAGAGCTTGCTCATATTGTTGTGCTCAACCCCGTTTAAGTTACAAATTTGTTCAACTTTACAGCAATTACTTAAAAAATTTAAGTTGCCCGCGGTTGCTGCGGTTTTTTGGTCAAACTCCCTTAAACCGCTGCCTACACCAATTCCAATACCAAATCCGTTTAAAATTTGGTATTGCATCAGCCATGACTGGCCCCATTTGTCACTCTCAGCCCAGTTTTAGCCGCAGTTTAAACCTTATTTCATGTGCTCTTGCTCCGCTTCGAATTTTTTTTAATCAATTTTCACATTTCAAGTTCTGATTTGTTTATAATGTTGTCGCTTGCTTTCCACTTTTCTGTCACGTTGACTCTTTCTAATTGAATTATATAAGTATTAATTGCAATGCTTTGTTCCGAGGCGTGTTGTGGTTTAGGGTTTCCCCTCAGATCATAAAACTTATTTTAGAAAAACATTTTATATTTTTAAAAGTTTTATTTTGACGAACTTAAAACTTTTTTTTAACAAATCTTTGACGCTGATTTAGTAAACTAACGCTAAGGCATGCAGGTTTCTTAGTCAGTAAATCAGATATACTAATATTAAAAATTGTTTTGTTTTATATGATTTTGTGCCTTAGAAAGTTATCTGATAAATCCGAAGCTACAGAAAAATTGTACCCAAGTTAAATTAGTTGCTACTAACATAACTTTAAAGAAAACTAAATGCAATTGCTATCAAAATTAATTAGTTAACTTTGCGTGTCACTCCTCCACTCCGCTCTTCGACTCCCTTTTTCCCACACTCATTCATTCATTCTCTCTTCTGGACTTTATCTGTATCTATCGTTTTGAAACTTATTTCACTAATGTAAATGACAAAAACACCAAGTCCTCCTTGTTGCCCAAACGATTGCTGACTTCAATCTGCACGACGCGGCTTCCATTGTTGAACTTTAAAAATTAATTAACTGCGGACTTTCTTAAAAAATCAATCGGTGGGAGTTGTAAGTTTTAAATTATTTTTCCGTCACTAACGCATTCGCTAACGAGTGGGTTCTAGGAGGTCTTTGATGGCTGGAAGGATGAACCTTTTTAGCTGTACACGTCCGCGACAGGTTCAACCCTCTGTTGTCCTTGGAGACAATCAATCTCCATTCAAAATAATAATTTTGCCACACGAACAAGTGAAAAGCGAACTCAATGAACACCAAAGGCAAGTGCCCAAAAAAGTAAAGAAAAATCTTATAAGAATACACTAAAAATTTAAAAGAAAGGGAAAATATGCAAAGAAAATAAAGCTCGTCGCGCAGCGAAACGCTTGTTTACATCTTGAAAAACAAAAAATAAAAACAAAAACACAAACTGAAAACGCAAAAAAGTGTTGGAATTTTGTATGCTGTTTACTTGTGCCACGCGAGCAGCTTTGCAGCGTAGTCAAGACCAAGGATAGCCATGGAAGGAGCAACATCGAACGTACAAATAAAAAAAGTGTGAGAAAAAAAATATTCTCTTTGGGGGGAAAAAAAGGGCAAAAAACATTTGACGGCGCTGCTTAAAGTATTTTTTATACGTTGTGTCTGCCTTTTTGGGCAACTGAATGGGAAAGCAGCCGGGAAGGATTGCAATTCTAAGTTGGGAGGACTTGGTCTATTACTAGGACTGGGGAAAATGTCTCCATCTCCCGTACTCGTTTCTTTTAGTCTGTCGTGTAGCAAAATTCGTGAACTCAGACAGCATCGGTTTGAGTTTGGTCAGTTCTCGGCTGATACTCGTCGAGTGAAAGTGCAGCAGGTTTGGCTGCGGATTCCCCATTGGGTACGGTTTGGGGGCATGAGGTCGGTTAACCAGCTGGGAATTGAGCATATAGCAAAACGCGCCATAGAACTGGTAAATGCGATGGTTCTATATATTCTTCCTTTATTGGAGGCAAACTCAGAGCTAACGAGTGTATTTGTATCCAGTTAATTGTTGAGTCCACTGATATTGAAAGATTGTCTGCTTCCAGTTCTAATTATGTTTTTATGAAAATTATAAAGTAATAAGTACTGTATTTTAGTGTATTCCTGCTCATCAATGAAATCTTTATGTAAACGGATCAAATAATACCCTGTGATGGTATTTGGGTTTGTGCAAACAAGCCTTGATCGTCTATCAGTCTGCGCATTGTAAACATTAAACATTTGTAAACCATTTGAAAACACTATTACTTGAAAACTTTCAAAGCTATCGTGATCAAATTCACATACATATGTGTACCAACGAACTAACGAGCTAAATGATAAATTCATTCGTTGAAATTTGATCTACTAAACTACTTTCTCAAATGGAACTAAGATAAGCAACTCAAAAGTATATTACTACTGTAACTATCGATAAAAAGTTTTGTCCGGATCGCAAAAACGACCAAAAATAGGTAATTTAAAAAAAAAAACGATGTGAGCTAATAGCGCCATTTTTGGTATACAGACTCTCTTTATGAACAGGTTGCTCAAGTGTGTTATTTGATTCCAAGCCTCCATAGCCCAGGGAACTAAAACAAACTTAGATTATATATTCAATTGTTTACTTAAATAAGTTCGTGCTTCTTCTTGCTCTGCAGCGTTTGATTTGATTAATCTATTGATACCAATTCTTTAGTGTAGTTGATTGATTCATTATCAATGCATTTATAATGAGCTAAAGCTACGATACTAAATAATCGATATGTAAAATTGCTCAGTTTTTCTGATAGTTTTTTGCTTGTGGACGATGTTTTCAAAATTTTAATTTGATTTTGAACTAATGTAAAAACTATGTCGTTTTAATTAAAAACGATTTCAAGACGGGCCCGGCTTTATAGAAGCTAAGCACTGCCAATTCCTTTGATACTTTGTGCCTACAGTTGACTTGTTAATTGTTCTTAAGTTCAACACACTCAAGGAGGGGGTTCGGAAGAAGGGTATTTCTAATACTTACATCGACATTTCCATTCCACATGTAGTGCATGCCAACAGCTGCCCCGGGATCGTGGTGGGTCTGTCCGGTCATGTGCTCGGCCATTACAGCGCTCATCCAGTGGACCAGTCCTTGAGTGGGATTTTGTCCCTGCACGCCGCTGATCGGCATGTTGACAGCAGAAGCAGCAGCAGCAGCGGCTGGCACAGCACCAGCGGATGAGTTGTTGTTATTGTTGCTATTGTTGCTTTCGTTGCTGCTATTGTTGTTGTTGCAATTGTTGCTGCTGTCGTGAGTTTCACCCGTGGCAGCAGCCGTTGATGATTGCTCTGCCGTTTCCGGTGGTGACTTTATGGAATTGCCGTAGTTCGGACGCGTTTGTGATGCGGGTTGCGTTTGGGTTTGATTCAAATTAATTGCGGACACAGTCGTCGCTTGTTGGCCGTCGTCCACGGGTGGTGTAGGCGGTGTTCCCGGAGCTGAACCTGGCAAAAGAGATGACCCAAGCCCGGACTCGCCTGTTTGGTTAGAATTATGCTGATTGTTGTTATTGTTGGCGTTCCTATTGCTGTTGCCGTTGATGCCTTCGCTATGTGGTCCGTTGTCAGCTGACCATCCGTAGCCGTTGTTATTATTGTTGTTATTGTTACTGCTTGAAGGTTTCTGAAAATATAAAATTTGTTTTTATTTTCGTTTGAATATTATTTACATTTTTGTTTTTTTTTTTTTTGTTGGCTTGATCATTAAGCATACAAAATGAAATGATTTTATGTTTATTATGAACTTTTTCATTAAGAACTTGATTGTTGCTGTTCTAACAAAACAACAAGTTTTTGGCCACCCATAATTAGCGTAAGCAAACATCCCAAATATATTTCTTTTGTTCTTTCCTTATTTTAATAACAGTTAAAAATAATTTTGGGTCTTGTTGATTTTCAAAAGTAAATTCTTAAATTGGATTTTAAAGTTAATAAAGACAGTTCCAATAAACTCCAAACAGCGCCAAATTATCCTGTACTTTGAACAGTAGTTATGCTTTTGTGATAATTAAAATATTAGAACATATTTAAATCATTGTATTAATATTCTTTCATTGATACTCAAATGCTTTTCATGCCTAATACTTATTGATAAATATTTTATCGATTTGCAGCTTAACATTTTTTTAGAGCTATGAACTTTGTCCAAGAAACAGATATTTCTATTGATAAGATAGTTGAATGTTATATACATATGTACATATATAATTTTGAGTAGTAACAAAATTGATTTTAATTTATTATAAGCTGTAAGTGACATTTTAAAACACTTAAATGCTGCCTTTTTTACTAACATGCATTGTGTCTGGTGATTTGATTATTTGAAGGACCTCTTTCTGCTTCGCAGAATCCTCTCTATCCAGGCTCAACTTCGCTGACTCCATGGCGGCCGCGCAAACGGCAGAGAACAACAAATTGCTGGACAGATGCGAATGCTTTCGGTGGGATGCAGATGAACTGGTAGTTCCATCCCTGAGTGGAGACAGTGTTTTGGGGTAGAAGCGGCAGGCATCGGAATGCTGTTGGTGTCGCTGAATAACTGCGTTCGCGAAGAGATTCTTGTAGAATTCGATTGGCGTTAAGATATGTGATGGCTTGGCCGGAACAGTTTTAAGTGAGTCATGACAGATGTCGAGCTCATGGGCGCGACGACGCCTCAGCTGACCATTGAGCATGGTGAAGCTTTAGCACGTGCGACACTTAAAAGTAGGCAACTCGTTACTTTAGTTGACTAAAATTCACTTTCGTTTGTCGCGTGGACAGTATCCAATTTTCCCAACAAATTGTCTAACTTTTGCGCTCTTTGTTCGAATTACACATGCACATAAATCCGTGTAAAATCCACAAGTAAAAACAAAAGCAGGAAGAATTCCAAAGAAATAGCAAAAAACTCGAAATAAAAACGCATACTTTTTTCCACTTTTTTCAGTCGTTTTCCTTGACTAATCTTTTTTTTGGGGTTACACAAAAAGTTTTCAAAGCTTTTGATTTGCTTTATTTTTAAGTGTGACGTGTTGAGTTTGTTTTTTGCCTCCTCCAGCAGTACCTTTTTTTTTTTATTTATTTTTGGATGCAGTTTTGCAAAACAAATCATTTACGCCGAAAAATGCCAACGAATGACCTTGAAAAACTTCTGCCCCTAAAACGTGTTTGTTTTTATATGAGCATTTTATTTGGCTTTCTTTCTTTTTTTATTTTGTTTTGCATTGTTGTTTAGTTTACAGTTTATCTAGTAGTTCTCTATGTATGTTCTATGCTTCACTCCTCCTGGTGTTTATTTTCCATGTGCATTGTTGTTACAGTATTTCGTGACGTTTGTGTGATATGCCGCTTAGCTTTTATTATTATAAATTTTATTTGAATTTAGTTTAAATTGTTACTGGTTTGAATTGAAATATGGTGAACTGGTTAGCAAAGTAAGTGATATAATAAATAAATAAATGTTAGCTTATAACATAGATTAGACTATTCAATAATCACTTTATTAAAATAAATAATAATAAATAAATAAAAATAAAAAAGTACTCATATAAATTATTATAAAAACTGATTCAAATAAATGAATGAAAAGCAATGCAAATAAACTTGAATGAAATATTAACACTTTTTTAATCGTTACTCTGTCGTATTTAAACACTTGTTTTTACCTTATTTAAATAAGCTTTTTTTTATAATATTTTGTTTGATATATTTAAGATTCTTTATAATTCTTATTATAATTAATTTATTATTACTATTATTATTATGATTATTATTATTATTATTATTATTATTATTATTATTATTATTATTTTTATTTTATTATTATTATTATTATTATTATTATTATTATTATTATTATTATTATTATTGTTATTATGATTATTATAATAATTTTGGCGTTTCAATTAGGAACTTTTCTTGGTGATTTTTTGCACTTTCTGTAGGAACTTTAGTTGCAGCACATAACTAGTTAATTATTTTTTACATTTGACTTTGTTTTTTGGAATTCAGCAGATATTTATCTGTAATAATGTCACATAAGCTGTATTTCGAATAATCCTTCGAATCAGGACACCTGTTTGAATCGTAGCGCTTGGAAGAAAGATCATTGTTCTCATTCGTCGTAATGATTCTCATATTCGCGGGTTTCTTTTCACTTTAAACTTGTCTATAGATAAACGTTATGCATATAACGCATACGCCACTTTTCTTATGGTATGCCTTGTCAAATCAGTCAGTATGTCAATAGGCATGCATACGTGTGAGTGTCCGCGTGTAGTTTTCAAGTCCTTGAATCAGTCCCGTCCGTCTCTGTCGTGCAGTCAGCGAGCGTGGGATAGCTTGCAACAACTGAACAACAGGAACTCAAAGTGCAGCAGCCAAAGCTGCCGCAAAAGAAATTGCAAACGCGCGCGGAGCAGTCAAATATGTATACAAAGAACTATACAAATACATACACATTCACATACACATACGAACACACATTGTGTGTATGTGTAAAAGTGTTTTGTTGTGTATGTTTTCCTTGTGCACTTTTTTCTTCTGCTCGCTGCCTGCGTCTTTGCATTGTCAGTGCAATCTCAGAGCAGTCGTTGCTATCGTTGTTGTTTTTTGTTTTGTTGTTGTTGCATTTTTTTTGTTATCCTTTTTTTCCTTATTTTATAATTTTTGCTCCTTGCTCCTTTTTTATGCACGCTGCCGTTATAAAGACATACATTTGAAGCGCACTGCAGCATTTTCTTGTAAGAAACGAAGCGCATAAAAAAAATATAGCTGAATTTGCGCGATGTCCTGCAGGCAGTTGTGGGCGATAGAGATGGACATGGGAAGAGGGAACAAAGAGCTGTGAGCTGGAAAGGGCAAATGAGTTCCATGTAAGGAAGATGAAGCTATAGTATTACTAGGGTTCAACGCGGCAGTTTGATTTTCTTTTATACGGTTTATCCACGTTTCTGATTTTTTATTGTGTTTTCTCGCTGCTTCTATTTCATTTTATATATATTACCCTTGGAGGGGTATAAGTGATGGATGTTAAAGAGTTTATAAGAACCATTATTATTCTTCCTGAAAATAAGTTGGGTGCTGAGCTATACATACTACAATAAAAACCTTTATCCACCCCTTTAACAAATAAAAAAATTTTTTTTTTATTTTAAATTACTAATTTCAAAAGTTGTGATACTTTGTCAAGGTATTGTCAGAAAGGGTCGTCACTAATAACTAATAAATCCAAAATGAAATTAAGTGAAATTCATACGAATTTCACTGAACTGAACTTCAGACATTTCAAGTGAAGCGGCACAAATAGTATGTAAATATTTGAATAAGTTTTAGTGAAAACCAAAAAAACTTATAGCAAAAGGTTTTTGGGCCAAGTGCAATGGCTTAGCAAATGATTGGAGCACTCGAGGCTGGTAATGATTACAGTTGCTTATGGCAGTCCATGTGTCTTTTCTGTTTTTAGTGTTTACTGTAGTCTCGTGGCGCCACCTAGCGTGCCGATGGTATAAACACGAGACGCGGACGCGGCACGTCGCGCGTCGACCAATATATTTGGCCAAACCCAAGTGAACTAAAGATAACGACAAATGCAGCCCGCCAAAGGCAACGCCAGCGCCACAAACACATGCAACAATCGACGACGCCGGCGTTGCCGCTCCCGTCGACTGCACCGGAAGCAGCGCACAAACTGCGACTTATGGCAGCTGCAATAGCTGCCATGTTTGTTGTTAGAGCAACAACACCAACTAAAATGGCGCGCGTGAAAAGGAAACTCAAGAAGTAGAATCAGAAGTCAGGTCCAGGACCCACAGAAACTCACAGACACACATATACACTGAGCATTAAAAAAATCCAAGTAAAATTGTGAGTGTGTTTCACTCGACTTTTTTTTGGCATCACATGGAGCAAAAAATAGCAGAGACTGAAAGAAATACATTGAAAAAGGCGGCGACGGGCAAAAAACGAAATAATAACAAAAAGTTGTAAAAGAAAAGCGAAACCGTGTGATGTTCTGGCTGACAAACACACACACACACAGCAGTAGCAGCAGCAGCAACACCGAAGAAAGGATAAAAACATTCAGCAAGCACGCGGACTGCACTGCTGGCGTCAACGTCAACGCCAGCGTCTGCGTCAACGCCTACGTCAACGTTTACGACAGCCGTTAACATTGCATGAGCTCCACTTTCTTTTCCTTCATGTTGTTTATTATATTCTTGTTGTTTTTGTTTTTGTTAACTAACAATTTGAAATGAATGTTGAATTTATGATATTTGTACAGTTTGTTTGGTATTTTCGCAAGGACTTATTTTGAAGCTAACAAGTGTCCTCTCAATCCTGTATAACTTCTTACTCCCGAATAAATGCTTGAGCTTCTACATTGTATCTTAGCCCTAGCAACTAGTATCCCTTTCATTTACCTTCTTCAACTAAAAAAAAACAACTTTTTTTTGCTTTGTTAGTTTTTTAAGCGGCTTTGCCTTGAGAACAACTCTACAAACTGAACAGGAAACTTCTGCCAGCAACTGCAGTGGCTGCGCCGTCGACGCCAACGTCGACCTCGTAAATGCAATGCGCGCATTGAGCACAAAAGAGAAAAACAAGAATCCTGTCCAGAAACATATGTTTTTATGTGCTCGCCGTTGCGTTGCTTTTTTATGTGCAAGGATTTCAATGTTCTTTGCAATGAGCATATTCCTTTTACAGCACACACACTAGCACACACATACACACAAAGAAGATATAGAGCTCCAAAGAAGTTGCCTAGATGCAGATACAATAAACGCGACCCTTAAGATGTGCTTTGTCGTCAGAGAGGGGAATCGGATTCATCGATAATTGAAATTGATACGAAAAGGGTGGAAACTAAAATGTTAAAAATGAACGGAAAAAAAGTTAAATATTCTCAAAATAAATTATTAACTATTGTATCCAAATCATATATAAAAGTACTATCTCTAAATGATAAAACAAATTTACTTATTTATGTCGTTCCTAAGGCAAACAGTTTAAAGGTAAGCTTAGAAACAAGTCTTAAAATGAAATACTGGAAATTATAAATATTATAACTTCACTGGTCTCCAATTTATTTAATGCTACCAACTTATACCAAAATTACTTTTTTTCGTATTTTATTATACTAATATAATTATATTATATATATTGATGATAATAATATTAATATTAATAATAATAACATTAAATTTGGATAACATAATTGAATGTAAGTACACATCATTTTACTTGGTCATAATTAACTCAAACTTGATTCAAATGAAGGACAATTTGGGGCTTGAACCTGACCTGCCCCTATCGAATTCCTAAACGCTGAGCTCCTGCCCATTCGGAGGAATCCACAAGTTGTTTTCACTTGCAATAAAGGATATTTCCTGCTTATACGAAGCTCCAGGTTTCATACGACTTGTTGCATGTTTAATGTTTAATTTTACTCATGTAAAGGACTTTGAAATTAAAGCTTTTTTATAAAAGCTTTGAGTGCAAGCACTTTCGCTTTACATTTATAGCATATCCTGTACACAAACCATACAAAATGTCCTTCTAGTCTCCCATAAAAATACAAAAGTTTTCAGCGATTTCATGCTCAAGAGATTGAAAAAAAAACGCTCAAAGTTCCGAATACTCTTCAAATTTTGTAAAGAGAACAATGTTATTTCTCTCACCTAACCCTCACTTTTTCGCTTCTTCTCTCACACAAAGTTTCGTGGTGTGGGTGTGAATGTGTGTGTGAATTGGGGGCGTGTTTGTTGTTATGTTTTTTACTCGCTTTCGTTTTCCGCTCTCTTTCTCTTTTTTGTGGCTTTTAAGTGTAATTGGATGATTTTATGAAAATTGATTTGGAGCACGCCCCTTTTAAGGTGGCAAGTGCAGTTGCCCCCATTCAACTGAATGGCAAGACGCAAGTGGCATGGCCACTTGTTTTAAGATAATTATAACTCACCCTAAACTGATGCTCCACGGGGCAGTCCAGACTTAAGGCATAGTCCTCGACGACAGCGCCTAGAGAAGATGCGGATGTCTCCCCGAAAACCTGCTCAATCTTTATCGGTGGACTTAGTAGGGCTGAGCACGGCTCAGAGGTGGTTGTAGTACCTGGAACCTGATTGATGCAACCGACGGCGGCTGCGGCAGCGGCTGCAGCAGCAGCGGCTGCTGCAAATGAGCCCTCAACAATTATTGGAGTCGTCTCAGGACCTGTGCAAAGTCCATTTGCATGGCTACTGCTGCAGGGAGTGCAGGGCGTAGGTGGGCAGGGCGTGGCCGCATGATTGTCATGGTAGGGTGTCACAACGAATGAAGGATACGACCGGAACTGATGGTGGTGGTGGTGATACTCGGTGTGTGGATGATGCGCCAGCTGTGGTCCTTTGTACCAGGTACCATGCATAATCATTTAAACTGATCAACTCCTGGGTTGTCCAACAGTTTCACCCTCAATTTGAAATCGATTTTTTAAGTTCTTCAATAAGCTCACTTTCTTTTCACACTGTTCACATCTTATGATTTAATTTGAATAATGTAGGATTTCCTTTAATG
Source organism: Drosophila acutilabella (assembly GCA_035046005.1). NCBI lineage: Eukaryota > Metazoa > Arthropoda > Insecta > Diptera > Drosophilidae > Drosophila > Drosophila acutilabella. The sequence goes on along the minus strand of JAWNOK010000026.1, from coordinate 1,234,961 downwards.
GAAATCTTTACTATTTTAATTTTATGTTGTGATATGATATTGAACTATAGGAAAATTTGGTAATTAACTTAACTGGTTCGTCAATTTTTGTCAAATTATCAATGTATTTATTGAAGATAAGATATGTTTCATATATTCATTTTTATTTTACTTTTAATACCTATCAATATTTATTAGCTTCCAACTGGTTAAAAATATATGAAATTTTTGATATATATTTATATATATGTACATATCTATATATTTATATTTAAAATGAAATAAAAATGTAAAAATATTAACAGCTTTATAGTTAACATATACATTGCCATCTGTTGGGAAACAGAATTCAATAGATTTTTGAGCATTAATATGATAGATTCTAATTACCAAAACATTAATATTTACATTTATTTCTCGCTAAACCGTGTTTGTTTGCAGAATGTTTAATTTTCGGTATGTTTTCTGGAAAATTCTTATATATGAGTTACTTTTCAAGATCATTCCCGTCTACACAATTTTTTTTAATAACATGTTCTACATCTGTCTCCCACTTTCTCTCAATTTGTAATAAATGTATTTAGTATTCATCACTTTTTACTAAAAACAGTTACTTTCAAACGGAAATATTTTGTTAACCATTGTGATATTTAATTTAGTTGACTCTCTTTTTATTGCACATGCTATTATAATATATAATTGCACGGATTTATTCACATTATATATATTCTTTTATACCCACAATTATTATACATGTATTTACAACTGAACGGTACTTGGTTTATTTCGACTCTGATTAATTTTTATTTGTATTATTTGTTTGACTCAGACTCAGTGCACAGCGAACTGAACTTTTTTTTGCTTTCCACTTTGTTGCTGTGCTTAATAATTGGTTACACTTTTGTTTTGTTGCACTTTAGCGCGCTTGTTAATTGTGGTGCAGCAAGCAGCTGCAGCTGCGGAATGGCGAAAATGCGTTGCACTTGGCGACTGCAACAGAATTCTTCGCGTAACGCACAAAAACTCGCAGCCTGCGGTCTGCGAACTGCACTTGAGCCGGGCTTGAAGTTTCGGACTTAAGCTGTAAACACGCGCGAGCTTGTTCGAATGCAGCGTAGATTGGATACTGAACACAGGATACTGGTATACTCTGTTACTCAGATACTCTTTATGGACAGACTTAGTGTGTCTGCTTAATTTGGCGCCCGTACTGTATGTGTGGAGCAGCAAGCAACGGTGCAAGCAAAAAGTTGCTACCAGCTCGCAAGAATTCCGAACTCGAATGCTGAGTGCTGCCACGAAAAAAACATTCAAATGCCTCGCCGCCAAGCAGCCAAGTCGCAGCCACTGCGACGACGACGATGACGACGGCAGCGACAGTGGCCCCACGAGTACTCACACACATTGATACACACACGTATACATCATCTCATTCACATAGCAGAAGCTCGTTTACTTTCTGAGCGGCTGCTGCGCTCTCGCTCTGACGGTGTACATTGGGGGCAACGGAGACGACGCATGCGCAGCTTTTTACTCATTTTTGATGTGAGTAGCAAACGAATGTAAAAAAGCAAGAGCTACAAAAAAGTGTCTCACCTCTTCTCTTCTTCTTTGTCTCTTTAACTCATTCTTGCTTGCTCTCTGCTATACAAAAAAATTGTTTGTGGTTTTTCGTGTTGTTTAGTTTTTTCTGTTTTAAGCTGCTCTTGAGCAGCTTTGATTTTATGTTTTTTTTTCTTGAGTGCTTTTACTTGACTTTGAGAATGAATGAACGTGTTGCTGCAAATTGTGCCTTGTGCATTACTGTAGACAAAAATAAATTACATCTTGTAAGCACTTTACGCGATAGTAGGCGTGTCATTCAATACTAAATTTTGATAATTTGATCAAACAAAATTTTTAATTTTCTGTTGTTTTTTTTCTCGGCAAAATTCCAAATATAATTTTTGGTAAAAATTCCTTTTAATTAGTACCGAATTTTACCATGGCAGATCCCAATGAACAGAACGTCTCTGAGCCTGGGGAAGTACCGCCTCCCGAGGAACCACGAATTGGCTCAGAAAATTCTAGAGCCTACAAATGAGGTAAATACAGAAGAGGGCAATCAAAATGCGGATCAAGGCAAGAAGGAGAAAAGGCCAACAGAAAATAAAAATAATGAAATTGAAAATGAGAGGACAATGAGCGACGTTTTCAATGAGCAGGATCCCGATAAGGATCAAGGTAATAAAGACGTTGATCCAGATGCAAATAATCTGAAAGATAATGGGGATGAAGACGAAAGTGAAGGGTCAAGTAATTTGTCATATGGTGTTCAAATTTTCCGCGCTGTTATCTTTTTTGTGGTAGGATGTACAATAGTTTCAGATCTAACTGGTGTCGTCCTCTGGCGCTGCCTGGAGAACAGAAATCATTGAGTAGCAGTAAATAAGAATAAAAATATTTAGTAATTGACTATTCTCAGAACTTGGAGTATTTTCGGAACATAATTTGTTTAAAATTAGTCTTACGTAACCATAAACAGAACACAGACTTCAGATTCAGATACAAATGTAAACACAAATATAATTCCATGATTTTACAATATATGTAGTCTCAGTATATGTTGTCCTCTCAAATATAAAGATTTAATTATTATGTCCCCGTGTTAGCGGTTTAAAACTATCAGATGAATCGATTTTCGTCAAATTCAGGGTTAAGTAGTGGGCGGAATGTGCACCATCAAAAATAAGACACTTCAAAGGCCTCCGAGAGGATGGACACACATTAACCCATTGACCAAGTTTGAGGATCGCAATAATGAGTTTTTAATACATGTAATATTCAAATTAAAATTTTTGCAGCTATTGGAAAAAAGTGCAAGCACAGCCGTTAGCAAAAACGAAAATCAAGTCCACAACCGTATGAATGCTCTTTTTTTCATGCCCACACTGGCATATAAACACGTCCAATAATCGGACCTATTCATTTCAAGTACACATAAAAACACTAGCAAGGCAAGCGAAGCTCAAGAGCTCGTAGAGCCAAAAGCAAACGTGCGCTCTTAAAAACTGAAAGCGAGAGAGAAAGAGCGAGCGAGCGGGCAATAGCCGGACAGGTATTCGGGTTTAAGGTGTGAGCAGTGCAGCACGTCTAAGGCGGCGGAATTTTTATTGGAGCACTTGGCGTTTCTTTCCTTCTGTCTGTCTCTGTTTTTGCGGTAGTTTTTTGTTTTGCGTCTCTCTTATTGCTCGCCTTTAGATTGGCATTTTTTCTTTAACCACTTCAACGTCGGCATTGGTTTTTCTTCTCTCATACACATGACCGCTATGCGCTGTTGTCGCTCCGCATGCTGTTTGTGCAGTGTGCGGGCGAAGACTTGAAGAAGATTTTCGGCTCGCTCTCTGCTCGACAACTGCTGTCGTTCCGTGGGGAAAAGTGCCTGCATAAAATTAAAAAAGGAAGCCTACATGGCATTATGCAATGCCAGGTTAGTTAATCAATGCAAAAGCATCAGCAACTGGAACAGCAACTGCAAACACCGTAGTGCACTGCCACCTGGGAGATTATGCTGCAGTCCAGTCTAAATGGAATGCGAATCGCTCGCAATGTTGCAATGCTTCCCATTTTTGCATTACAAGAAAATTGCTTTATTTAAGGTTCGATTAATCAAGCACCGACGGCAAGTGAACTACTCCATTAAAAATAATCATCGTCTACCGCCGCTTATCAGTTAATTAGATTATTCCATTCAATCGATTCACGAAAAACAAATATGTACTGCAATTAGGTAATTTTTTCTATGTTCTGTCACAAAGTGACGATTCGCATTTCGTGTCAATCACCATTTATTTAACCGCAATCACAATTTTCTTTGTCATCCTTTGTCATTTCACTTGTTTGCACTGTCATCAGTGCGATTTTTACTTGCTTTATTTTGTAAATAGGGCAAACCTTTGAACAAACATTGAATATTGGATAATTGCCAGAGACAGCTTTGAATACAAAATATGTGAGATAAAATTTAAAATAATTCAAGGCAATATGCAATATATTAACATGAGGTGTGACTAAACAATAATTTAAGTTAACAGTTATGTCTTAACTGTTGAGTAGTCCGACTGAAAGGTTTTCTTAAACGCTACTGATGATTTCAATTGTAATCCATTGTTACTTTTTTTTATTTTTATTTAAATACAATATAAATTTTTAATATATTTATTTACCTATACGGTAAAGAAAAAATTTATAATTTTCACATTGCGTTCGTTTAAGAGTAAAATTTTTTCGGTAAATTTACCCGATTTATAGAAACCCATACTAAAAGAAGAAGAATGCAATTTGAGCTAGAAACCACAACCGTCTTAAGTTTTCAAATGAAAAATTCAGAAATTAAAATTCACAACAAATATTCATAAAATATTTCGGAAATTTAAGAACTAACAGCAGAAATCTCAAATGGAAATCTTAAAATGCATTATGAAACATTTTAGAAATTTCTTGGTGAAACCGCAAATTTATTGTGTACAATCCAGGACAAGAACAGCTGACGAGTCGAACAAAATATTAAAACGAGAAACCGCAACAGTTCTACTCTGGGCTCTGGTCTTTTGGTTTGAGTCGGAATCGTCATGGTTGGTCATGGACGCCAGACGGTTGACAGACTAGCTGGCATCACCGAAATGGCGCAGGAGCAGCGCTGCCATAGGGCCGAAGCAACGAGGCACCGCTGTAGCATGGACTCGACGTGAGGAAACGGCAGAGAAGAGACCGCCACTGCTCCGCCTTTTTTATGCGCACACAGAGCAGGCGGCAGCGAAACGCTTTTTGCCGATTGGTTGAAACGGGTTGAAACAAGTCAGTAAGTGAGATGGCCACGCTGTACATTTGGTCACAAGTGCGAGCGAGTGGCGAAACAGTGGACTTGAAAACATGAAAACAGCTTTATCATTGGGACTTGCTGAGCAAGAGCGCGCCATAAACAGCGCGGCAAGAGGTGCGAGTGGAAGAGCTTTCAATTTAAGAGCGAATTATTGCTCTCTCTATCTGCGCTCTTAAATGAAAGAGAGACAACACGTGTTCTTGTTGGCCAGCGGAATATTCTAGTTTTTGTTTTCCTATCGGAAGCGTATTTCGTTAATTTAATTAAACAAAAACGTTTTGTTTGTGTTTTTTTCATACCATCGGTTTTTTGCATTCTTCATAAAGCTGGAATCAGCACATTTGATTGCACCAACAAGCAGGCACAACTTTGAATACGTTGAGCACTCTCGCACAGACAACTTTTTCTGTTTTGGTTGTTGTCGTCGTTGTTCCTGTGTCTCTTTATCCAGCTGTACATATAGAATTTGTCATTAAATGACTTTTGCCGTTAAGTTTTAATTGAAATATCACACATTTTGTGATTGCAATTACAATCGCCAACAGAAATGTATATGAAGTAGATCTAAATTTATCATTCTTGTTTTTGTGATTAAGCTAACTGTAATTGGCTTCGCTTGTTTTCTGTTGATCTTCTGCAAATCGGTTTTAGATCGAGCTTTAATTAGGGCTTTCATAGCTGTACATTACTTCTCTGTTTCTAAGTGAGTAAATAGACAAATTACGAAAAACGCAGATACTTTAATTACCCAATTCGATGTGAATTTTGTATAAAGATTTATTTATTTTGTTTGTTGTTGTGTCCAACAATCACTAAATTTATAACAGCCGAGTCGATATAGCAATGTCCGACTGTCCATCCATCTGTGTGTATACCTAGATCAGAGACACTATAAGAGCTAAAACCACAAGATCTGTAAGGAAAGTTTGTCTACTTTGCTAGCAGATCGGATCAGATCAGAAAACCAAATCCTATAGCTCCCATTGGCAAATATGTCGGAAATTTAACATTTTACGAAGACATGTGATATTGCAACCAAACTCACATATTATGGTATGATACCATTACAACTACCCTTACCAAATTTGGTTCGAATCGAAAAATGGGAATTGAATTGAATGGTACATGTATTTTAACACGTATTTTTAGTTCAGCTATCGCAACCGTAATTACACGTTACGTGTATTACCTATAGCTCCCATAGGACAAATCGGTCGAAAATTTCATATTTTTGATGGAAAGCTCGCACTAGAATATATATATATAAATATTCTCGTTTTCGATATTTTTGATCCAAATTTGGATTATCTTCAAACTATTACCCATTGACCATTGATCAAAACAGATTTTAAATTCACTCATCGGAATGTCCTTGTAGCCTTCCATCGATTGAAAGGAGAGTGCTTTTAATCAAAAAAAATCTCACCGACGTACCAATACACAACTTTGCACAAATTCCGCCCCTCTCCCTCCCCACCACTGCGATACTTTTTTACGAATTTGGTGGAGCTTAAGTTCATTTTAAATTTAAAGGACTTTCCATATCTACTGGCAAATTGTAAAAAAAATATTTAAATTCAAAACTTGAGGACCACACAAGAATTAAGTCAACCCTGATTTCGATTTTCATTAATAGCAGTCTAATTTCAATGAGAGATTAATTTTATTTAAAATGCCATAAACCTATTTTTTATTTATTAAATAAGAACAATCAGTACTTTTGATACAATAGCCGTCATATTGACTATATGATATTATTACAGCTTTGACTCTCTACTTTACAAGACCACCTGCTGGCCGACAAATTTTTTTTTGGTCAATCCAATATAGTTTTTAAAACGGAATTGTTAAATTTTTTTGTTTTATATTTAAAAAAAATATCAAAACAAAATTTTTTTTGAACTAAGTGCAAAAATCCAAAATTTCAGAAGTATAAAAAAATAAATTTTGTCGTAGCTGAAATACAAATTTTATGTGCATTGCTGCATTGCTAAGCCTTAAAAAACTTTAACGAGTAAACTAGACAGATAGATTTACCTTAAGCTTTTTTTTGGAGGTCAAAGTTTCGGGCGGGGTCAACGTTGACCCAATAGATCCTGAATCTGCACGATTCAAATATTTTTCCAGAACATACTTTTATTTAAGCCATGACCAATGCGAAAACAATTTTTTTTTTTTGGAAAAAAATCTTGAGTAGTAGATTTCATTTTTCTTATTAAAACCTAGAACACCTCCATAAAGTTCTTAAGTATCCGGAGCTCCAGTAACACTAAATGTATGCCCTGTAAATAGTTATCTACATCTAACAAATACAACTTTGTGTTTTGTGCACTTAAAGGTACGTATACTTACCATGTACTTAATAAAATACCCAGTGGCTTGATTGCGAGCCCTTATGTTTTTTTGAATAATAAGAAATATTTATTTATTATAATAATGTCACTTAGTCTCCATTTTTAATAATTAATTCAAATTAAAACTTTCCTTGCCTGTTTTTCGGCAAACTGATTAATCAAATCATTTGTGTGTGATGATTTAACTTATTCGAATTAGTCTGCCTCGTTGGACAACAGTGCTAAGTCAAGGCCCAAGGAAGTTCTTAAATAATTTTTTATAATTCTTTATTTTGAAAAGCTTTTATCTGCAGTTGCGGTTGTAACCGGAAGGATCAAGAATAAATACATGCTGTTATAGCTTCCGAAAAACTGGGAGCAAGGATATGAAATTTGATAAGAAATAAATCAATCAGTTTTTTAATAAAATGCATTTTTTGAATCTCGGATTTCAAACAAGTATATAGAGATTTCAATTGGTCTGAAAATATTACTGATATGTCTTTACAATACTTAGCTGAAAGTCTTTCGGAAGCTTTTAGGTTAGGTTAAGTTTAGCCGGACGTCCTCGAGGGTTAGAGCATAGGCCAGTTATGGCCCTTAGTCATCTGGTTGGGAAAGATTACCACGGCTTGAGGTCTTGTAGAATCTGTGCGCGATTCGCGAACGCTAGCAGATTACTTGCGGGTATGTTGGAGGCTTCCATTAATGAGGGGAGTGTTGGATTTCCTAGGCACCTAAGCCTCGTGCGCTCTAAGGCATGACAGTGTTTGGGTCATTCCATAGTTTTAAGATGTTGACATTATGAATGTTGGTGTTGAGGTGTTTTGCGGTCTCTGCTGCTTTTCGCAAAGACTTAAATGTGTGTTTTAAGCTAGGGTTTTCACAATAGACAACGGCTCCTACTCCTCCTTTCATTTTAGAGCCGTCTGTGTATATGTTGAGTTCAGTGTGCTTGTAGAGAAAGTTTTTCCAATCATCGGGCCCAAGGTGTGCCTTTATATGACTTTCCAGTCGGTTTTCGAGTTTGATATAATCTGAGCATGTTGTCATGCTCATTCTAACCTAGTAGCGCCATGCTACCCAGCGCTGTGAGGCGTTGGGCCGACTTTGCTGCTACTAGTTTTGCTTGTAAATCCAGGGGAGGTAATCGCGTCAGGATCTCTAGTGCCTTCGTTGGGGTGGTTCTGAGAGCGCCTGTAATGCAGGTTGGCGATTGACGCTGTACTCTCTCCATTAGAGCGAGATATGTTTTCTTTTCCGTATCAGCCCACCACACAAGAGCCCCATAATGCAGTGTCGGGCGCACAACTGAAATATATATCCAGTGCATAAGTCTGGGTGACAGCCCCATGTGCTGCTTAGCATCTTCTTGGATGCGTATAGCGCCATGGTGGCCTTCTTCACCCTTTCTTCCATATTGGCTCTCCATGTCAGTTTGCTGTCCAGCACTGTTCCTAGGTACTTAATGTGGTTGCTTGACTTAAGCTGTTTGCCATTTAGTTTCGGGGGGATCCAGTACGGTACCTTGAACTTCTTGGTAAAGAGGATGAGGTCCGTCTTTTCTGCATTTATACATAGTCGGGCGTTCTCCGCCCATTTACATATTTCCCTGTGGGTCCGTTCCATTATGGAGCTGAGAGTCGATGGGCATACTCCCGCTATTATTATATCTATGTCGTCAGCATAGACAGTTACTTTAGGGGCTCCTCTATTAAATCTCTTGATGAGATCGCTAACAACTAGGTTCCACAGAAGGGGAGAAAGGACTCCTACTGTTCGCGATTTTTGTTATGGTCGCAACACCCCATTCTGACTGAACTCTCCTGCAACTCAGAAGGTTTCTAATCTAGTTGGTGATCGTTGGGTGAGTATTGGTTGTTGCCAGCAGGTCGATTATAACCTTGGTGCTAACATTATTGAACGCTCCTGAGATGTCTACAAAGCCGCCCAGAGCATATTCGTTATTGTGTAGGGCTCGTTCTATGGTCTCCACTATCGAGTGTAGGGCCGTTTAAAAGGACTTGCCCTTGGCGTACGCATGCTGATCAGCTGACATCTGTTCCTCTGCGACACTTGTGATGCTGAGATCTACCAGATTTTCCATAGTTTTTATACTCTCTGCAAGAGTATATTGGGTTTGTGAAATGTATGTAACAGGCAGAAGGAGGCGTGGCAGACCCCATAAAGTCTATATATCCGATTGCTTTGTGATCAGCATCACAAGCTGAGTCGAGATATAGTACCCTCTGTCAGTCTGTCTGTCCATCTGAGCTGTCCGTATGTCCGTCTGTTTGTACAGGCAGGTTTCGAAATGGTATGAGCCAGCCATGCGAGCTTGGCCGCAATCGATCGGCGTGTTTAGTCAGTCATGGCTGGAATCGATCCTCGTTCGATACCATTCTCTATTCATTCATATGAGAAAGAGTTGACACGCCTCGGAAAAATTGGTACCTTCGGCGAATATCGCAATAACTTTTGCACCTAGCGATCACCAATTTTGGTATGAAGGTTCCTAGCGACATCCTAAATGCACTGACATTTAAAATTTCGGACTGCCACGCCCTTTTTTCCACAATAATAAAAATAACTCTCCACTTTCGTTCCGTTTTCAGGCGTTTGGTCATATAGTACAGGATTGTAATTTATAATTCCTGTCAGACCACCTCCAGCAAAGCTCCTCCCAAACGCGCATCCAAAAGTCGGAACTAACTTCTTAACACTAAATGATTTTTGCGCCATTCAGCCCCCCAGCCCCATCGAAGGTAGGCATGGCGGGCTCCGAATCCTCCTCCAATCGTTCCAGTAGAGACCCAACCAGTGTCTCGTGGACGATTTTCCATCGTTCTTCCGAGATCCTGCCGTTTTCCTCGATGCGATCGATCAGCGCCACGTTGACGCTGCACGTACATTCCTATACATAGAGGCCAGATCTATGCGTCTTGATCGAGGGATGGCTCCTGTTTGGACACGTCTTAATGCCATTTGCTTTCGGGACCTTGTAATGGCTGTAGTCCGACTTTAGTCGTTGCATCGCGAATAATTGCGGCAGCTGATCTAACGGTCGGGCTTGATCGGCTTTCTTTGATCCGTTGTTCGGCCTAGAGCTAACTATGAGACTTATTGGTCCATCAGCGGACAAGTGCTGCTGTGACTGCATTGGACTGCCTTGACTCTGGATCTTCAGAGCCGCCTTATACTGCGCATTTGCCTTGTGCCCTTCCCTGGTTTGCTTGGGCCCTTCCCTACGCAGGGAGCTGGAACCCTGAACCGGAGAGCCCAGTAGGCTTTCCTCTTCAGTTCTTGTTACTGACGCAACGCTCTCCAGGTCCGAATCTGCGTCGATTCCGGCACCTGCGGGTCAGCTTGTGCTTGTTGCTGATGTAGTTGTTGGCAGTCGTAGTACAACTGACATGGCCTGCTCCCGTCACATCTGAAGGTGTAACCACTGGCGACATGCAGAAAGGATTTCTCCCCCCCGTTCCAGCCGGTGGTAGGGGTCACGCCACCCACCTACGTTTGCGCTGACATCCCAGCCCGAGTTGATTCTCTTATGCGACCTTCCATGGTGGTCCATGACTGGCTATTTTGCTTCGGGTGGCCACTCCTAGTGTTTTATGCCTACCGCCAGGCACCTTTAGCCATGACGTGTGATCGGCATTGCACAGGCATGCCAAGATACCGCGTCTTAGCTAGACACTGCATCGCCTAAAGGGCAAGTGACAGTGCACTGTCCAGCTAGCACGCTCGGGGAGGGTTCAACTAGAGGATTTTATTTGACGAATTCAGGTGTTTCTCCGGTTGTAAAATTTCAAAAAGCTATTGCATAATTAAATAAATTCATCGTTTATTTATACCCGTTACTCGTAGAGTAAAAGGGTATATCGTAGTCGTTGGAATGTAAGTAACAGGCAGAAGGAGGCGTGGAAAATCCCATAAAGTATATATATTCTTGCAGCATCGATAGCCGAGTCGATATAGCCTTGTCCGTCTGTCCGTTCGTCCGTCCGTCCGTCCGTCCGTCCGTCCGTCTGTCCGTCTGTATGAACAATAGGATCTCAGCCTGTTACATATATTTGCACAAACCCAATATACTCTTGGAGAGAGTATAAACAATTTGGAAAGATTTACAAAAAAATTTCACGTTAGAGGCCGCCATAGACCGGTAAAATCTATCGGGCAGATACGGCGGTTGCTACGCCCCTGAAAATACCATAATTTATATTGGATTATCTATAGGTAGCAAAGAGATTGGCAGACCGATGTAATGACTTAGCCTAGTTAGGGCAATTATGCTTAAGTAAATGTATTACTTGAGCAGTGAAATGTGGGTTAATTTCAACAGAAAAGCGAAGTGCGTAAATGTTAAACGGAAGCCAAATTACTTTTAATATAGAAGTTGCATGCTGTCCTAAGAAAACGGGGAAAGTCTGAAAGCAGAGTACTAGAAAATAAAATAAAACTTCCGCACGGGACTTCCCTTAAGGGGATAATGAGAATGACCACTAACGATGGATCTGGGACCATGAGCATGCAATGCATGTAATGCAGCTGAGGCGTAGGCGATTAAAAGGTGATTAAATCAATTGTGCCAGTCAGGTAGACAGGGAGCTGACAGCAGTGAATGACAATAGAGTTGCTTCAGCTAATGCATGAGATACAGCTAAAGCTATAGTTACAGATACTATTGCTGGCAGAGATTGTCAGCTCATCTTGAGACATCAGTCAGCTGTCAGCAGAATCGGCTTAGTCTCTATGTTAATGCGCCCCAAAAACGTTGACATTTATTGGCAGTTTTTTATGGTGAGCATGGTTGGGGCATGGGCCAACACCTTTTTGGAGGCAGCTGCCAACAGTGCGCTCCAAAAGGAAGCCAACCTCGGACAGCCGTCTATGGAAAACTCTGTAATTGCACTGGAGGCCACGTCAAATAGAAGAAGGTGCCGCATTTGGCACATGATCTAAGCACGCGCTCTTGACGCTCATTAGAAGAAGCCGTTGCAGGGTTTGTTGCAGTTGGACACAGTGCGGTTACAGCATTGATTCGATTTGGCTTCCCATGCTAAATTTGGCTATGACCGTTTCTATTAGCAATGTGTCCATAAAAAATTAATAATTATTATTAATTATGACAGTTTATGAGTAAAAGTGTTTGGTATGAGGCGCTGCCTTATCGGGCACTGTCCCCAAGGATTTCAGAAGGTTTCAGTTTGTGAAATTGATGCAGAATTGTGCTGTGGTATTGTATGATTAATGATTTCATTAACATTTCTTTCAATACTACATATGTGGTGCGTATTCAAATGGTTGCGATCCTTTACTATCCACGGTGACTCGGCTTCCTGGAAACAACAATGACAACAGCAATGTCAGGTAGATGAAGACACGTGCCTCAATCTCTAGTTGGTTCTCAATGACGATTCATGTCCATATCGGCTAGTGTTCGATTTGTAGCAATATCCATAAACAGGCATCCAATTCCGAACTAGGGACGAGCATCAAACAGATTCCTTTATAGGAGAGGACTACTTATTCACTTATTATGAATGCCAACAAATATGGTTTACTATCAAATATTTTTACTTTATTCATAGGATTAAACAAATAACACTCTCGTAAAAAGCATGGTTACTTCTATATTTATGAAATCCTTTAAATGAATAACTATTTAAGGATCAATTTTAAAACTAGTTCTTATATTGCTCCTATTTCAATTGATTTCAAGTTACAGTTCATCTTTGGCAAAAGTATATCGCTTTTTGGACGGCAGGAGCGCCTTGAACTTTGATTTATTTATTGGCTTAGGTGAGGTAGAATTCTGGATTTCTCCCTGACTGGAATCATTGTCTACCTGATCCTGCTGCAGGGTGTTGGACAAATTTGTCTCGACTGAATCTTCTAGAAGATGGTATGCAATATGCAGGTGACCCGAGAAAAGACTGCGAATAAATTCTTTTAGCTTTCCCGGAATGTGAATGTCTTCGTAGTTGGGAAAGAGATACATGTGTACAAAGGAGTCTATGGCAATGAGCGGCAGGTCCTCCTCCGATTTGCCTAAGTGGTAGAGGGGATGGGCAAACTTTTTGCCATCGGCAGTGAGAAAGTTGGCATTTTCCAGTTCATCCATAAGCTCCGCTTCAATGACCTTTTCGAATGTCTGCATTGATTTCAGGTCATTTTCCTTGTGAAAGAGTACCACGAAGGGACGTCCTTCCTCAGAAATCTCCTCAGCATTGTCAAATGTTAGTTCCCTAACATGCGGTTTACACTTTTTCTGAATCCAACTAAACATTTCATTGAATCTGGTCATGCTGCCCGTGTACTCGTTGTCAAAATCTACATTACCATGAGCCAGATTTCGTGTGAATGTAATTTTATTTGTTCCTGAAGGATTCATAGACTTCGCCGATTCACCGACACTCACATGAAAGTGACAGTAATCCCGCAATGTAATAGCGGCCTTTCGGAATACCTCGTATTCCAGCAAATCCTTGTGCCCAAAGTAGCCAACGATTAGGAATTTTTGGTTGGGCAGTGACCGGAGATCGTTTATTGAGTAGAAATCTTCAATAGGATCTCGTAGTTGTGTGTAAACAAATTGAATGATGGCATCTTTTGACCGTTGACCTCGATATTCCTTGTCCGCAAACTTTCCAAACCGCACAATTCTTACTGTCGGATACTTACCCACATTAAATGCACTTATCATTTTTGGGTACGCACCGCAGTCGACCTTCCCCAATGACAATTTTCCCTCCTCACCAAAAGACAATCTCAACTGATGGGCGGCTGCATCGAAGGAGGGTAGGAAATTCATGCTGAAGCCACACGTGTCCTTGTAAAACAGAATCAATACCAATTCATTTGACTGAAGTACATTTTTAATATTCTTTGGATTCAACGCAATGGCTTCACCAACAGTTGTTCCATATAGTTGACAAATCGCCAAAAGAAGTTCCAACAAATAACCGAGTTTTCGACCCATTTTCAAAAGAATACAGCTAACTACTACAGTTTTTGCTATAGTAACGTCCACTACTACTAAACAGCATTACTTTTAAGTATTAGATTTAATCGCAACTCGTTCTGTTGAAAATCGATTCGTTTTATGAAATTCACCATGATAATTCGAAAACTTTCGGTTATAGAATAATGTTTTCTCATTATACTTGACTTCTTTGAATTGAAGCACTTAAACGGTATAAAACTAGGAAAATGAACTCATTTATTATGGAAGTCTCAGAGACTGTCCCACTAAGCTGTAAAAAATATTTTCACATCACCATAACTTGAAAACTTTTAGAGCTATCGGGACCAAATTCAAACATAAATTTAGTTTATTGATTCATTCATTTGTTTCAATAACAACTAGAAAACCATTGTGTTCACCTAAATTTAATTGCAAACAGAAATTAAAACTATGAACAGAAACTCATTACAAGAGCCGCATCTAATGAAATAATTGTACAATGATATTTACAAGCACTTAATGCCAATACCATTTCAATAACAATTTCTAAACGCAGCCAATTAAAATATGCCATAATTACTAGTACGAGAATTTACTCGTTGAACCGGCTGGGGTCTTTGGAAAGTCTATAATGGGGGTACTTGATCCAGAGCTAGACTCAAAGCCAAACCAGTCCCGGCGCAAGTTGCAATGTTAATGACATAATTTAAAAACCATTTCATGAATAGCCAATACCCCAGTGTATGTATGTATATACACAACACAAAAGAGGACAGTGGGAAACAGAAATGGAATAAATACTTGAACAAAGTTCTTATTTGAAATTTAAAATGAACTGGAATTCCGATTCACATCATCATGTTATTTTCTGCATTGCTAGTGTTGATGCTAATTTAATTTTATTCTAGTATTTATGTAGCTGAATAAATGCACCTTTGTGTCTGAAAATCATCCAAACATAACAAGAAAATATAAAATAATAAAAATATCATTTATACTAAGACGTTTTGTTCCCATCCTAATACCCTAACTCAGAAATGTTTTAAATTCTAATGTAACAAAACGACACAAACGGGACAAATAAATTTATTTGTATATAAAATATTTCAAAAGAACTTAATGGACGAAAAGCTTTGGGTCACAAACAAAAGTGATGTGTTATGTGCCTATACTCATAAAATTTACACTCATAAGCGAAATGGGCTTAACAGTAGACGGATGCTTTTCCGACAGCATAAAGTATATACATTCTTGATCAGCATCAACAGACAAGTTGTTATAGCAATGTTCGTATCTGTGTGAATGAATGAAATTTCGTCCACTTCCAGGCATATCGGACATGCCATATCGTATAGCTTCCATAGGACGTTTAGAATAACATTTTTTGTTTTTCGGGGGGGGGCCCCCGCAAAATTTATCTCCCCCCCCGACCCCGCCCCGGCCTTTACTCACCCACCCGTACGTTTTTTCCTTTTAATTGTCGCCCCCCCCCCCCCGGCCCCCCCCCCCCGCAAATTTTTTTGTGGACTCGTACTACCTAGGCAATTTGTGTCTACCCAATATAAAAATTTTCCCCCCCCTCCTCCCCCAAAAAACCCCCCCCCCCCTTCCCGCACAAATAAGTTAACCTCATTCTATCTTCCACGGCCAATCCACCCAAAGTAGCAGTATTAAAACCCCCGCGCCCCACACCCACCACCCACCCAACAACTCGGTGCTTCCCCCTCCCCCCCGCCCCCCCACACTTTTCCCTAAGGAAAAAGGGGGGGGCGGGGGGGGGCCGGGGTGGTTGTTATTTTTTTTTTTTTTTTTTTTTAAAAAAAAATTTATTTTTTTTTTTTTAATTTTTTTTAAAATTTTAATTAAAAAAAAAAAAAATAATATGGGGGGGGGTTTTACAGTCGGCTCGATCGACTGTAGCCTTTCTTACTTGTTTCTAAATGTAACTTGTCTTTAAATGAATCAGATAGACCTGTGACTTGGGATTCACTGGATTGTGTCTAAAAAAGTCTCCGAAATATTTGCTATTTATGCTTATCTTTAGAGCTGGCATCATATCGTCTCGAGCGACTCGACACCCCCGTTTGCGTCCGTGTACATGTCCATGTCCATGCCCTTGGCGGCCACAAGCGAATGGGCATGTCAAATTACTTGTGTATAATTCACATCCGTTTGCTAGACCTGTCGAGTGATTTATGTGCATCTTCTGCTTACACAGAATGCGACCAAAACGTTGCTCTATAAATAAATAGATGCCAACTCAGTCTCAGTCCGCATTCCAAGCTATTTTACTGAGCAAATTGTTTGCCTCAGCACTATTATCCTTTTACACAGGCTGCTTGGCTTGGATTGGATTCGTTTGGTTTGGCGACAAACACACAGTGCCGTTTTAAGTAATTGCAGACTTTTTCCATTCCTCCTTTCCATCCCCATATCCGTTCCCTCTCCTTGTCTCAACTCAAGTTGCCATTGTGAGTTATACGATTTCGATACGAAAATTTGATATTCTGACCACATGCTGTGATTAAATTGTTGTGCCATCTTTTTTGCGACATCTACAATCCAAATGAAATTTGGAGGTGTAACTCCTTCGTCTTTAGTTTTGTAATTGAAAATAGTTTTTAGGCCCTGATGGTGAACTAGCAGACCTAAGAGATCGGCACAGAGATAGAAGCAAAGGCGTGTCTTAGAATGTACAGCCAGATATGAACACTACTACTCATACAAAATAATACTGTTCAATAATTACCACACCCTTATGTGCTCTCATTCTATTCATTTATTAATGGTTCTGTATCTATTGATACCAGTTCTTTAGTTCATTTAAGCGATTCATTATCGATCAAGATGGGACCGTATTTGTCACAGGATACCTTACGGTCGAGTAAGCCCGTCTGTACTTTGCTTCTTGTTTCGATTTATTTTTGTTAATACAAAAAGTATTTGAAAACATAATGTTTCCATTTGACACTTTCATAATATTGTAACATTATTAAAAAAATAAGAATTCCACATTTGTTATTTTTTCCTTATGAAATTCTCTTATTAAATACTAGACACGACTTTAAACAGATTAGTTTGTTATTCTCACTTGATTCACACTGTGAACCATTTATCATATTGCAGTAATTGTAAAAACAGTAAAAACGCAACAACAGTTTTGCAACTCTTTGGTATGCAAATTATAGTAAATTGAATATTATAGCTAAGAGGAGGAGTGAAAAGCATTGCAAAACCACAAAACAAATTGAGAACTAAGTTTTGTGTGAGGGTTGTCCAGGTCTAGGTTCAGGTCCAAACTTTAAGACGAACATGTACATTTGTCATAAATTAGAAACTGTAACTTGGGGTGTTACCTTTTTGCATTTGACTCAAGTACGAGTCTGAATACATGTTCGAGCACACACTTAAATTTATTACAAATAACTCTTGTTCTCGTTTTTTGCGCTCACGTTGTGTTTAAAACTCAGCCAACATTAGGTGTGAGGTTTTATTTTTTAGCTTAGCAAACTAATCAACGCTTGTAATTTGGTCCGGTATGCTGGCAACGGTCTTTGGCCAAAACGCAAGCGGCTAAATGAAGTGTACACATTGCGGGACCCCTTTTATTTTGTCTCTCTCCCTCTGTTGCTCTCTCATTCTCTCACCGTGATTATTTTCATTTCTCTTTGTCTCTGACTATGTGTGTGCAGTGGAAAGTAAACAACAACTCGGCTATTATAAATCTTGGCTTAAGTGTTGTGGTCATTTAGAAAATGTCCAGCGATGTCCGGCATGAAAAGTTGTGGGTGCAGTCATCACAAATGGAAGCTGGTAGCAAAGGATGAAATAGGGCTAATAGGATGATTATGATTTATAAAACGTATTAATTAAATGGCCTCAAATGTAGCCGAAGTTTGTGATAAAATAAAAACAAGATATGGGTAACTTAGCAAATGACTGAATCAACTATTTTCAATGTGGAGTAGAATTTTAAAGTCGAATTTAGCAGACATTAAATTGGCATAATGGCAGTGTCTCGCCGTACACGTACACACACTTTCAAAAATACAACTACATGTACATAAGTGTTTGTGCTGTCAAAGTCAAAATAAACGCAGCGACAATAATGATTTATGTTGCAATGGCTGGAAAAAGAAAAATCCCTAAAATAAAAGCCAAGTCGAAGACCCTTTTGTGGAAAACAGTTTTGGTGGGGAAGTGAAGGATAAGGGGAGTCTTGTATCACGAAGACATAAGAATTTGGTGACATGCGAGAAAAAGACTTGTCTCTCTTTCCCACATTCTGTTTCTCCCTTTCACACACTTTCCATTGCCGTTTGATAGCAATAAGCGCGACAAATCTGTGAATAATTCAAAAAGAAAATATATGGGCGAGGTTTTCGCTCTACAAGAGGGGATGAATGGAATCCAGTATAGAAATATTCCAAAATTTATTAAATAGCGCACACGAGTAATAAATCTTGACGAGAAATTAGCAATAACCAATGATAAAACGATTAGGCCAAGTGAGCTTTAAGGTAATATACAATTTTCCAGAATATTTTGCTTTTCCTATGAACATTAAAGAACAATAATATACCAAGAAATTGTCAATAAAAACTTTTTGCAGATAATAAAAGTTTTGCACCCTTGGGCGTCAAAATGTCAATGATGTTGGTCATAAAACGATTTAGATTCAGATATTGACCTTCCCGAATTGGAAAGTTATTGAGTGTCAATAAAGAGCAATCAAAGATTTGTTTGGTTAAATAAAAAAGGTTTGTTTTAGATGAAAGTTTATACATAATATACATATGTATATTACTATTGATATTATACTATGTATACACAGTTAAATGCTACTATATTTTAAACTGTAATATTTTGTAAATGTACAATAATCTTATGTATGAATTATAGGTACATACATATCCAGATTATTATCTTATTAAAAATTAATTTTCCTAATAAAGGAATAAATATGTTATTAATATTTCAATTTGTTGAGTTGATTTAACATTTATTTATCTTTAAAAAAACAACTAAGAAAGGCTACAGTCGATCGAGCCGACAGTAAAAGACCCCGTACTCCCCTAGTAATGCGAATTTGTATTTAATGTAAGTTATAATTATAAAAGAAAATTTAAAAAATTAAAATTTGTAAATTAACGTTTTGAATTGAAATTTAAAAAATTAAATAAACTGCTTTCATTGTCGGCACTCAAACCCGCGACGTCATACATAGGTTTCAGAACGTGCCGCAACCCACCACGCCCGCTCTTAAGAACATTCCGATTATATACATTTACATGTTATAAATTTTTGTTATGTACAAAAAATAAATGAAACGGCTTTGTCTTGTGCCGAGATTCGAGCTGCAGCTCTTAGGTTTACATTCACGTACGAATAATAATACCAGGTACCTCTACCACTAATTAGATCGTTTAATACTGTACGTAAACAAGGAGTTTTCTCGTCTAGGTAAGGGGCGTGGCAACAAATTGAAATAAACTTGATCTACCTGATATAAGTACGTCCGTACTTACAAGAAAGTAAAGTACAGTCAAGCACACCCGACTTTATAATACTAACTGCTTTTATTCCCCATAAATTTAATTAAATTGGTATTTAAGTCTCACAACAGATAATAATTGTATTAGAACACGTTGAAACAAAATCAAAACTTTAATCGAACATGCGTACATACATACAAACATACCAAAATTGGCAATCCTAGGTGCCATAGTTACTGAGATATTCGACGAAAACACAGATTTTTTTCGAGGTGTGTCTAGTTTTTTGCCCTTTGTGGGCGAATGGGGCGTGGCATCAAAAAAAAAATTCTTGTATTGACTAACTAAATATGTGATCGACTGAGACTGAGCTCAAACTTGTAGTTCTTACCATCTCTGAAATCTGTTTGTTCATCCGGCCAGACGGACATTGCTATATAGACTCAGCTGTTGATGCTGATCAAGAATATATATACTTTATGGGGTCCGCCACGCCACCTTCTGCCTGTTACGCACATCTCTCTTCTGACTAACATAATAGTCCCCTCTACTCTTTTTTTAAAGAGTACGGGGTCTAAAAATATTTAAAATGAAGATGAAATAGCTTTGAAATGTAACTGTTTTTTTTGAAAATAATTCAAAGAAATTTAAATAATTTCAATAGAATTAATTTAATATATTAACGTTAACTAAGTAAATCAGTAATAAAAAAAAATGTTTTGATTAGAATTTTCAACAACTTGTAAATAACAAAGCCGGAATATTAAAGCATCTAATTGATTTTAAATCAAAAATGATAAATAAAAAATGCAAGCAAGCCATTACTGAAATTGAACTAACATAACATTTGTGGCTGTGCGGATCCAATCACCCCGACCAGGACCCAGGCAGGGCCAGGTCAGGAGAAAACCTCTCCACCATGTGGATGGCGTGCCAGTCCATAAGGCAGAGAAATGCAAAACCGCCATAATAAAGGATAATGTCGGCGCATATTAAATAAATGACTTCCGTCCTCGTCGTCGTTAGAGTCGTCAGAGTAGTCGTCTAGGTCTAGGTCTCTGCGCCCCCCACAACGTTTATTCAATGAAAACAAGCAAAAGGATATTGAAATGAGTTGGTGAAAATGTAAATTCATGCCAATGGGAAATGACGTGTGCAGAAATTCACAGGCCGCGATGATGAAGCGAAATTTTAAACCAAACCCAGTCGGCACTCTAGAGTGTTTAATTAAAATCTTTCAAAAGTCGTCACAACATTTAAAAGTAAATTAAAGGGTACAGGAAGTGTCAATATTTTAAGTTGTTCCACATTTTTGGTCTCTTCACATTGACCTGTTGCCCCACTAACATTAGGAAGGATGCCAATGAAAGAGATTCTCACAGAAGACGAAAAGCGGGACTTTGGCAGCAGAAGCAGCTAATTGCAGGTCTTCTTTCCAGACCCAAGTCGGGCTTAATCGCTGTTTAAGCTCACGGTCGGTGCTTAAAGGCGAATTACGCCCAATATGTACACTCCACTCCTTAGACTCATGACCATTTAATGTAAACAATAATTAAAACCATGAAGTGCCAGTCTCCAGTCTTTACTCGCAGTTCCAGTCTTCTCCAGAGTCTTCATCACAGTTTTCAACTCAGGTTGTGTCTGACTCTCAGTTTTGCTTAAAGTTAGACACCCTTTGTAGCTCTCGCCGCATTATTCTCCACTTTATGGCTTAATAGCTGCTAATACAGACGCTTAGCGATTACTTCTTTCATCGATTATACAGTCAAATACCTATAGTGCTTGTACTCATACTCAGTGTAACCCAATGGATTCAGTGCTTTATCAGTCATTCGCTTGAACGGCTCTTAATAGCTTGGTAAGCTATATTTATATTTTTAAATAAATTAAAACCAATACTTAAAGTTAAATAACCCACTCCTAAAAAAAACAAGTAAGATAAGTACGGTCGAGCACGCCCGACCGTATAATACTTTCTGCATATTCCACCGATTTAATTATTAAAATCGGTATCGAGATATTACAACGTGTAGTACTTGCATTAAAACACGTTGAAACAAAAACAATCTAAACATAATCAAACATACAGCTGTTTGTCTGTATGCGAATACACATACAAATGACAATACATGATGCAATTTGTTTGAAATTATATGTATAGTATGTGTGCACATCAGAGAACTGCAGCGATACACCGCATGTAAAAATACCCAAATCACACACAGAGTATTTTTCGACTCGAATCATTTTTTACTCTACCCGAAAAGTATCGGATATTTTTTTACTCCTTTTCGTTTGGGTATTTCCATGAAAGATATTTTTTTACCCGATCATTCTTGTACCAACTCATTTTTTACTTGGTGGCGTAAACACCGCATCAAATGTATACTAGTAAAAAAATAGCCGATCATATTTTTTACTCTAAATTTTGAGTACGAGTAAGACCGGCACCGCATTTTCTTTGGGTAGTACTCGAGTACAAAAAACCACCACCCGTGCAGTTCTCTGGTGCACATACATACATATGTGTGTATGTATTGGTCGGCATAGCTGGCGACTGCGGGCAGCGCTGCCGCCACACAGGCATCGAAAACATTCGAACATGTGCTTGTATGTTTCTGTCTCACTTGCACTCATACATGATATTCCATTCGGTTATCAATATTGCAAAGCTTCTAGTTTTCTTGTTTTTAGTCCGATTTTAATGCACCTTTCAGGATACTTTGATATAGTTAGTCTCCACACGAATACCAAACCTCCATTCCAAAATTGGTGATCCTAGGTGCCATAGTTACTGAGATATTCGCCAAAAACACCGATTTTTTCCGAGAAGTGTCTGGTTTTTTGCTCATTGTGGGCGAATGAGGCGTGGCATCGAAAAAAAAAGTTTCTTGTATTGACTGACCTAATAAGTGATCGATTGAGACCAAGCTCGAACTTGTAGCCTTTACCATCTCCGAAATATGTCAGCTATATCGACTCGGCTTGTGATGCTGATCAAGATTACATATACTTTATAGGGATCTGCCACGCCTTCTTCTGCCTGTTACATACATTTGCACAAACCCAATATACTCTTGCAGAGAGTATACAAATTATTTTTAAATGTTAAAAAATATATTATAACGCCGTTACTTATACATTTAGAGCAAGTAATGGATTTATCGAACATCAAATCTGCTTAACAAGTCTCTTTTAAATAGAATTAAAAAATTTATACTATACTTTTGTGTGATTATACATTTTTGAGGTATAGTGAGTTTTATGACTTAGTCCCCAAGAAAACCTTTCATAATAAAAAGTGGAAAACAAAGAATATCCACGAAATAGTCTGAATAAGATTTTAATAACAGATCCCATAAAGTATATAAATTCTTGATTAGCATCACAAGCCTAGTCGATATAGTCATGTCCGTCTGTCCGTATAATCAAACAGATTTTAGAGATGCCCCATTCGCCCGCAATAAGCCAAAATCTAATTATTAAACCTTCAATGCCGTTTTTAAGGCATTTTTATTGTTGTATTGGTATTGTAATTTATAATTCGTTTGGAGACAATGCATGCCAGACAATGCATTCCGCAGAAACACACAAACGTGTGTTCGAAGGTTTTCGCTGTTTGAGGGGCGGCCGCGCCGACCATATACGTAGTACGTACACAGTGTGTGTACTACACACATATATATGTTCACACATATAATGTCAAACGTATATGTATGTAATATCTCTGTTCGATTATATTAAGATGTTATTTTTGTTTCAACGTGTCCTAATACAAGTACTAACCTTTGTAATACCTGGATACCGATTTTAATAATATAATCTGGATTAAAAGTACTTTCCTTTCTTGTTTTTTAAGTTTTGTTTCTATAACCCTCATTTGAGCCTGATGTTTAAATTTGTTCTATCTGAATCCTTTAATTTTAAAGGCTGATCTGCGTTATCAATGCCAACTTTGTTGGTTTTCCCAATACTACTAATTTAAGTACATATGTGGTTTTATATTGCAGATACAGCAGGCACTGACTAAAAATTTTAATCGCTAGATTCACCTTTAAAGTTCCTTGTTACTGCACTTTGGGGCGTGGTCTGAATGCGCTTTGGCGCAGTGCTTTGTGCGCAGTCAAGTTTTCCTCTACCAAAAAGGCGTCTATGCAGATTTGCAGACACTGCAAGCTCCAGAGTAGTGGCATCTCTCGATATGAGAAGCTATACTTTTAGCCACACCCACAACAGAGACTTAAGTTGATTTTGTTGTTGTATTTGTTGCAGTGACAAGACATCATTGCAAATTTTAGGGGTTGTATTCTGTGATTTATTCCGGAAATTGCACTTTTGACATTGCAGCTGAATTCGTGATTTTTCCTCCTCTGTATCTCACAACTTCTCTCTTTCTATCTCTCTGTCTCTCTCTCTCTCTCTCTCTCTCTCTCTCTCTCTCTCTCTCTCTCTCTCTCTCTTGCTCTTCCCTCTCTTTAGTATCGAACCTGTCAGTTTTGTCTACAGGATAATGTGTTTTTGCTTATAAAACAAAATGTGCTTTCAATTAAAGTTCGCCACAAATTAGAAGTTTTTCTCTAGCCTGAAATTCCACAGTTGTGTAAACGATGAATTAAATATTTAATTAAATACTAAATTTAAAATTATACACATGTATATAATAAAACTTGACTGGAACCAAAGTAATATTTCCGAACAATCAAAAAACGGAGCATGACTTAAATTTCTCAATGCCTGACCCCATCCTGCAAACGTGTTTTTCTTTATTATCTCAAGATTTCTTCCGAGTACAGAAGAGCCCGTCCAGAGGAGACCCCGACATGCGCTTACAGAGTCAAACATTTATCAAAACTATTCGTACGTGCGGGCCTGAAAACTGAACCTGGGAACGAGGCTGAAACAGCGGCCCTAACAGATATGCCAGTTACGTATCAGCATAAAGAAAGAGAGAGAGTTAGAGAAAGGCAGGGGGAGAGACTCCGTAAGGAGATGGAACTCTGGTCATAGTATTTTTCAACGAAAATATTTTTGCATAAATTACAATAACAGAGACAGCGACAGCAGCAGCAGTAGAACAATAAGCAAGATGTCTACCAGCAAACCAACAACAACAACGCAGGAGCAACAACAAAATTCTTGACATATAATTTAGTGTCGCTTATGAAATAAACTTATCTAAGCGGAAATAAAAAGCCCTCTTAAAGTCCACATATCTATGTGTGTGTGCGTGTTTGTGTTGTGGGATTGGGTACAAACAGGTTGTTGTCGCTTTAGACGAAGACGTTTAACACAGGCGGATCTACACATAAATTTGGGGCTTTGAGGTAAAAAGTATCTGAGGCGTGTACCTGTATCTGAATATTTGAGGTAGTGCAATGGCGTTGAAATTTAAATTCCATTCGAAAGTCGTAAATGTTATTTAGTTGCTTACATTTTCCACATTGGCTGCATGTTGAGGTGTGTGAAAGTCACATGGTGGCTTTATTTGAATGGGTCGATCCAGTTAGTTGTGATTGTGAATTGACTGCTGATTCTTAAATAGCAAGTAGTTTAATAACTCATTACAGCTTCCGCTCAGTGACCCGCAGGCGCTCGGGAGTTCAATGCGATGCACTCCTTGACAAATTATCACCTGAGTGGTTTAGTATGTGTTGCAGCCACAATGTGCAACTTTCTGCTGCATTTTATTCATTCATCAAAGCGGCGACACTCAAGGCAATGGGCTGAGAATGAAACTTAAGTTGTTGTAGATGCTGTTGTTGTACATGCTGTACAAATAGACACACGGTGCGCCCGTTCACTAGTAATTAAGGCGACAAAACAGTCATAAGTGGGCGTGGCACTCATAAGCGTCTGGCATTCCCGTTGATGTATGGCAAGAGCTTAGGTATCCCATCTTGCCACAATGCTATGCAACAGCAACAGCAGCTGTTGCAGTGGAAATGACAGTGACAATCAAAAGGTGCCAGCAAGGAGGTGGCGACTTGTGACTCAGGTCGCAGATTGAGTCTCCAGGCGCCAAGATTAAAGATATTTTCTGTGATTTATTCTACTGCAGGCGTTTTTGTTACTTGGTAAAAAGTTGGCAGCTACTTGCCCTAGTCCCTATGAACCCCATAAATGTATATTTTCTCTATGAGTATCAACAAACACGTCGATATAGCAATATCTGTTTTGGATCTCAGAGACTATAAGGCCAAGGGCCAACAAATTTTTCATCAAAATTCTTCTTTACAACTTCTGTCTATTTAATTTTATTATTTCAACCACATTTAATTTTGGACTGTAATTAAGATCTTATGGATTGAGACACAGATACATAGATAAACTGAAGACATATTGTAATATCATCTATCTTATCTAAAACTAAAATATTTCATTAAAATAGAAATGTTGTAAACTTCCCCATGTTCATATATATTTTTTTAAAAGAACTGAACTTTCATCAAGAATTAATACTAGCATCGAAAATTATTTATTACACTTCTTCTGACATCGTTTTGGATTGATTTTGTCCAAAAATCATCGAAGCTCCTTACTATTAGAACTTGAAATTTGTTTAGCCACTAATAAAACCCAATGGCAAATTAAGTGGCGCTATAAAGCGGCGCTTTTAAATCACTTGACAAGTTCTTAAAAGAGTTGGTGTTGCTTCCCTGAAACACATGCCAGTCACTGTGAACCCCAAAGTGCGCCACTCACTCCGACAGAGAGTCGGACAGACAGACGGACTGAGAAACAGCCAAGACAGAAGTCAAGTAGCCGGGAAAAGGCACAGGCAAGCAACTTGCTTGTTTAACATAATCCTGGCTCGTAGGGCGGCCAAAATGCGTCGGCAATTTGTTTATTGGTGCTGACTTTGTCCCTGTCCCTGTCGTTTTTGTTGTAGTTGTCGGCAAACATGCCACAAACTACGCGCAGCAAATAAATCACCAAAAATATTTCAGCTACACTCACTGCCTCGAATCGTATTCGGATTCGGATTTGGTTTCGTAGCTGAAACTTAAACAGAAGCTCTACCCACACCGCCTACCATATGTTTTCGCCAGCTCCTTTGGCAGTCGGAAGTTTGCAATGTTTCAACAGGAAACGCGCGAATATTGTTGTTTGTTTGTTTGTCAGATTGTCAAATTGTCAGTTTGTCATTCTGTTTGTTCTCCGTCGATTGTTATTTAGACTTTGGCCTGACACATTGACTTTTGCATTGAAAGACACGCATTGTATGCGACATCATTGCCCTTGATGGGCTCGCAGTGAATTGCGCTAATTCATTTGTCAAGTGCCTTAAGAAACTCGTGAATCATCGATGATATTAAAGCTCCATTGTCTGCCCATAGACTAGAGGAATAGAGTTTTCGACGAGTTTCGGTCATTGACTTTCGAAATTAAAGCCAAAACTTGCTGGAATAATTAAACACTCTTCATCCTTTCAAGCAAGTAATTTGTTATGACCCTAAAAAAAGTAAAACCGCATTCCTAGCGACTTTACCATCTCATAAATCAGCGTGAAATTCTTAGTGAAATGGTAACAAAGGAATATTTGGTTTTTGGCCACCATTTTAAAATTTTCCTAGTATTGTTTTCACGCTTTTTCTGTGAGTTTATATCAGTGTTACCTGTGTCAGGTAACATGTGGAACATAAATTATAAAGAATGTGAGATTTAAAACAACGGAAGACTGAATGTAAATGTAATCAAAAGAAAATACATGCGAACACCTCTGAAGGGTTGAGTTGTAGAATATTTTTTAAACCGTTTTAATGAATGTGTGAAATCCTTGAAGTATAAATACCTGTGACAGAATGTCCTTGGTGATAAGCTCTTAGGAAGCAAAGAAGATTAACAGCGTAAACAACAAGGAACAAGGAATTAACTCCTTCAAATACTTTAAAATTTTAAATATATCATTATCATATTACTCAAAGGTATAATTGATAAATTTGACAAAAAATTTAAGATTGTTTTTAAAGGTAATAAATAAATACTACAATTTATGGGTTAGTGTATTTATGTATCACTGTAATGTTTATATTATTAATCTTGGATAATAAAATAGTATTTGCAATGCTTTTAAATAAAATGAAATGTACTATCAAAGACTATGAGAAATAAGAAATGAAATAATTTATTCATAATAACTAATACAAAGAATATCTGTATTTTTAATGCAAATACAAATAAGGAAATTTATTTGTTTAAAGTATTTATTAAATTCCCTCTGAATCGACAAAGCTCCAAATGTTGTTGCCCCTGAGGTCGCAGGTTTACCGCAGGCTTGACAAGTGCCACACACACATGTTTACCTAGACAAGCGTGTGTATAACCTGCCCCTTTTTAAACCGCTTAATAAAGTCACTTAAGCCCGACCTTTTGACTACGTTACAATTGACACGAGGTGAACCCCCGAGTGTACGTGTGTGTTGACAAAGGCTGTCCTGTCGCGCTGCCATTGTTGTTGCTGTTACAAGACAAACACGCACACACACACACACACACACACAAGTTCCGAAAGCTACTGGCAGCAGCGTGACATCATGTCTTTTGTTGCGGTCAACCGGAAAACTGCAAAACATGTCGCCCAAACAGGCACAAGCCGAACGCTTCTTCCATCTCTTTCCGCTTACCCCCTAGTTCTACCTAATCCTCTGCATTTGTACTGTGTCTGTTCGAGCAACATGTTTATCATAATACACAAAAAAGAAAGGATCACAAACAAGTCTGTCAAGTTTTCAACTTACAAAATACCTGTCGCCGTCGTTTACCCAAATGTGTGTATATGCATGTATTGTTCACACACTCAAATGTGATAAATACGCGCCACATAAAATTGTGAATCATTAATAAAAGCTGCCCCTGGCGTGAGGGTTGCCGGTGCTTGCCCAAAAATTTAGCGAAAGAAAAGTGAGCAACCCTCATCCTATGTCGGCCTGTACAGTGAGACCCCCACAATGATCCTGTGCAAACAACAGAACGTTCTGTACAAAATGATTTCATTTGCTTCCTTCATCGCAGGATTCAAGTAATTTGTACAATTTTTCAGCAGCATCATGTGTTGGCCCGTATCATGGACATTATCAGCCGTATCCTCAGCGTAGTCCTTTCCGCTCATAATGTTGTTGTTTGTCTTGTTGTTATTGCTGTTGGACATTACGGTCATTAAGCTGTGGCTTCTTTTGCGGCTGTTTCTGTATCTATTTTTGCGGCTGGGCTTGCCGTCGGCAAATGCTCCGTGCATCTAAATCCTTGGCACATTTGACCATTTGACGGGTTTTCCGAAGTCTCTTACATACACACACAAACTCTTGGCAGACAGTTGCATTTGTGCCATGGGCTACTTTAGCAAAACCCGGCCACTTTGTAGCTGTTAATCCCCGTCTAACATTATGACGGATTACCCTTAATATTACCTTTAATTTGATCAGATTTCACCGTTGGAAATGGCTCCATTAGGTATGTTAAATAAAGGTATTTTCATAGTAGAATACCCAGAACTTTAAGAACCACGAACGAACAAACTAGTTCAATTTAACAAATTTGCGTTTATTCAAAATTTAATATAAAATAAAGTATTAAGTATAAAAATCAACTCAACACGGAATAAAGTAAATTAAAATTATTAATTAATTTCAAATAAGTTCAGCTTTTCAAACCAAATACATTTATTACATTGATAGGCAATAAGAAATATAAATAAATATTAATATTAAGTTACATAACATAGAAAACTTTGACAAGCTCACTTTATTTACTATTTTGATTAACCTAACAAACTAATCATGATTTCCAGCTAGGTTAAGTGACAATTATCTGCTTAATTTAATAACTAGTCAAATAAAAAATAAATTGCTGCAAGAATATTTCAATCATCAAGTATCGGTGACTTGACCACATTTATGACGCATTTGTGACTCAACGGTTTCACTTTCGCTAACAATTTCACTGAGCCAATTTCAACATTGTCTGGGACTAAAGCTACCATACAATATGCGTTTCGTGCAAGTCGCTAAACATCAAAGTGAAGAGAGGGATAGAAAGAGAAAGAGAGAGGAAGACGGATAGAGAGAGAAACTAAAGCTTTGGATAGGGAGCTGGTTGATCATAATCGTGGATCATCACGAGTGTCATCGACTGCAAAATGCTTTTATACTGTGCCGACGAAGTCTGAGCAGCTGCCGCCAGGAAAAGCTAATATCGCGGGTTCTACATAGGCAGGGATCGGATCGCCGTCGGTGGCTCTGTTCGGTTTACACATAATTAGTGCAATGTTGTTGCTTATGATTAGTTTCGTTTAATTAGAAATGCAGACAAAGACGAAATTAATTCAATAATAAAATTCCAAGTTGTTTTTTGAACCTCATCGCGGATATATACTTTTGTTCTTTTTCTCTCGGGTTTTGTTTGTGTGTTTTTATGATAACATTTTTGCTGAGCACAAAGATCACAATCTAATAAATTATCATTTGCACTGCAATCGTCAATGTCCTTAGCCTTCAATCAAGTTGCAAGTCTTTGATCAGCTGCCGTGCCCATCGACCTTCTCTTCTCCTCCTTTTTTGGCTGATCAAAATTCAGACCAGATCGAGACTGAGTGACAGACGTTTACTTAGTAGTTATAATTCTGGTCGTGTTGATGTTTTATTGGATTCGTCTTCTGTGTTTTGTTTCAACAGCTAACCAGCTATTTTATATATTGGTAAACGCTGTGCATTCCTTTCCAGCCCCAGTCTGGGCCCACTCCCAGGTTTACCAAAACCTTTTGGTGACCAATACGTCACTGTGAATTTGATGATCCTTTGACGAATTTTTTTCTGAAGCATGTCTGGACATCCCAAAACGCCGTTAGCTGCGGCAAACGTTGCTAATCTAAAGCAAAATATTTCAAATATTTTTGCGGCTTGTCCAAAAAAATAAAAACAAAAACCAATAGTTGTTTCCTCAAAAAAGGGGTAAATAAAGGGCAACAGAGAATGACGCGGATCAAGCAATGTGTGGCATCCATGTGAAGGCCAAACATACGAGAGTTTTTTCTTTTAGAAGGTTTTACTTTCCGCACTATTTAAGCCAAATTGTCAAAATATTGCCAGCTCTTTAGTTCGAGTAGATCATAAAACACACAAAATAAAGATCAAATTGGATCTGCACTCAATTGAACAAATCAACAGCTTTTCCAAATGTAAGTAAGGTCGAAAGTAACTAATAATGCCAACACCTCACGCAGTGGTGATCACTGTTGCTGCATCGCTGAGTTTCCCCCCTGTACCCCAACTCTTTTCTCCACTTTTTCAAACAAACTTGCTTTACCCGACACTCTCAATTTAATTGCCACACTTCCTACTTCCGCTTTTAAAGAGTGAGTTTTTTTTAACTTTCTATATGCTCGATTTAAATGTTTTTTATTAGGTGGGTTTTTTGATCGAAAGTTGTTTGGTTCACATTTTTGCTCGTATTTAAATGAAATTCTCGAATATGTGACACTTTCATTTTCAATATAAGTATATTAGGTATTATAATTTACATATCAGTAAATTACCAGAGTCACACAGCACACAATAAATTGAATTATATTGGTCATAAATCGTTATGGATAAAAATATGTTATTTTAAAATAAGTTCAATCTGAAATTAACAGAACAAATAAGATTAAAGGTTCAAATACTATTTAATTCAAGTAGTTAAAGATTCATCTTAATGATAATTAAAGAAATTAATAGTTTATTAAAGACCAATTAACAAAAAAGGCAATTTATACAAGAGTTGATTTATTTATTTCACACAGTCCTTTTTTAAGCGTTTTCACATGTCAATCTTCAGTCGAAACTCAATACTTTACTGTGCTCCAGTAAAGTAGCTGAGTAAGTCGTAGCATGGTCGCACTACTTGTATTTGAACTCATACCATGTACTCACATAAGTAAAAGTTTTTGCTACCTGTGACAAATATACTGGTAGTCGATGTGTGTTCGACTTATATTAAGCTATGAATTTTCATGTTATTGAAACTAAATTTCATTTAGTGCGTTACCTACCTCTGCAAAAAAGCAGTGGCGTAGTGTAAATTTGAATTAGACAGCATTGATAATAACAAGTTTTCAGTACTTAATAGTGTAACTACTATCGGTATTACCTTAGCAAGAACATAGAATACCCTAAAAGTAGACGTGTCAAAAGAACAAAAACAAACTTTTCTCCCTCCGACTTCTCTAGCTCTTAGGGTCTCTGAGATCATTTTGCTCATATAGACACACAGATGGACTTTGCTAACAAGTGCTTCGGCTATTGATACACTCATTTCGCTGTTACAAGATTAGCCCTCTTAAATGATAACCACAAATGAGTAAAGTTTGTATGAGGCTTTGTCAGTAAACCCCCCTTACTGGTGAATCCACGCCACTGTGGACTGATTGCTGTCGCCAAGCGACAATCGCACAATTTAATTGTGGACAATATACTATCAAACGTATCGTTCGGAGTATCTAATGCCGGTCGCTAAACCGGATCGAAGAGGAAATCGCGCAGACATTGATGTTAGATTTAAACCATTGAATTGACTAACAGATTCTCACAGTCTACAGTAGATGCCGTCCTGTAACGTGTGGCTCATATGACACGTTCACGTCCGCTCGCAATACGAAAGTAGCAACACCTGATTTGAGCTGCAGTTGTCCATGTCTGTCATTCAGCTGCTCAGGCGACCATTCGGCCGGTCCATCAGTTCGTCATTGAGTCATTCATGCATGCTTAGAAACTTATTGGAATTAAAAGCGAAGTTGGAGTTGGAGACGGAGCTGGAGTCGGAGCTGGGACTCGCAACAGCTTGGACTGGAGACATAATTCAATTTCCGCCGGCGCTGAAATGTTCCGTCTCTAGTGTATCAGTTACTCATATTGACACATTGATTTAGTGCTTACAAGGACCGATTGCCATTTGTTCGTTATTGATTTATATATTTCAGTTATTGATACTTGAGTTTTCTTAAAACTCTGAAATTTGCTGCTTAACTTAGCGATTAACGTATCTATCCATCGTTTCGTAAAGTTTGTCAACTTATGTCAGTTTCTTGAAAGCCTTCAGTCCAAATCGGTTTCAATTTAAACTAAATTATTAACATATATATATATACATATATACATAACATAAGTTGACAAACTTAATTGGCAACACCATTGGTTACGTTCAAGTTTTAAACCCTTAAATTGCTTACAGCACTTGCAATAAAAAGTTAATCACTAAATGTATTATTAATTTTGTTTCTTTATAACTATTGTAACTTTTGAAACACTAAAAAGCGATTTAGTTGAATCATAACATTTTATTTTAAACACGTTTAAACTAGTTCGAAAGAAGTTAATAAAATAATTTTTTAATTTGAAATATTTTGTCTTCTGTCGATTATTGTTTTTGCAATATTAAAATATTTTGTCAGTTGCTAAATAGAGAAATAAAGTGTACAACCAAGTTTTAAATTCAATTATATCTATTAGAAACGTAATGTTAGCTTGCATGCTGCCCATAGGCTATGATTAGACTGCTGTTAACAAAGCAACACCTCTAAACAACTATGATTGTGCTAGACGCCTCTCTGGTTATTGCATGCGTGTGTATCTCATCGACAACAACAACTGCTAAAGCTCAACTAACCAAACAACACCAACAACAAAATAATCGCGTGCAAAGTACGAGACTCGTGCTCTGTTGGCCAACACTTCGGTACTTTGGTAATGATGATGATAGTTTTTTGATGGTTATGATAGACGAGGGAGCCAGCACAGACACATAGACACACAAATACAGCTGTGCGGCATGTGTGTAACTGTACTCATCGCAATCGGAAGTCACTGAGAGAACTTTGATTGAAAGTGAAATTTGCAAAGCCGCAAATGATAATCGTTCAATCAATTAAGGTTAATTACTATTTAATGCAATTGAACAAGCCAGAAGTTTGGATATGCCCATGAGAAAAACCATTTGCTGTCGATTATGCAAAAGATTCTCAAAATACTCCCCTTAAGCCCACAAAATCAAAAACACTTAGTTTTTAAAATGAAACTCGTCGATCAGCAGCAATTCCTAATTTTCTACTGGTTTTTTAGCCCTTTCGTGTCAGGCCATAATTTATTGCAGCCAGTTTGAAAATTGCAGTGGCCAAGCAAAAAGTAACTCAAGAAAATCTCATATGCAAGATATTTTAGTTTGTTGCGTTATTATGATTTATAATCAGAAATTATTGGGCTACTGTCTTTTTCCTGCGGGCATTTTTGGCTACTGCATATGCTAATTTGTATTTACCCTATGAAAAGAATAAGCTCGCAAGGACAGTAAATATGAGACAAAGTAAAATCTTGTAGTCGGGTTATAAAGAAAAAAGGGAGCCAGTAAGAAAGGGCAGAGTTGAGCGGGTCGAATATAAAAGAACACAAACTTATACATTATTCGTATTTTTTTAGACAAATGAGCCATTTTCGACTAATTTTGCGTATGGCAGCTATAGTAACAATCTTGATACACACATAGCGAGTGAGTTTGATTACGATCACATCACACATTATCAGCATCCCAAGTATCCTTATCAAGTTTGATCAGAGCCGGAAACAATATCGTATACCTTCCAAAATGTTTCATTTGTCCCCCTTTTTTTCACCCTTTTTTCCCCCCCTTTTCCCCCCCCCCCCTTTTTCAAAATAAAAATTTTTTTTTTATTAAAAAATAAAATTTTTTTTTTTTTCTTATTTATCAATGTAGAGCATTTTGTAGTCGCTTATCTGTGTTTTCTCGTTCCAAACATATTCATATTATTATTTTTTATTTAATTTGTGATTAGCTTATTCTGCGCTGCTTCTAACGGCATTTCGTTTAGGCCAACTCGCCGATTGGCCGCTGCGTGTTGTTTAAAGCTGCCAATGTGTGTTTATCTGTCTGGGCAATTTGCATAAGCTGAATGATAATTGATATGTATTGATTGCTGTGCGCTTTTCAAGGGCAGCAAGCCACTCACCCATACCGGCTGACATGTCCAAAAGATTTCAGCGTTAAAACGCTTAAGACCGTTACATTTATAAAATTATGGTTTATCCATGATTATTTACTCCAACTTAAACGACTTTATGGTCAAGTGGACAATTGAATAAGACAAAAACAAAAATAAGCATGTGAGAACCGCAAAACGCATTTCGATGTAACAATGAAACCACCGTTGCACGCATTTTCCTGCCCCTAGTTTAAACTGTGGCAACGTTTTCAGGTTCGTTTTGAATCAAATCCTTCGATTGATGATTGTCAATCAGAGCAAATTTAAACGAAGGCTAAGAGTTGTATACGCTTAATCT